>CAWUFW010000786.1:0-600000 GCA_963921515.1 Calotriton arnoldi
GCGAGCGAGAACGAGGTGAAGCGACGAGGACGACGCCAAGCAACGAGAAGGACGAACGACACGAACCAACCATGAATCCCTTCGTCCCGATCATACCAATATTCTACATTTACTACCGGAACAGGCACGGACGCGTACGGCGCAGAAGGTACGCCAGACACCAACCACAAAACACATACAACACGTACACGACACATCACACACACACATGGGGATGCTGAATATACTTACACCAGCAACAGCAGCACCATAGGGGCGGGATGCCCATCACCAATGCCACATATGCACACAGGGGCCTGAATGCGCACCACCACCCCTACCCAGGGGGGCTGGATGCCTACCACTACTACCACCCTTAGCCAGGGGGCTGGATGCCTACCACTACTACCACCCTCACCCAGGGGGGCTGGATGCCTACCACTACTACCACCCTCAGCCAGGGGGCTGGATGCCTACCACTACTACCACCCTCAGCCAGGGGGCTGGATGCCTACCACTACTACCACCCTCACCCAGGGGGGCTGGATGCCTACCACTACTACCACCCTTAGCCAGGGGGGCTGGATGCCTACCACTACTACCACCCTTAGCCAGGGGGGCTGGATGCCTACCACTACTACCACCCTTAGCCAGGGGGCTGGATGCCTACCACTACTAACACCCTCAGCCAGGGGGCTGGATGCCTACCACGACTACCACCCTCACCCAGGGGGGCTGGATGCCTACCACTACTACCACCCTCACCCAGGGGGGCTGGATGCCTACCACGACTACCACCCTCACCCAGGGGGGCAGGATGCCTACCACTACTACCACCCTCACCCAGGGGGGCTGGATGCCTACCACTACTACCACCCTCACCCAGGGGGGCAGGATGCCTACCACTACTACCACCCTCACCCAGGGGGGCTGGATGCCTACCACTACTACCACCCTCACCCAGGGGGGCTGGATGCCTACCACTACTACCACCCTTAGCCAGGGGGGCTGGATGCCTACCACTACTACCACCCTCACCCAGGGGGGCTGGATGCCTACCACCACTACCACCCTCACCCAGGGGGGCAGGATGCCTACCACTACTACCACCCTCACCCAGGGGGGCTGGATGCCTACCACTACTACCACCCTCACCCAGGGGGCTGGATGCCTACCACTACTACCACCCTTAGCCAGGGGGCTGGATGCCTACCACTACTACCACCCTTAGCCAGGGGGGCTGGATGCCTACCACTACTACCACCCTTAGCCAGGGGGCTGGATGCCTACCACTACTACCACCCTCACCCAGGGGGGCTGGATGCCTACCACTACTACCACCCTACAAACTACCACCCTTAGCCAGGGGGGGCTGGATGCCTACCACTACTACCACCCTCACCCAGGGGGGGCTGGATGCCTACCACTACTACCACCCTCAGCCAGGGGGCTGGATGCCTACCACGACTACCACCCTCACCCAGGGGGGCTGGATGCCTACCACTACTACCACCCTCACCCAGGGGGGCTGGATGCCTACCACGACTACCACCCTCACCCAGGGGGGCAGGATGCCTACCACTACTACCACCCTCACCCAGGGGGGCTGGATGCCTACCACTACTACCACCCTCACCCAGGGGGGCTGGATGCCTACCACTACTACCACCCTTAGCCAGGGGGGCTGGATGCCTACCACTACTACCACCCTTAGCCAGGGGGGCTGGATGCCTACCACTACTACCACCCTCACCCAGGGGGCTGGATGCCTACCACTACTACCACCCTTAGCCAGGGGGCTGGATGCCTACCACTACTACCACCCTTAGCCAGGGGGCTGGATGCCTACCACTACTACCACCCTCACCCAGGGGGGCTGGATGCCTACCACTACTACCACCCTCAGCCAGGGGGCTGGATGCCTACCACTACTACCACCCTCAGCCAGGGGGCTGGATGCCTACCACGACTACCACCCTCACCCAGGGGGGCTGGATGCCTACCACTACTACCACACTCACCCAGGGGGCTGGATGCCTACCACGACTACCACCCTCACCCAGGGGGGCTGGATGCCTACCACTACTACCACCCTCACCCAGGGGGCTGGATGCCTACCACTACTACCACCCTCACCCAGGGGGCTGGATGCCTACCACTACTACCACCCTTAGCCAGGGGGGCTGGATGCCTACCACTACTACCACCCTCACCCAGGGGGGGCTGGATGCCTACCACTACTACCACCCTCACCCACGGGGGGCAGGATGCCTACCACCACTACCACCCTCACCCAGGGGGGCAGGATGCCTACCACTACTACCACCCTCACCCAGGGGGGCTGGATGCCTACCACTACTACCACCCTCACCCAGGGGGGCTGGATGCCTACCACTACTACCACCCTTAGCCAGGGGGGCTGGATGCCTACCACTACTACCACCCTTAGCCAGGGGGGCTGGATGCCTACCACCACTACCACCCTCACCCAGGGGGGCAGGATGCCTACCACTACTACCACCCTCACCCAGGGGGGCTGGATGCCTACCACTACTACCACCCTCACCCAGGGGGCTGGATGCCTACCACTACTACCACCCTTAGCCAGGGGGGCTGGATGCCTACCACTACTACCACCCTTAGCCAGGGGGGCTGGATGCCTACCACTACTACCACCCTCACCCAGGGGGGCTGGATGCCTACCACCACTACCACCCTCACCCAGGGGGGCAGGATGCCTACCACTACTACCACCCTCACCCAGGGGGGCTGGATGCCTACCACTACTACCACCCTCACCCAGGGGGGCTGGATGCCTACCACTACTACCACCCTCAGCCAGGGGGCTGGATGCCTACCACTACTACCACCCTTAGCCAGGGGGCTGGATGCCTACCACTACTACCACCCTCACCCAGGGGGCTGGATGCCTACCACTACTACCACCCTTAGCCAGGGGGGCTGGATGCCTACCACTACTACCACCCTTAGCCAGGGGGGCTGGATGCCTACCACCACTACCACCCTCACCCAGGGGGCAGGATGCCTACCACTACTACCACCCTCACCCAGGGGGCTGGATGCCTACCACTACTACCACCCTCAGCCAGGGGGGCTGGATGCCTACCACTACTACCACCCTTAGCCAGGGGGCTGGATGCCTACCACTACTACCACCCTCACCCAGGGGGGCAGGATGCCTACCACTACTACCACCCTCACCCAGGGGGCTGGATGCCTACCACTACTACCACCCTCACCCAGGGGGGCTGGATGCCTACCACTACTACCACCCTTAGCCAGGGGGGCTGGATGCCTACCACTACTACCACCCTTAGCCAGGGGGCTGGATGCCTACCACTACTACCACCCTCAGCCAGGGGGCTGGATGCCTACCACGACTACCACCCTCACCCAGGGGGCTGGATGCCTACCACTACTACCACCCTCACCCAGAGGGGGCTGGATGCCTACCACGACTACCACCCTCACCCAGGGGGGCAGGATGCCTACCACTACTACCACCCTCACCCAGGGGGCTGGATGCCTACCACTACTACCACCCTCACCCAGGGGGGCTGGATGCCTACCACTACTACCACCCTCACCCAGGGGGGCTGGATGCCTACCACTACTACCACCCTCACCCAGGGGGCTGGATGCCTACCACTACTACCACCCTTAGCCAGGGGGGCTGGATGCCTACCACTACTACCACCCTCACCCAGGGGGGCTGGATGCCTACCACGACTACCACCCTCAGCCAGGGGGGCTGGATGCCTACCACGACTACCACCCTCACCCAGGGGGCTGGATGCCTACCACTACTACCACCCCCACTCATAGGATGGACAATGCATGACACAACCAGCACACCACAACCTAGGGAATGCAAGATAAAGACATCCCCCACCACCATGACAAGCGTGTGTAGGCTGTGTCAAATGCCTACAACACCGAACATGACTTTGAACATACAATGTGACCCCCTAGCACATGTGCCACACATATGTGTGTGGCACCCACAATGCAAGCAGCCCATGACCATTGTGGCAATGGGGCCTAAACCCCCATCATCACAGTGACCAAAAGGTAAGTGTGGGGTCCATAGCTGAAGCACATTTTGACCATTGTGGCAATGGGGTCTAAACCCCCATCATCACAGTGACCAAAAGGCAAGTGTGGGGTCCATAGCTGAAGCACATTTTGACCATTGTGGCAATGGGGTCTAAACCCCCATCATCACAGTGACCAAAAGGCAAGTGTGGGGTCCATAGCTGAAGCACATTTTGACCATTGTGGCAATGGGGTCTAAACCCCCATCATCACAGTGACCAAAAGGCAAGTGTGGGGTCCATAGCTGAAGCACATTTTGACCATTGTGGCAATGGGGTCTAAACCCCATCATCACAGTGACCAAAAGGGAAGTGTGGGGTCCATAGCTGAAGCACATTTTGACCATTGTGGCAATGGGGTCTAAACCCCCATCATCACAGTGACCAAAAGGGAAGTGTGGGGTCCATAGCTGAAGCACATTTTGACCATTGTGGCAATGGGGTCTACACCCCCATCATCACAGTGACCAAAAGGTAAGTGTTGACAAAGAAAGAGCTGCAACTGCCAAACTGCATGGATCATTCCTGGTCACAGAACCAAAAACTCATCTGTGGCAAAGTAGTGTATGTGTCCCATTGCAACATAAATTGGGTGAGCCAAATACTGCAGTGCAAATGAGACATTCCTTTGGCCATGTGCAGACAAACAAAACCCATGGGGGCTGACACCGTCAACATTCATCAATGACACAATGACAGAAGTGACCATCAGAATGCAGAACCACATATTTGCACCAATGGGCACACAAATGCAGATATCCTGTGGAGACAGCAGATGTGAGGTGAACAGATACCATACCATGGCAGCAATGGGACACACAAACCATGATCACTGTGCTGACCGATGACCTAGGAGTCCCAGGGACAGCAGGGGAAACACACCAAACAACATACAGCCAATGGCACACCCAAGATATGCCAATGCAGTGGTGCAGATGCACAAACACAAACAGGCAGACCAACACTGTCATCATACACAGCAGGTGAGGGGGGTGCCAGTGTCCCCTGGTAACCACACAACACATGAGGAGAGCTGAATACCAATCATACAGATGTGCATACACTGCCACACTAAGGTAACTCATGGATCCAAATCCCCTATGTGGGCAAGCAGGCATTGTCAGATGAGAGGGAGCACAAAACACACATGTCACACAGGCACGTAGGAACAACAACTGACACAGCAAGACACAGACACACCACAGCACCACCCCCAGGGCCCCCACAATGTGGTGACCCTTGGCTGCATAAAAATCCCACTCTGATGACAAACAGAATGTGGTTCACACTGTGAACCACAGTCATGTGTCCTGAGCAACAAACTACCATCACACCGACACAAGCACAAATCAATCAGCATGGCCAGTAAGCCAAGGCCAACATGGAGGCAGGGGTCTAGCTGGGCAACAACTCCCATCTGCACACACTCAAGACCACACCCCGCGACCTCCAACAATGTGCAGCAGTGAAGTACACATGCACTGGTGACATTGCACATGCACCCATGACTATTCCAGGGTGGTGGCTGGGAACCAAGGTGCAGAAACACATCACACATGGCCACTCAACAAGACTCCTGAATGTCTGACACACTGCACACTACGCTGTACATGGACATGACGGCGATACCACACCAACCAATGGGATCCCAGCCACAGTCACACACCAATGAAGAAGCCAAGGTCACCCACAAAGAACACACATAGACAACAACCAACATCGCAGCCCGGACCCTGAGGAGTGCCAGCAGTCACACACACAACGTGTCACAATAACTTAAAGATAACACGAACTGAAAATCACATGACAGGGGCAAACAACAAGTGCCAAGGGGAAACCTGACTGTGACCCATCTGCGTCTGCACACAAACTCAGCCCTGACAGCAAACACACCTATGGGTGACACCCTGATGACCAGTAATGTGCCATGCACCCACATCACAGAGAACACAGGGAGAAGACTTTGGGGGAACATAGCTCAAGTCAGCAAGCATCACAAACAGGTACAACACTAGGGATCACAGCATGCGCAGATAAATGGAAGTGAACACACAGACATGCACATACAACACACACCTTGGGCGCAGGCAATGTCACACGTGTACACACTACCATGAGGGGACTCCACTCCTGTGTGAGGAAAGCTGTGCCATATGTTGCCTCAGTAGGGCCCCATCATGTCAGCTGAGCACTTGGTCACACAATCAACAATTAGCACCAAATGAGGGCTCCCGTCACATCAGCCTGGTCATGGATGTGCCAACGGAATCATCAGCACAGATCCAACACACTTGTATAGCAATGTTGCACTGACTACACGGATGAGTCCTTCCCCATTGATGCCCAAACCTGCATGTCCAGTGGAGATGGCAACACGGTCAGGGAAGTAGACAAATCCAACAATGGCAGGCACAACAGATGTGCAGGGGTGGAAGCCACAGATATGAAATTGCTAATGTAAGTAGGAAATCCCATTGCCAAATACTGAACACATGACACCCTCAGATGCTGCTATGGATGACATGGATACACCACATGATAGGACACATTCCCCCTGGACCACATGGGTTCCTGCACAGTAACACTTCATAATCATGAGACCAGATATCACCATCACTGCAGCAAGGGCATGGTTAGCAGCACCAACAACATGTACATCTGAAGCATGAGCACTAGAGAAAAGAAAGTTGCTTTATTCAGCATGTGTTGAATGAAAACGACGTCCAGAAAAAGAGCAAAGGCCAATGGCCAGTCCATTGTCAAAGTTCAAACAGGGTGACACTGGCAGATGTCACCCTACGCATGCCTGCACAAAACCAGGGACAATCCACTAGGAGGGGCAACCGGGGGGCAGGCCAGGCACCGCAGGGACAGGATCAGGGCTCACCAGGGGGAGTCAGGGAAGGGGTGGTGGGTGCTGGAGAGCCACTGACAACTGCAGTGGAGGTGTCTGACATGGTGTGTGCCGGCACAACTGGGGGCATGACTCAGATGTCGTGGGTGCCGGCACAACTGCAGTGGACCCTGCAGATGGAGTGGACAGGTCCGCCACTGCAGTGCCCAAGTCAGACAGGGCGGTAGTGGACTCCACTGCAGTGCCTACCTCCAGGGGAGGAGAATGGGGAACAGGCAAGGTGGGTTGGACAGAGGGGGAGGACACCCTCACCACATCAGTGGCACAGACAAGCGCAGCGGGGGGTGTGGTGCTGGGAGAGCAAGTGGCAGGGGGAGAAGGCCTGATCCTCTTGGGGATGGTATATCTGTGGGTGGGGGAACCTGGGGCAGGGTGTGGTGGGGGCACCTGTGCAGTGGGGGCCTGAGGGATGGAGGACGGAGACCTTGTGCCTGAGCTGCAGGGCGGTGGCGGGGTCTTGCTCTTAGGACTCCGGGGGACTTGCGGGTGGGGGCCTCAGTCCATCTGCGCCTGGGGGAGGGTGTCCGGGGGCGAGGGGCACTCTGCTCCGTGTGGGTGGGCTTCCTCTTCCCCCGGGATGCTGGAGCAGCTTCATCGGTGGGGAAGAGGCCGAGGTCACAGAGGAAGAGCTGCTGTGACTTTGGGGTTGCAGGTGAGGCAAGGGAGGGTGCTTTGGAGGGAGAGGGAACTGAGGACTGCGCAGTGCATGTGGATGCGTGTGTGTGTTCCAGGGCCCCATCCCCTGTGAGTCTGGCTTCAGTCCCCTGAATGTGCGTGCGTGTGCGTTTTGTCATTGGCGTGTGTGTCAGTGTGCTGGATGTGTGTGTGCTGGTGTGTGCCTGTGCCGGTGTGTGTGTGCTTGGGATGGGTAAGGTGCTGGGGAGTGTGGATGGAGCAAAGGCAGGAGGGGTGAGGGACCGTTTGAGGAGGGACACTGCTGCCGTCAGGGAGGAGTCCATGGACCTATTGCCCCTCTGTAGGTCAGACATGCCCGATGAGATGCCCTCCATGAACGACACCAGCTGAGTCAACAGCGCGGTGTGCGCATGGAGGACACTCAGCATGGCTGTCTGGCCTACATGGAGCTGGCGAAGGAGGTACACAGACTCCTCACTCAGGGCAGCAGGGGACACAGGGGCAGGGGCTGCGGTGCCTGGCCCAAAGGAGACAGGCTCCCGGACATGGGAGCCTCCACGGACCTGCGGAATGGGAGCCGATGGGAGGGCGGTGGTGGTGCTGGTGGTGGCGGGGACAGCAACACTAGCTGGGGTGTGGTGGCTGCTGACACCCGCCTCCACAAGGGAGTCATCCTCCGAGTTGCTCTGGTCCTCAGCTGAGGTGGATGCTGCTGAGGACTCCTCGGTGTGGCTCCCTCGCCCTCCGTGCCACTGGGTCCCTCCGACCACTCCTCGGCTGCTGACCCAGTCTGGCTCTCTGGCTCCTCCTGGTCCGTGGAGCTGTCCCCTTCCGTGGCCGTGGATGTATCTGCAAACAATGGGGAAACAGACAGACATCAGTCACCTGCACAAAACGCACACACCACTGTGAGCACAGCACATCACAGAGCAAGCCCTGGCATCATTAGTTGTACATTGCTAAAAGTGCCCTAACTGAACAGGAGAAGCCAATTGTCAGTCTGATGCCAAGCATGGCACTCACATCCCACATGGCCTTGCACCCATCTGTCTGGTGTCTGTTGGATTGCA
This sequence comes from Calotriton arnoldi, assembly GCA_963921515.1. NCBI lineage: Eukaryota > Metazoa > Chordata > Amphibia > Caudata > Salamandridae > Calotriton > Calotriton arnoldi. The sequence continues at coordinate 8,715 of CAWUFW010000786.1, forward strand.
ACACCCCAGTGTGGACACATGCACCAAGTACACAGTAGTTGGACAGTGCAGAGGACACGGTGTGGCATGTGGACATGCACACATCACAGCTCTTGCCACTGAGTCAGTACAGGTTTCCGGATGAAAGGGATGCCCAGAGTCAAATAGGAAATGCATGTGATGCATACCAGCGACAGACACCATGATGCACCCATGTCCTGATAGCCAGCGCCACTATGGTGTGCATGTAGCACATGTCACTCCCCTGCAGGCTCACCAATCAGTAGACACATGCCATGGCGGAGGCATGACTGCAAAGTCATACATCACTGTCTCAGTGATGTATGACTTTGCAGCCAGACAACAACACTCTGCACTGTGTCACAATAGTAGGTCATGGGGAATGCAAGTCCTGGAGCTGCACAAGTGCACATGTACATCCCCCCACAACACATCCTCTTAACCCTCATCTGTCCAGGTCATACCTATTGGACATATGGGAGACCTGTGACACTACCCTCTGAACCTGATCCCCTCACACTCTGCTGTGAATGGGGAACAGCTGCCTGAACTTCACATTCACATGCCCCAGTCTGCATGGGCAGCTGATCAGACACCTATGTGACACACAAGTATTGTCTCCTATGGTCACATCTCCAGTGGCATGCTGAGCCCCTACCAAGAAACTCCACAGCAGTCCTGGCGACTAATCCACAGCACACTGACACAGAGGCAGACACCTGAGGGGTCAAATCACTGCGCACAATGTGTCAGCTGATACACGGGAGTGGGAGTACAGAGTGTATTGTATGGCCTGGAGTAGGCATGACTGTCCAGCCCCACATGAATGAGGGATGAGCCCTGGACTGTAGGCAGCTGGCTAAGTATGTGTGACACACGTCATATACATACTCCTGGGGCCCAAACATTGTTCCCACCCGCAGCATGGGTGTGTGCCAGATACCCCAGCCACATGTGGTGGATCAGCTCAGCAATTGGACCACAGATCAAAGTAACACGCTGAATACATGTCAGAATACAGGCATTGTGTAAGCAATGGACCCACCCATGATGCCCACCACAGAGTCAGGGAAACAGATGCTGTCTCCCACCTTGAGTCAAGCAAACTGCAAGGACACAGTCCTAAGTGACAGAATTCCCTGCATGTAAGGGCCACACCTGGGTATCAGATGAGGAGTGGGCAGTGCACAATAGAGGGACATGGCTCCTGGACAACATGACTGCTGTACTGTGGCAGTTTAACCAGGCCCGAGGAGGGCACATAGCATGTTAGACAGAGTTCACAGTGCAGTCTTTGACTCACCCCCTCCTTGCTGCTCTCTGGCCTTCAGCTGCCCATCCAGGTCTGGAAAGACCACCGCCAGGATCCTGAGCATGTGGGGGTCAGGGTCCGTGTTCCGCCCCTCCTGCGAGGAGGCGACAGCTTCAGCTGGACCCGTGCAATCCTCCGGGTCCAGCCCCGAAGGTCCTGCCACCTCTTTTGGCAGTTGCGGATCCGGCGCTTGTAGACCCCCACGGACCGGACAGCCCGGACGATGTCCTTCCAGATCTCCTGCTTCCGATGGGCAGAAGCCTGTCAGGATGACAAAGTGATAAGGCCATTACTACACATGCAACATATCCGTGCATGACACAGTTGCATATACATGTCGCAATCACAGGGGCACATGGTGTACACAGGCAGTGCACGGCTGCCCATGGACAGTTTTCCAGAAGTCACTACATGGTATCATTGCATGGGGAGTAAAACCCTGTTCAGAAGCACTGTCACTGCACCATACCTGTCCAGTGCAAGTCACTACACACTATGGGGGGTGACAACTACTCAGTGAGCCTGCTAGCCAGTGGCGTGCAGACTCTCAGCCTTGCTAGTCAGACAAAATGCACATTCAGAAAGGCAGTGCACAGGACACTCACCTGCTCCCCTGGTGTCCCATACAGCTTGCTGTACTGTGGAAGTAGGCTGTCCAGCAGGGCCTGGTTCTCTTCAAGGCTGAAGGCTGGGGCTCTCTCCACAGTACGTGCCATTGCAGGGTCCAGAGGGGCAGAGACAGCAGCAGTGCAGTGGCAGATGTCGTCTTGGAGCATGTAGTGCAGGCAAGTGGGCTCTCAGGGGAACAGCCAGCAATATATATGTGCTGGAGAGGCAGATACTGTCCCTTGTGTCCAAAGTGATAGGTCCAAGTCGTTTGCATCTTCTGAATCTGGCCAATCCATGGAATAGCAGCACCAAAACACGCCCACAGCATCCTTCAAATCTTCAACTTCATGACATACATGATTTTGCAACATTGTTGTGGGTGACCAACTGATTTTCCAGCAACCGACTCGTTCGAAATTCGAAAACGCGTCCGTTGCCAGGCAAGCCCATTGTCAATGGGTGCGCACCGATCGGTCCATTGCAGTTCAACGCGCACAGGGGTACAACGCGTACCCGCACACATTGAAAGCAATGGGCCGGCCGGAGGCACCGATCGGTCCATTGCAGTTCAACGCGCACAGGGGTACAACGCGTACCCGCACACATTGAAAGCAATGGGCCGGCCGGAGGCACCGATCGGTCCATTGCAGTTCAACGCTCACAGGGGTACAACGCGTACCCCCACACATTGAAAGCAATGGGCCGGCCGGAGGCACCGATCGGTCCATTGCAGTTCAACGCGCACAGGGGTACAACTCGTACCCCCACACATTGAAAGCAATGGGCCGGCCGGAGGCACCGATCGGTCCATTGCAGTTCAACGCGCACAGGGGTACAACGCGTACCCCACACATTGAAAGCAATGGGCCGGCCGGAGGCACCGATCGGTCCATTGCAGTTCAACGCGCACAGGGGTACAACTCGTACCCCACACATTGAAAGCAATGGGCCGGCCGGAGGCACCGATCGGTCCATTGCAGTACAACGCATCACTGTACATGTGACTGGCATATGTCAGCATGCCTGTCTCAGATGGACATATGCCAGCCACAGATAGCTCCCAGGGAGTGAGGGGCACACCTACATCACGACAGCCTGTCTAAACCTTATCATAAGGCATGTAAGGCTGCATTTCCTATTGTGTGTATGTTGGTGTACATGTTGTCCTGTGGGTGTCACCTGTGGGCAGCCACCCCCAGGCTGTGCACGTGTTCATGGGGACAGGATCCTGGGTGTTACGTGTACGTGACCACTGTGATGTGCAACTGTTCATATCTGTGCATGTGCCATGGTCACATTTCACAGTGGTGTTTGTGTATGTCATGTCACATACCCCGTGAGTCCCATGTGGGACGGTATGTTTGAGCCAGGGTGTCCCAGTGGCACAATAGTGATGGACCTCCACAGTCTTTGTGCATGTAGTGTTTACAATGTCTCTGATTTCATGTGCACAATGGGAGACAGTCTCCACATCCACGTTGTGTGTGCATGGACTCTGATGTTGTGCGTGTGTGTCACAGACGTCCATGTCTGTCCTGCCGTGGCAAGTGGGGCCACTACCTGTGGGGGTCATGTTTGTTTTGCTGTGGTGTACACATGATACTCCATGTGATGCCAGTGTCCATGTGGCATTACAGGGTCCCTGGGAATGTACCTGTCGTTGAGCTGTGGTGCCTGGGGCACATCTGTCCTCACATGTCACTGTGGGGGTGATTGTGACACGGCAGCAGGAGATGGGAACTGTGACACGGCATCATGATATCCAATGGGCCAACCTGGGACAAATTGATGCCACCTGTAGGACCGTGTTGACAGATGTTGGCCATGTATGTACCATACATGTCCTTCCGGTACTGCACACTTCATGTAGTTGTGCCTCATAATGATGTATGTTGGGATCTTGAGTGTGTTCAATGCCGCATATGTGGGGTGACTGACAATCTTGCTTACTTCTCCTCTGCACTGCAGGGCTCCTGCTGTCCATCGGCCATTCCCAGACCTGGCAACGATGGTGGAACGGGACAGCATCCGACGGTACCGCTTCACCAGGCAGCTGATTGAGGATTTGGCAGTGCAGTTGTCCCCACATTTGCAGCCTGGCCGTCCGTATCCTACAGCGCTGACCCCCAAGGTGAAGGTGATGGCAGCCCTACACTTCTTTGACACCGGTACCTTCCAACATACTGTGGCGACTGCTGGTGGGATGTCACAGACCATGTTCAGCCGTGTGCTCCGCGATGTTTTGGCGGCAATGTTGCTCTTCCTGAACCGGTACATCTATTTCCCTAGACTGCGACGACTCACTGACGTGAAGAGTGACTTTTATGCCCTGGGGAGGATGCCGCATGTAATTGGCTCCATTGATGGGACACATGTGGCTTTGGTACCACCACAGGCCCAGGAGCAGGCCTACAGGAACCGCAAGCAATACCACTCGGTCAATGCACTGGTGGTGTGTCTTGCAGACATGACCATCACACACGTGTGTGCCCGTTTCCCTGGTTCAGCACACGATGCCTTTGTGATGAGGAGTAGTCGCATCCCCAGGATGATGGCACAGATGCAGAACCAGCGTGCCTGGCTTGTCGGTGTGTACTGACTTTGTGCCATTGTGTGTGATCTGATCTGTAGTATTCCGCCCACTTTTCCAAGTCAGCTAATGTGCACTTGTCTGTCCGTAGGTGACTCGGGATACCCCAACATGCCGTGGTTGCTGACACCCCTCAGGAACCCTGTGACACCTGCCCAGATGCGCTACAATGAGGCACATGGTCGGACCAGGAGAGTGATTGAGCGGACCTTTGGTCTCCTGAAGAGCCGCTTCCGCTGCCTGGACAAGACCGGAGGGTCCCTCCCATATGCCCCTGCGAAAGTGTGCAAGATTATCATCGTCTGCTGCATGCTCCACAACCTGGCAGTGCGGAAGGAGTTGCCTCTCATCCAGGATGACAATGACCAACATCCGCCACCTGTGGAGGATCCTGGCCTGGACCACGATGCCAGTGACGATGATGATGATGATGATGGTGATGTCCGCACACAGCTCATCACCAACTTCTTTAGCTGAATGTGAGTATCCTGAGGTGTCATGTCAATGATGTGAGTTGGCATGATGTGTGGGTGGTGCTCTGGTGCTGTTGGAGTGTGTCCATGGGCTACTTGACTGGATGTGTGTTGCGATGTGTGGTGACAGGTGGGCTGTACTCCCCAACAGTGTTGACATGCTAACTTGGTTCTGGGTGGGTATCTTGTAACATGTATTGTGCATGAGTTTTGCTGTTCTGTCCTGTACTCCATTGCTTTTGACTGTGTCATTTCTGTCCTTCACAGGGTACTTTCAGATTCGTTTGGTCAACTGTGTCCACCGACGACGTGATTGCACATCCAGGCTGGTAGCTGTTGTGTCCCTACAGGTGATGTGCGCCACACCCATGGACTTCCTTCCGTCTACAGTTGTTGACTGTGTGCCCGCTACCAGGTGGGGTTACCTTGCATCTGTAGTGGTTACGGCATGTTGCAACTGTGTAATAAACCTGTGCTTCACTTTGTGATGTGCGTTGTCTGTGGTCACACATTTGACTGCCATTTGCTTACTGCACCTGTGGGCTACTTGACTACAACTGGGAATGGGTGTGGTGTCTGTGCATTGCACCGTCTTCCCTGGCAACATCAGTGTAGGCAATGAGTCAGATGGCCTAGGTGTGTATGTGTCGTGTAGCCCTGGTGGTGTGTCTCCCTCATGTGTGTCACGTTGCCTGTACTCACATGCCTGTGTTGTCCTTGCTGTTGCAGTTCGCATACACAGTGTAATTTTGCAGTTCATCATCCCCATAACAGCACCCACGTTGGAATCACGACAGAGGCAAGTATGGTGTATTAGTGTGTTTATTGTGATACATTTGTGTTAATAGTGCATAGGATGGGTTGTGCTGTACATGAATCTTGCAATCCCAAGTTCCTAGGTGAATTGAAAGTCCGGGTAGACAGGATCCCCAGTATCGGGCCACAGTTGTCTGACACATTGGTCCAACTTGTACTCCCCATGCAATGTGTGGGAGTAGTGTTGCCGTCAACAGGGTGAACAGTCTGTGCACAAAGGCGAACATCCAGAACAGGTTCAGGCTTCCTGGGAGTTGCGCTTGGCCATCGGCCTCTCACTTTTCCCTCCTCGGACAACCCCTCTTCTTGGGGGGGCCCTCAAGTGCAGGCTGCTGCGGTGCAGGGGACTCTCCGCCAGAGTCCTCCTCCCTCCCTGTGGCAGTTGCAGTTTGTTCGGCACCAGATGTTGTTGGCACACAGGGAGGTGTGGACTGGTTGCTGTTCATCTGGCGGAGGCATTGTAAAATGTCCCTGTGCACCGCCGTCATCTCATGCAGTACATCCCACTTGGACTCCACGCGGGACATGTGTGAGTCCACACGGGACATGTGTGACTCCACGTGGGACATGTGGGAGTCCAAGCGGGCATGATGGGCAGCCTGCTGCTGTTTAATGTCTCTGAGGAGCCCCACTACCTGGCTGAGCTCTCCGGTGCTGGACTGGTACGCATCAGCTATGCATACCAGTTGTGGGTCGTCATGCACACCAGCAACGTCTGCAAGCAGCGACCTCTGTCTCCCACCCCTCCCACCACCCCTGCTGACATGTGCAGTGTGTGCAGTGGCACGCACAGATAACCCCGGTCCACCTTGGGGGTTGGTGGTGGTGGTGTCCATGGCCCCAGGTTGGTCCAGGGTCACTGTGCTGGTGTTGCTCCTTATTCTGTCCATGTCGGCAGGGATGGTATTCGTGGTGACAGTCGTTGTAGGGGTGGGTGCAGGGGGTGCAGCTGGTGGTCCTGCTGGTGCTGCAGCTGGTGGTCCTGCTGGTGCTGCATGTTGACTTGCACCGGATGTGCCAGGTTGTTCTTCATCGTCCGAGGAGGACAGAGGCTGTACGACGCCAGTGAGCTCGGCATCCTCTTGAGCCTGGGACTGGGACTCCTCAGCGTCTGCTGCTGTGTCCCCATCATCACCTGTTTTTGGGAGACACAAACAATGTATGTCATGTTTCTGCAGGCATCAATGGTTGACACACATGACAGTTGTGACTGTGCCTCTGGGTGCGGGCCTGTACATTGCATTGTCCTAAGTCGTCACAGTCAGGGGTTGATATTGGTGTGGCACATTGTCCTGCATTATTTGGGCATTTCTATGTATTTTCTGGGGTGTGAACATGGTCTGCATTGCTTGTGTTTGGTTGACAGCCGGACCTCCTTCCCACCCACCCAGCCAGTCAGTTATCCCACCATGGAACGTGCTTGCGTTGCAGGGAGTGGAAGTTGTCTCTCAGGATGTCAGTCAGTGGTGTCCTGCTGTTTGTTGGTGCACAGTTGGCAGCAGGGCCTTGTGCTCCCCACAGCAGTAGCCAGTGTCAGCCATCTTGTGAGTCCTTCTCCACTCCCTGTGATGTGAGCATGGTTCAGGGTGGTGTTGATGGGCCAGTTGTGAGGCTGAGCAATGTCTGTGACTACGACTCCCATCATGCTATTGCCTCCACCCCCTTCCCAGCATGCCCATGCTTCCTTCCTTTTGACTCTGCTTCCCTGTGGGTTGGGCTGGCTGTGCTGACAGGATGGCTGGGAGTGTTGTCCTGGCAGTTGTTTGGCTAAGAGTCCCAAGAGTGTCCCTGTGCTTCACACAACATAACCCAGGGTGGTGGTGCTTTGTGGGATCTTGTGTTAGGATGGAGGGCATTGCATTCTACCAGGTGGGTACTGTGGAGTTTGTGTTGGGGGGGGTGTGAGGGGAGGTGCTGGTGACTATAGTCAGTGCTGCAAGTCCCCCTTCCCACCCAGCCAGCCAGATATCCCACCATGGAACGTGCTTGCATTGCAGGGAGTGGAAGTTGTCTCTCAGGATGTCAGTCAGTGGTGTCCTGCTGTTTGTTGGTGCACAGTTGGCAGCAGGGCCTTGTGCTCCTCACAGCAGTAGCCAGTGTCAGCCATCTTGTGAGTCCTTCTCCACTCCCTGTGATGTGCGCATGGTTCATGGTGGTGTTGATGGGACAGTTTTGGGGCGGGCAATATGTGTGACTGCGACTCCCATGATGCTATTGGCTACACTGACTTGGCCAGCATACACAGAATTCCTTCCTTTGAGTGGTCTTCATTGTGTGTTGGTGTTGTTGTGGTGGCTACATGTGTGGATGTGTTTGTTAGTTCTATTTGTGCCACTGCCTAGCTGTAGTTGTAGTTGTGTTTGTACATGTGATGGCACAGTTGGATGTGACTTTTTTGATGGCATGTGTTGTGTTTCTCTGACTGACATACACATTTTGGGATGATTCTGTTCTGGTTGCTGTGTGATTGCTATGAGTGCATGGTTTGACTCTCCCTTGACAGTGATGTGTGTGTGTTTTGTGGCAGTATATTGTGTACATTTGTTGTGTACTCACCAGGCTCTGGGATGTCCTCTAGTCCATATATGCTCACTGGCGGTAGGATGGCCCGCACCTTCTCCTCCCAGGGCCTGAGGTATATTGGCTTGGCAGGAGGGCCACTGCCGGTGTGTTGGCTGTTGATGTAGTCTTGCTTCAGCAGTTTCCGTACCCTCCTGCGCACGTCATACCACCTGTTCTGGATGTCGGTCTTTGTGCGCCGACATGGTGATTGGGCGTTCACCCTGTTGATGATCCTCTCCCACATCTTGGTTTTCTGCGACATGGGGGTCTGTTGGACCAATGTGCCAAACAGCTGTGGCTCTACCCTGAGGATCTCGTCTACCAGGACTTCCAATTCACAATCTAGGAACTTGTGATTCTTCTTGGGGGGCATGGTGATGGGTGGTGATGGTGAGTGATGTGTGTGTTGGTGTGCAGGTGAGGGTGTGTGGTGTGTGTTTTGCTGGGTGTATGTGAGGTAGGTATTTGTTGGTGTGCTGATGGTGTGTGGCTTGTGTGAGGGATGAGCTGTGGGTGTGTGGTTGCTTTCTCTTGGGTGCTGGCAGTGGAATGGCATTTGCAAAGGCTCATGGTAGTGATTTGTGTCCTTTATATAGGTGGAGTTGTGGGTGTGTCTTTGTTCTCTGTCCCCACCCCCCCAGTATTTATTGGCTTGGTAATTGCTTGTTTGGCCTTTTTTGGGGTGATTTTTCCTTTGTGCTGTTTGTGTATGTTGGAAACGTTCTTGTGACCGAGTCGGACCCTGCATTGGTCTCGTACGGTGTTCTCCGTTTCGTTCACGCTGTGTTTGTGCAGTTTTCTATGCTGCGTACGCGTCGGTCGCGGTGTATTGTGTTGCTTCGGCTCGGTTTTGTATGCGTGTCGGTCGTACGGCTTGTCCTCCGTCCGACTCGCTCGTTGTTTTCGCGCCTTGCATCGTACTTAGCGGTTTGGAGTTAGCGTGTACGTTTCGGTCAAATTTGTTCCGGGTGCGTGTCGGTCGGTTGGATTCGCGTGTTTTTCCGGCCGGATTGCTGTTTTCCGTGCGGCTCGGTCGGTCGAATTGGTTTCGTTACGTGTCGGTCGGATTTTTCGCGCCTTGCATCGTACTTGGCGTGTCGGGCGCCACGGGTACGTGTCGGTCGGTATTTTTTCCGGATCCGAGTCAGTCGGTGCTTTTTCCGGCCCGAATCGGAATCGACCCCTTAATCGCAGTGGTGTGTATGAATATTTTCAGACCAAATTACAGTCGCAAACCATTAATTTTTCACCGACACCTCAAGGGTGGTGATAACCATTCGTAAATGGGACCCTTTCCTCTTTGTGAATGTTGATACAAATATTTTTTAAGAGCAGGCAGTGGTCCTACGGACCAGTGCCTACTCTTAAAAAATGACACATAGATGTTTCATTTTTTTCTTTTTATGCACTTTCCATTTTCCTTTAAAGAAAACGGGCTGCATTTAAACAAAACAGATTGCTTTATTAAAAAGCAATCACAAACATGGTGGTCTGCTGACCCCAGCATGCCACCATCTCTGTGATGGCTGCCATTCCTAATAGGTCGCAAACTGCGACCTACCTCATTAATATTTATTAGGCAACGCCATTAGGAATCGCTATTTCCAGGATGTTTTTTTACACATTAGGAATTGCGATTTCCTATTTGCGATTTACAAAGAATCGCAATTAGGAAATTGTAATCCCTAAATTCTGTACATATGGCCCCAGGTTGTGTAAAAGAAAGCAGAACACTCAGAATAGTGATTAGAAGACTAAGATGTGTTTAATGCAAAAATATCCAGCAAACATTCAAAATAAGCAAGGCAATTATCATTTCAATGTTGCAGAGATTCGCCCTCGATCAGTTTGGGAACATAATGCTAAAATCCATACATTTTGTGCTACATTTATACATTTTTACTTTTTCTCAATGCAAGTTAATATAAGTGACAGCGTGATAGAAATGAAACTTCTCTTGGGGAGGACGTGAAAGGACCATGGTCAACTGATGCAACAGTAACAAGTTCTGACTCCACTATTTTCTAAAATTCTCACTTTGTTGTGTCAACTTCATAATGAGGCTACACTCTGCTAGGATAGTTCAACAGAAATGTGCAGTGTACAACATGGAATAAGAAAACAAGAATGTATTTAAAAAGTGTGCAAATGTGCAGTGATACTACTGCTTTAGTCATCTTTTATACAGGAATAACAAACAAAATTGCAATTGATTAATATAATGTAACAGCGCATGTTAAGCCACACATGAACATTTGCACATAAACATGAAAGCATTAAGGCGCATATGCGGGCGAATTGCGGATTCTCCTAGATAATATCGAAGGCGAGTCCTGATCATATTAAAGATAAATATGGCAAATATCATGCAGTCTCTCTTCTTCCTTTATTTTGTACAGCACTTCAAAGAACACTATAACTCCCACAACTCTACTCACAACATAACTAATTTTGCTTTGGTTCCACAAGTTGGCAGTTTCCCCGCCCGCTGTCTTGCCGCAGTTAGTTCACCTGACTGGCTCGGGTGGGACTCAGTCCCCCAGTTCACTGTGCATCCAAAGGGGTGGGGACCAGCAGCACCATGCTAAAAGCGCTCTCGCCAGCCAGTAGCGCGGGTACCACAAGTTGGCGGTTTCCCTGCCCGCTGTCTTGCCACAGTTTTGCTCACCTGACTGACTCAGGTGGGACTCGGTCCCCCAGCTCACCGTGGGCCCAAAGGGGCAGGGACCAGCAGCACAACACTATAGCGCTCTCGCCAGCCCACAGCGTGGGTTCCACAAGTTGGTAGTTTCCCTGCCCGCTGTCTTGCAGCAGTTTTACTCACCTGACTGGCTGACGTGGGACTCGGTCCCCCAGCTCACCGTGTGCCCAAAGGGGCAGGGACCAGCAGCACCACGCTAAAAGCACTCTCACCAGCCGGCAGCGCGGGACACACCCAGGCGTGCACCCAGGTGAAGAGCAGGCCAAGACGGGCCCCTCTTAATCCGTCATAGCCCAGAAGAGGCTGGGCTGGGCCACCCTTCTTGGTTTTTTAAATCTTCAGCTGGCCTTCAGTGTTTTGACTTGTCTTCTCAGGACCCAGGTACTGTTTAGGTTTAAATTGTTTGTCTACAAGCCAACCCTGTTAAGCCCTGCCAGGGGTTAGTGCTGTGCACCCAATAGCTGCCTGTCATCTGGTACTATGGGGAAGAGGAAGGCAGAGGCCAGAAAATCTACGTCCTAGAACCAGAAGTTCATTCTGGCGTAAAACATACGATCCAGGCGCACTCGCCGAATACAAAGCTAAGTTTGCCACCTATAAAAAAGCCATCATAGCCACGAAGGCGGAATTCTATGAATCCAGGATCTTGGCCGCCGAGAATAAACAGAAGGAGACCTTTCGGATTATAACTGAGCTAAGACAGGCACCTGAACAGACTCCTTTAGGCTGCCTTACAGATTGCAATAAATTTCAGACTTATTTTTTGCACAAAGTTATTGACCTCTTGGCAGTCATCCATCAAACCCCTGCTGTCCAGATCCCTTCTGTGGCGGCTCCTACGCTTCCTGCCTATGTTACACCTCTTTTAACCTTCCCTGAATTAGATCACGACTCTCTGTGCGTTCTCATGGCACGGACCAAGTCAGGTTCACCTGCGGACCCTTGTCCACCTATGGTGTTTCGCATGGCACTTCCTGCTGTGGAAAAGGAGGTCCTCAATTTATTAAACCGATCCCTTAAAACCGGCCTTGTCCCAACCAGTTTTAAAGAGGCTAGAGTTAGACCTCTATTGAAAAAACCTGGGGCTGATGCAGCAAATCTTAAAAACTTTAGGCCTATCTCTCAGCTCCCTTTTTTGGCAAAGGTGCTGGAGCAACATGTGCTGAAAACCCTCACTCACCACCTAGAGAGCAATCGGCTACTTCATACAAAACAGGCTGGTTTTAGGGCTCACCACAGTACAGAGCTAGTGATGTTGGCAGTCCTGGATGAACTTAGGCTGATGGCTGATACAAAAAACCATGTGCCTTGGTTCTGCTGGACCTGTCCGCGGCATTTGATACGGTCAATCATGGCCTACTCTTGTCGCGGATGGGGGAACTAGGAGTTCAGGGGGTAGCACTTCAATGGCTCACTTCTTATTTATCAGACCGATCGCAAAGGATCCAACTTGCCGATCAGGTTTCCGATTCTGGTGAGCTGACGTGCGGCGTCCCTCAGGGATCGGCACTGTCTCCCCTTCTCTTTAATGCCTACCTCTACCCCCTAGTGGCAGCTCTATCCGGCATGGAGTGCCAAGTTTTTAACTATGCAGATGATACCCAAATTATCATCCAGATTGCTAACTCCCCCTCGGCCCATGTTCGAATACAGAACATTTTAAAGTTTACAATAAACTGGATGACAGCCAATTCCCTCAAAATAAACCCAGATAAAACTGAGGTTTTGGCTGTCACCACAGATACTAACCCCTGGAGTGATCAATTCTGGCCTCAAGAGCTGGGCCCTACTCCAAAGCCAGCCTTAGTTGTAAAGAGCCTAGGGATAAAATTGGATGCCAAACTTTCCATGTCCCACCAAGTTTCTGCTGTGGTGGGAACATGTGTGGGGCTGTTAAGAATGTTACGCAAACTTGCCCCCCTTCTGTCGTTTACCGCACTTCGCATGGCAGTGACTGCACTGATTATCTCTCGTTTAGATTACGGGAATTCACTGTATGTTGGCCTTCCAGAGAAGGAGCTAACAAAACTCCAGGTAGTCATGAACGATGCTGCCAGACTGATCTTTAGGCTTCCTAGGAGGGCCCACGCTACCGTGTTACTACAGCAGCTACACTGGCTTCCAGTGAAGCAGAGATCTAGATTCAAGGGGCTATGTATAGCCCATAAAGCAATCTATGGACAGGCCCCAGCATATATTAAAGAACGCTTGGTAACTTATGTACCAGGGCGCTCCCTGCGATCTTCAGATGCTGGGTTATTATCCTGTGCTCGCTTCTTGAGCTCCTCCAAGGGGGGCAGAGCTTTCTCTACATTGATCCCCCAGCTCTGGAATAAGTTGCCAGAAGGCCTCCGCAAAGAACCAGCACTTCTCCCTTTTAGGAAAAAAATTAAAAACCATCCTCTTCATAGAAGCCTGGGGCACAAATTTGGCCTAAGCTAGGGCGCTCTCAGCAGAGTCGCTATGGTGCCTTCTCTCACAGCGCTTAGAGACCAGTTGGTGATATGCGCTTTAGAAGCTCCAATTAACATTAACATTAACATTCTCATCTTTTTTTAAATAATGCAGTTGGAGTCCTTGCTAATGAAATCTCGTCTGTTGAAGAACAGATTACACATTCCAGACAGGGATTGGACTCATTAGCAGCAGTTGGGGTTTCTGCTCCCTCAATCCCAGGAACTGTTTCGGACTGTGTTATCCAAGAACCATCAACTGGAGGGAGTTTGGGGGATTGTGTGGTCTTGGCTACCCCAACGGCTATACAAAACAAGGGAATATCAGGGGAAAGCGTCTCAACATGTGGCCCCAACTGTAAGGATAGCAGGAATAAAGGAGCGTATTCGCTTCCCACACGCCCTAATAAAACTAATACAAGGAATCCTAAGAAGAGTCAGGTGACCACTACAGAATAACACTATACACAGATTGTACCTAGTACCATGGAAGCAAAAATCTTAGCGGCCCTGGATAGCATAACTCTTAAACTTGCCACGCTGGAAGTTAGGGTGGGAACTGTGTTAAGCTCTATTGGGCCCCTTAGATACCAGCTTGAAATCATTCAGTAGACTAGAGCCCCCCCATATTGTAAGTACACAGGCTATTATTGCACAAGCTAATGAACCCCCTGTTGCACTTGCAACATCATCAAACTCTAGTCAGAATCCCCCTACCTTAATTGGTGTTATATCCTGGCCAGTCAATACGCCTGCTCCTACCGCCAGAATGTGTGATATACAAAACGTACCAGCTACTTCTGTTGAATCCCAGGGGTCTCATTCAGGAAGTGACTTGCTTGAAGTTAGTGCTTTCTTAGTGGGTGGGTCCAGGTTAGCCTCGCGAGTACCCAACCCAGGGCAGCTGTCCTCCTGCCCATTACAGAAAATCCATAAGAGGACTTCCCAAATTTGTATCACCCATCTTGCCACTTTGTACCTTCCACCGTCATGTACTCCTTATGTTGTGGTATTGGCTAATGTTCCACCTGTGTTACATTCGGTCCAGGAGGATATCCCACAACTTAAAAACAACGTTGCACATTGGCTTCCAGAAAGGGTCCCCCTAGATTTTAGACAGAAGCTAGAGGAGGAAATAATCATGGTACGTCGGGTGAGTTGGATATGGAGTACCCCCACATCTTTTAGGGGGTACTGTATTATAGATAACTTTTGTAATAGCCACAGGTCTGGTTTTTTGCTTTTGAAACGTAGGTCTGATCTTACAACTTCCACTGGCATCATAGCTTTACCCTTAGGTTATTTCTATAGACCAATGATCATGGGGCGGCCCCTTCAGGGGGTTCCTTCTTGTGGTGTTTCCAAGGCCCCTGTTAGGAGTTATGCTGGAAACCAGGGCTCGAATCTTACACTATTCAATCGATTGGAGCCCCTAACTGGCTTGAACGATCAAGACTGACTGGGGAGGGATCTTAATTCTAGTATTCCTGTTGATGTGCCCATTTCACCCAGGGTTTTCCAAGTTATGTCCTGGAATATTGCTGGCATGAGGGAGAAATTTGATGACCCTGAAGTGGTAAAGCCCTTTGCCCTTTTTGATATTATTGCTTTTCAGGAGACATGGGATACAACGGGGAAGGGGGGGTCATCTGGATGGTTATGCTTCTCTATTAATGCTTCACCATCACCAAGTGAGAAAGCAAGTGGGGGCCTTGTAACATTTGTGAAAATAGATTTGACCTGTAAAGTGGAAGTAATTTAGGGTTGTTTTCCCCATATCTTGGGTGTTCTGCTCTCTTTCAACAATAGTTCGTGCATTTTATGTATGAATATTTATAATGTGATTCATGGGACTGAGGACGTTTTGGAATCACTCAGCACTTTCCTTCATTCTTTCTTTTCTGGTCATTCTAGCTCCCACACTGTTCTGATGATACTTGGCGATTTCAATCTCCACCCCTGTAGAGGTTGCTATCTTTATGAGGGGGTTATGAAGGGGAGGATTATTTTGAGGCTCAGGTCCATCTTAAGCATACCATGCAAGGGGACGTGATGAATGAGCTCTTGGTTAATTATAACCGAGTGAATCTCATAAGTCTTGAGAACCTGCTCATGGGCAACATTGCCCCTTCCTTTTCGGGTCATCGTTGTGGATCTTATATTGACTACATCTATGTCTCTGGGGGTTGTTTTCTTCTCTTAAATCTTTTTCTGTGGACTGGAATATTGCCAGTGACCACAACCGTCTTGTCGCCAGCTTTTATTATGAATTCAAACGGGTGGAATCTCGCCATTGTCTTAAAACTCAGGTTAGATCAATGGCCTAGGGACGAAGATTGAAGTGGTGCAATATCATACCCAAGGCTTTTATTAGCAATGTAGTAACCACCTGCCATTTGGAATTTCAGACTTGTCTGAACATAGAGGCTCCCCAACATAATTTAATTTTGGCATATGACAAAATCTGCTCTCACATTAAAACTGCTCTTTCTAGGTCGGCAAGGACTGATTTTCAGATGCCTTGTCGTTGGTTTGATGAAGACTGTATAAATGCCCGTAAAGGTCTTTTGTTGGCATTGAAAAAACAACCGCAGGATGGGGGGAGGGAAGAGGGTGTAGGGCCATGTATAAAGTCGTAGTTAAATTTAGGAAAATTGAACTAAAAAAAGAGCTCTGGGAGGACCTACTCCAGGCTAGTACTCAGAAAGACAATGTGTTATTCTGGAATATGGTGAGCCACCCATTTTTTAAGGTGGGCACAACGTCTAATTTAGCCACGTTAGTCCCTTCTCAGGTTTGGGAGGAGCACTATTCATCCTTATATCAAGGGGACAATTCTCTCCCCTCATCTTCCTTCCTTGTGCAGGGAGGGAAGCTGATGCTGTACTGGGAGGAATTGAGAGGTGCTGTTTTATTTCTGCCTGTGGGAAAAGCACCTGGGGCCAATGGAGTCCCTGGGGACTTATTTAAGACCTCAGTGAATCTCTGGGCACCTCTCGTTATGCTTTATATTAATGCTGCCATCAGTCGTTTACTTCCCGCTGCATGGCGTCACTCAGTTATTGTACCTGTGTTCAAGAAGGGAAATAGGAGTTACCCCACTTGTTATAGGCCCATCTCTCTAATTGAGGTTGAGGTCAAGATCATAGGTAGGATTTTATTGAAAGGTTTAACTCATTGGGCAGAGGAAGGAAAAATACTGTCCGATGTCCAATATGGGTTTCGTACTAGGCGGGGTATGGTGGAGTAGAATCTCAATGTCCACCTGGTTATAAATAAATACATCCGGGCCAAGGAGGAGTCCCTTCATGGACCTCAGCTCTGCCTTTGAGAAGGTCAATAGAGAGAAGTTTTGGGCAGAGCGGAGTTCCTTGGGGACAGAACCAAATTTGGTTAATTTCCTCAGCGATTTACATTGTGGGTTGACGTCATCAGTCCTCTATGGTAGTGATGGAGAATGCACCAAACACTTCACTCTTCGTGGGGGCGGCAGGGCTGTATCCTGGCCCCCTTTCTTTTTATCATGTATATTAATCACTTGGAGAATGCACTCCTTGAGCCTGGTATTGATGTGCCGAGAGTCTGTAATAGATTGCCCCTGCTCTCCTCTATGCTTATGACACTGTTTTAATTGACCACACTGCCAGAAGTTTGCAGCGGCTTTTAGATCTTTTTGTTCATTTTATGGGTAGTTTGGATTTTACTCACTAATTTTAAAAAGTCACATGTCATGGTTTTGAGTCCAAAAAATACAAAAAGTAACACCTTTTCTGTCCAAGGTCCGATTTTAAGTAAGGTAGAAAATTTTACCTATTTAGGAATTCTAATAGATCATAGGCTCTGTTGGCAACACCTAATAAAGAAGACTTTTGGAAACCTTAAGCGGGGGTGTGCCGGAGTCAGTGACTTCTCCACGCACCTGAAGCCCTTGAAAACAATGCTAGAGATTTACAAAACTTAGTGTATTACCCTTTCCACTTTTGGTTGTGAGATTTGGGGTTATGTGAACCTGTATCCAATTGGGGTGGCAGAGAGCACATTTCTCTGGGGTCTCCTGGGAGTTGGGCAATGTAATCCCACTGAGATACTGCATGAGGAGTTTAGGATGAGATACATTGTAGATTACATCCGGCTGTGACCTCTTTTGTTATGGTGCACAGTAAGGCTCAAGAAAGAATTAACTCTTAGTAGAACAGTCATTTATGACTGTATGCAGTTGGATAATATGGCTGATATACCTTGGCTGCACTTATAAAGGGTATTAGAGCTCCCCTTGCTGGCGGGTGCAGTCAGTGACTACACTCGCCTGCAAGGGGATTTCTGGGGGTCCATGGGACTCCCCTTTCCCCACACCAGAGGGCTGCCATCAGGGGGCGCACTAACAGTGCGCCCCTGATAGCTTCTATGCCTCTGCTCCCACGTCTGTAAGACAGCTCAGAGGATAGGGATTCCATCCTTTGCATAGGGCACGCCCCCATTCAAATGAGGGAACGCCCCCTGAAGATAGAGCTAGCGCTTTATGTTTGCCAGCGCTATCAGTATTACAGAAGGGGCTGCATAAGCGTCTGCGGCCCCTTCTGTAATACCAAAGTGCCCGGGGTGCACAAAGCAGGCGAAAACACCCGCTGCGCCCTCGGGGCATCTTGTGTAATACAGCCCCAGGTATACCACCATCCTCAGTCCTGTGCTCTGATGTCTGCCGTTAGAGGCCTTGTTATCTTGGTGAAGCAGCAATACATGGAGGATACAATGAATGGAAGGGACTTGAATCTGACCACCTGTCGATCCACAGAAACTGAAGGTACTTTCTGTGCTCTTGACATATTGGCACTGTCAGGTAGTTGTCTTTTAAATCCAGAACTACCATCCAGTTACCAAGAAGAAGGATGCCCCTCAGGCATTTGATAGTCTCATAGTCTCCATTTTTAAATGGCGGTACCCTTGGTGTGTAAGCAACATGGTGCTGTAGCACCCTTTTGCAGTAACTCTTGTGCCTCAGCAGTAATCAAATCCCAACCTTCCTGAGAAAAATGTTGTGGCAAAGGCAAGGAGTTCTATATTGGGGTGGCATAGAGTTCTTTTGGAAACCCTCTCACTGTCTGTAATACCGATGGGCCTTTTGATAAAAAACGTCAAAGTTGACCACAAAATGCCCACCTGCCTCCCACTGTCACAAGAGGAAAGGACGCTACACTCACCTTGAGTTCCCCCTCCCTTTGCTATGTTCCTGCTTATGAAAGGGCATCCGCCCCCTCTTTTTAGTGGGAAGAATGTTGGCCTTGAGTATCCATGAGGCTGGTGGTAGAAGGGTCTGTAGAACAACTGCCAGCCAGTACGATGACCCCCATATGCAATGCATTTGGAGAAACTAGTCCAAAACCACGGACCAGTGATGATTGTGCTGTATCCAGAGAGGACAAGGTCTGAACATACCACAGCATTTCTTTAATAAATTCATCCATAAACAGAGACACTTAAGAATTGACCATTATATCTGACAGCCTGAAAACTCTTAAAGTTTGGGATCAATACATGCAAGAAATTGGATCATTAGTTGAGGGGGTGATAACCCTCCTCAAATATTAATTGTCCTTGTCCACTAAAGTCACTAATCAAACCTGTTTAAAACTCTGGTCGCTTGGCACCAAAGCAGTCAGGATTCATTTAAAGGAATGTGCATAGTATTTAGGCAGCACTCAAATAGTAATAAAGTGAATAAACTACACAAGAAAAATCCCAAACCAAATTTTAAAAATTGTAAATATTTTAATTAATAAAATAACACCAAAACGACAAAAATCCAATAAATAGAACTGGAGTTATGAATTTTCCAACTTTAAGGTTCAAAACAGCACCAAAAAGAGTTGAGTGCCAACCTCTGTCATCTGGTTGCGCTTGACTTGGACAAAGTGAAAAGTTAAGCCCAACGGTGATGGAGCGTGAGTTGGATACAGAGATCAGGTGAAATGTTTTACCTTCTGACTTAGTCTCTGAAATAGACCTCTAAAATCCACAGTGGGACAAGGCAGCAGGCTGTGGGCCAAAGAGGGTTCACATCGTTGAATAGCCGCTGGATAAGGTCTTGATGAAGCCGGTGACTTTTGACAGGAAAGCTCTGAGCTGGAAGAATTAGAATTTTGCATCCAGGGAAGACCCCTCGTTGGCTGGAAACTATTCATGGTTTTGCTTGGTGAAGATCTCTACTTTTGGCTGCAGTCACTTTTTTATAGCTCTGGTTCTTCCAGCGGGGCAAGGCTGCAAGCTGTAGCCAAAGAGGGCTCCACAAGGCCTTCTCCCTGAAGTCCCACTGGACCAGATTTGTAGCTGCGGACAAGAACATAGTGGGTGCAACCTGAATCTTTGGCCCAGCAGCAATACAAACTCGTCTGATGGGCTTGGCAGGTTGGTTTTGGTCCCCCGCCGGTCCCAGGAAACTTTGGGAAGAGTATACTTTGACACCAACCAAGGGGTCTAGGACCTTGGGGGGGGGGTGTCAAGTCTCACTCCAGCAGAGGCCAGCAACAGGGTTCATGACAGGTCCAAGTGGAAGTGGTCAGCTGGACAGTTGCAGGAAAGGCCTCTGGTAGCTTGTTGTATCCCTGTAGCTCAAACCGGTCAGCCAACTGACCCTTGGAGTCAGTTCTGGGGTCCTTGGTTCAAGGCAAGCAGGTCTAGTCTTCCTTCAGAATACAGACAGCGGGACAGTCCTTTTTCTTATCTGTACAGGTTCAGGAGGGTTCTGAGAAGGGTACTGCAGATGCCACTTTTATGCCCAGTGCCAGCCTGTGGGTGGGGGAGAGTCTTGGTCACGCCCTAACCAATGGGGTACAAGTTTCTACCCACTTTTGCAACATTTCCTGTGTGTTTTGCTGGAAGCTAACCCAAAGTGTCCTTCTCTACCTAAATGACATGGCAGAACCCTTGTTCCCCTGGTGAGAACTCCCTGTGACTAGGCAGAGCTGCAGCTATGATAATGGGAAAACCCTCCCTTGTTGTCACTTCAAACCAGTTCTGGGGCAGCTTCCTCCTCCCACTGGGTTTGGAGCTAAGCTGACTAGGAAGACAAACCGTAGCAGGCCTAGGTGTGAGCTACATGCACCAGTGACAGGGGTAGGCACCCTTCTAAGCTCAGAGAGGGACTGGGCACACTCCCAGGCCAACCTGCTCAAAGAAGAAAAACACCTTTCAACACACAAGCCTTTTGTCCCCTGTCTTGGAGCAATCCACATCTAACGACAGGGAGCCATTCAGGAGTTATGATACTGGGCACTGGCAGAAAGATACATTTGCATTAGGCAGTAAGTTGACAACTTTCTAAAAGTTTCATTTTCAAAATAGTCGTTTAAAATCTGACTGTACTATTAAGTTGGGTTTTAAAGTACTATTAAAATAAGTCATTGAATCATTTTCTAGCTGCTGCCAAACCAAAATTAAGCTTTATAAATTGTTATAATGTAACCTGTGTTTCCCTATGGGAGGGCCAGCCTTGTTAGAGTGAAAAACAACTTTGGAGGTTTTCATTGCCAGGACATGTAAAACTTTAAATATACATGCCCTCTGTGCATTTTGGGCTAACCTTAGGAATGAATTATAAGTGCTCAAAAGGAAGATGAGGTCTGACCAAAGGTTTATTTTGCAAGGTCGAAATGGCAGTTTAAAACTGCTCACCCAGGCTGCAATGGCAGATCTGCAGACATACTTTATAGTGCTACTTTAGTTGGTGGCACAAGGAGTGCTGTAGTCCACTAGAAGCATTTAAGTTACAGGCCCTGGGACATGCACCCTATACTAGGGACTTACAAATAAATGTAATGTGTCAAATGGGTATATGCCAATTTTATGGTGTTTAAAAGGGATGGTACAACTACTTTACCACTGCTTAGTAGGAGTAAAGTGTGCAGAGTCCTATGGCCAACAAAAACGGGTTCAGTTATAGAACAAATCTGAGGGAATATCATGCAAAGGATGGTAATTTCCAACAATACGCAACAGCACTCCCTTGCGTCTCCCAAGAGAAAGCCTGCGTTTGCATTCCCAAGAAAGCATATTGCCCTTTGGGCCCAAACAGAAATTGTTTCCGGGTTCAGTTGACCCCCTGACTTCACCTCTTCAGCAGCACACAAAATACAGGAAACAGGACCCAGGGTATCCAATAATGCATTTTGGCACGAGAACCTTGCCCTATTCACACTTTTTTTAGGGTCCTTCCTACCTTTGCTTAAAAATGTTACAATTTTAGCACCCAATGCATAGTTATGGTCGCTTTCTCAGATATTTTTGGCTTTGGGCACTCTGCCCTCTTTTTAGATCTAACACTCCTGTCCATTGAACTTTTATTTTAGACCTAATATATTCATCAATAAACGGTGGATGAGCCCCCTTCTCTGAATTTGGAAGCTCGGTGAACCCATGCTCAGAACTTGGAGTACCTCCCTCATCCAAAATAACAATATATGGCTTATCCCCAGTTTTTATCTTTTTCAGGGCATCAGTTCCACCATCGACGTCATTGTGATAATTGTCATTATCATAGTATTTATCACAATTCTGTGAACATAAATTATCATAGGGCCCTTTACTTGGGCCTCCCATATTACCCAGAATAGAGTTTTGCTGCATTGAAATTAAGTCATTATCTCCCTGCAGAATTGAAACGCAACCAAATTCATCATCCTCATATCATGAGGGGAAGTATAATTGTTCTTCATTATTCTTTTGCCTCTATGGCTACATAATTCTCCTTGCTTAGAATGAAATCTGCCATTCGCAGGAATAAACACCTTGCCATGGCATTTGCCATGGAATTTTTGTATATCCGTGCCCACACTACCAAATGATGAAGAGACCGCTTTATGAATAGAATTGTAAATTAAGTTGTCCAAAAATTCACAAACGTTTTTCTTAAAAACCTCATCCTCCTCATTATTAACAGGGCGGTCAACCATTTTAATCAACAAACAATAAGGAATTGAACCCCCCAAATATTTTAGTTGTATCAAACATATTAAAACGGACAAACAGAAAAATGGTTGTGCCTTTATATTTTATTCACATATATCCAGGCTGCTGCTTGCATAAACATTCCTCCAGGCAAGCATCTGCCTTACCACAAATAATACAATGCATCTAACCATGAAAAAAATATAGGCGAAACTCACCAGCAGTTTTGCTACAATATAATTATTCACACATGAGTCTTGAAAACAGGCAAATTCGACCTTAAATGAACAGACCAGCCACAGCGCTGAATTTCACATGCAAGCCTTAAAAGTAGGTGTCCATCCCAGTGCAAAAGCGTGCATAATGCTACCCTCACCAGAACAGTAACAGAGATCTGGGATAAACTAGCACTCAAGAGGAGTCTCACCACCTTCCCATCTCCCAACACCTCGACTGCTCAAAACCCAGGGGCAGATCTACAAGAAACTAACGCAGCGCGGTGCCGCAAGTCATTTTGCTGCGCCGCGCTGCGTTAGTTTTGAAGCACAGGGATGCGACATATTTACAACAATATGTCGCATCTCTGTGCCTTTCCCTGTGCTGGAGCACAAACTGCTGCCATGCGCCGGCGCATGCACCCTTGCACCATGGTGCAAGGATGCCTGCGTCGTGGGGAGATTGTTTTTGTGCAGGAAGGGGCACCTTCCTGCACAAAAACAATCAATTGAGGTGATTTCCTCTTCCAATGTGTGCTGTAGAATGCAGCACGCATTTAAAGAGGAAAAAAACAAGGAGAAATGAAAACATTTCTCCTCGTTGCACCTCGCTACGCCACCCCTAGGGTGGCGTAGCATTCTGACGCATTTCCAGATTTACGATTTCTCGTAAATCTGGAAATGCATCAGTGGACATGGGTCTTGCGTGGGAACACCCACAGCAACACCCATGTCACGCCACTAACACGCAAAGTGTTTCGTGAACAGGGGCGATATTTACAAGCACAGGTTAAGTCACGCAGGGTGACTTTACCTGTGCTTGTAAATATCACTCAGCAGGCTGCGCCACCGGTGCGTCACGCAACGTGATGCACCGGCGGCGCAAGGGGCTTGTAAATCTGCCCTCCTGATTTTACCCCAGCCCTCCAACCCCACACATTTTGCAATTGGGGATCAGGCGAGTGTAGAACTCTGCGCGACCTCTTGGTAGGCGGCAATATCAAACCCTTTGAGCAATGCAAACTAGACTTCAAGATCCCTGAAACGTCCCGTCTGCAATACTGCCAGCTGCGGCACTGGGTGCCTCACCCCCTCAGCGCTCATGGAGGCACACAGGTTTTCACATCCTTTGAGAAGCGAGGCAGGGCCTTCCAAGGCTCCAGAGGGCTCATATCCAAAACATATCAAGTCATCCAACAATCAATGCCCTCCTGCACCCACCCATACCAAATGTAATGGCACGCCAGCACCACTGAGGGTATCTCACAAAAACAATAGGAAACACCTGGTGTCGCATACCTAACCTATACACAAGTATACCCCAGCGAGAGACAGCTTATAAAATGATGGTACACTGGTACTACACTCCAACACGCCTGCATGCAATTTCCCGCACAGCACCTATTACATGCTGGTGATTGGCACCAGGTGACTGTCACCATATCTGGTGGTCTTGCTCCCTCATCACCACATATTGGAAGGAGATTCTTGGGCTTATAAAATGCACCATAGACTTCCCAATTCCTGCGTCCTACCTCACTGTCATATTAGGCATGTGTCCCCTTACACTCGAGACGATGACGCATGCAGACTGTCGTCTTTTTAACCATTTGTTAGGAGCTGCAAAACAGCTCATAGCCCACGCATGAAAGAAACCTATCGCCCCTCCTATAACCCCTGTTTCACGCGGCTCCGGAATGTGCTAGCAGTGTAGCAGTTATCCCACAAACTGGCTAACAAGGATAAACTATTCACGTGGGTCAGGCAGCAGCTGACTGATTATTTCTCCCAAACTGAGCTCACCTGCTTCACCCCACCCAAGCTCAAGGCACTACAACTCTTTGAATAAGAGGTTCATTTTCCAATGTGACTGTAACTTGTGCTGGACCTTTTCCTGCTGCTCAACCCTTGGATTCAATCAATCAATCAATCAATCACAGAATTTGTAGAGCGCACTACTTACCCGCGAGGGTCTCAAGGCGCTGGGGAGAGGGAAGGGGGGGGGGGGGTGCTGCTACTGGTCGAACAGCCAGGTCTTGAATAGCCTCCTGAAGGTCAGCAGGTCTTGGGTCTGTCGTAGGCTTAGTGGAAGGGTGTTCCAGGTCTTGGTTCTGACTCGCGCCTCTCTGGTGGAATATCGTGGGTCTGACCCTCTCGTATGTGCATTATGACCTGGGACTTGTTGATTTCTTCGTTTGTTATTGGTTTTCCTATGACATTCACTAGTTGCCCATGCCTGTAATGTTCTCCACATCAGCTGTCTCTAATCCAACAGTGTAACATTCCTATTGTGCTGATTACGACTGTGATATGATGTGTATAAGCATTGTGGATTTGACTCTGAAGCCATGTTGTGTCGTATTCTATGATAAAACTTTAATACACAGATTTCTAGTAAAAAAAGGAAAAAAGGTGTCCATGTGAAATTGGCCTAAAGAAATCAAAGCTTCAGTTTGAACACCTAACAATAAATACAACTACAGAAAATCACTATCCAATGCAAGCGAACCATGCTTTGTAAAGTATTATCTCCAGCAGCAACAAAAAAGAAACAGTGTATGGACTACTGCTTATTATAGATGGGGATGTCCTTTGTGTAATCAGGGAATGCTAGGGTGCTGTACTTCTCTACTGTGTCACCACATGGTAGGATACTGTTATTCACTGACTATCCGGGCACGTTCTAGTGCTGTGCTTCTACACTGTATCACTGCATACCAGTATACTATTATTCACTGTGACTATCAGGACGTGATAGGGTGCTGCACGTCTGCACTCTGGGTATCACGGCATGCTATGATACTCTAATTCCTGTGACTATCACAGGCGTGCTAGGGTGCTGCACGTCTGCACTGTGTATCACCGCATGCTAGGATGCTGTTATTCACTGTGACTACCAGGGCGTGCTAAGGTGCTGTACTTCTGCACTGTTGGTATCACCACATGCTAGGATACTGTTATTCACTGTGACTATCACGGCATGCTAGAGAGCTGCACGTCTGCACTGTGGGTATCACCGCATGCTAGGATACTGTTATTCACTGTGACTATCACTACATGCTAGGTTGCTGCACATCTGCACTGTGGGTATCACCGCATGCTAGGATACTGTTATTCACTGTGACTATCACGGCATGCTAGGGAGCTGCACGTCTGCGCTGCGAGTGTCACCGCATGCTAGGATACTGTTATTCACTGTGACTATCACAGCATGCTAGGGAGCTGTACGTCTGCACTGTGAGTATCACAGCATGCTAGTGTGCTGTACTTTTGCACTGTGGGTATCACTGTTTGCTAGGATAGTGTTATTCACTGTGACTATAAGGGCATGATAGGGTGCTGCACGTCTGCGCTCTGGGTATTACTGCTTGCTATGAAGCTATTATACACTGTGACTATCAGGGCATGCGCTGGTGCTGTATTTCTGCACTCTGGGTATCACCGCATGCTGGGATACTGTTATTCACTGTGACTATCACAGCGTGCTAGGTTGCTGCACGTCTGCACTCTGGGTATCACGGCATGCTAGGATGAGGTTATTCACTGTGACTATCATGGCGTGCTAGGGCATGTTAGGATGATGTTATTCACTGGGACTATCATGGCGTGCTAGGGCATGCTAGGGTGTTGTGCTTCTATACTGTATCACCACATGCTAGGATACAGTTATTCACTGTGACTATCAGGGCATGCTAGAGTGCTGTACTTTCGCACTCTGGGTCTCACTGCATGCTAGGATACTATCAGGGTGCGCTAGGGTGCTGCTCTTCTGTACTCTGGGTATCACCGCATGGTAGGATACTGTTATTCACTGTGATTATCAGGGCGTGTGCGGGTGCTGTAATTCTGCACTGTATTACCGCATGGTAGGATACTGTTATTCACTGTGACTATCACGGCATGCTAGGGAGCTGCACGTCTGCACTGTGAGTATCACCGCATGCTAGGATACTGTTATTCACTGTGACTATCACAGCATGCTAGGGTGCTGCACGTCTGCACTGTGAGTGTCACCGCATGCTAGGATACTGTTATTCACTGTGACTATCACAGCATGCTAGGGTGCTGCACGTCTGCACTGTGAGTGTCACCGCATGCTAGGATACTGTTATTCACTGTGACTATCATGGCATGCTAGGGTGCTGCAGGGCTGCGCTCTGGGCATCACCTAATGCTGGGATAATGTTACTCACTGTGAGTATCACGGCATGCTAGGGTGCTATACTGCTGCACTGTGGGTATCACTGCATGCTAGGATAGTGTTATTCACTGTGACTATCAGGGCATGATAGGGTGCTGCACGTTTGTGCTCTGGGTATCACGGCATGCTAGTGTGCTGTTATTCACTGTGACTATCCGGGCATGCGCGGGTGCTGGACGTCGGCACTGTGGATATCAATGCATGCTAGGATAGTGTATTCACTGTGACTATCAGGGCATGCTAGGGTGCTGCACGGCTGATGCTCTGGGTATCACTGCATGCTAGGATACTGTTATTCACTGTGACTATCACTACATGCTAGGTTGCTGCACATCTGCACTGTGGGTATCACCGCATGCTAGGATACTGTTATTCACTGTGACTATCACAGCATGCTAGGGAGCTGTACGTCTGCACTGTGAGTATCACGGCATGCTAGTGTGCTGTACTTTTGCACTGTGGGTATCACTGTTTGCTAGGATAGTGTTATTCACTGTGACTATAAGGGCAGGATAGGGTGCTGCACGTCTGCGCTATGGGTATTACTGCTTGCTATGAAGCTATTATACACTGTGACTATCAGGGCATGCGCTGGTGCTGTATTTCTGCACTCTGGGTATCACCGCATGCTGGGATACTGTTATTCACTGTGACTATCACAGTGTGCTAGGTTGCTGCACGTCTGCACTTTGGGTATCACGTCATGCTAGGATGAGGTTATTCACTGTGACTATCATGGCGTGCTAGGGCATGTTAGGATGATGTTATTCACTGGGACTATCATGGCGTGCTAGGGCATACTAGGGTGTTGTGCTTCTATACTGTATCACCACATGCTAGGATACAGTTATTCACTGTGACTATCAGGGCATGCTAGAGTGCTGTACTTTCGCACTCTGGGTCTCACAGCATGCTAGGATACTATCAGGGTGCGCTAGGGTGCTGCTCTTCTGTACTCTGGGTATCACCGCATGGTAGGATACTGTAATTCACTGTGATTATCAGGGCGTGTGCGGGTGCTGTAATTCTGCACCGTATTACCGCATGGTAGGATACTGTTATTCACTGTGACTATCACGGCATGCTAGGGAGCTGCACGTCTGCACTGTGAGTATCACCGCATGCTAGGATACTGTTATTCACTGTGACTATCACAGCATGCTAGGGTGCTGCACGTCTGCACTGTGAGTGTCACCGCATGCTAGGATACTGTTATTCACTGTGACTATCATGGCATGCTAGGGTGCTGCACGTCTGCACTGTGAGTGTCACCGCATGCTAGGATACTGTTATTCACTGTGACTATCACAGCATGCTAGGGTGCTGCACGCCTGCACTGTGAGTGTCACCGCATCCTAGGATACTGTTATTCACTGTGACTATCATGGCATGCTAGGGTGCTGCAGGGCTGCGCTCTGGGCATCACCTCATGCTGGGATAATGTTACTCACTGTGAGTATCACGGCATGCTAGGGTGCTGTACTGCTGCACTGTGGGTATCACTGCATGCTAGGATAGTGTTATTCACTGTGACTATCAGGGCATGATAGGGTGCTGCACGTTTGTGCTCTGGGTATCACTGCATACTATGAAGCTGTTATTCACTGTGACTATCCGGGCATGCGCGGGTGCTGTATTTCTGCACTGTGGATATCACCACATGCTAGGATAGTGTTATTCACTGTGACTATCAGGGCATGATAGGGTGCTGCACGTCAGCACTGTGGATATCAATGCATGCTAGGATAGTGTATTCACTGTGACTATCCGGACATGCGCGGGTGCTGCACGTCAGCACTGTGGATATCAATGCATGCTAGGATAGTGTATTCACTGTGACTATCAGGGAATGCTAGGGTGCTGCACGGCTGATGCTCTGGGTATCACTGCATGCTAGGATACTGTTATTCACTGTGACTATCACTACATGCTAGGTTGCTGCACATCTGCACTGTGGGTATCACAGCATGCTAGGATACTGTTATTCAGTGTCACTATCACGGCATGCTAGGGAGCTGGACGTCTGCACTGTGGGTATCACGGCATGCTAGTGTGCTGTACTTTTGCACTGTGGGTATCACTGTTTGCTAGGATAGTGTTATTCACTGTGACTATAAGGGCATGATAGGGTGCTGCACGTCTGCGCTCTGGGTATTACTGCTTGCTATGAAGCTATTATACACTGTGACTATCAGGGCATTCGCTGGTGCTGTATTTCTGCACTCTGGGTATCACCGCATGCTGGGATACTGTTATTCACTGTGACTATCACAGCGTGCTAGGTTGCTGCACGTCTGCACTCTGGGTATCACGGCATGCTAGGATGAGGTTATTCACTGTGACTATCATGGCGTGCTAGGGCATGTTAGGATGATGTTATTCACTGGGACTATCATGGCGTGCTAGGGCATGCTAGGATGATGTTATTCACTGTGACTATCACGGCGTGCTAGGGTGCTTTATTTCTGCACTGTGGATATCATCACATGCTAGCATATGTTTTTTCACTGTGACTATCAGGGTGTGCCAGGGTGCCTCACATCTGCACTGTGGGTATCACTGCATGCTAGGATAGTGTATTCACTGTGACTATCAGGGCATGCTAGGGTGATCCATGTCTGATTCTCTGGGTATCTCTGCATGCTAGGGTACTGTTATTCACTGTGACTATCACGGCATGCTAGGGTGCTGCACGTCTGCACTGTGGGTATCACCACATGCTAGGATACTGTTATTCACTGTGACTATCACTGCATGCTTGGGTGCTTCACGTCCGCACTCTGGGTATCACTGCATGCTATGAAGCTGTTATTCACTGTGACTATCATGGCATGCTAGGGAGCTGCACATCTGCACTGTGAGAATCACCGCATGCTAGGATACTGTTATTCACTGTAACTATCACTACATGCTACGGTGCTGCACTTCTGCACTGTGGGTATCACGGCATGCTAGGATGCTGTTATTCACCGTGACTATCGTGGCATGCTAGGGAACTGCATGTCTGCACAGTGAGTATCATGGCATGCTAGGATGCTGTTATTCACCGTAACTATCATAGCATGCTAGGGAGCTGCACGTCTGGACTGTGAGTATCACTGCATGCTAGGGTACTGTTATTTACTGTGACTATCACGGCATGCTAGGGTGCTGTATTTCTGCACTGTGGATATCACTACATGCTAGGATAGTGTTATTCACTGTGACTATCAGAGCGTGCTAGGGTGCTGCATGACTGCACTCTGGGTATCACGGCATGCTGGGATGATGTTATTCACCGTGACTATCTGGGCTGGTAGGGTGCTGTACTTCTGCACTGTGTGTATCGCCATATGCTAGCATATGGTTTTTCACTGTGACTATCAGGGTGTGCTAGGGTGCTGCACGTCTGCACTTTGGGTATCACCACATGCTAGGATGATGTTGTTCACTGTGATTATCAGGGAGTGCTAGGGTGCTGCACATCAGCACCCTGGGTATCACACATGCAAGGATAGTGTATTCACTGTGACTATCAGGGCATGCTAGAGTGATGCACGTCTGATTCTCTGGGTATCACTGCATGCTTGGATACTGTTATTCACTTTGACTATCAAGGCATGCTAGGGTGCTTCACGTCTGCACTCTGGGTAGCACCGCATGCTAGGATACTGTTATTCACTGTGACTATCATGGCATGCTAGGGTGCTGCACGTCTGCACTGTGAGTATCACTGCATGCTAGGATACTGTTATTCACTGTGATTATCACTACATGCTAGGGGTCTGCACTGTGGGTATCACGGCATGCTAGGATGCTGTTATTCACCGTGACTATCATGGCATGCTAGGGAGCTGCACGTCTGCACTGTGAGTATCACCGCATGCTAGGATACTGTTATTTACTGTGACTATCACTACATGCTAGGGAGCTGCACGTCTGCACTCTGGGTATCACATCATGATAGGATACTGCTATTCACTGTGACTATCAGGGTGTGTGGGTGCTGCACGTCTGCACTGTGGGTATGACCGCATGCTAGGATACTGTTATTCACTGTGACTAGCACTGCATCCTAAGGTGCTGCACGTCTGCACCCTGGGTATCATGGCATGCTAGGATACTGTTATTCATGGTGACTATCACGGCATGCAAGGGTACTGCACGTCTTCACTGTATGCATCACCACATGCTGGGATACTGTTATTCACTGTGACTATCTGGGCGTGCTAGGGTGCTGCATGTCTGCGCTCATGGTATCACAGCATGCTAGTATTCTCTTATTCACTGTGACTATCGGGGCATGCTAGCAGGGTCAGATTGGGGCTAAAAAATTGGCCCGGACACCCAAGAAAAAGTGGCCCACATTTGCGGATCGCAATGTTTAAAAAATCATTGTGTGGTTAGCATTGGAGGCTTATTTTGGGGAGAAAACTGTGATAAATCGTGTTTTTTTAAGTTTCAAAGGCCAGTAGCATCATTTAAGACTGGAAACACTGCTATTCCATTACAGATCACCTGCGTCTTCTGACACATACCTTCAGCTCAATAAAGCTATCACCGTCAGGTCCCTGACTCATTGCTCTCCCTTTTAGATCCCCAAGTCCTTGCTCACCCTAGGATCTCTGGATCCCCTGTCAGGACCTAAAACTCCTGGGCATCCTTAGGGGTTTTCAGTCACTTCTATCCAACATGGCCCCAGAGGCTCACGCTCATCCTCAAGTCTGTAGGCTTCTGCTCACCTCAAGGACCCATGGGTTCTCTGAATCCTAAGAACATAAGGCTCATACTCCCTAGCACGTTGGTCCCTAAACTACCCACTTACCAATAGGACCCTTACACTCATTTCCACTCTTTGGCTCCCTGAGGATCCTGCTCAGGCTCAGATCTCTGAGGCTTCAGCTCACTCTCCGGAGCCTTTGGATTCCAGCTCATCTTCTGGTCACCTGATTTCCCTGTTCACACTTAGGCTCAGTAGCTCTTGATCACTCATACCTAAAAGCTTCAGGATACCCTCAGTTCACTGAAAACCTTGTTCACCAGGAGATTCTGCAAAGCATATATTTCTGTGTAGTTCCCTTGCTGCTTGGCACATAGTTACCACCAGATCTCTAAAGCTTCTATTTACTTTAATTGGGCATTTGTGGGGGTGAATATTTCTTTCGGTGGTATGGCTTCATTTAGGTCCTTGAGCCTGCAGCTCACCTTCAGCTTCCTGGGGTTCATTCTCACTTTCAGTTACCCAAAACCTTGCTCACTCTCCGTTCTTAAAGGCTCCTGATTGCACCAATACAACCTGCAGGCAGCAGCTATCTGCTTTAGCAAACCTTAACATTTTCAGAAGACCACCATTCTACATGGAAATTCAATGCATTTCGGTCTTTGTGAGTACTTTGATTTCTGCAGTCTTCGAAAGGTGATTCGGGGGAGTGGATTCAGTACTTCCTCTAGGTGTCCGCCAACTTCTAAATCAAGCAATAGACTACCGGACCGTCAAAGAACTAAGGAGTGTGTATGAGGCACTAATCCACCTGTTCCTTATTCTAACTGACAGGAAACTTCTGACATCCTCTTCACCATCAAAGCTTTGTTTCATCATTTGCTGTACACTCTTTTTCTCTATTTACCATCTCCTTTCTCTCTACTTTTGTTTCCCACCCTTCACTCTATACCAGGCGCCATCAACTCGTAGCTCGTGAGCTACTGGTAGCTTTTTAGATTCCAATAGGTAGCTCTCCTGTGTGCATCCTAGTCTACCAAACTTGAGGTTTTTGCTTTGTTTAATTAATATATGTACACCAAAATTGAAAGCTTGTATTCAAGATTAAAATGTGTTTATTTTCAGAACTCATAAACCGATGTTTGGAGAAAAATGACTGAATTCCCAAAATATATTTAGGCTGATATTTGAGTAATAGATCATATGGTGTTCGGAAGACTTATTACTAATATTACCTTGATGTCCGGCGTATTACTGCTATGGCTGTTATGTATTACTCACATAGAGGCATTCTACATTGACAAAGCCTTTATTATGTTACTGCTGGCAATCATGCCTGGAAAACTGAGGTGACCACTGCTTGTAATCTTGCAAATGGTGTCCACTAATGTAATCTTGTCTGATGTGGTCAGTATAACAACACAAATAATATTAGTAGCTCGGGTAATTTACACTGAACAGAAGTAGCTATTATTAAAGAAAAGGCTGGAGACCCCTATACCAATCTATTATTCAACCATTCGTGACACTCAATCTTCCTGAGTCACCACAGAAGACACCGCTAAGACCATGAGGAGCATACACTTAGGAGCCCCACAGACCCCTACCCGCCGCACATCTTCCACAGAGCTGCTTCCGCCATAGCACCCGAACTACGACGTACTATCAACTTCACCTTCGAAACAGGCATGTTCCCAGACGACTGGAAACGCACAGAACTCAACCCCCTCCTCAAGAAGCCATCCGCAGACCCAACGGACCTCAAGAACTACAGACCCATCTCTCTCCTCCCCTTTGCAGCCAAAGTCACTGAGAAGATCGTCAACAACCAGCTCCCGAACTTCATAGAATCCAACTCGATCCTCGACACCTCCCAATCCGGATTCTGCAGCAACCACAGCACCGAGACCGCCCTCCTAGCCGCCAGACGACAACTGTAGTCTCCTCGACCAGGGCCATACGGCGGTCCTCATCCTACTAGACCTTTCAGCAGCCTTCAACACCGTCTCCCATCGCACACTAACCGCCAGACTCCACGACGCCGGCATACAGGGAAATGCCCTAGACTGGATCCTCTCCTTCCTCACCAGCTGAATTCAAAGAATCAGACTCCCACCCTTCCTCTCCGAGACCACAGAGATCAGCTGCGGAGTACCCCAAAGATCTTCGCTCAGCCCCACGCTCTTCAACATCTACATGGCCCTGTTAGACCTGGCCTCCTTGGCGTGGGTCTCCCTTCCATTTTTTTCGTAATGCCTCCACTGTTACCGATATGTTTTTGCTGGACTAGATGCTCATGGGCACTTTGCCGCTGCTAATCAGTGCCAAAGTGCAAGTGCTCCCTATCGTGAATTGATGTAAGTATTAGTGACTCCATGATTGGATGATTGGTTTACTCGTCAGTCCCTAGTACCGTGCACTGAGTGTGCCCAGGGCTTGTAAATCCAATGCTGCTGGTGGGCTTGCAGCACGGGTTGTGCCACCCACAGAAGCAGCTTGTAAAGTGTGTCTCAGGCCTGCCATTGCAGAGCCTGTGTGCAGCCTAGGGCTGCCATGTCGACTGGGTGAGTGCACCCACTTACCAGTCCCTAAACCTTCCCTTTACTGCATGTTGGTCACCCCTAAAGTAGGCCCTAGGGCAGGGTGCATTGTAAGTATAAGGTAGGACATGCCCTGGTGTGTGTGGCATGTCCTAATAGTGAATTACAGCCATTTTCGTTTTCACTATTGCAAGGCTACCTGCTCCCCATAGGCCAGAATGGGCAGACTGACTATTACACCTTATAGTCAGAACTGACCCAGGGAACATGGTAGAAAAACGAATTTAGTATGCCTGAACTCAGGATGATAAAATACATCTTTTAGTGAAGTTGGTTTTAACATTCTGTGTTTGAAAATACCACTTTTAGAAAGTGGGTATTTTCTTGCCTAACTATCCAAGCCTGCCTCTGCTAGGTTGTGTATTCCTTGTCTGGAGATTGAGTGACAGGGGCTGGGGGTGGCTACCGGAGACAGGGTGAGTCAGCACAGTGCTGAATAGAAAGATCTGCATCCAGAGTGGAGGGAGGAGTTGCACCTGGGTCTGAATAGGGCTGTGCCTGCCTTCCACAATGCTGGCTCCACCTCCTGCCGGGCGGCTGAGCACTCTGCCCCACATTCTGAAAGGAAAGAAGGAGTCCTGTAAACAAAGTGCTCCAGGACTGACCAGAACTGGTTTTGGACTAGGCAGAGGCCTCTCTGCCTCCAGAGAACAAAGAGAATCAGGGTATAAGAGGGGCACCCAGACCCCAGGAAGATTAGATCACTTTTGGGAACAAGAAGAAACCTTTGCTGAGGAGCGGAACCAAGAAGAAACTGAGGGAGAGACTATCCCTAAGCCTGAAGTGCTGCTTGGGGGATTGGCCTGCAGTGGTTTGCCTGACTGCCAAAGAAAGGAGAAAGGAACTTTTGCTTTGCTGTTACTTTCATCAACTTGTGAAGGAACTCCAAGGGCTTGGAAGAGAGCTTGCCCCCTGACCGAAGTCCCAGGACCATTGGACTTCACCCCCTTTGTGAATTGCTGCTGGAAACTCTGTTTCAGTGGCTGCAGAGGTAGGGAGCTGTGACCGACTCTCACGACCGACTCGGTGTCCTGTAAGCAGCGCATCGAAGCACCGTCTCGCCCTGCAACACACGGCCCTGGTCTCACCGACTCCGTCAACGAGCCGCTGCCTGCACCGCATCGAGGGACAACGCGTCCTGCAACGCTTCGCTACGCTGAATCGAACTGGTCCGACCGACACGGTCACTGCTGCTGAGTTCGAGTCCTGTGACCGCACCGGAGTTGGGCACCGCTCGCACGCTTTGCGACGCACCGCCCGACTCGCACCGCTGTCCGGACTGATCGACGCCAGCTCCTGAATCCGGCTCCGTCGCCGCACCGCAACCTGCCAGCACCGCATCGAAGCACCGTCTCGCCCTGCAACGCACGGCCCTGGTCTCACCGACTCCGTCTCGACGACGTCAACGAGCCGCTGCCTGCACCGCATCGAGGGACAACGCGTCCTGCAACGCTTCCATTTTTGCATCGCGACCGCGACGAACAGCCATCCGGCTCGCACGCCCGTGCCGGCCGCTTCTAGTAAAGGTACTGTGACCGAGTCTGTCTACGCTGTGTTGGCCCGTCTCGACGCGGTCAGCTGGATTTGTTAGACTCTGTTTGTTCTCAACATCGCCGTAGCCGGAGGAGGCTACCGACTCGCACAGAACCTTGAATTAAGCCTTTTTGATCAGAACTAAGCATTCTTAACAGTATCGTGGATTATTTTTGTCGTTTATGGTCTTGTGATAAATCTATATAAAGTATACCTATTTTTATAAATATATAACCTGTGTGGTGTCCGTTTGTAGTGTTGTCACCTGATTACTGTATGTGTTCACAAATGCTTTACACACTGCCTCTGAACTAAGCCTGTCTGCTCGTGCCAAGCTACCAAGAGGGTGAGCAGGGGTTATTTCAGGAGTGTACCTACTTTCCCTGACTAGACTCAAGGGTCCCTATTTGGACAAAGGTACATACCTCTGCCAACTAGAGACCCCCAAATCTAACATTGGTGGTCAGCGGTGAGGATTCTGGACTTGCATTTGTGACTCATGTACAGTGATTGATGAACACTACTTAGTGAATGCAGACCAAAACGCAACCACATACTTTTATAGCATTTTTTCTGGGATTTCCTATTTTTGCAAATGCCAAGTTCAGTCACTATGGAGAAACCAGCATCAGTAGCCTCTGTTGAGTGTGATTGGGAAGAAGAGAGGCTAGAATGCTACACACTTAAGCAGCTCAGGCAATTCTGCAAAAAGTTTAAAGTGTCCATGACCGGGCTCTCCAGGAAGGAGGACCTCCAAAAGGCGCTGAGGGCCTGGGTCGAATCAAGGAGTGCCCCCGTGGAGGGGGCTGAGAATGCAGAAGGGCAGATGGAGGGGCTATTGGGTCTAGGGGCTAGAAGACCACCTTCCCCAGTAGGTAGCAGTGTTTCTGCCAGAGGACTGTCTCCAGAGGAGTTGGAGGACAGGAAGGAGAGTAGGATGCACGAAATGCAGATGACCAAGCTCAAGCTGAATGGGCAGTTAGAATTCGAAATGCAAACTAGGAAATTAGCCCTAGAGGAAAAGAAAATGCAGTTTGAACATGAGAAAGTTTTGAGGGAGTTGGAATTGAAGGCCAAGAGCTTAGAGATTACTCCCTCTGGTGGCAGTGTACCGCCTGTGCCTGTTGAAGCTAGGGTGTATATTCCCAAAGATGTGGTGAAGGAGTTTTTTAAAAATGATGACATAGGGCAGTGGTTCAAAGCCTATGAGGTAGCCAT
Organism: Calotriton arnoldi; assembly: GCA_963921515.1. Taxonomy (NCBI): domain Eukaryota; kingdom Metazoa; phylum Chordata; class Amphibia; order Caudata; family Salamandridae; genus Calotriton; species Calotriton arnoldi. The sequence goes on from CAWUFW010000786.1 coordinate 45,637, forward strand.
GTCTTCCCACCGGGTCCCTGAGAAGGATTAGGGAGCGGGGTTGTGGGGACGGTTCCTCAGTGAAGGGCGGGATACCTTGTTGGATTTGCCCTCTGAAGTCTATAATTCGTACAGCCACATGAAGGATGCCTTAATGACTAGGTATGGGTTGACCCCTGAGCTTTATAGGCAAAGGTTCAGGAACTGTAGTAAGATTGAAAGCAGTACCTGGGTTGAATATGTGACCTTCTTTTGCAGAGCCTTGGATGGTTGGGTAAAGGGTAGCAAAGCGACTGATTTTCAGGCGCTCTTTGATTTGATTGCCTGGGAGCACTTGTCCGGTAATTGTTTTCCTGAGCTACGCCAGCACCTGATTGATAGTAAGCTGACTAACCCTAGGCAGCTTGCTGAGGAGGCGGGCCGCTGGGTGAGTACCCGGGTCCACAAGGGTCACGTGGGAGACTCCGCCAAGGGTGGGCAGGGTCCCCAGCAGAAGAGTGGGGGGACAAGGGTAAACAGAAGGAGTTCCATAAAGGGCCCCAAAGTAAACCCCAAGGGAACCAAGGGAAAGGTTCCCAGCCTCCCCTGAGAAGAAGCCAGTGGCCCCGACAGGCCCCCTGTTCACCAGGGACCACTGGTATGTTACAAGTGTGGCGCCCCTGGCCACAAGGCAAACGATCCTCGTTGCCCTTTGCATGGAAAACCAGCACCCACGAGTGCAGTCCCCCGGCAGTTGGCTAGTGTAGCCCTGGGGGAGGAATTGGGTGCCCAAGGTGGGGGGGATCCCACAGTGTTTTCCCTTGTCTCATTAGGAGACTCTGAGATGGTCCCTAGGACCCCGCTGCCTGAGAACACTAAGAAATACAGGCAGTGGGTGACCATCAATGGCCATAGGGTGGAGGCTCTGAGAGACAAAGGAGCCAGTGTGACAGCTGTCAAGTGTCACCTGGTGTCTAAAGAGCAGGTTATCCCTGATGCATTCTATCCGGTTGTTGCCGCTGACAACACAGAGAGTCACTGCAAGGTGGCTCAGGTTCCCTTTGAGTGGGGGGGGTGTCTCGGGTACTCTTCAAGTAGCTGTGAGGCCAGCCATGCCTGTTGACTGTTTGTTAGGGAACGATTTGGAGAGCTCACCTTGGGCTAAGGTGGAGCGGAGTGCGCATTTAGAAATGTTGGGCTTGCCTGATTGGGCATGTGTGACCACCCGGTCAATGGCAGCTAAAGGTGTTCAAGAGGACCTGGAGCCTGAGAGGGAGGCCCAGGTGCCTGCCGAAGAGAGAGTAGGCAGGGGCGCGGGAAACCGGCCCCCGAAGTTCCCACGGTCCAGGAGGAGGCAGACCCTGAGGGGGATGCCCTGGAGCCTACAGGGGAACAGGTAGCTGAACTGGGGGACCTACCTGAGCTGACCTATTGGCAGCAAGAAGGAGGACCCTCCAGGGAAGAGTTCTGCGAGGAGCAGAACGCATGCCCCTCTCTCGTGGGTCTGAGGCAACAGGCCACAGACCAGGCAGCAGGTGATCAGTCTGGATCACATTGGGTTTACTGGGAGAATGGTCTCCTGTATTCAGAGCCTAAGGTTGCTGAGCCTGGGTCAGCCCGTGTGCTGGTGGTACCCCAGCGCTTCAGAGCCTTCCTACTGGGGTTGGCTCATGATGTACCGTTAGCAGGACATCTGGGGCAGGACAAGACCTTTGACAGGCTTGTTACCCATTTCTATTGGCCCCAGATGCGCAGGAGTGCCGCCACTCACTGCAGGACATGCCAGACTTGCCAGGCAAGTGGAAAGAGTGGGAGGAAGCACAAGGCTCCTCTCCAGCCATTCCCTGTGGTCAGCACCCCTTTGAACGGGTGGGTATTGACATTGTGGGGCCACTGGACCCCAAGACAGCCATGGGCAACAGGTTTATCCTGGTCTTGGTGGACCATGCCACCCGGTACCCTGAAGCCATCCCTCTGAGGACAGTGACGGCCCCCGTGGTGGGACGGGCACTGATGGGAATTTTCTCACGTGTGGGATTCCCTCAAGAGGTGGTGTCTGACAGAGGTACCAACTTCGTGTCCAAGTACATGAAGTCCCTGTGGCAGGAGTGCGGTGTAACTTACAAGTTCACCACTCCTTACCACCCTCAAGGAAATGGTCTGGTTGAGAGATTCAACCGGACCCTCAAGGGCATGATTATGGGTCTGGAAGAACCCATGAGGTGTAAATGGGACGTCCTCTTTCCATGCCTGTTGTTTGCATACCGGGAGGTGCCACAGAAGTCTCTAGGGTTCAGTCCCTTTGAGCTCCTCTATGGACACCCGGTGCGAGGACCTCTGAGTTTGGTCAAGGAAGGCTGGGAGCAATCTCCCAGGAAACCTCCCCAGGATGTATACAGTTACATGCTGGCCTTCAGGAACCAGACTAGGCGTTTCAGAGAACTTGCTGAGGCAAATCTGGAAGCCAGCCAGGAGGAGATGAAGCGGTGGTACGACCAGAATGCCACTCTGGTAGAGCTTCAGCCTGGTCAGAAAGTATGGGTCATGGCCCCGGTGGAGCCTTGTGCGCTCCAGGACAGGTGGACCGGCCCTTTTACGGTGGTGGAGCGCAAGAGTCCAGTTACCTATTTGGTGGACTTGCAGTCTCCCAGGAACCCCTTGCGGGTCCTGCATGTGAACCGCCTGAAGCCCCACTTGGAGAGGTCCCAAGTGGGCATGCTCTTAGCTACAGATGATGGAATGGAGGAGGAGACCGAGCCTCTTCCTGACCTCCTGTCAGCCCGAGAGCAAGATGGATCAGTGGAGGGAGTAAACCTCTCTACCTCCCTGACACCTGAGCAGCAGGGTGACTGTCGCCAACTGTTGGGACAGTTCCCTGACCTGTTCTCCCTGGTTCCCAGTGTCACTCATTGGTGCGTCCATGAGGTGGACACTGGGGACAGTCTTCCTGTGAAGCACAAGGCTTACAGGGTGACTGACAGGGTCAGAGCCTGCATCAAGGAGGAGGTCTCCAAGATGTTTGCGCTAGGGGTGATTGAGTCCTCTAACAGCCCTTGGGCCAGCCCAGTGGTCTTGGTTCCAAAGGCTGCCGCGCCTGGTGCCACACCAGAACTCCGGTTCTGTGTGGACTACAGGGGACTCAATTCCGTCACCAGGACTGACGCCCACCCCATCCCCAGAGCTGATGAGCTCATAGATCGGTTAGGGGCTGCGCGGTACCTCAGCACGTTTGACTTAACGTCTGGGTACTGGCAGATCGCCTTGACTGATGGGGCAAAGAGAGGTCAGCATTCTCCACACCAGATGGGCACTACCAGTTCCGGGTGATGCCCTTTGGGATGAAGAATGCCCCTGCCACCTTTCAGAGGTTGGTCAACCAGGTGTTGGTTGGACTGGAGGATTTCAGTGCCGCCTACCTGGATGACATCGCAGTGTTCAGTGCCAGTTGGGAAGAACATCTGCGTCACCTCTGGGAAGTGTTGATGGCGCTGCGGAGGGCAGGCCTCACAATCAAGGCGAGTAAGTGCCAGATTGGGCAGGGTTCTGTGGTGTACTTGGGACACCAGGTTGGGAGCGGCCAGGTGGCGCCCTCCAACCGAAAATTGATACCATTCTGGCTTGGGAGCCCCCAAGACCCAGACAGAGGTGAGAGCCTTCCTAGGACTCACCGGGTATTACCGGAGATTCGTCAAGGGGTATGGCAGCATTGTTGCCCCCTTGACAGAGCTGACTTCCAAGAAGCAGCCCAGGAAAGTGATTTGGACTGACGCCTGTCAAAAAGCTTTTGACACCTTGAAGACTGCCATGTGCACGGTGCCTGTGCTCCAGGCACCCAACTTCTCCAATGAGTTCATCGTTCAGACGGACGCTTCAGAGCATGGTGTAGGGGCTGTTCTATCACAGATCAATGAGGAGGGCCTAGACCAACCTGTAGCCTTCATCAGTAGGAGGTTACTTCCCCGGGAACAGAGATGGAGTGCTATTGAGCGTGAGGCATTTGCTGTGGTCTGGGCACTGAAGAAGCTGAGACCATACCTGTTTGGGACTCACTTCCGGGTTCAGACAGACCACAGGCCCCTCAGATGGTTGATGCAGATGAGGGGTGAGAATCCAAAGCTGTTGAGGTGGTCCATTTCCCTACAGGGGATGGACTTTACGGTGGAACACCGCCCTGGTACAGAACACGCCAATGCTGATGGACTGTCCAGATTTTTCCGCCTTAGCGATGAGAACTCCCTAGGGGTAGGATAGTTCTCCCCACATTTCAGCTGGAGGGGACACGTGTTAGACCTGGCATCCTTGGCGTGGGTCTCCCTTCCATTTTTTCGTAATGCCTCCACTGTTACCGATATGTTTTTGCTGGACTAGATGCTCATGGGCACTTTGCCGCTGCTAATCAGTGCCAAAGTGCAAGTGCTCCCTATCGTGAATTGATGTAAGTATTAGTGACTCCATGATTGGATGATTGGTTTACTTGTCAGTCCCTAGTACCGTGCACTGAGTGTGCCCAGGGCTTGTAAATCCAATGCTGCTGGTGGGCTTGCAGCACGGGTTGTGCCACCCACAGAAGCAGCTTGTAAAGTGTGTCTCAGGCCTGCCATTGCAGAGCCTGTGTGCAGCCTAGGGCTGCCATGTCGACTGGGTGAGTGCACCCACTTACCAGTCCCTAAACCTTCCCTTTACTGCATGTTGGTCACCCCTAAAGTAGGCCCTAGGGCAGGGTGCATTGTAAGTATAAGGTAGGACATGCCCTGGTGTGTGTGGCATGTCCTAATAGTGAATTACAGCCATTTTCGTTTTCACTATTGCAAGGCTACCTGCTCCCCATAGGCCAGAATGGGCAGACTGACTATTACACCTTATAGTCAGAACTGACCCAGGGAACATGGTAGAAAAACGAATTTAGTATGCCTGAACTCAGGATGATAAAATACATCTTTTAGTGAAGTTGGTTTTAACATTCTGTGTTTGAAAATACCACTTTTAGAAAGTGGGTATTTTCTTGCCTAACTATCCAAGCCTGCCTCTGCTAGGTTGTGTATTCCTTGTCTGGAGATTGAGTGACAGGGGCTGGGGGTGGCTACCGGAGACAGGGTGAGTCAGCACAGCGCTGAATAGAAAGATCTGCATCCAGAGTGGAGGGAGGAGTTGCACCTGGGTCTGAATAGGGCTGTGCCTGCCTTCCACAATGCTGGCTCCACCTCCTGCCGGGCGGCTGAGCACTCTGCCCCACATTCTGAAAGGAAAGATGGAGTCAGAAAAACAAAGTGCTCCAGGACTGACCAGAACTGGTTTTGGACTAGGCAGAGGCCTCTCTGCCTCCAGAGAACAAAGAGAATCCGGGTATAAGAGGGGCACCCAGACCCCAGGAAGATTAGATCACTTTTGGGAACAAGAAGAAACCTTTGCTGAGGAGCGGAACCAAGAAGAAACTGAGGAGAGACTATCCCTAAGCCTGAAGTGCTGCTTGGGGGATTGGCCTGCAGTGGTTTGCCTGACTGCCAAAGAAAGGAGAAAGGAACTTTTGCTTTGCTGTTACTTTCATCAACTTGTGAAGGATCTCCAAGGGCTTGGAAGAGAGCTTGCCCCCTGACCGAAGTCCCAGGACCATTGGACTTCACCCCCTTTGTGAATTGCTGCTGGAAACTCTGTTTCAGTGGCTGCAGAGGTAGGGAGCTGTGACCGACTCTCACGACCGACTCGGTGTCCTGTAAGCACCGCATCGAAGCACCGTCTCGCCCTGCAACGCACGGCCCTGGTCTCACCGACTCCGTCAACGAGCCGCTGCCTGCACCGCATCGAGGGACAACGCGTCCTGCAACGCTTCGCTACGCTGAATCGAACTGGTCCGACCGACACGGTCACTGCTGCTGAGTTCGAGTCCTGTGACCGCACCGGAGTTGGGCACCGCTCGCACGCTTTGCGACGCACCGCCCGACTCGCACCGCTGTCCGGACTGATCGACGCCAGCTCCTGAATCCGGCTCCGTCGCCGCACCGCAACCTGCCAGCACCGCATCGAAGCACCGTCTCGCCCTGCAACGCACGGCCCTGGTCTCACCGACTCCGTCTCGACGACGTCAACGAGCCGCTGCCTGCACCGCATTGAGGGACAACGCGTCCTGCAACGCTTCCATTTTTGCATCGCGACCGCGACGAACAGCCATCCGGCTCGCACGCCCGTGCCGGCCGCTTCAAGTAAAAGGTACTGTGACCGAGTCTGTCTACGCTGTGTTGTCCCGTCTCGACGCGGTCAGCTGGATTTGTTAGACTCTGTTTGTTCTCAACATCGCCGTAGCCGGAGGAGGCTACCGACTCGCACAGAACCTTGAATTAAGCCTTTTTGATCAGAACTAAGCATTCTTAACAGTATCGTGGATTATTTTTGTCGTTTATGGTCTTGTGAAATCTATATAAAGTATACCTATTTTTATAAATATATAACCTGTGTGGTGTCCGTTTGTAGTGTTGTCACCTGATTACTGTATGTGTTCACAAATGCTTTACACACTGCCTCTGAACTAAGCCTGTCTGCTCGTGCCAAGCTACCAAGAGGGTGAGCAGGGGTTATTTCAGGAGTGTACCTACTTTCCCTGACTAGACTCAAGGGTCCCTATTTGGACAAAGGTACATACCTCTGCCAACTAGAGACCCCCAAATCTAACAGGCCCCCTCACTACCATCGTCAGAAAGTACGGACTCAGCACAGTATCCTACGCCAACGACACACAGCTCATCCTCTCCCTCACCAAGGAACCCAACATCACCAGACACAGTTTCCAGGAAGGAATGAAAGATGTCGCATCCTGGATGAGCAGCAGCTGCCTGAAGCTCAAATCAGAGAAAACGGAAGTCCTCATCCTCTGGTCCACCCCCTTCGCATGGGACAACACCTGGTGGCCCACCGACTGCCCTCGGCAACCCTCCCACACTCACGGACCACGCCGGCAATCTCGGCATCATACTTGACTCCTCCCTCACCATAAACCAACAGGTCAAAGCCGTTTCTTCCACGTGCCTCAATACCCTCCGCATTCTCTGCAAGACCTTCAAATGGATCCCCCCTGAATCAGGAAAGTACGTCACCCACACACTCATAACCTGCAGACTGGACTAAGGGAACACCCTCTATGCTGAGATCAACAAATCTCTACTCCTCAAACTCCAGACCATCCAGAACACTGCAGCCAGACTAGTCCTCGGCATCCCACGGCAAGACCACATCACCCATCACCTAGGAGACCTCCACATCAAAAAGAGTGACCTTCAAGCTGCTCACTCACGCCTACAAATCCCTCCACAACACCAGACACCAATACCTCAACGAAAGAATCTCCTACGCACCCAAGAGAAACCTCCTCTCCGCCGACCTTGCCCTGGCCGAAATCACACGCATCCGCAGAGCCAGAACAGGAGGAAGAGTCTTCTCCTACATCGCGGCCAAAACCTGGAACGAACTCCCCCTCAACATCAGATAAACCCCCACACTGCAAGCATTCAGGAAGAGCCTCAAGACCTGACTCTACCAATGAGACGGAGCTGTTGGAACACCCCCTCCCCCAAGCGCCTTGAGACCCTCACGGGTGAGTAGTGCGCTTCACAAATCCCTGATTGATTGATTGATTCCTCTCCCTTCCCGTTTGTCTCTCCGTTCCTCTTCCTCCCCGTCTCTCATTTCCTTTTGTCTCTTTCGGTCCTTTCCTTTTCTCTCCCCTTTCATCCCAGGATGGAGAATTAATGTTCTCTCTCTTTTTTTTTTTTTTACAACACTGCCAAAAAAGGTGTTTTCCTTTAATCCGTTTGTATTCATTTTTTTTTTTAAACAAATGTCAAAGTTATTTTAAACTTTTGTGGTTATTAGTGGTTTTTTTTCTCATTCCATTGCACAGTGTTTGAATGAAACTACCAATCTCAGAAAACTTGTAGCAGGCACCTGCAGCTTCTTTGTCCAATCGTTGTGACCTGCTGTGGAGGACAAAAGCCTCACCCCCACACTGAAGACGTGTTGATTGTGCTGCTCAAAAGACGCACCTCCCTCAAAGGCTCACTGACACCTTCTGAGGCCCGGGATGGAAGGAAGTGCACCACGTCATCTGTGTCCTCCGGCCTCCCAATTGTCATTCTGCAAATAACAATGGATGGACCTAATTTATGGCAGACTGTCTCTCACCTGAAGCTGCAGCAGTCTATTGGTTACAATAATCAGCCCAGGTATGTGGGGCAGCTTTAGCTCTCCTCTGCCATACGCCCGCCCTCGGCCGACTGCCCGCCTTGCCAATCCAACCCTGCGTGCTAGGGTGCTGCACGTCGGCACCCTGGGTATCACGCATACTGGGATACTGCTATTCACTGCATGCCAGGGTCCTGTTCTTTTGAACTGTGCCTATCTCCTTTTCTTGGATAATGACTGTCGCATATTGAGTATCAGGACACGTTAGAAAAGTGCAGCACTGCGGTCGAATTGTAATAAGAGTGCGTGCCCCGCAGGCAGCAATGCACGAGGTCTGTCAGACCTGCATGCGTCCAGTGTCCAGCTCCCGTGCGGCCCTGCAGCCTCCGAGTGCGGCTCTGGGGCGGCCACCAGCGCCGTTTACAACTCTGCGGGGAAGACGAAAGTCCGCCCGAACAAACACTGAGCCCTTTGACGCGCTGAGGAACGATCCAGGACTTCAGTGGGGAAAGGATCTATACTTTGCTCCCTAGGCAACAGTCCCCGACAGCCAAACCAGCAACGGAAAATAGCAGTGCCAACAAACAGCGCAGACCGGACTGGCGACTTCACCCAGCGCTTGCGAGCAGCGCCCAAGCCTTGGCAGCAGCCAGATCTCACCCCAGGCTTTGGCGCCCAGCAGTTTTGCTGCTCTTTCCTCCGTCGTTATTTTTTTCTTCCTTCTGCTTTCCACCTCCTTCTACCATCCTTTCGCTTCGTCATTATCACTTTCCTTCTTTCTTCGTTTTTTTCCTTGCATTGATTTTTTGTTCTTTCTTTGCCTTTTGCTTTCTGTATTTTCTTTTATTTGTTCGTCTTCCGTTTTCTTCTCCCACTTTTTTCTTTCAAGATTTTTTCTTTTCGTTTCTCCCCTACTATAATTTCTTATTCCCCTTTTTGGTTTAACATTCTGTATTTTCTGTCTTTCTCTTGTAGCTTATTTCCTTTCTTTTTCTAGTCGTGTTTTTCTCTCCGTTTTATCTTTCCATTGTTTTCTGTTTCCTGGTTACTTGTCCCGACTGGATTTGCATTTTCGTCTAGTTGGCCTGATCCTTTGAGAGCGCTGCAAAGGCTGTCGGTGCTTCCAGTTTACTCGGCGCTTTGCTGGTCTTCGTGCCGAGGATGGAAGGCAGGACGGAGGGCTCTCTGAAGAGCGCGGACCACAAGGTGAAGAGGAAGGAAGGCTCGGCGCTGGAGAGAGCCGGGAACAGCCTGTTCCATCAGATACTGAGCAAGAGAACTTTCCTGGCGGCCGAGGAGGACACGGTCAGTGGACCCCTTGCAGATACTCTCAGAGGCCTCGCTTAGGCCCCTAAAGCGCTGCTTGAATTGACGACGCTGACCCCTTAGTCGCCTATGCCCTTTTATGAGCATAGAAGGGGAAACATGAACTTTGTTAGCCTGGGAATCCGCCTGAGCTCGGCCGGCTCAACCCCCTTTTGTTCTTACTGAACGTCCTTCGTTGTCTCTTGGCCATGCCTACGCTGGCCGGTGCTTGTCTGCGCCTTCTTTGTGGGTGGTTGCCATAAATTGTCCCGCTATTATATTCCACAGTTGCATAGTGTGTGCCTTGTCTTCTGAAGTTGTGTGCTGCATTTCAAGTGAGAACAGTTCACCCCGTCCCGTTGTTTACCATACCTCTCTGCTGCTGGTAGTTGTACACTACAAGTACCAGCAGACCTTGGGGTAGGATGATAGCTTGACATATCTTCGTATTGTGTTTCTTACCCAGAGCACGTCGATCTAGCTGTGTGAGCCAGGGAGGCTACGTTGTTTGAAGAACTCGAATTCATGTGCTTATTTCGGGCCTTCAGGTCTCCGTTTCCAGTGCTAGGGTTTATTTTTAAAAGGCGGTATCTTTACTGTTTTAGTCCACTTGAAGCAGTTATGGACTGCAATTACCAGAATGCACTTTAAAAAAAAATTAAGGACAGGGCTGAAATCATGATCTGCTGATCTTTCATTTGCTCAGCAATAGATCGATCAGAGAAGGTGGACAACTTTTGCAACATTTCCTGTAACTTTGGGCTATATTCTGGCGAACCGATTTGCACCTTGTAAATGGGTAATGTCTTGGAAACTACTCTTCAGAGCATAGTAATGCAGCAGACTGCGATAGTAAAGTTGTTCTGCATTAACTAGTTGATCAAATACTGCATTTTTAAATAGCTTACGGGGTTAAAACACCATTAGTAATCAACAAATCGAAGGGTAAAGCAATGGTAAGGTAAATCAGGTGGTTAATGCACTTGCTGGAGATGCGTGTGCAAACCTTGCTCACTTGTTTAGACCATAAATTAGCTGCAGAACTCTCAAATTTCCCAGTTCCATACATAACTCCTCAAAGCACATGTTTTCGGCTTCTGGGTTTGTTCTCCTGTTTTAACCCATTAGAAAAATCAGAACTACTAGTCCCAGAATGCAAAGGGAACACCATGGAGTAGAGGAAAATCCCACCCAGGATCCTGGGAAACTTGGGAGCGTTGTTGTTGACAATGTGAAGGTGTCTTTTGCGGAGCATGGCGTGTGCAACACATCATTTTTGACGTTTTACATACTTGTCCTCTTTAAAGGCAGATTTTAAAGTACACCTTTACTAAGCCAGTATGAACTGTAAAACCCGGGCGCGCTTTTAAAAACATTTACAGGCGGCATCTGCTGTTGCCTATTATGAGACCTTCGGCTTTCAATATGTTGCAGTAGGTTTGTTCCTTGCTCATTGAGTCCACACGGTTTCATCCTCCTGTGATCCCAGCCTCAAGGCTCCCGCCACACATGGGAACATTCACCTCTCACTTCCTCGGAAGTGGCAATGCGTCTCCACAGCGATGGCTAATTAATCAGGCCCTTAGCACGCTAATCACCCCCGTTACTCCTTTGGGTTTTGTCTGCCCGAGAAACCCGGCAGTGTTCTCATTGGTGCTTCAGAGCAACAAGTCAATACCCGTGCGGCGAAAAGGGCTGCTTGTCCCCCTTTATGAGCACCGTCCCGTCAGCCTGAAGAGCGCGCCGCATTCTTCCAGAACTCAACATGGAGGGTCTGGGGTAATAGTTCATGTGTTGTTGCAGGTGGGCACGGCGAACGCCTGCCTGTTTCACCAACTAGCCTTAAGAGCAGGGGACCTGGAGGAAAACAGAAAGTGCCCCATAACCATTGCAGAAGTGGAACGTGTTTGGCTGAAAATCGCCGGGATGGAAGTTTCAAATAAATAGAAACATTATCCCTAGTGTTTAAAGCTCTTCGGAGCTTGGGACGTCATGTTTTTCTGTTTTGTGTATTAATGCCCATGATTAATTGATTTGAGTTTTATTTTTTATTAAGCGTTCAAATACCTAGTGGGTGTCCTGGCAGTAGTCAAAATAAGGCAGAGAGTAACTCAGAGTGTAAACAGATAAGTTCTGAGCAGTTTACAAAACGTATGCAAATGGGGTGCTGAATGGGTAGTAAGTCAAAGAGGAGACTATTTCCGGTCAGAGCAGTGACGGTGGAGAGAACAGGGCTGCCCAGACATGATTTTTTGGAAGAGGAGCCCTCACAAAAAGAGTTTGAAGAACAGGAGAGGTGACAGGCTCAGGGCCGTTTCTAGGTGTTTTGCCGCCCTAGTCGAGAATTGAAAAATGCCGCCCCCTCCCTTTTACTACCATCACTCTCTCCCCCTGTCATCCAGGCTAGAGAGGCACACCCTCTACTGCCGAACCCTTCTATGTCACTCTCATTTACTATCAGGAAACACGATCACAACAGTCAGTCCTGCAAACGACCTCAACGAAAGGCCCAGGCCAGACCGTTACGGTAACCATACACTCACAGAACTATGTACACGGGTGCCCAATAGAGCCTATTTTTTAAATACCACAGAGGCGTCAAGTGCACCTCGTTTTCAAAACCAGAAACAACAAAAATAGTAACTTGCACCATCTTCCAAGGCCAGACCTAGTGGTTTTGCCAACGCTTGTTTTTTTTCACTGAGGCACCTGAAATAGTGATAATCTACCATTGTATCCATTTAATAGAGGCTGATCACAACAATTAAAAGATTTCCACGTCAGGGAGATTATAGTTCATGATGCTCAAATCTGCGCTAATTAGAGACTATGGCAAGACGTTAATAAAGTTTGGCGTACAACACAGAATGAACTGCTTCTTGGCGCTGTGAATAGAAGTTATTGACAAGCTCGTGCATGGTACCGCTATGAGACTAATCCTGACCAGAATTTGAGCCGGTGCAAGGCAGAATGCACACTTCACCATAGTTGACAAGTGGTTCCATGTTGTGGAACACCTTCAACCAATCCCGGTTTTGCGGCCACCTGTGCATTGCATTCTGGGATTTGTAGTCTTACTTTTAACAGGGTAAGCACTGGCTCAAAAATCCCAGCGTGGACAGTGACGTTGGCCTAAACAGTCACTACCGGATGACGGTATCGGGCATGACACTAGGCTAGTGGTCAGTTCTTTTTTTTTTTACGGAGTTTTATATAGCGCGATCTTGACCCGAAAGTATCGGGTATCAGAGCGCTTTACACGAGCACAAGTTGCGTTAGTTACATCATGAGGACACATTCATTTTTGTTAGGCACGAACAGCCTATTATTATGACAACAGGCGCAAAGTTCACTGAGCTGCCAATATTTCAGCCCAGAATTCCGAAAGAGAACAATAACCATTTTTAATAGTTCAAGGCATGTTGAAGATGAAGCCAACTTAAGTGCAAATCTCTAATCATTCAGTTGTTAAGCCAATAACCAGTTACCAGTAATGAACTGCGTAAAAGTTATATGTGATACTTATAGGATAAGAGGCAATCGCCACGCAGTTACTCTGCTCAACCTTCCAGCAATGTCTTCAAAAAGGTACCGAGCGGTTAAAAAAAAATATGAATACGGGTTCAAAAATAGCGCCGGCGCAGACCTAGTGCCGTGATAACTTCCACACGTGAGTAGCCAAGCATGAGGAGGCACTCGCCTTCTCCTCCGGGATGGAGCTCTGCGCAGAGCTGATGAGAAGTTCCCCCATAACTTTTCAAACCAAGTTGACCAACTCCATTTTATTGCCGCTCCTTGGGGAAAAAAAATCGAAAGTTCTCACACCGGCAACGGGACGTCCCGAGCACCACAAAGCCCAACGCAGCGCTCCGTGAAAGGAGCCAAGGAAATCCGAAATATTAGAGTCTAACTGAAAGCGGGAACTGCCGCCCAGCGGAGAAAGAAGAGAGTGAAGTTTGGTTGGCAGAGTCCGCCCGCCCCTTTTTTAATTGCGCTCTTTTCAGCAACAAAGGAGCCAGTTAAAGCGACAGTACTGCAAAGAGCACACAATGCCCCGAAGGGCCCGGGCGCGGCCGGCGGCTTGGCATCATTCCTAGACCCCAGGGCTGTGTTCATTGTTGGGCGCTGGGGTCGCGGTCTAGGGCCTGAACAAAGGGAGGTGTGGGGCGGAAAGACAAAGCATGTTTTCATTAAACTCCGCAGTGAATTGGTGCAGGACGAGCAGGCTCGGCTTGAAATTAGATAAATATATATTTTTTCAAGAAGGAATAATGCAAAATAACAGAGTTAGAGCAAAGCAGAAGAATACGGAAATGCAAATTGTTTTGTATGAAGTGTGATAGTGAGCATACTGGGCTTTACTGCAGAGAAGACACAGCACATAAAAATGCATTTGGGGCACACCCATCCACCTGAGAACGAGTCTGTTTTTTCCCATTCATTGCTAGGTCTACAGGAACACTACATGCTGAGCGTCGGAAATAAAACGTACGTTAGTTACAGAGCTGTCAGAAAAGAAAATCTTTCTATTTAAAAAGTGTTGTTTCCCAAGCAGGGCCGATTCTACCATTAGGCAAGACTAGGCGGCCGCCTAGCTTTACTTTCGTAGGTTCAAATAAAAAATAAAAAATCCCCCTTTTGCCGCCCCTAGCCCTTTTGCCGCCCTAGGCGGCCGCCTAGTCTTGCCTAATGGTAGAAACGGCCCTGGACAGGCTCTAATCACAAACTGCATTTAGTGTTACTACAATCGTACTAGAAAATGCTATGCACAATACTCTGAGTGTAAATCTACACCTCTGCTACCATTTCTAATGGGAAGATCCTCTGACATCTAAGTTTGCTAATAAGTACTACATGTGAGGGGCCAGAAGAGTGGCTGGAAAAAGGGTCATACTTACTATCAAATGGGAGGGTTTTTACCGAGTAGTAAGGGTGTTGGGTTGGCCTAGGGTGGGGTTTAGGGAAAGAGGTAACCCACCCACAAAAGAGTACACCCATTGCTATTAACAAACTGCAATTCTAAAGTTACTACAGCCAAAAATGGACCCCAAAAGTAGTAATTTAGCTCAGATTAGAGCAGTCCAGTACCAGAGATGGGCAACCACTGGTACTGTAATAACCTCCCTTAGAAAATAATGGAGGTAGGGACTTAAAATAAAATCCCATAGGAAATATTGTCATATTAAATACCATTATTTAAAATAGTAAATTAATAAATATAATATAATCTAAAAATAAACCATGTATTATTTAATTATAAAATATTTTAACTACCATGTTTTAATTAAAAAATTATGTAACATTAATTTTTATTAAAATATAATCATATTCTTTTAAATTTATTCTATATATCACATTTAATAATTACTACATGATAACATTTAGGATGGATTTTTTTACATATAAACTTCAGAAACATGATTCAGTTAATTTAATATATTTAACTTAATTAAAAATGTAATTCAAAATTAGGTTAATCATGCTGTAGCATTTTTTAAATTTCGTTCTACATTTAAAATAAATGTATAAAAATAATCCCTCTGTCTCAGGAGGTGGAGATGTTAGTCTACACTTTTGAATAACTTTACACTTGGATTTTGTGAATAGCCAAAAGTAGTAAAGTTACTCAGAGTATGAGTAAATTAGACATGTAAATTACTAACCAGTGTAAGTTACCTTTGTGAATAGCTTCAACGTTTTTATAATAAGAACAAGAAAGATTGTTCTGGGAGAAACCTAGAGCTTTAAAAATAGCTTGTTTCTGGTTAGGAAGCCAGTGCAGAGAATGGCAGATGCCCTAGGTAATTTAGTAGATCCCGTAATAATAGTGGGACTAAAAGAGGATCTTTGTGGAACTCCCTATACTATAGAATTAGACATGAAGTGAAATTAGCCAATGGTACTCAGTACTGTTGCAAAAGCGGCTCTGTGTCACCAGAGCTCTACATTGCCAAACCTGGGATTCCATTTTACCAACAATTCCCGTCACGTGCATTAGCTATATTAACTATTTAAAGCGAGCCAAGTCCATTGGCAAATCAGCGTATATTGAAGGCCTTTGGAAGGCAACAGAACCTGGGTAGAGTCTGCCATATTTGAGTAAAACATTCCCAATAGTGTATTAGACTGTATTATTGTCCAATGAGGAACCGTTAAATATTCAATGTTCCTTTCTTGGGCCTTTTGGTCCTGCCTACCAAACAGTGCAATCTATGTAGTTTAGAAAGTCCTATTGTTGGCTTACCAAGCCCACCCATAACTTACCATTGGATGGCTTTAGTGTCACTGTTTTTGTTTGTTTATTCAATAGATTTTCATGACCCATTTTGTCCATCTTGTGTGTGTCTCCCTTAGAGCATATTCTTTATACCATCCCTATTGATTGGCTGACTTATATTCTTCTACTGCTCAACTATAGGGAACTACTTTTTTCTTTTTGGTGAAGATCTCCTTGAGAGTGCATGTGTTTTCAGCTCTCTCCGTTGTGTGTTTCTCCCACTCAAACACACACTCCCCTTCATGCTCGACTTGCCATCTCTCTCGTGTGTTGCTCGCTCTCATACATGTGCTTCTCCCCTGCCTTCCCCTCTGTGTTGCTCTCTCGTGTGCTTCTCCCTCAACTCTCCATGTTAACCTCTCCCTTATGCACCGCTTTTCCATTCCTCCTTCCACCCGGCTTTATGTGTTTTATTTCATTCACCAACTCGCGATTGCTTCCTACACCACGCTCTCTCCTCCGTACACCCACAGGGTTTTTGGGATAAAAATGAATTTTGGAGGACACAGCAGCAAATTTCTGCCAGCCCTTTCACACTACTCCAACTTAATTTTTTTCTTACTGACTAATGTTAGATCTGTAACAAAAAAAAAAAAAGAGACCCCTGTATCCTTTCTTGGGCACAGGCATGCATGGTCACGTGCACACTTGGTTGATGATGCATTTGCAGGGTCTCTTTTTTTTTTTTTGTTACAGATCTAACATTAGTCAGTAAGAAAAAAATTATATGCTTATTGTTTGCTTATTTAAAGGTGCCACAGAAAGAATTGTATTGAAGTACATTCAGACTCCTTTGTGGTAAAAGCATCTGTGGCCCCTTCGCTTTGGTGATGAAGCCGTTGTATGGAAATCTTAATTAAAGGGCTAGGTAGATCTTAAATAGCAAAGGTGAGAGAGGGGATTCTGCAAGTTACTGCAGCTTTGCTTGAGAGGAAAGGGTCCAAATGTATCTCGTAAGAATGACTTAAATGCGATTTTAGAGGAGGTATTTTCATTCTCCCCTGTAGAGAGTTTGGCTTACCTTATCTTATGCAGATTTATAAAGCGCATAGCTAATGAAGAGTTCCCAATGCTATGTGAGTCAAGTGTATAACCTGGATAAACTAATGAGGGTAAAGCCATGTTTTGATGGTATTTGTGCACAATGCTCTGTAATGTATCTCAGAAGAGCATCTGAGAGCAAAAAGTACGATGTGCGAAAATTGGATCACTGCAAAACCAACGCAAGATTGACGATGTTAGCATGTTTCATTTGAATAGGAATGTGCGTTCATTATGCAAATGCCAATAAAACTTAATTTTAAAAAAGCCATGTTTTGAGCAACTTTCTAAATTTGATCTCATTAGGTTCAGATCTTAGTTCCATTGGCATAGAGTTCCATAGTTTTGGGGACATATAGGAGAATGATCTGCCACCCCATCTAGATCTTTGGGCGTGTGGGACCCTCAGGAGACCTGGATTTGAAGATCTTAAACTCCTATTAGGGATATAGGATGACAAGAGCGCACTAATCAAAGGGGGTCCCCTATGGACCAAACAAAGTGTCTTAAATGTTATCCTTTCCTTCACTGGTAGCCAGTGCATGGAGGCTATGGCAGTGTTCATAGAGGTATGCTTAGGTAGCTTAAAGACAGTCCGCAGCAGCAGCATTTTGAACCACCTGAATTAACTTAATGACTGATTTGGGAGAGCCGATATACAAGGAGTTCCCGTAGTCCAGGCGGGAAAGAATTAGCACCTGGGCTACAGTTCTCCTAGATTATGACGGAAGTAGATCTATGATTTTAGGTAAGGTTCTCAGCATGGCAAAGCAGGATTTGGTCATTCTTTTAGGTAGGGGTTCCATCGATAAGGAATTCTCCAACCACATATCCAATCTTTTTATAGGGGAGGAGGGAGATGGAGAAGTACCTAAACACTCCGGCCAGCCTAACGTAAGTGGGGTTAAATTATTCCCTACCCACATCAGCTCGGTTTTGTCTCCATTTAGCTTACAAGATATGATGCTCCGTGGTGATAAATGCTGTGGACAAGTCTATCATGACCAGTAGGGTACCTGACCATTGTTGACGAATCTCATGCATCATCACATAAGTCAAGCGATTCTCTTTCATTTCCATGCTCTGAACTGAAACAAGACTGAAGAGGAGAGAGACTTTGGTGCTGCTCCAAAAACACTGAAAAGTTAACTACTACATTTTCCACCAATTTGATGAAAATGGACAGAGTAGTGATGGTTCGAAACTTGCTCCCTAGTTTAGCACATACGGCCCTGAAATTGAAAGACTAGTGATGTTTAATCAAAGAGCAGCATGTTCTTTCGGGACGTGGATTTGGGATAAAAGGTGGAGTCAATCGGCTTAAGTTTGTAATGTTGAATATGGTTCGGATATTTAATAGACTTAGCAAGAAATAGGTTATCAGTCCAGCTAGTGAGATGTTAACTGTGCACCAAGAAAGTGGCAGATTTGAGTTAACAGTCGGATTATCTCTTGTGGTCAAAATTTTGGTGATGAAACAGGAGTTCACGCCGTTGCATCTTTCTTGAGGGATTGTTGTGTTGTATTTTGGAGGAGAGTAGACTTTTCATGATTCCATGAGTTTAAATTGGGGCATGGACTGGCGAGATGCCTTCTTAATCAATCAATCAGGGAGATTATAAGCGCGCTACTCACCCGTGAGGATCTCAAGGCGCTGGGGGGAGGGGAAGTAGCTCCAGTCAGTTGAAGAGCCAGGTCTTGAGGGTCTTCCTGAAGATGTGCAGGGTGGGTGCGCGCCTAATGTTGATCGGCAGCGTGTTCAAAGTCTTGGCTGTGATGTAGGAGAAGGCTCTTCCACCCAGTCTAGCTATGCGAATGCGTGGTGGTTCGGCGAGGGCGAGGTCGGCGGATCGGAGGTTCCTTTTGGGTACGTGGAAAGAGATTCTGTCATTGAGATATTGGGGTCCGGTGTTGTGGAGGCATTTGTAGGCGTGGGTGAGTATCTTGAAGGTTACTCTTTTCTCGATGGGGAGCCAGTGGAGGTTGCGTAGGTGCTGGGTGATGTGTTCGTGTTGAGGGATGCCGAGGACGAGTCTTGCTGCAGTGTTCTGTATGGTCTGGAGTTTGCGGAGTAGAGACTTGTTGATTCCGGTGTAGAGGGCGTTGCCTTAGTCCAGTCTGCTGGTTATGAGTGCATGGGTGATGGTCTTTCTTGATTTGGGGGGTATCCATTTGAAGGTCTTTCGGAGGTTGCAGAGGGTGTTGAAGCAGGTGGTGGCGACGGCGTTGACCTGTCGGGTCATGGAGAGGGAGGAGTCGAGTACGATGCCGAGGTTTCGTGCGTTGTCCATTGGGTGGGGGGGCTGCTGAGGGCGATGGGCCACCAGGAGTCGTCCCATGCATAGGGGGAGGGTCTGAGGACGAGGATCTCTGTGTTCTCTGAGTTGAGCTTCAGGCAGCTGCTGCTCATCCAGGATGCGACGTCTTTCATTTTCTTGGAAGTTGAGTCTGGTGGTGATGGGGTCCTTGGTGAGGGAGAGGGTGAGTTGGGTGTCGTCGGCGTAGGACACTATATTGAGTCTGTGCTGTCTGACGATGGCGGCGATCGGGCCATGTAGATGTTGAAGAGCGTGGGGCTGAGCGACGATCCTTGGGGTACTCTGCAGTTGATTTCTGTGGGTTCGAAGAGGAAGGGAGGCAGTCTGATTCTTTGAGTTCTGCCGGCGAGGAAGGAGCGGAGCCAGTCGCGGGCGGTTCCCTGAATGCCTGCTTCGTGGAGTCAGGTGGTGAGTGTACGGTGGGAGACGGTGTAGAAGGCTGCAGAGAGGTCAAGTAGGATCAGGGCTGCGGTGTGTCCTTGGTTGAGGAGGGTGCGGATGTCGTCTGTGGCAGCGAGTAGTGCGGTCTCCGTGCTGTGGTTGCTGCGGAATCTGGGTTGGGAGGGGTCAATGATGGAGTTTTCTTCGATGAATTTCGTTAGCTGGACGTTGACGGTCTTCTCGGTGACTTTGGCCGTGAAAGGGAGGTGGGAGATGGGTTGGTAGTTCTTGCGGTCCGTGGGGTCTGCTGATGGCGTCTTGAGTAGGGGTCTGACTTCTGCGCGCTTCCAGTCATCGGAAAGGATGCCGGTTTCGAAGGTGGCATTAATGGTGCGTCGTAGTTCTGGAGCGATGGTGGTGGCGGCTCTGTGTAAGATGTGCGGGGGGCAGGGGTCCATGGGGGCTCCTGATTGGACGCCTCTCATGGTTGATGCAGTGTCTTCGGTTGTGATTGGGGTCCAGGAGGAGATGGTGGGCTGGCTGGCGTTGCTGGAGGATGGGGTGGTGTCGGAGTCAGGTGTCTGGCCGTTGAAATTGTCGTAGAGGCCATTGATCTTCAGGTGGAAGTAGGAGCTGAGCTTGTTGCTGAGGTCCTGGGAGGGGGTGATGGCTGTGGTTTCGCTGGGGGGTTTGGTGAATTCCTGGATGATTCTGAAGAGTTCCTTGAAGTTGCTGGAGTTAGCGAGGATCTTGTTCTGGATGAAAGTCCTTTTGGTGGATCTGATGCGTTGGTGGTAATCTGTCATGGCGTTCTTGTAGGTGGTCCGGTCTTTCCGAGGATTTGCTGTTTCTCCAATTCTTTTCGAGACGTCTGCAGGTGCGCCTGGATTCTTGGAGGTTGGTGGTGAACCAGGTGGCTTTCCTGGGGCGCTGTCTGTCAGGGTTACATAGGGGTGCCAGCTCGTCTGTGCAGTGGGAGATCCATCTGTGAAGTTCTTTGGCTGCGAGGTTGGCATTGGTCGAGGTGGTGGGGGTATTGCGGATGAGGGTGGAGTTGAGCTGCTCCTCAGTGATCTTGCCCCAGTTTCTTCGTGGAGGACGGGGTGGAGTTTTGGGCGCCGTGGGTTTATTGAGGTGGAAGTGTACGCAGTGGTGGTCCGTCCAACGGGGTTGTGTGGTGTGGCTGAAGTGGATGTTGTTGCCTCCTGCGAAGATGGGGTCGAGGGTGTGTCCTGCTTTGTGGGTGGGGGTGGTGACGAGTTGATTTCAGTCCGAGGTTGGCAAGGTTGTCCAGGAGGGTGGCGGAGTTGGGGTCGCTGAGGTTGTCGAGGTGGAAGTTGAGGTCTCCTATGAGTATGTAGTCCATAGAGGCAATAGCGTGGGGTGCGATGAAGTCAGCGATGAAGGTGGTGAACGCAGTTCGAGGTCCGGGGGGTCTGTAGGTGAGGGTGCCCCTCAGGGTCGTTCTGGGGCTGGTCTGGATCTGGAAATTGAGGTGTTCGGTGGTGGGCGGGCTGTCGCTCGAGCTGGAGGTCATAAGTCGGAGGGAGCTCTTGTGTGCGATGGCAAGTCCTCCTCCTGGGCGGTTAGGGCGATCCTTCCTCTGGATCTTGTATCCGTCTGGGATGGCGGTGGCGATGTCGGGGGCGGAGGTGGAGTTGGTCCAGGTTTCTGTGAAGAAAGCGACATCTGGTGAGAGGGTGTCGAGGACGTCCCAGATTTCTACGGCGTGTCTGTGCATGGAGCGCACGTTGAGGAGTATGCACCTCAGGGCTTCGGAGGTGTTGGCGGTCGGCCTTGGGGTGCAGATGGTGGTGAAGGTCTGGCGGCAGTGATGGCAGGAGAACTGTCCGTGGGTGGTGTTTGGCATGGACCGCTGGCAGTTGTTGTACCTTCCGGGGTTGAGTGCGAGGAGGGCGCTGAGTCATAGCGGTGGGAGGTCAGAGATCCAGGGTCCCTGGTGCTGGTTGCGGTCGGGTTGCAGACGGGCGCAGACGGGCTTGCCTTTGGTGCACCTTCGGCGCATCAGCGGCGTGCCCGCGCAGCGGCCGCCATTAATTAAGGGAAGGGGGAGGGAAGTGCAGCTGGGAAGCGGGAGCAGGAAACCGGCGAGGGGGAGGGGCCGCGGGGGCAGCAGCGTCGAAAACGGGCAGGGAGGGCGCGGCAGGAGAGAGGATTAGGGTGGCAAGATTAGCCTAGGGTTAAACTAAGGCAAATATAAAAAATAAAAGCAGGCAAGATTTAAATTAGGATTAACTGAGGCAAATACAAAAATAGCAGAAGAGACCACAAGGCAACTTGCAGGCTCGAACCCCTACCAGCAGAGAGGTAGAAGGGCTGCGGCGGGGGCACAGTCAGCGGGGCTGCACGGGCGGAGAGCTGGGTCAATGACCAGGAGGTCTGAGGTCCTGCTCAGACGTCCGCACAGAGGGCGCCATTAAATAAGGGAAGTGGGGAGGGAAGTGCAGCTGGAAGGCGGGAACGGGAAACTGGTGAGGGGCCGCGGGGGCAGCAGTGGCGAAAACGGGCACGGAGGGCGCAGCAGGAGAGAGAGGATCAGGGGGCAAGATTAACCTAGGGTTAAACTAAGGCAAATACAAAAAATAAAAGCAGGCAAGATTTAAATTAGGATTAACTGAGGCAAATACAAAAATAGCAGAAGAGACCACAAGGCAATAGGCAGGCTCGAACCCCTACCAGAGGAGAGGTAGAAGGGCTGCGGCGGAAGCACAATCAACAGGGCTGCACGGGCGGAGAGCTGGGTCACTGACCAGGAGGTCAGAGGTCCTGCTCAGACATCTGCGCAGCGGCTGCCATTAAATAAGGGAAGGGGGAGGGAAGTGCAGCTGGGAGGCGGGTGCAGGAAACCAGTGAGGGGGAGGGGCCGCGGGGGCAGCAGCGGCGAAAATGGGCATGGAGGGCGTGGCAGGAGAGAGGATCAGGGGGCAAGATTAACCTAGGGTTAAACTAAGGCAAATACAAAAAATAAAAGCAGGCAAGATTTAAATTAGGATTAACTGAGGCAAATAAAAAAATAGCAGAAGAGACCACAAGGTAACAGGCAGACTCGAACCCCTACCAGCGGAGAGGTAGAAGGGCTGCGGCAGAGGCACAGTCAGCGGGGCTGCACGGGCAGAGAGTTGGGTCACTGACCAAGAAGTCAGAGGTCCTGCTCTTAAGGGTAGTAATCCTGCTGTTCATTTTAGTGAGTGAATTGCTGCTTTATAAGTTTTCAGAAGGGCTATTTAAGGTGGATGTTCTTCCGGCCAGTGATGTTTTATGCTTTATGGCAAGAGTCTGCCCCTTGTATACTTTCAATTTTTTGAGTTCTGAAAAGAACCACAAGGCTAAGTTTGTTTGACTTCTGAATCGGGACTAAGGAGCAAGATTATTCTTGAAATCTCTCATTAATGTGGAATTTGTTGTGTTTGCAGAATCACACGTTTGACAGACAAAGGCAATGGTGAAATACCAATCAAGAACCAGCAAAAAAGTCTATCTATTTAATGGTGCACAATATTTTTCGACAAACTACCAGAAAAACACAAGGCTGTGCAGGCTATGAGGGCAGGGCGGCTGCAGCCTATCTAGGGTGGTAGGGCGACTGGAGAATAAAATAAAAAAAAACGTATCTGCCGCTCTGATCCCGCTGATGCTGCCGGCCACTTCGTTGCTCTTGTCGTCTGGTCCGTAAGTAGATGGGCCTCAAAGCACTGGCTCCCCATCCAATCCAGACGCTTCTCTCATGCTATGAGAGCAGTGCCAGGATTGGTCTGAGCAGCCTCGTTTGCCGCTCAGACAGTGTCTGGAGCCTGTGGTTTTTCTCCAACCCGGCTGTGCAACACAGCTGGGTTGGAGAAACATAAGGGCGCATGTCTGTTTGGCCAGCCTAGGACAGCCGGCCAAACTGACATTGTCACTTCTAAGTGCACACTACTCCTCCTCCCTGCCATGCCCGGCCCACCCTATATTAATTGCTTGGACTCTGTCTCCGTATCGGCTCAGACAGAAATAAATAAAATGATAATAACATTGTGTTATTATCATTTTATTTATCATCTGCTGGCTCCGGGGTGACGTTCCTCCGGCATTACGGAGGAGCCACCCCTGTATAATGAGAGGCACCCAAGGGTACACTCATAAACAGTGGAGGATGGCTATTACCCTATAAATAGGCAACTGTAGCAACTGGTATTCTAGTGGGGGGGGCAAGACGGGTTCAGGCCTTTCATACAGATGCCTTCCTAATGTAAAATCCATGTAACCATCCAGAACCTGGATTCTTCACCTACGCCTGAAAAAAAGTGGTGAGTTGTGATATGTGGCAGGACCGTTGCACTTGTGTTTATTGGTGTGTGTATGATATCTTCTGCAATGACACAGCAAATAGCTGGTGATCTCTCTTAATTCCGATCCTGCTAACAGTCCGGGCAGCTAAAATATTGTGTCAGTAGTGGCTGGTTGGATGGTTCTTAACTGCCTCAGATTAAGTGGCTGGAGGACTGTGGTGATACTGGTGGAGAATCAGCCCAATTTTGGTCCTAAATTTGGTGATCTGGCTCCTTTCCCACACCCAGACCGACAGGTAAAGAATAGTTTACTTTCCTGCTGCTTTGGTTTACTGAGATGCATCTATATACTTCTATGGGCTCTTCCGTCTTCCTCACAAAAAATGCTATTCAAGCAATCATCACCTCACACCTGGGTTATGGTAATATACCGAGGCATCTCCCTGGCCCTTCTCCATTTAAAGCACTTTCTTTCGCCTACTGAGCTTTTGACATTACAGGTCCCATATATTTGCAACACCTCATTAAGCTCTATATACCCTCCAGGTCACTGAGATCCCATGATCTAAGGCTGGCCCAGCTCCCCAGAATCAGAAAAGCTAGACAGGGAGGACACTCTTTCAGGTATTTAGCTTCTAAACTTCAGAACAGTCTTCTGCTTTATCTCCGTCAATGCCCTAATAAGGTGCAGTTTAGTAAGCGGCTGAAGACATAGTTGTTTTAGGAGGCCCTTGCACCTGTATCTGAAAGTTGACGCTGCTTTGGTTTTTTTTGTGTTTTATTTTAGCGCTGGGACATCCTAGATTGGGCAGTCATGCACTTTACAATACATAACAATATGAATGATGCACCATATTGCATATTTATTTTTCCTACTATACCATTCTTTTGCAGAGCCAGGTGACCCGCCTGCAAGAGATTAAGGATTCCCTTTACCACAGTGTCACTGCTGAAGAACAAGGATCCCACCTCAGCCCTTCCCATCAACAAGCTCCCCTCTCTTGGATTGTCTGGCATCTCACTCCTACCTTCCACATTCAGTGGTGACCTACAGTCTTATTATTTTTCTTTCACCAGAGCTGTCATGAGGTCACTGATACTTAGAAAGTATACCCTGCTACACTGAAATATCCTGCTTGTCACTGCTTCACTTCTCCTTTGTATGGAAAACCTTTGATGATGGACCATACTCTGGTTGGTTAGACTTGGATTTTGAAAATGGTACCTCATTTAACAACTCCTTGGAACTGGATACAAATGAACCCTTCAGGATAAATTCCCTCTATCCACATGGACTTCTGGAGAAAGTGTGCTGAATAAGAATAGAGAGGCATCCTTGAGACCCCCTAATGCTAAGACCTGGCCTAGAAGAAAAAGCTCTACTGTCCAGAATGGAGAAAAGGTAGCCTACGGCAAAGAGGATGAGGATAAGCTAATGCAGATTGTGGTCTACAAAAGGTTGTATCGAGGAAGGAAGTCACCCGGGAGCCACAAGGACCTAGAAGTCAGCTGGCCGGAAATGAACCGCAGAGATCTGGAAGTGATGTGAGCCCTCATCATTTTGACCTGCCCAGTACAATCCATGACTTTGCAGGAGCCTGTAGCATTCATTTTCCAGCCCAAAGGGACAATGGGGTTATTTTCTTTCAGTCTATGCCATTAATAGTGTATCTTAAACTGAGGCTAGTCATCCTAATTCCAGATAAGTTTGAAACATCTCTCTAAATCTTAAACGTTTGAGATATAGTGGTGTAATGGCACACCAGAACCCTAACACTACATTCCACTTCCTCAGTTGCTAG
Organism: Calotriton arnoldi; assembly: GCA_963921515.1. Classification (NCBI taxonomy): domain Eukaryota; kingdom Metazoa; phylum Chordata; class Amphibia; order Caudata; family Salamandridae; genus Calotriton; species Calotriton arnoldi. The sequence goes on from CAWUFW010000786.1 coordinate 71,177, forward strand.
TAAGAACCCATAGGTCCAGTGGGGATGCCACCGGTCTGTTGAATACACCCATCACCTGCAAATATCAAATGCAACCATATCTGTGCCATCGGGGCACATTGGGCGTGGTAACTTTTAGCTTTGAAAGCAACTCCATTAGCACTATAAAACCATAATGTTTCCTGTGTGCATGTGTGGAGGGAGAATGGGTGAAATTTTCCGTGATGTGTTTGTGAGAGTTTAAAATACCATTTGGTTTCGTGTTTTTTGTTGTTTTTTTTTTTTAACCAAACTGGGCTTTATTTTTCCCAACTTACCCCGGGCTTCTGAGAAGCTAAGTCAAAAGTTAGAAATATCCAGTGGCGGCTCCTCCGTTAAGGCGGAGGAGCATCACCCCACTGCCAGGAGCAGCAAAGAAAGGAAAAAATAAAATGATAATAACAGAATGTTATTATTATTTTATTTTTTCCTCTTGCTGTGGCAGTGCATGAGGGGGCAGGGTGGAGCTGCAGGAGAGGAGTGGTAGAACACTCCTATGCGCAATGACTGTTTGGTCGGCCCTCTCGGGCCGCCCAAAACAGTCATGCGCACTTCCCTGTTCTCCATGCAGTCTGCATTACAGCCTGCATGGAGAATATACCCACCCCTCCAGCCCCTGGCTGAGAGCTGTGTCACGGCACTCAGCAATGCAGCGTTGTGATTGGCTTAGGGGTGGCAGCCTGGCTGCCTGCTTCCTGTTCCGACCTGGAGTCAGACACAGGCGAGCAGGAGAGAAGACGCAGGACCCGGTGGCGGCAAGGTAAGTTTTATTTTATTTGAAATTTCTTTTAATAAGCAGCCTGCTCCCACCCCCCCCTACCTGCGAGCCGTGCCGGTTGCCCCTGGAAATATCATTGCACACCGAACACTTGGTCCCTGACAGTTTTGATCCATCAGCAAGACATAGCAAAAGTACAGAGGCCCAAAGACCTCAAAAGGTTGGCAAAAACTCACAAATCCTCCCCTTAGGATTCGATTTTCCAAAGACTCCCCGGGTATTTGAATTGTAGTGTCTTTCATGTAAGTGCTATAAATGTATTTAGGGTCATTTGGCAGATGCAGAAGTGCTAGAATTGTGTGGTGTGTTTCACCTTTGATCGTCTTAAGGCCATTCTGGTCCTATATATTTATAAACACATACACTTATATCAATGACTTAGCTCAGAATGGACATTAAGTTTATTGCATGTGATTACTCTGAGTTCCAAACCTACTACCGCGATTTAAATAAGCCTCGACCTCTCAATGTAGATAGGTTTGGAGAAGCAGGTGTGCAAGAGAAGTAACTTGCTTATCCTGTTGCAGTGCAGTAATACCTAAGGTCGAATGACACTCCTGTTAGAAGACAATACCCATAATTGGTACGGCCGAGTAATCACTGACTGCCAGTCGGCAAAGGCATCACTTTGAGTCACATAGATTAGCTCTGCAGAGGTCTCCATCCATCAAGAGGGCAGAGTACTCCGCCCTTGTCCATGGCCCTTTATTTCTTAGCCTTCCTTGCAGGGGAGTGGTATCAGGTGGTTGCTTTAGTTTTGAGAGCAGGAGAAATTACTTGAAATGTAATATTTACTCAATGCTCCCTGCCCTCCCCTATGATATCATAAGCAGAATCTTCCATTCAGAATCTGACCCAACCATAACACTGCACATTACACATGAAAAGGTTTGTCATGTTCATATATGCCTTTGACAGACCCTCCCTGCAGGAATCATTCCCTTCGAGATGGTTTACTCCTTTGCTTCCATCACTTTTTAAGTGCTGGGTTGTTTGAACATGCATTCCTTAATAATTCATAACCTAACATTTTCTGATAATCCAATTGTGATCCAATCCACTTGTGGTCTGTTCTTGTGAAGGGTTGCTTGCCACACATCGGCATATCATACATCTATCCTTAAGATTCTGGTCCCGTCAGCTAAGAGATGTCAGTCTATGAAAATATGACCAACTTGAAGCACCTTCTCATGGGCCTAGTTCAGAAACGCCATTAGAGGGCCTAGTATGCTGACCAAATGTCCTGTAAAAAAAAGAATCCTATGTTTTCATCTTAAACTCTAGCCAGAATCCTATGCTAGGATCCATGGGATGTCTCATATGTTTAGCCTCCTCTGGAGCCATGAATGTTTCCTGAAAGCCTCAGAGGAAACCTGGAGTCTGTATCAACCATCTGAAGGCACAAAACTCACCTGTCCTGAAGCAACACTTTCATCCGTGGCTATGTGTAAAGATGAAACCGTGAATTGGCTTAACAATTCTCAAATGTTGATGTAACATATCAGATAACAAATCACATCTTTCCACAACGTACACATGGCTTAAAAATACTGGAACCATCAGACCTATTGAAGCCACATCCTATATCAACCCATGATATCAGTCCCTGATGTGGTGTGTAACACAAGTTCTGAATAGAATAGGCCCTTCCACGGGAGCATTAAGTTCGTGGTTTCTTGTCCTAGACTTTTGTGTTAACCTAATGCATTTTGGGTGTTATAGTCTTGTTATGTCTCCATTTGAACAAATTAGAGTAACATACCTGAAATGAATGATTGCAAGGTGAAATATTCAGGACTGTAGACAGTGTCCATAATGACCTGGAGTGTAGTATTCACCCTAGTTCTGAAACACCTCCCCCAAACCATCTCTTGTGCAGTACTTTGCCACGCACCATATTCAACAGTAATCACAATTGGTTCAACTTTATTCCACCAAACCTAAGTGTTGAATTTAGCGGAAGAGGAAGTGTTTTCAGAGGTTCTTAAGTGTATAGCCAGTGGCGACTGGCACTGAACGAGGGTGGGGGGGGGAGGGGGTGGGTATAAAAAATTAAACCTCTCTTACCTTTGTTAGGCCTCCAACTCTCCTCCATCGTCGTCATCTCTGTCCTTCTCTTCCGGTCCGGAGTCAGGAAGCACACAGCTCCCCAAAGCCACTCACAATGCTGCAATGCAACGTTGTGATTGGTCTGAGCACCGTGGTTCGACGCTCGGACAGGGACTGGGAGCCTGGGCATGTTCTCCACCCAGGCTGTGTATTACAGCCCGGTGGAGAACAGGCTAAGTGAGCATGACTGTTTGGCTGGCCAAACCGTCATGGACACTTAAGTGCACATATTTCCTCCTCCCCTTGCTGGCTGTGATAACAGCCAAGCCCTGCCCCACCGCAAAACCTGTTTCAGCACGGAAAAATAAAATAACAACATTGTGTTATTTTATTTTTCCTTCTTTGCACTGCTGAATGCGATGCTCCTCCGCCTGAGTGGAGGTGCCGCCACTTTGTATAGCATAACACCACCTGCTTCTGGATGTGTGCCAGGTACAACTTTCTTCTCATTTAAGGCCTGATTTAGATTTTGGTGAACAGGTTACTCCGTCACAGCGGTGACTGATATCCCATCCGACGAAATATAAATCCAATTATGTCCTATTTAATTTATATTTTGGCGTACGGGATATCCATCACCATTGTGACCGAGTAATCCGTCTGCAAAAGTCTAAATCAGGCCCGTAAACACACCTGATCTCAGTATCTCTTTGTGGGAGCACCACATTGTTTGGAGGAGGGCCGGTGTAACGACGTCATTAAGAAAGCGGATCCTGCTCTAGACAGTAAAACGATCAAAATATATTTGCTCTTAATTTCAGTAGCCCTGTGGGAGCCCATTAAAATATTTGGAGAAGGTTTAAGTGTTTGGCATAACACTGCCTTATTTTAAATTGGACCGAGACGATGTACATTTATCACAGTTTGCTCTGATTTGATTTCCTCAGCAGTCTGTGAGCGCATCATTTTTTGTGAGCAGTTGTGTGTTACAGGTCGTTAAGTGTGTGGCATAACACTGCCTGCTTCTGAACTCTGTGTCGGTCCCAGCATTGATCACTCATGCTCAGACCTGGAAGCATCGCGTTGTTTCTAAGCTGGTAAGAGTTGGCTGGTCAGTAAGCATGTGACATCACACCACCTGATTCTAGGCTGCGCCCAGGCTGTGCAATGATCACATGTTGCTCACACTTTATTTTAACAGCACTTTGCAGGACCATCAGGTTTTCGGAACATTTGGGCTTGAATGAGATACTTCCCGCCTGTGACCTCTCGGTGTGTAGGTCACATCCTCCACCATTCAGTCTACTCAATGAATGTTTGTTGCAGCACCATTTGTGATACGAAGCACATCATTTCAAACAGTTGAACTAAGTTACTAGCCTCCCCTCACGGCAGACCTGAAAATAGTTTGAAAATACTGGCTGCTTGAAAGGATCATTTGCTCTCTGCTCGTGTTTAGTTTTATAATATCTCCACCATTTATGTCCACTCCATGGTTGTGTACACACATGAGGTATTAACCTACACACAGTTAACAGTATTGATATTCCGACTTTAAAGGAAACCCGGATTAAGTTGTAATCTAATAATGACCTTTATTCAACACTACTAGGGGTTTATTCTATATGTTAACGATTTCAGAGAAACATAGAGGTAGGGGTGTAGAAATAATAACCAAAAAAGAATTTATAGTCAAACTCATTACATTTGCCTGCCACTCCTCTTTTGAGGCAGTTCTCTGCAACTTTATTGTACCACCTAGCATAACACATCCTTTTTTGCCATGTGTAGACCACAAGGGGAATATAAGAACTTTGAAGAAGCTCTCACTGGTTTGGTTCCCTCCATAGTTAATGATAACATAGGGCTGAGTGTATGGATGACCCATGTGTTTGCTTCTATTGAGACCATCTTCAAGTCCGTGAGGTCAACATTTCACTAGTTTGTGATTCTGTCCTAGCTTCTAAGCTAATCGTGAATTGAACAAATATCAGTTTCTTGGTCAGATCAAGAATTATCTCTACTTGTTTTCACCCAGCACGTCACCAGCCCAAGCTGAAGGACCCCATTGAGCTCATTCACAAACAAAATCTTAAAAAAGCTCCAGGCAGAGACTGTTGAAACCTTACTCCATCCTTCTGCTCCTATACTTTAGAGGAACCTTTTACATTTTACAATATATCCATCATTGAGAACACCAAAACAACTTCAAGCGATCAAGTCCAGAGAGGAGCTCTAAGTAATCACATCTAAGACCATTAAGAGCTCGTTTATTGAGATGCTGGAGCTAAAATGCCTCAAATATTCCTGGGTCGGGAACAGGCTCCTGCAACAGGCCAGTTACTAAGTGGATAGAATAATTCATTTTTCACCAAGACTGACAATGATAACTGTTTCCAGTTTGTAATTGTATGTATAGCATCTTGTTATCCAACTAAAATCTGATTTTGTTTCCATTGCGGTTTAGAAATCACTTCTTCACCGACTTGTCTTCCTGGCTAAGATCTCTCCAGAGCTTGCAGATAAAAGAGATTTGGGAGGTACGTCTTTGATGTATGATGCATAGGAGTAAGGGCTCTTGGAAGAGGGGCGGAGACAGGGTTAATTATATACATGACACATTTTTATTATATGTGATTGCTGGTGTATAACACTTCTAAGTGGCTTCAGTTTCTGCATATAAGGGGAACAGGGAAATAGATTTATGTTTCCAGAGTATAGTTGAATGTGAAGCTGGGATAACAATTCTGGTCTCTGGCAGGCAGCTTTGCCCCCAGAGCACAGCTTCTGCATGAAGCATTTTCATTGGCTAATATCCCTAACTCCTTTTCCTCTGCCCATCGTCGCTTATGGGTAGCTCAGGAAGATGGTTTGAGTGTAGCTGTTGCTTGGAGATGTTACCAGTCCGGTCTTGTAAAAAAACTGAAACACATCAATGGTTCATTGTTACTTTTCAGTGACCCGTTGAGTGGCAGGTGTGGAATGAGTCCAAGTCTATTCTGTTTATAGCAAGGGTGTTCCAGGCAAGCTTGGCGTTTCTCACTGTTGCAGGGAACTGGCACAGGGCACACAACCTTGGACAAAATATGCACTCATTAGGAGACTCAAAAGTCTCTCATATTTCATATTACCTAGATCGTCAAGATCACTGGAATTTCATTGGCTCAGTGGTTTCGGCCTACTGTGCCCCATCTAACCTTTTCCACTCCAAAATGTGTGTCTGTTACAATACCTTGCTGCCATTTCCTTAACTCATCCTTTGAAGTAAGTAAGTTTATTATGCATGATTAATTAAAACCATTGCATACGCATGATAGTAAATTCCATAGTAATTCAGTGAATAAAAACAGTGTTAAAAGGTCATTAAAGTGCATTGTTTTAAAACTCGCATTTAGACATTGCGCTCTTCGATAGTTCTAAAGTGCATTGTGCATCAAGGAGAGCTGGGCTAGCAGCCGCTGTACCAATTTCAGCAGCCGTCGTTATATGTCCTAGTAACATTTACGTGTTTTGCGCTTACAGTCTTTGTCAAGGCGGTTGTGTTTATGTGTCTATAAGGTGCTGTTGCAGAAGTTTGCCAGGGCAAGCAACAATGACAGACCAGCCCAGCTATTTTTATTTATTTAGCCGATGCCCACTTACGATGCATGTTTTAGTCTCCCAGTTAATATGTCAAAGAAGTTTGTGAATTGCAGTTTAACTGTGTCTCAGCTGGATTAAAGCACGATTTTACTGTCTGCCTGCAAGTCCTGATGCCATTCTGCTTGAAGATAGGTCGAAGTAGGGTTCTTCTTATGTCCTTTAGGTTGGGGCAGATGCAAATGACGTGCACAAGATCCTCGTTTCCTCTTTCGCATAGACGGCAGAACTGCGGTCCTAATCTCCTTTCCCATGGCGGGAGGTGTGGTAAGATGCCCAGTCGCAATTTTAGGAATTTTTCTTTAGTCCTTGTTTTGAATCCTACTTTCAAGTAGGATTGTGGTTTGAGAATTTCATAGTCACTAAGCACTGTCCAACCATGTGCCCTTTTGGCTAGTGATGTCTTGTCTTCCAGAATAGAAACTTTTTTTGTTACCTTTGTCACTGTCTTTTTGAAGTTCTGGTGGTCTGCGGATGTTTCACAAAGGTCGGACAGTCTCAGTAGCTTTAGGGAGTCAAACAAGTACTTCCTGGCAGGTGATTTTTCATGGCGAGACTGCTCGCTCCAAAGGTGCAAATTTAGCGAACCTGCCTCTGCGCTCCGTATCTTGTGCCAACTTTTTATATATGCGCCTCGCCTTTCCACTGATTGTTTTTGAATCCCAAACTCTAGGCGTATTTGGGCGGGTGAGACATATTTTGGGAGGTGAAAAATTGCTCTATATGTGATAGCTATTACTTTGTCCAATACCACTGCGTCTCTCCATTTTAGCGATTCGCTCCCGTATGTTAGTGCTGGTTGTAGTTTTGCACGTAACACCTGCAGTAAGAGGTCAAAAGTTAGATCGGGCAGCATTTTTTTCAGGGGCTTCATTGCTAGATAGGTCATGGTGCCCTTCCTACGTAGGGACTCCAGCTGAGGTTTGACGGAGCCTTTGTGATCCAGCAAGATTCCTAGATATATATAGCTGGTTGTCTGTTCAAGACATTGCCTGTCTAAGTACCAGTTGATTTTTTTTCTTTTGTGATGGTTTATTGCCATTATTTTTGTTTTCTTGAGGTTTATCTTTAGGGCATTGCATTGGGAGAAGCTGTTGGTGATGTTCAGGAGGTGTTGTAAGCCGATGGGGGTCCGACTTATCAGTACTAAGTCGTCCACATATAACCGATTAGACAACGAGGTGTTATCCAGTTTCGGCACGTGTGAGGTGCACTTGTCCAAGTCCCCTGGGAGATCCACTTGGAAGAGGTTTAAGAGTAGGGGCGCTTAGATACACCCTTGCTTTAGCCCTTTAGAGGTGGAGATTCGCCTTGAGAGGTGCGTCCCTGCTCCAAGTTTAACCCTAATCCAGGTGTCAGTATGCAGCAGTATCAGCTGATCTAGAAGGGGTTTCGGTATCCCCCAGCTGCCCAGTTTTTGCCATAATTTGGCGCGGTCTGCGTGGTCGAAGGCTGCTGAGTAATCAATAAAGCAAAGAAACAAGGGATACTTTGCCACTTTGACCGCGTCCGTCAACAGCGCAAGCGCCATGATATTAGTAGTTGTACCTTGTCCACGCCAAAACCCAGTTTGATTTATTGGGATGATGGAGTTTTCTGAAGCCCAAGATGTTAAATCTTCCAAAATTGTTCCCGCATAGTATTTTGCCTCAGTATCGATTAGGGCAATTAATCGGTAATTGTTTGGGGCTTTCCTGTCGCCCTGTTTGAAGATAAGGCTAATTATCGATCCTTTCCAGGACTCCGGGATTGTGAGCGTGCCTTTTATGTCATTTAAAACTGGTACTAATGCCTTTCTCCAGTATTCTACATCGGACTTGTAGAGTATTGGAGGAATTCCATTTGGGCCAGGGGCTCCTGCAGGTCTGCACCTAGCTATTTGTCTCTCGATGTGCTTTGCGGTTGTTTCATAGCAGTCTTCGTTTTTGGGTGATGGTGAAACAGGGGCTGCTACCGATTCTACTCTCAGGTGATTTTGTCTACTCCTGATTGTGCGTTGCTTTTCTGGGGTTTTGCGTTGCATCGCCCTCGCCGGCAGTGCCCCTGCTTTTTATTTTGATCCAGGGTTCTTTATCAACCTCTTCCCCTTTTTGCAAATTGTTATTGCAGTGACAAAAAAGGTATTCTACCCAGGCTGCCTCTGTTATGTTGGAGTTTAACCCTGGGTGGTTCGGTCGCTGAATTCTGTTGATCGTTTCCCAAAACTTGGCACTGTTCTTTTGTTTAGCATCAGGAAGAATCTTAGCCCATAATTTGTCGTTCTCCATCCTTTTTTTATCCCATTTCTTTCTTTTTATTTGTACCTTCTGTTTCCGCAGGTCGCTTTGCAGAGCTGGGTTATGGGGGGTTTTGTGAAGCCGTCTTAGTGTTTGGTTGAACGTTTGTTTTAAATTTTTTGATTCTGGGCTGGTTGCCGTCCTCTGTGAGGTGGCCACGGGTTTTCCCGGTTTCCTTCCTGTCCCGGTGGCAAATTTCTCCCCAAGAGTTGTTATGAAGTTCTCCCATGCTTTCCTGGGTTGTGCCGGGGTGTTTTTTCCTTGACAGTGAAGTAATTTTGTGGTGGCTGATATTTCCTCGATGTTGCTAGGTTTGCACCTTATCCGTGTGAGGTCTGAGGTCGCTTCTAAGCCAATTGTTTTACATACCTCTAATAAGTGAGCTGTATTTGCTTTTAGTGTTACTTCCTGGGGTAGGTGGTCACTATGTTCATTGTCGCCTATTCTATCGATTATGCTGAACATGGGTAGTGTTGCGAAGGTAAAATCTAGATGGGAGGAGGCTTTTGTGGAATAAAATGTGGCAGCCGGCGGATTGTCCTCCTTGAAGCGGCTGTTCAGTGCTCTCATATTTAGATGTTCAAGTTCTTGGAGCACGAGCGTCCTGTTGATTTCCCAACGTTTGCTGGGCTCTGATTCGGTATTCCCCATGCGGTGGATAGATCTTGGACCAGATCGTCCTCAGGCCCAGACCCGATAAGATTTAAGTTAAAATCTCCTGCCATGATGATGTGGTCTGCGTCCTGCTCTTCCATAACCCTTTTCAGCTTGTTGACCAACTCTTTTGCAGCCTTTGATTTTTGTTTGGGGTGCACATAGGTATTAATTATTATGATTTGCTGGCATTCCGTGTTGTGCTTGAGTGTTATCATTGCTGCCTGGATTTCACCCGGGACTTCGATGTGTGCCTCTATTGGTAAGATGTCTCCTATTGTAGTTATTGAGGCAAGTATCATCAGTCCCCCCGAGCGATGGCCAAAGTCGGATCCCTTCCTTGCTGGAACAAATTGTGACGTGTACCCCTGGAGCTCAAACGCCTTATCCTCCCAGGTTTCCTGGAGTAAGATCACATCAAATGTTTTTAAGCAATTTGGTACCTCAAGATCCTCTGTCTTATTAGCTAGACCGTTAATATTCCAGATGCAGAAGCGGATTTTGCTTTGCTCTGCCAAGGCTGTTTGTGAGCAGGGCAGCCCTTGTCAATTGGAGCGTTCTATTGTTATTGTTCGCTGTATTTGTATCCAGTTCAGATCTGTTGACGGTGAGGTCGAGCCTTTGTACTCGATGCCTGTGTTCAGGTTAGTGGCATTTATGCGGTTCGAGTTGGCTCCTGAGGTACTGCTTTGGGCGCCTTTTAGTACTGATGTGGTGGGTTTGGATTGTCCGTTGATGGAAACATTTAGGAAAGGCATTGGGTAGGGTGGTCTTAATTCAACCTTTAGCTTTATCCCCCATTGTAAAAACGTGTTTTCTTCTTTCATGATTTTATCGACAATCTCATTGGTTTTCCATTTTGTTTTGGTTGCTTCTGGGCATTGCGGATTGTTGGTCGGTTGAAATTTGATTGAGAGTAGGTCTTCTGAGGTTCGGTTTTCCAAACTTGTGATGGAGTGTAGGAGACGCACTATGTTCCCTCTATTTAGTGTGTCCGCTCTTCCCCGTGTTGCGTATTCAGGAAGAAATATGATGGTGTCCGTTCCCTTTGCGTCTTTTTCCTCGGTTTCCTGAGGGGGGATTGCTTCATAATGATCGAGCCTTGGTGGAGCAGGGTTCCTTTTGCTGGCTCCTAGTTTGGCAATTGTGTGGCAGGTTTGTTGGGATTCAACTGGTGTCTAGCCTTTGTCCGATACGTTGGTACTAAACTCGTTCTCCCTATGCGGCCTTTGTGGAGACTCCCTCTGGTTTTTCAGTGGGCCGTCTCTCGGTTTGGGCCTTAGAGTATGTGCCGTGCTTATGACCTTAACAGGTTCTTGTGTCGTAGTGACTAGGTGCTTGCTTGTCTGGTTGTTCTCCTGTTTATTGTAGTCTATTGTGATGCTTTGTAGAAGGGGTAGTAGTAGTGGGCCCGCGATTGACGCCTGAATGGCATTGAAAGTTGTGGTAGAGTGATCTGGCCTGTCGTCTGTGATGAGGATTGCGGTGCGCCTGGTGTCCTTGAATTCGATGAGAGTTGCCAGAGGCTGATTATTGCCACAGAGGCCCAAGGCGGCCAACTTCCTATTCCTTCCCTTCCTGTTTTTTTTGCGTCGTGCTTTTGTAGGCGAACAGTTTTCGCTGGCTGTACTCTCTTTAGTTGGTGTTTTTTATTTTGCTGCCTCCTGGGGGGTGACATGGGCTGGTCGTCGTGTTCCCCGTTTTATGATATCCGGGTGTCGTTGTGTTTCTTTCTAGTAGTCCATCAGATAAGCGGTTGTGCGGTGAAGTGTTTGTTTTTAAATCTGATTGTAGGTCTCCTAGCATAGATGGCAACGTAAGTAGTTTGTCGATTATTGGGGCGCAAGTACATTCAGAGTGTGATATTTGAGATGCTTGTACAGCTTCTTGTCCTCGTTTTATAAGTCCATTGAGTTCTGCTAGTTTCCTGTCTATCCCTGAGGTAAAGTCTGCTAGGGTTTGAAGAACCGTAAGCTGCAGGTCCAATTTTTGGGATTGGTATTAAAGGGCCGTAGCTGAATATTGCATGGTGCCTAATATAGTTGCCCATATGGGTTCTTTGAGTGTTGGTCCTGTGGGGTTGGTTTGTTCTGCCCTGGGCTCATTTGAGGGTGCCGTGGTGGAGTGTGGTGAAGCAGGCTTGAAGCTATATGAGGCGACGAGTTCCTCCTATTCCTGCGAGGCAAGGAAGGTCATGTCGCCCTCCGTTGAATTGGAGTCTTCATAAGGAAGCGGCAGCCAGCGCACGGGTGGTGTGTTATTTAGTGGTTCATTGAGAGCTGACGAGCTAGCTGCTTGAATGGTTGATTTTTGTTGGAGAGAGCTGTTTTTTGGCTGTGATGACGTTGCCCAAGCGATTTGTTCTGTCTGTTTGCTCTGCTCTGGAGAGGAAGCTTGGGGGGCCTTAGGGCCTGTTCGTTCGTTGTTTTCCCCTTGTTTTAATGTGTTTGTAGAAATTACGGGGTGTATGCCCAACTGGCTTTTGATTTCTGGTATGGTAGTTTTTTTATCCTAGGGATGCTTATAGGGCTGCTTTTTGGGCTTCTAGGTGTCTCCTGGGCAGTTTCTCTGCGGGCTTTGTCCTCTAGTAGGCTATTGGCCTCACTGTTTGTCCTGGATTCTGCATCTATTTTGTTGAGGTCCGTGCCCCTGTCCGTGTCCTTGTTCATTTAGTGGGATTTATCCTGTTCAAGTGGTTGTGGGCCTTCCAAGTTGGCAAAAAAAACACGGGGTATGTTCGAGTCTCCCTGGTTGTAGGGGGGTCTGCAGCTCCTTAATATCCTCATTTTTGGAGTAAATAACTGTACCGGGGTTTTTCAAAAATGAGAATTTTGTATAGATATTTGGCTGGATAGTGCATGGTTTTTTCCTTTGGGGCGCCCCCTCAATGTTTATGAGCTCCTTTGGTTCCTCATGGTTTGAGTCCAGATTTGAGTGAGTAGTAGGTTGAGGACGTTTTGTAGGTGCTGAGCCGCAGGTTTCCCTTGCTTCTGTGTCACTGGGGGAAGAACAGGAGCTGGTGTCTGTATTACCCCTGTTTAAGTGATCCATAGTTGAGTTGCTTTTTTTGCCGTTTTTTTATTTTGAATTCAGGGGAGTCTTCACCTTTTGGCTTTTCTTTGCTTTGGCTTGGGCTTTGGTTTTGTCAGGGATCTCCTTACTTTGCCTGACCTCATATCTTCCTTCTTCGTTTTCCTGATTTCCAGTTTTTCCCCTCGGGTTACTACTTAGTGTAGATACTTGATGCTCTTTGTTGCCCTTTTGTCTCTCTGGACCCCTGTGCCTCTGACTGTTCGTTGGCCTCCAGTTGGCTCTCCTTAGTTCCACTTGGTTCTCCTGGGGTGTATATGGGGCATTTCTTGTATTTATTGTGTGCGGTTGTGTTGTGTTTGATTCCTTGTCGTCTGCTAGCTCTGCAGTGGTGAGGCAGGCCCCCAGTCAATTGGCTCCAATTAGGGAGGGCGGGGGAGAGCCCGAGCGGAACTTCGGGACCACGGCAAGCCGCACCCAAGCCTAGCTGGGCCGCTTCTGGTGTGACCTGCTCACACTTTTGCAGCCGGCAGCTACGCCTCTGCTCTCGGAGCACTCCACCCCACTCACGCCCCCTCCTCTACCACTTGCCTCCTATTGCTACTATACTACGCTCCTGTTAGTGCTGTTGGTCAGAGCAAGTCCAAATGAAGGCAGGAGAAACCGCCGGACCGGTAGGAAGAGGACTTGCAGCACAAAGTAGGGTTCAAAGTGAAAGTGAAAGCAGGGCCAGGCCCCTCAGTTCTACCTCCCTCCTTCTGATGTCCTCTTTGCAGTCGACTGGCTAAAGACCAGGGGTATCTGCTGCATCCGTTAGCCACCGTTAGCCACCGTGGTCGCCTACCTGCCCTCTCCTCAATCAGGTGCGAGGGGCGGGTAGCTGGCAGGGTGGCCCGGCCAGACGGGCGGAAGGAAGGCAGGAGCAAGGCGGAAGCGAGAACGGGAATTGGACGGAAGGACGGGAGCAGGGGTGAAGAACGAGCGGGCAGCTGCACCGGCACCGGCGCCTCACCTCCATTCCGTTTTCGTAGCCGTATTTTTCCGCCCTGCCGCCTCCCATTTTCCTGTCTCTGGGTCTCTTAATCCTTGATCCTGAGCCTGAGTCCGGCTCAGTTTTCGGTCTCCGCCGCCGTCTCTCGGCCGTCTCTCGAGGGCTCGGTCCGCTGCGGTCCGCTGCGGTCCGCTGCTTGCAGCCACCGCGACCTACCGGAAGCACTCCACACGATCCGGAAGCTCAACAGCGCTTGAACAGTGCAATGTGTCATGGGGAGCTCCTAGCATCATTTGAGGTAGGTTTTTCTTTGTATGTGGGCAGGCCGTGTTACTTATTATGTATTTGCTAAATATCGGTCATTAGTTACAATCTTATTGAATAGAATAAGGGAGAGATTTGTTAAATTTAATAGACCCTCAGAGCATTTTCTGAAACCTTTTGATAAAGCTGAAAGTTGGTTCCTATTTCCCATTATCTAGTCCTTTTTTCAGCTACTACTCTGGAATACTAATTCTTTCGTGTAGACTAGGGCGAAAATAGGTGGAACACTGGCTTTGCAAGTTTCAATAAAGGCATCTATGGTCCCCCTTTCATGTCTGTTTTCTTTTTACAGGATTTGTGAAAGTAAAATTAACATCGTACTAAACATCTAACCGTCTGGGCTTGCTGCCATATCTAGAGGCAGGTGAAATCAAAATTTCAGCTGCAAATTTTTTAAGCTGTGCACTTTGCGAAGGTTGAAAGGTTTTGTAAACATCACAAGATTTGCTTGCTGAAGAAGTTGCTTAGAGTAACTTATTTTGCAGAACAATTCTTCCTCTAAAGTTGAGTCATTGCAGAGATTGTTTTCTGCAAAACCTACCTTTGCATATTTCTTTTCTCACAGCTTAAAGTCTGCAACTTTCACAAAGCTCGTAAAGTTTTGAAGGACAAAAAACTTTGCAAGTTTTCACTCCTCTGGCCATGTCTTATCCAGGATTTAATATATTTTCTTTTAATACTTTGCTCATTTATTTTTCCTACTCTTATTTGACTTATCAAAGGTTTTAGCCATAGTAGGCTTGAATGTTTGAGCTAACGATGTTGAGATACCTCTGCGCTGAGACTTGTTGCCACTGATGTTTATTTTGAAACTCCCTCAGTTGAGAGTGGGTCCTTTTTGCAGGGTTGGTAATCTATTGGAAGATATTTTTACAGGTATGGGGTTCTGTGTCAACTACAGCAGTTATCACCATCTTTAGTATACAGTGGGGTATATTCACTAATTTTCCATGCAGCACAGCAGCCAAATTTGCTGTGCTGCATTGCGCAAGGAAAAAAGCACAGAGCCATGCCTACCATATCAGAGCCATTGGCCTGTGCTGCCTTCATCTTCTGTGCTGGCGCTCTATTTAGACGGCCTTGCACAACGCACTGCCTCACACAATGGCGGAGGTGAGTGCCCACAGACTAGCACATGATTTGTATTGGAATCATGCCTTTCCATTACAAATTCCAATGCCTAGACACATTTCAGAAGACTGGATTGGCTGTGTCCTTAAACACACATACAACGCATGTTTTTTTTTTTTGAGAAATCAAAGCATTTCCCCTTGTTAACACCTGCTTCAAGGCTGCATTAATTTTTGATGCATTGTCTGTTTTGGCTATCTTAATGTGAAATACCATGACACAGTTCTACTGATATGTTTTCTAATGTTTTGGGAATATTTCAGAGATGTAGTGCAGGTTTTATGAACTATACTTATACACAAGGAAACAAGACAACAATAAATGAATAATAAAACAATTTAATAGTAAACAGTTAAAATTGTGGTAGCTTGTGACCATTTTCAAGAGAAATGGCAGTACTTTACCACACCATTCTTTAGTTATATGTTTGGGAAGATGCGCTCCAAAATGCACCCCTGAAGGCATACTACTCCCCTACCACTTTCCTTCTAAATGGCTGACTCAGTACTTATTTTTTAGGGCGGGCGGTGAACTCCGCTCTGCCAGCGAAGTTTGCGGAGATTTAGTAACTCCGCACTCCATTTGGAGTGCGAAGTTTTCCAAAACTCCGCTTATGCAGCGGAGCGGAGTTCACCGGTGCAGGGAGACTTACCTTCCACCCAAATCGGTGTCTCCTCTGTCCTGCTGCTGGGCCTGGTTCCACTCATTCCGCTGCTCCGGGAGAATTACAGGAATTACAGGACCTATAGGTCAGGCATGCCTTTACGCAGTACGCCATGCGCACTGCAGTTCTTCCTGTAATTCTCCCGGAGCAGCAGAAGTAGTGGCGCCAGGCCCAGCAGCAGGAGAGGGACAGAGGAGACACCGATCTGGGAGGAAGGGAAGTCTTTAGTTCTTAATCTTCTTTACTTAGACTACGTGGGAGGGGGAAAGAGGGTCCAGGGCTTTAGCGGGAGTGGGGGCGGTGGGGCCAGGGCTTTAGTGGGAAGGGGCGGGGCACTTTTCTAGTAACTCGGTGAAATTCTGCGGAGTACCACTACACGAGCTCCGCCCACCCCTACTTATTTTGAGCCAGTGGTTTCCGGTGCTCGACTTAATTGTCAACACTGGCGCTTGTGACAGTCTGCCACAAGGTGGCTCTGTCTGGCTAATTAAGGGATGGCCACAACAACAAACCATTAGTGAGTCAATATACATTATAAATGACTATTACCTGCCGCCCAAGCCATCCTTATAGCTTTGGAGGCCTGTAGTAGTCCGAATCGTCACACTTGTAGGAGTGTGATGGTTGGTAGATGTGTTGTTACTATCATTGGCAGCGTGGCAAGGGCGATGTGTGGTGCAAGCTGCAGTGGCCTCCTGTCGAGAGCCCTGGTACTTATTGTTTCACAAACTGAGTTGAATAGGCATGCCTCATTTGCTCCACTTGTTCATTGTGCTTTGCTTGGATTTTTCACAGTTCCCATGACTTCAGTGACATAACAATGATGTGAGCAGCGCACCCGCAGACCTGCCATATGTCGTTAAGCAAACGGCATTCATATGGCAAAAGTTTGTAGAACGTGTACTCAGACACGCCCCATTTCATGGGGAATTAAACATTTGGATCCCAGTTCGGAAAATGGTTGAAAATATGTCCTTTCAGGCTTAGAGAGAGGGCGGATGTTTGGTCCTAGAGGATCTGTACACGAATGACACTTTCATTACATTTGAACAGACACACGAGAGGTTCGACCTGGGACAGGGGCAGTACCTGCAGTATGCCGGCCTTATGGAACTGGTCAGGGTTACATGGCCTATGTATCCAAACATACCACAAACGACTGAGACACTGGACGTGTTGCTTACATGTGGCAGTGGGTGCAGTCTGGTGTCACTATTGTACAAGGCCGTGAGGGCAGATTCGGGGGCCCCATCTCTCAAGGCATGGAATGCATGGAACGAGGAACTACAGCTGCCATTGCCGGAGAAAGGTTGGGTGGGGGCATGCACATTGACACGCACGGTATCCTGTAACGCATGCTTAAAATTAATTAACTTTAATTTCCTACAGCAGGTGTACATGACCCCTATGAGACTACATCGCATAGATCCGAATCGTCCTCACTAATGCCCCAGATGTAACAGGGCTCAAGTAGGGTTCCTGCATTTAGCATGGAAATGTACAGAAGTACAGCAGTATTGGGCCAGTGTGGTTGCGAAAGTGAGTGGGGGAATTGGTATTCGTGTGGAGGCTAGTCCAGCTCATTGTCTTTTGGGGCAAGTCCCGAGGCCCAAGAAATGCAAAATGGCATATAAATTACTGCAATTGACCTTGGTATTAGCCAAACAGAGGGAGCTATAGGTTGGATGAGTACACGAGTGCCAACATTGGAGAGTTGGATTTGGGACGTGCGTGAATTGTCTCTTACCGAAGAGCTGCATATGAAAGCGTGTAAGAAGGACGAAAAACTAGCAGAGGACATTGCAACCTGGAGAGAATTATGTAGGAAACTTCTTAGCCCAGTGGGAAATGGGACTGGACTGAATGAATCCACTGATAGTGATAGCGAAACGTAAAGTAAGGATCTCATGGTATTGTAATACCGCTTAGTGTATGGCTTCCCCATATTTACTAGAAATGTATGTGCTTACT
The DNA here is from genome assembly GCA_963921515.1 of Calotriton arnoldi. NCBI lineage: Eukaryota > Metazoa > Chordata > Amphibia > Caudata > Salamandridae > Calotriton > Calotriton arnoldi. The sequence goes on from CAWUFW010000786.1 coordinate 88,702, forward strand.
TACACATTCTGTCGTTAACGGATGTTCATGATTGATGTCTCACTGGAATCTGCTTTTCTATGGAAACTGTGTAGATTAAGTTCTGCTGAAATCTGTGTACAACCACATAGTTGTTGTTTTAAACTGCATAAATAAAGTTAAAAAAAACCATTGATGTGAGCACCCCCACTCTGAATGTGTAATGGTATATCTGAGAGTGACAAGGCTTTAGAGCTTTACATGGACGCAGGGCCACAGCCTACTGTTCTTGTCTTCCCACTAAGGATATTTCTTTAAGCAGTGATGTTTCTTTCTAGTCTATTGTTTTTATTATCTAGCACCCAAGATCTTCTTACATTCCTAAGAGAAAGGCTTTTCCTTAGCTACAGCTGTTATGCAGGTAAACTTTAAATGTAAAACAAGATGGTGAAAGAAAGACTATTGGAGGTTACAATAGCAGCCTAGACCGCCCATGTAGAATGCTCCACTTTCTCAGTGTTGTTAATGGCAAACGTTTGGAACTACTGCAGCCATTTGAAACCTTCAGATCATGCATGCTTCTTCAATTGGAATCTTAGCAATTACAGATTTTGCAATAAGCCTGGTTAATTTTGGCATTCTTGGATCACTTTACTGAGTTTTTATCATGGGGCATTTTAAGGTACAAAGCAGCCAGTTTTGAGGGGCCTCGTGGTGATAAGTAGATTGTGGGCCACTGTAATAACCTTAAAAGATATAATCAATGAAGGAATCTGATGTTTTGATTCTTTTATCAGGAAGAGGCAAGGTATGTTAGTTATCCTGCTGATTCGACTTACCCCCAGATTTTTGCAGCTGGGTGGCACTGGGGACATCGACCATTTGAACCTCTGTGGACCACTTCACAGCTCAATTACATTTCTAAGCAGAGTTCTGAATTACAGACCTATATCTGGCTATTAGTTGTACGTTCTTCAAAGATTTCATGCTGGCATCTGATTACTCAGTGCCTTAAAATGCACCTGAATATGTGTCTGGCATTTTGATGCTCGGTCTTGTTGTCCATAGTAACAGAACTTGGTGCACAATGTAGACATTTGTCATCTTTCTTTGAATTTTATGCAGGATGTATTTGGTGTTTTCATTCGGAACAAGCCTAGTTTTGATATTATAAAGTGGCTTTTATTTGAAGCCTTATATACTTTTTGCAGTACAGATTAAGAAAAAACAGAGCTGCCGCCTATCCACATGAAAGGTGAAACATACATGTGTTGGTTTCTAAGTAGCACTGAGATCAGAGTAAACTTTTGTCTCTCTCAGGGCAAACAAGAGTTCCTTTAATATTCTATTATTTGTGTTAACAACATTTGAGCGGTGTAAAGTATAAACGAATCACAAATCCCTGGGTCTGTGGTTTGCTTGGTTACTATTACTCCTCTATGAGACAAGTGGCCAATTATACTGCTTGTGCTCCACCTTTACCAATAGTTTAGGCACTGTTTATGAATCGATCTACCCCGTTGCGAAATTCTCCATCCTCTCATGGGCGAACTCCTCATTTAGTGCCTGAAGAAGCCTTCTGTACATATGAAAGCTAAACTGAATTGTGAATGCAGGATAGCATTTATTAGTAGGCACCAAACAGTAGGTGCTTATGAATGCTAATGGAAATCTACTATTTGCATTGATTTGGTGAATTGTAGTTAAAGTGTTCCCCAAAACTACCTTCTCATCAAATGTATATAATAATTGTATGTTATAGTCTAAAATGGAAATATCATTTAAAGTTAAACAAATAATGCCTTATATTTTGATGAATTTAATGTTTTGTTTGATAATATAAGTGAAAACATTATGCCGTTTTGTATAATTAAAAAAAAATATTTCCAGCTTACATTTAAAAAGAACCATAACAATATTTTGCATCTTTTTGAAACTACTGAAACGCATTCCATACTTCCTTAAAACAACATCAATAAATCCATGATTCACTGGTGTTGGTACTGTAGTAAATTGACCGGTACTGCAGACTCGGTACCTGCAAACAAAGCTGGCATAGGACCGCAACACAATGATGGAAAAGCTTGCTGCATGTCACTTGCGGTGAAACTGCAGAACCACATTGGGGGCTTTGTTAGGTCCTGTAGTTGTGCCGCAGATCTATATCTGAAATATTATTTTTAAATATTCTTAAGCACCGGGGTGGGGGGGGGCACCAATGGGGGTCCCTTTGAAGCCACCCAACATGGGTCAGGGTGTCTGCACCTTTCCTCCTTATGAGCCATATAATGCTTTTTTAAGGGATCGAGGATAATGTCCCCTATCCCTTTAAAGGCAGCCGCAACATTTTCTAACAATGTTGCGCCCAGCCAATCAACTTGTTTCAGTTCTGCAGATCCATCTCAGGATCTGCAGTACTGAAACGGCTGACAGGAGAAAAAGCTCCTCACTGCCAATCATAATTGAGTGTTTTGGGATTTTGGATCTGCGGAGTTACCATGGTACCAGATATCTCTAGCTGTTTACCCCAACATGGCCCTCTGAACACCCTTTTAAATGACCATTTATCAAAAACTAATATACAGATTTACACCAAATTAAAAATGTGTTGCGAGTATATCATTTTAATGCCACTCACTAACAGAATTACCGACTGATTCTTCTGCAGAGTTTTGGGACCGCCATTTCATGAGCCTGCAACGCTATTATCAGGGAGAGAGCGTAACTGGCCTCCTTCTGCTTTACCCCGCTTATGCTGTGCATGTACTGGAGGTAAGGGGTTATGAATGTGCTGAGAAGTCTCTTCTAACACCAATACTGCAGAGTACAAAGGTTGATAGGATAACAAGATACACCTGTTTCTCTTCCCAGTCATCCAGTGATGCCCTTTACTCTGTGCTGAAGACTATGAAGGAAATGAAAAAGCAAGGGAACAGGTGAGGTGCTGGACGGCACACTGGCAGTTTTCATTTTTGCTTTGTGTTTATAGCCTGGTCTCTAGAAGCGCCCATTATGTTCCTTAGGACAGGAAGGGGGATATGTTGAGGAGATTAGAAGATAAGTGGCTAGGCTTTCCCATTTCCTGGGAATCATTCTCTAGATTAAATGATCCAGCATCTCATATGTTATCCAGCAACTGAGATGTGTGTCCTGCATCTCACGGTAACCTTTGCTAGATGTTTGGAGACCAAGAATTCTTTAAGGGAGAACTGGCCCTCACTTGACCTTAACTTTCCCTTCTATTATCTTTGATATTATAGGGTCACTGTCCATACCACTGCACCATTTTAATCAGGTTTCCCACAAAAGTCTTAGCAGTTAACCAATTGAAACTCCTGTAACGTTAATTATAAATCTTGTATGGCTGTACGGTTGTGACCACCAGTAGTTATCCAGTGTGTTGTGAAATGTAGCACATGCACTAATGTTACCAAAAAGTAGTCGGCATGAACGGATTGTTGACATTACACTAATGGATGCTCTTCTTGTGAGCATCTGTGTTATCTTGTGAGGTGAGTTGGAGGGGAAAAATGGTAATCTAGATGTAGTTTCTCTATCCTGTACAGTGTCACTGAAGGGCACGAAACCCACATCTCATCAGCAGCACAGTCCTGCCATGTACATGATTTTTCCCACCCTACTTAGAATGAAGACTGTGTTACTGCACCCTCTTGTCATAAGACTGGTTATTTCCTGTCGTGTCATTTCAGAGCAGTTAGACAGGAGACTTGTGGATGCACATTACGCTGCCTATATTTGGGACCTTCGAGGTGCTGCTCACTCTAATGCCCCCACCTTTGCTGCCTACATAGGGACCTCTATTTATTAAGGAACAAGGCTCCCTTACTCAAGGCATACAAACATTTGAATGTACGTAGTGATACAATGAGGCATATGTATGTTATCCAAATGGATCATTCATAAATATTTATTTGACACAATATAGTAAAGTAACAACGATGAAGGAAAAACAAACAAAAAAGAGTCACATAAGACTTGAAAACTCAGGCATATGAGTGTGAAAAATGAAGCACAATGACTATAACCATTGTGTTTCATTTGTCACACTCAAAGCCTGTACTGCTACTTGGCAATGCATGGTGGGGCATTAAAGGCACCCTTGGTTGTAAAAAGGTTGATTAAGGGCTTGTAAGCCATCCTGATGGTGAATTCCACGCCCCATAAGTAATTCCTGAAGTGGTTAACTCCCCACCAAAATGCTGGGACCTTGTGTTCAGTAACAGAGTATGTGCTTTCAGCACCTCTCAATGCACTAGAAGCAAAAGGAACCACTTTGTCCTTCCCTCCACGAATCTGCAACAACACAGCCCCTAGACTAGACTATATTGACTGGCATCAGTAACAATGACAGAAAAATCATGAGTGTCAAAGGCTTTAAAGGAATAGCCTTAGCAGCTTCCTTTTTGATGACATCAAATTCACGATCTACCTCCTTACTCCACACACATTTTTCATTCCTTTTGAGTAAACGTCTTAAATTACAGGTCCTTTCTCCACATTTGGGTATAAAATGGGAATAAAATTCCAACATGCTGAAAAATGACCACACCTGATCCTTGTAAGTGGGAACTGGGAATTCAGCAATTGCTCTCACTAAACTTCCCTCCGGTTTCACCCTTTGTCCAGAAATTTTGTTACCCAAATGGTCCACACACTCAACTGCAAACTTGCACTTATCTGCTCTCAATGTCAGTCTTTGTTTTTTGTTTATCAAAGCAGCCAAGACCATTGCCAATGACTTGTCATGGGAGGACATGTCTTAACCAAAAATCAGGATATCGTCCTGAAAACACCTAACATTGGGTATGCCATTGCACAAGGCCTCCAATACTCTCTGAAAAACAGAGGAGGTCGAAGCCTAACCAAAAGGCATGATTTTAAATTGAAATGCATCTTCTGCCGTGAAAAAATGTTAAATGCCTCAATTCACATTTGAGCGCAATCTGGTGATATGCAGCTGTCATATCTACGGTTGAAAAAACCTTGGCACCCTTCAGAGCAGTCAACATCTCATTTATATTGGGCAGGGGATGTCTATCTACCCAGATTCTATCATTGAGGTCCCTCAAGTCAATGCACATCCTCAATGCCCCTTTAGCCTTCCTCGCTAACACATGGAGGAATAACCATTGCTTTCAATGGCTTCAATAATGCCTTGCTCACACAAATGGTTTAGTTCCTTCCTCACTTTGTTGCACCACCGGAACCCTTAATTTTTCCCAGTTTTTCTTGAAAAATCTCTGGGAATGCTTTGACCCACGAACAATCACTAACAGTTGCCACACACTCATCTTTCAACAACACCTGCTGTGGGCTATTGGGATCAAGGATTATTTCTAACTTCCTCTGCTCCAGCCACCCCAATAGACACGATCCATCTTTGGCCACATATACAGTGGACCGCTCTCTGTTCCCTTTAAAATCCAACACTGTATCAAATTCACCAACGACCTCTATGGATTTTTCTCTGCACCCAATTGGTCAACCGTTAGACTTCCTTAAACTAATATCTTTGAACTGTTCCCAATCTTTTGTACCAATCGGAGTGAAAAAAGACCCTGAATGCAACGTCTGCTACATTCACCAAGCAAAATGGTCTATTGACCTTTTCAGATTCAATTTGCATCACACCTTTGTCCAGATCGTCCCCACTCTCTTGTGCATAAAATACATTCTCACCATCAGATTCCTCAGATGAATCACCATTGCTGATGGTGGTTTCAGTTCCATTAATTTGTTTGGGACTACTCTTCTCATTACCAGATTTACACACCTTGGCGAAATGCCCCTTTGACTTGCACTTCGCACACTTTGATCAACAGCAGGGCACTTCGGGGAATTCCCAAAACGATTCCTATTCCCACATCTGTAACATTCCATGACTTTCCTCCTAGAGTCCCCTTTCTTAAACTTTGGAGAGTTCCGCCCGCTTTGCATAGCGTGTACCTGTGATCCAAGAGACATCTGTTCCATGTAACCGGTGGTAGCTTTGATGCTACTAGCGACTTCAACAGTTCTGTCCAAGGTTAGGGTATCCATGGTCAACAACTTTTCCTAAATCTTCTTATTCTTGGTTTTTCCACAATCTGATCCCTGATCATCTCTTCAGCAAATACCCCAAAACTACAGGCAGTAGCTAAAATTCTTAATGCACTGACATAAAATTAAACAGATTCTCAAGACAAATGTTGCCTAGCATAAAATGTATGCCTTTCCATAATACCGTTTTTTTTTTCTTGAAACGGGCATCCAAGGTTTTGGTGGCTGTGGCACATTCATCCAAAACATCCCCCCCCCAACATGCTGATGCTTTGTAGATGTTTTAACACCTTCCTGCCTTCGAGACCTTGGGTTTCTTCTGCATAAAAGCCTCCCTTCTATGGCCTCCAAATACACTTTGAAACCCTCTTTCCATTGTTCCCACCCGATGGCTGCTAAAAAGGAATGTGGAGGAATGATGCTCTGCTGCATGTTATCCTTTGTTCTACTAAAAATCCCACAGTCTGCTTACATATACTGTTGCAGAAGCAAAGTACGAATTGTGAACACTAAAACAGAAAACACCTGTGCTAACTCCACCAATGTCTCCAATACAGAAGGTGTGCACATCACATGCCCATACACAACTCCCAGTCACAAGGTGAGCAAATCACCAAAAACCACCTAAGTTCAGCAAATAAAGATAGTACAGAAAGGCAAAAATAGCAGCAAAATGGTGGAGAGGAAAATAGCAGTAAAAATAGTGTGTGAATCACCACTTATCCGCACTGAAAGAGGAACAGTTGAGTGTATAAGTAAAGAAATTATGTGCAGATCACAGTGGTCCGCTATCAAAGTTACCTTTTCACAGTTTTTGTCGCTTGTAGGCCGCTGCAGCTTTGTGGCCACATCAGTTGAAAATAACCAATAAAGGCGTGCGGATTACTGTTGCCTCTTGCAGGTCGCTGCAGCTTTGTGACCACATCGGTTGAAAATACCAAAACAAAAGTGTGTGGATCACTGCAATCCACAAACAAAGACGATGACAACTTGAAGGATGTGACTCCGCGTCTCCTGTGCATCGTGTTACCATGCATCCAATCGTAAATGCCACAACACGTCGCGGCGTTCCCAGCATGCTGCATTGCCACGCAACACAGCGCGTCACATGAGCCTGACTCAAACATGTAGCGTCATGCACCCTCGCGCACGGATCCTCCAGGCTCAAGCGCTTCCAATTTTGTATAGCTCCGGCTAAGCCCAAATACCAAAAATCTTCACAGCGAAGAAAGCAGGAAGTCAGGAACGGCACAAGGAACCATCCGCCTCGCAGTGCCTCACAGTACCACACGCTGAAGATGCAAAAATTCCAGAAAATGGCAACAGACTCCAAAATCCTTGAGCCCCCAGCAGAGCCTCAAATCAAATCAAATCATGGGTATTTATTAAGCGCAGCATATCACCCGAAAGTCTCATGGCGCTTTGCAGAGGCTCAAGAGCTTGGTTTAGGCATAGCCTGGCTAAGAATCGAACAACCAGGTTTTTAGTTCCCTACAGAAACAATTGTGATCTGAGATGATACGTAGGTGTAAAGGTAATTTGTTCCAGAGTGCAGGTGCGAGAAAAGAGAAAGATCTCCCCCCCCCATTCTAGTGGTACGGATTTTAATGGGTGTTAGAAGAGATTTACTGCTGGATCTTAGAGTCCTGCAGGGAAGGTACCAGGTGAGTTTCTTCCTCCAGTATCCGGGGCCTTTGCCATGTAGATTCTTATGGGCTAAGCAGAGGATTTTAAAATGGGACCGCTTCCTGACGGGAAGCCAATGAAGGAGCCTTCGACTGGGAGCTGAAGGAGTTCTTGAAGGAAGATTCAGCACCAGTCTAGCAGCGGTATTCTGTAGTACCTGTAGTCGGGTAAGAAGATCTTCATTTATTGAAGACAACAGAGCGTTTCCGTAGTCCATACGGTTTATAATCAGGCCCTGGACTAGTGGCCTCCTCGCTTCCATCGGGAGCCATTTAAAAACTTTACGTACATTTCGCATAATGCCAAAACAGGAGCCAATTAAGTGACTGACTTGATCTTTCATAGACAATTTATTGTCTATTTGGATGCCTAGGTTCCGGACTGATTGTTTTGGCACTGGACAGAGTCCCAGGGATTGGGGCCACCGCTTCTTCCATCCTCATTGCCACTGAAAAGAGGTACCACATGCTGAGGGTGAGTTTCCACTTCTTTATTGAAGTCCACGCAAGTAGGTGGAAACACTATCGGCCAGGCAGGGAAACCGCTACAACTGCCATTACAGTTCTAATTATCACATTCCAAGCATCACTGGATTCTCAACCCAGAATCCAGTCCCAACAAATAGGCTCTCTTTCTTACTCTGATATAACAAAAGAAAAATTAAATGTGCCATTCAACGGATATATGCCTAATCATTAGGTTAAATTCACAATATAGTCCTCTTTAAAGGAAGTGTGACCTTCACAGCAGACTGGGCGCAAGCTGCTTGAATGCAGACTAGAACCATTGTAAAGAAGAGATAAGAATGAATGTGAAAGTCGATTACGTAGAGGTATGTAAAGACAGAGGCAAATAACAAAGTCATAGATTATTGTGAAATTGCATGTTAAGAACACACCATAAGTGGCCTCTTATTGGGATGACGTGTTACAAATGTGTCCATATTCTTGCAATAGTTTTTGGATTTAGGAATTACTTCTGGCTTCCTTTACGTGAATAGGAGCTACAAACCTCATATAGAATTAGGTAGTAAGATAAATCCTCTGATTTGTGGAGTCAGTACTAAATCAAATTCAGAATCCACTTGTGTAATATCCTCCACCTACTATCCCTATGGTAGAGAAATTCCCAAAGGTAGGTTCTGCATCATATGTAGCACTCCTTTCACAAATTTTAAGATATTGCCTTAGCACCAAATTCTAAATCTGGACATATGTTGTCTCGTAGTTGTCTGATGTTCCTCTGAGGTGGACTTGAACATCAGTGGGATATAGTCCCCTGTTCTTTAACCAGGAAAGAGTTGAGCATGATAGACCTCTACCAGATATGTACAGCATAGATTCTGGAAGACCAGATCTATGCCAGATTTACATAATACGCACAGACTGCATAAATGAGCTCTAATTAAATGTTTTCTATGTAATTGCATCATATGTGCAAATCATGAGAGTTTGACATGGATCCAGCCCTGTTGAACCAAGGATTGTCATCCTTGTTCTTTTCTAACTCTGCAGTCTGCATTGTAACTGGTGCCATTGCGGTCTGATTGTCACCATCATGTGCTCTTTCAGTGCCTTATTGTTGGAGCCCAGGATCCTGGTGATGTCCCATAACATCCCCACACGGCTTTTTCACCACTGGAACTATAAGGTGCTTAATGTGCCTGGATCCCACCTAGGATACGCAAATCAAGGCGAGTTACTGGAGAACATCATTGGCGAGTGCCTGACAAAGTTGCTAAAGCTCGGTGTGCACCTTCTGAAATACCCCAAGGTAAGAAATTAGTGGCAGAGAATGCTATTTGAATAAATTTTGTTTGAATTATTATTGCATTTTTATATATATTGATTTTATTGATGACAAGAGGAGCAAGATGTGGTATCCTTATTACAGTTTCATATATCATTCATACATGACCTGAATGAAAACAAATCTACAGGTTTCAAAATGCTAAAAGTTGTATAGAAAATCCCAATGTTTAAGCTGGCAGGGTAGCTCATTGAGCTGAATGCTTACCACTGATAAATGTGGTGTTCTGGAAATGGGGACTTTAAATCCTGGCAAGACAGACTCAGCCTTCTGAAGTCAGTAAATTGAGTGCTGTAAATGTGCTTAATATTAACTTCTGTTATTTACATCTCGTAGAAACGGCATAAGTGCATTATGAAGCACTTTATAAAAGCAAGTTATTATTGTTATGCTAATCTTTTCCAACTCTAGTGTAAATAGAAGGTTGTCTACAGATTCCATAGTGTTTTCTATCATTTCCTAATGGCTTTTCATGATCTTTACAGAACATGCTGTGCAGAAGTACAGGGCCTTCACAGCATTCGAAAAATAGCCAATTCATGATATATGAATCTACGGAATTAACTTTGTGTAGCAATGCGATATCTGTAGAAACTGAAAAATCTTATTGTTCCAGTTAATCAGGAATTCTAAATATACAGAAAAAGGATAATAGGAAAACATTGGAGGAGTGCATAACGGAAAAAAATATGAAAAATCCATCACATTTATAAATTATGATATAATAATATTGTGTTTTATTACAGCATTGCGATAGTTGTTCTGCTTTTTTGCAGCACTTAAAAGGTTTTACTACTACCCAATTTAATGTTACCCAGTTTATCGATATCTGAAGGATGCACAATAGACTTTACCAAGCTTGGATTCAAGCCCATGAGCTTCAGATGTGCCAAAAATCAAGAGCAGGCATTTAACTAGGTTAAAGGAAGTTACACATTTTTTTCTGCTAACTTTGCGGCATTTTTATAACTCCACAAACTTTGTAAAGTTCACAAAGGCTGTTAAGCTTTAAGAAGAGAATTTTGCAGGAAAATTCCACAAAAGTAGGTTTTATAGGACACAGCCCCTGGAAAACCTAACCTCTAATAGAAGAATGTTCTCAAAGAAAATGTTTTTTTAGGAAAATATATTTTTAGGTGGGACTGTTTCATCCGGGGTAAATTTTTGTCAAACAGACCAACTTTGTGAAGTTACAAAGTTCACTAATGTGTCTCCTCATCAAACAGTGCTTGGGAAATTATAATTTCATACATGTCCTACATTTAAATCAATAAACCAACTTGTTTGGCTGGAAAGTGGACATATGCCGGTCTAACTCTTCAATTTAGAGATCCAAGTACATGGAACACTTTCCTATTGAAAAATTACACAGCCCCAGAATTCTACAATCTGTTGAATGGTGCACAAACGCTTAGCTCTTCTGGATGTACCAACACAACGATTTGGTGCCAGTGCCTATTTTTAGTGCTTGGCCTCACGTCAAAGCAGAGCCAACCCAAGCAGAGATGGAGCACCCACTGAAAGCTAAAAGCACCAACCTTATTTCATGTAGTATTCAGGTCAATCATATGTTAGTTATTCTTATTGGAGTTGAGTAAAGAGCTACATGTCACCATGGCCACTTTTGAGCCTGAACCGAAAGCATGAGAGCTGGGACTCAATTGCAAAACGTTTTTAGTGGTGTGAAAACATGTTTTACCGGTGCCAATGCATGTTAGTGTTGGTAGGTTAAGGCAGTGGTTGATGCAAACACGTTTTCCACAGTGTTATGAAAGCAGGTTTGTGAATGTGTCAATAGGCGTCAAGAATATTTGTACATATTTATTTTGTTGTTGTGATGATGTGTTGTTTTTTCTTTTTGGGGGGGGTTTGTGCTGCATTATTGCTTTATTTTGTACTACAGGTTTTATGTTTCACTGTGTTTTTGTGTTGTGGCCGTTTATGTTTTTGTTGTGTTATTGTTTTGCTTTGTGTTACATTATTGCCTTGTGTTCAGTTGTGTTCTGTATTTACTTGAGATGCCAACAACTTCCAGCCAAACGCAACACATTCTTTTAAAGTTCCAATGACAAACAACCATTTACCACTCTCAAATGTGTTAAAATACTCCTGCTCCAGACCGTTATCTTTTTAAGACGCCTGTCACCCCAACATTGTGGGAGAGATCTGTCATAAGTTAGCAGTTCTGGTGGTCACTTTATGTGATAAAGAGCAGAGAGTGCAGTTTGATGGACAGGAGTAATCTGAGTCTGACATTCTTTGGTCGCTTCCATGTATACATAGGCTTAATTAAAAGCCTGAGCCAATGATAAGTTTGAGGTAGGATGTCATACCTGCTCAAATGTCTTGCTCGTGATTAAATGCTTGTACCACAAGGCGAGTTTGAACCAAGTGGTGAACGTACTGCCTCTCTGTTGTAAGTGACGGTCATGGCAACATGAAAATACCTGTTGATTTATGGATTTGATGCTAATTTTTATGGATGTATGAACCTTACCTTCCTGTGCCCTCCGACTTTTAGGCCTCCAAACACCTTGCAGACTCCATCATCGAAAAGGTGCCTGAGCTGATAATTCCCCAGGCCACCATATCCCACCTCCTGCAGTGCAAAGAGCTACTTACCCCAGAGCAGTATCTTCGGACCTACACTGCACCCATGAACATCCTCATGGACTCAGGTATAGTGTTAGCCACACAGTGAAGGGCATTGCACTGTGTTTATTTGAGGTTCAAATATATTTCTCCCTGATAAAAATTTAACGATAGAGCAGAATGATGTTTATGGAAAACAACGGGCTACCTAACAGGTTGGTGCGTCTCAGAGTTTGGTGGTGCTGTGTCAAACATTTTGATTAATCAGAAGACCAGATAAGGAGAATATTGCCTAGCAGAGTAAACATTTTAATAAAAGCAACAGTGCTATCTAGAGCCATCAGTCAAAATGTAGATTTACCACTTGGAGGTTGCACCTACTGCTTTCACTGCAATGATGTTCTTTATCATTTTATGTAAATACTATTCTCTGTCCAATAAGTTATGCTGGGATGGAAATGATGCAAAACCCTGTACTAGAATGATTTATGTTCAAAATTATTTTCTACAAGGTCTCTTTTCATTATTCCGTTCCCTTTATGAATTTTGAGTGTACTTGCCCGTCAAAGGCATCCAAGATCAATCTCGAGTTCCCAATGTGGAGTGTAGGTGGCTCTTGCTGTTCTAGTTTTGCATTTTGTGCTCTGGCTCTTGTAGTTTTGTTTTTACAGAATGGAATTGGAACTTAAGGCTGAAAGATCTTTTCATCTATGACATGGGACATCTAAAGATTTCTGTGTGATGCCCACATCAGTTGTAACAACCAGAGACCTGTGAGCTAGTTACACAACATCAGAATCAACATAGTACCAATATCAGTTCGAAATCGCATCAGTGAGTGTTGGTTGAAATAAGTCATTGAATGACTGAAAATCAAGCCAAAGTTAGCCCAGACAAGGTTTATATACTGCTGTGTGGAAGAGTATACCCCACACACCTTAAATGTGTCTCAGACCTGATCAGTAGGCCAACATTTCTTCCCCTCTTCTGAAATAACGTTACAAGCTTTGGCACCTTGTTGTACTCCAAACATGTAGGGACCTGGGGCCTGATTTAGAGTTTGGCAGATAAAACTCCATTGCATAAGTGACGGTGTACCCGCTCCACCGAACTGTTATGTTATGTTAAAGGAACTTCTAAAGCGCACGTACACCAGACGGTTTCATGGCGCTGGAGTCTAAGGAGAACTACCGCTTAAGTGATTTAGTCATATGCCTGGCGGCACAGTCTTAAGATGCCTCCTGAACTGAACGCAAGAGGTCAAAGATCTGATGTCCAGAGAGAGAAAATTCCAAAATTGAGGGGCCAAGACCGCAAATCTTAGTCCCCCCAGTTTCTTGCATTTAAAGGGTGGAATGACCAGGAGATTCAGATGGGAAGACCTAAGGTCCCGACAGGGGGCATAACGCTGTACTCGAGAGGATACAAACACCGGGCAGTTGCAGTGGAGCGCTTTAAAGGTGATGCAGCCCAGCTTAAATGCGCTGCGTTCGGCTTCCGAGAGCCAGTGTAATCCTTTCATTAACGGAGTAACGTGGTGCCATTTAGGCTGATGGAAGATTAGTCTGGCCGCCTGGTTTTTCACTAGTTGTAGTTGTTTTGATTGATATGCCAGAATACCAAAGTAAAGTGAGTTGGCATAGTCAATATGAGAGATGACTAAAGCCAGTAATACTTGGCTCAGGGCTTCAGTGGTAAGAAATCTACTAAACTTCCTGATCCTTCGAAGGTGAATGAAGTAGGAGGAGACCACTGTCCCAATCTGGGTTTTCATGGATAAGTCACTATCAATAGTGATGCCAAGGCTTTTGGTTGATCTCGAAGGAAGGGGGGGGGTTCCCAATTCGGTTGGCCAAAAGTTAGAGTTCCATGGGTTTAATGGCCCGCTGACTAGTATCAGCTCAGTTTTATCCGGGTTCGGTTTCAGATGGTTGCTGTTCATCCATTCGCTTATGTGTTGCATGGTAGATTGGACGTTGGAAACAGAGGCTGCCGACTGATTGATATCAAAGATCAATTGGAGATTGTCAGCATAGTTTTTTGGGGGATTTTTAGAAACTTTATTGAAAATAAAACACTTTACAGTATAGGCATTCAATTAGTACATTCTGGCATTGGTGGTTTAGCAGTATACATTCATAACGACAGCACAAAAGGGTATGCAGTGACATATCATTCAGCAAAGTGTGCAAGCATCTGTGAGGCGGTCATGAACTCGTGTTATAGATCATCACAGCCACAAGGATTATAGGTCTGATTCTATAGCGAGTTACGCAGCAGCTCGGGGTGGCGGGAGTTGGGAGTCCGTCCCAGGAGAATTAAGGCGTTCGTCAGTGTCATCTAATTGGCGGAGGTATGTCACCAAGGGAGCCCAGATATCATGCGGCCTGCTCGCAGGGGGCATCAAGTTCCAATATTCAGTCAGGTGCGTCTGGCAGTGCGCAGCGTCTGCAAGCCAGGTTTTAGTCAGCGGTGCTGGCTTGCGGCCCCAGTGGATCGCAACTCTATGCCTGGCGAGCACCAACAGCATTGCTACCAATCTGCGGCTAGCATCCGGGACCTCCCTGACATACCCCAGTAGACATGTAAGGGGGTCTGGTGTAATGTGTTCCGAGGTAATGGCACTAATAATTTTGCACACTTCCTGCCAGTAGTTAGCTATCCTCAAGCATGTCCAGGCCAGGTGTATGAATGTGGCGTCAGGCGCTGAGCAGCATGCGCATCTTGCATCCACAATTAATCCCATTTTGTGGAGTGCCACTGGGGTACGATATCTGTGCAAAAATTTAAAATGTATCAATGGTAGCTGGTAGTTAGGGGAGAGTCTTTCAGTCTGGTTGCAGCAGTACTGCCACTGTTCAGGTGATGGCCCCATAGCTAGGTCTGCCGTCCAGGCGCAGCACGCACGCTCAGTATCCGTCGCGGAGGCCGCAAGGGTAAGTGCATATAGCCTGGTGACGAGTTTGCAAGGTGACTTAGTGGTGTGGATATATTTGAGTGCTGCATTCGGCGGTCAAGAATTCAGGAATGCACCGTTAATATTCCTACAGGGCGCTCTGATTTGATAATACAGCAGGTTGTCAAGTGAGGTGAGCGGCATAGTGTTGGCGTGCGCAGGAAGGGGAAAGAACTGTCCATTAGGGTAAAGGTCAGCGTTGGTACGTATGCCCAGGGAGGAGATCGTCAGCATAGTTAAAGGTGCAAACCTTCCTTTTTCCAAGGGAGCAAATGAGGGGAAGTAAGTACAGGTTAAAAAGGAGCAGAGAGAGGGAAGAGCCCTGCGGCACCCCACAGGTCAGTTTAACCTTGGGGGTGGAAAGATGGGCGAAGCGTACAGGTTGAGAGTGGTCTGCCAGAAAGGATAAGAGCCACTTAAGAGCTGAGCCTTAAATCCTGGCGCTGCTGACACGGTCGGCCGTGTCGAACGCTGCAGAAAGATCGAGAAGTACCAGGGCTTGAGTGGTGCCCTTGTCGGCCCCTCTCCTGAGTTCATCTAGGACTGTCAAAATGACAGCCTCTGTGGAATGAGCGGGACGGAAGCACGCCTGGTGAGGATCAAGATAGTGCGAATGTTCGATAAAGGTGCTGAGACAACTTGCCACATGGGCTTCCAGATCCTTGGCTAGAAAGGGGAGCAGGGAAATGGGGCGGTAGTTCGTAAGGGCTATTGGGTCTGCCCCAGTTTTTTTCAATATGGGGACAATTTCCGCTTCTTTAAATACATTAGGAACAGTGCCCTGAATCAGGGAGTTGTTGAGGAGCGCAAGAGGGGGATCCGGACATGCGAGGAAGGCTTCCCTTAAGATGTACGGAGGGCAGCAATCTGTAGGAGAGCCAGATCCCACCTTCCTTAGAAGGTTGGAGAAGGCTTCCCTGGTGATGGAAGGAACCTGCTCCAGCGAGTGAGGGTTCCTGAGCATAGGGAATGGAGCTTTAGGAGGGACATTAGCAGGTATGCTAGACTTGATGGTAATGATTTTTTCAATAAAATAGGTATTGAGTGAGTCACATAGAGCTTGAGTGGGAGCGGGTTTCGCTGTGACTCTATCTGGCTTGGATAGTTAGGCAACAATAGCAAATATTTCCTTAGATTTGTTAGTGGAGCTCAATATCTTGTTGGAGAAATAGGCGGCCTTGGTTAGTAAAATGGCATTTTTATATTGTTTAAGATGAGTTAAAAATATATCTTTTTTATCTGAGGAGTAATTTTGTCTCCAGTCGCGTTCTGCTTGGCGTAGGTCAAGTTTCTTGAGTTTTAGGTCGTTGGGGTCTGACTATATTGACTTTCTCACTGGCAGACTCAAGCCAAGATTTAATGCTTTCTGTGTGTTTGTTAATCTGATGCTGTTCAGGTGGGGCCGTAGTAGCAAGTAGACTGCAGAAGTCTCCAATATTGGAGCGTCTCCAATTCCTGACCATGCGGCTCGCTTTCGTGTGGGGCTTGGCTAAGTACATGTTGGTGAGGGAGAGTTTTATAAAATAGTGGTCAGACCAGGTGCATGGGGAGATCCTTAGATTAGAAATTGTCAAGATGGATGTCCAGACTTGGTCAAGAGTATGACCTTTGATGTGAGTGGGAACTGTCACATGCTGGACACAATTCAGCCCAGTAAGTAAGTCAGTCAGTCAGTCAGTCGACAGAGCTAGTGCCGCCCAAGGTATCATTGGCCCAATGGTTGAAGTCCCCAATAATCAGGAATTTGGCGTTGTTAATGACACGGTGATAGATTTTTTCACCCAGTAGTTGGGGGAATGATGGCATGTGGGAGGGGGGTCTGTAGATTAGTACGAAGATCAAAGGGGTGCGTGGGGAATCAAGTTTTAAAGTTAGGCAGTCGACTGACGGCATGTCCAGTGCTGCGAGAGAAGTGAACTCTAACTTCTGATGCACTATGGCTGCGACCCCTCCCCCTACTTTCCCTGGGGCCCTATTCGCTTTAAGGATATAATAATTACTAGGGAGTGCTGCTAATATGTCTGGGGTGGACTCTTCAGTGAGCCAAGTTTTGGTAAGAAAGAGTATGTCTGGTTTGTCAGATTCCAAAAGCTGAAATATTTCTAATTGGTGTTTAACTGAAGTTCTGCCCTCTTTATTTAGAGCTGGGTTTGTCATCGATGGCGACTACTCAGTCCCCACTACTGACATAGTCCTCTAACGGCCCGACAGAGTACGAGCCTTCGGAAGTTTGGCATTCTGTCTGCCTGCCCAATTTGGAGTGGGCGGGCAAATGGCCAGTTTTGACTTTCACACACTATCATCCAAAATATGGTGGTAAGTGAAAGTAACAACATTTTAATGACCCCCACACCATGGAAGAAAACGCCCATGGTGAGGGGGGGAGGTCACAGTTTTATTTTCAAAAAGAAAATCCTGCTTTAGGATTTTGTTTTTGAAAATAAAATAAATATATTGAAAGTGTGCCGTAAAGCACTATCATGTTGACCAGTTAGCATGTCACAATGATGCATGTTTTGGCACTAGGCTGCAGACAGTGCGACAGCGTAAGGAGAGAGCAGAAATGCTCTATATCTTTGTAAATATGGAGCATTTCTGCTCACTCCCTTTTACGCAACACAGCGCAGCTACTATGTTTGCTGCCCTGCTTTGCGTGAAAGATTCTACATTTGCCTTGCCATGTCTCAAACGGATCGGCAACGCTGCATCATATCTGGTCTATCCTTAATTGGTTCTATTGATGGTTGAGAAGGAGATGGAAGCTTGATGGGGCAGGTCTTAAACTAAATAATGGCTACCCGCCAGTGTGGCGTGGACAATTGCCCGGCAGACGCCACCACACAGAACAAGACCGGGAGATAATCTTGTGCATTCTTAACTGTGTGTAACATCCTTTTCTCAAAGATGCGGTCCCAGAAGTACCGCCTCCCTCAGCTACACTGGAAACCCTCATGGAGGGCGGAGAATGGAGGAGACTGGTGTCAGCTTTATATTCAGCTCTGAAGGACGACAGACCCCAGTCCTAATGCATGCCAGACAGGCATGGGACAATGACTTACCGATATCCTTAATGGACAAGGAGTGTGCGTCGTCCTGTGCGCAAGTGCAGGAGATCGCAGCAACACCCGATTCAAACTGATGCACGTTAGCTACATACATCACATATACGTGACTCCTGCCTGACTGTAGAGAATGTACCTGAACAGTCCACGACCTGCCCATGCTGTGGACACCGGACCACCAAGTTCCTACACATAACCTGGACATGCAGACAGCTGGCACAATATTTGGACGGAGATAGTGACGCAGCTCCAAAGGGTGATCCTGCTCAGGCTAACGACCACCGCTCAACAGTGATTGCTTGGCCTAGTCCCAAAACCCAAACATGGTAAAATGCCGCAAAATTCTCGAATTTGGGCCTGTTGCTGGCTTAGCTCTGGATAGCGATACATTGCTTAGTGGTAAATGCTCCCACAGTTGGGAAGTGGAAAGACATGATGGAATAGGTATTAGCGGAGGAAGTACGACTGGAAAGGGTGAGGACAGACGAAGGGGCAGAAGAGGACTTGGGGTGCTGGGCTGACATGTTACATACCCTGGTGGGCGGACAAACAGATGACAATGATGCAAACACATGCCCCGGAGCATCAACATATTCATGCGAATGAGGTCCGGAGCGAGACCCAGGCCTCCAATGGGAACGGACAACTCGACAGAGGTGAATACTAACAGGGACGCTTATGGCCGGAGAGTCAGAGATGGGAATCGGGATGGACTGGGCGGTGGGGACAGCTGAATGGATCAACATTTTGGGGACAATACCTATGGGATTCGATGTGCAAAATTAATCATATGGGGAATCACTAAAGGCCAGATGTATGAAGATACCATTTTGCGATTTCCAAATTGTGAATCACAAGGATTCGCAATTAGGAAATCGCAAAACGGCATGTACTAAAGTATGTTGAACACTTTCTGCGATTCCGAGGGAGTCGCAAATGACCTATCTCATGAATATTAATGAGGTAGGTCGCAATTTGCGACCCCCTAGGAATCGCTAAAATCATGGGGATGGTGGCCTGCTGGAGTCAGCAGACCACCATGTCCGTGATTGCCTTTAAATAAAGCAATCATTTTTTTTTTATATATGCAGCCCGTTTTCCTTAAAGGAAAATGGGTTGCATTTAAAAAAGAAAAATGAAAAGTTTTATTTTCATTTTTTAAGTGCAGGCATTGGTCCATGGGACCACTGCCTGTTCTTAAAAAATGCTTTTACAAACATTCACAAAGTGGAAGGGGTCCCTTGGGGATCCCTTCCCATTTGCGAATGGGTTACCACCTACTTTAAGTAGGTGGTAAAATGTGAATGTTTTGCGACCGCATTTACGGTCACAAACCATTCATACATACCGATGCAATTCGGTATTAGGAAGGGACGCCCTAAACACGCCCCTTCCTAATTCCGAATCGCAAATCCAAATTGCGATTCGGTAACAGGTTAGTGAATCGCAATTTGGGTTTGATACATTTGAAAAGCCTTTTTTCCATTCGCAAACGGGCCGATTCTGTGAATCGGCCCGTTTGCGAGCTAAAAAAAGGTACATACATCTGCCCCATAATGTGTTGGTTTGTACAGATGTTGTTTGTCTGTTGCTGCACTGTTGACACTGTTGGAAGACTAAAAAATGTAAATAAAGATTTAAACAAAAAATAACAATTGGCATTCTAAGCTAAGAATCCAGTGGGATAATTTTAATATCTGGGTATTCACCTCACCCTTGATGAAAAGCGATGCTGGGAACTGAATATAAACTCCTACAAAAGAAAAGAAATAGACCTGACACAGGGGCAAGAAACTACCAGTCACCATTTTCGGGTGTGGCACTATAGAAAATGATTAATCTTTCAAAACTCCTTTATATTCCTCAAGAAAAATTCCCATGCGAGATCCACCAGTGATTGTTTAACAGGATACAGACAACAATGGCATGTACATTCATATCGGTGGTAAGCTTCTAATGTTCGGATTTTGCAAATGCACCAAGTTGGGATACGAAGGTGGGCTTGGGATGTCAGGCTTGCGTCTTTATCACTGAGCAGGACATTACTCATTTTAGATAGTTGGCTCTCTGGGAATAGGGATGACCCAGACTTTCATCTCGAAATTGATCAATTGGGGAAAATCAAAGACTTGTTGTGTAGGGTTCTCCTGTGCCCAAGGATCTTCCTTCCATGGCAAGGGTAGTCATTGAGTGCTGGAATAAGGCTGTTCGCTGGATAGGCTGGTTGTGCAGATCGGTACAAGAAACTCCACTATGGCATGGTACTTGGCTCCGACCTTCGGCCACACTTGCGGGTTCAAGAAGCGGCACTGCATAGGAATCTCTAAATCGGGGAGTGTTTGGGAGGGAAACCACATGGGATCAGGAGGAATTTGAGCTCCGGAAGTCCCAATTTTAAAATACTTACAATTGGAGCATGCATGCTCTTGGTGTCTATCAAGCAGAATAGACTGCCCTTCCTGACTATAACCCTATAGAGGCCAAACTGACGTAGATTGATTAGCCAAAAGGGGTATATTGAGACTTTATCGCTCCCTAGTGTCCAATGCTTGCCCAGCTGAGATTTAAGTGGGAGGATGACCTGGGGGTGGCAGACTGGAGAGACATATGGATGGGTGTGTGGAAAATGGCCATATCTAAGAAACTGTATCTTAGCCAACTTAATAGTTTACAAAGGGCATACTTTACCCCACGTAAATTGTGAGGGACGGGTAGAACTCCTTCACCAGAATGCCCGTGTCGCTCAGAGACAGTCTTCCATATGGTGTGGACATGTCACCAGATTCATACATATTAGCAGAACATACTTCAGCTATTGTCTAGGGTTCTGGCTAAGCCTATTAATCCCTCTGGGGGTGATGGAAGAGCTAGGCAGAACCCGAGAAGAAAGTTCTCTGATAGGTGATACTCTTCTTGCTAAAAGAGAGGCATAGCTAGGCACTGGCGTTCAGAGAATGCCCTCTCCTTGCAAAAATGGACAAAGGACATGGAAGCTCATGCATAGGGGAGCCTATACACCAGGCCAGAGGCAGCGCACATAAATACAAGAGAATCTGAGGGGCGTGGTGGTACTGGGGCAATAAAGCATTGTATGAGGGGGAAACTGCAAAATCTTAGTGCAGTAATGGCAGACAATTATGAAATTAAATTAAGTTGTGCCTTTTATTTATTGTGCACAGGACATGATCACAAAATGGCTCTGCGTGTATTGTGCATAGCAGAGGACAAACCTGTAAGCAATGCCCCTTGCGAAATGTGCAGAGGTGAAAGTGCTAGATTGTTCCACGTGTGTTACAAACTTTAACGTCAGAACTAGTTCAGTCTGTTACATTCGGGGCCCTGTCATTCTATTTTTCCCCATTCTTCATTTAGTGGTTAAAATGAATGGTCCATTGTTCCATAGACTCAAACCTCCGGCTAGTGAAATGCATTTGGCAGACATGGTCTGTCGTGTTTAGACAAAGAAACCCACTCGACCTGGAAACACTCTGATTGCTTCTCATGAATTTGTCTGCCAGCATTTCATGTGCATTACGGTTGCAGGGCCTCAGTCTGTGGCGTGGGCTCTGAGAGCTCAATTCAGAAAATCAATGGGGAAACGCCGAGATTGGACTCACAGGGTTACCCATAAGTTGTTTGCAGTACTTTTCCAACTCTTAAGTGATTCACCAAGGACTCGATTCTGAAATATTGTTTGTACCTATGTGTGACTTACTCTTGAGTTTCAACAACTAAATAAGGCATTTATGGTAGAATAAAGCTTTGTCAAGTTTAGTAATTAATACTGGAAATCTGTGACAGTTTTTTTCTCCACAAATAAACTCATTTTGTCCATGGGAAAAGCACTGCTCTGTAACCTAATGACATATGCGGGCGATACTTCGCTTTTCACACGCTGGGTATCACATTATGTCATCCGGCCCCTGACAGAAGTAGTTTTGCAATGATACGGACAGCGTCAAACTGCCTGCAAATCAATAGTGAACAAATATGAGTTTGAGGCTGTTCGCTGCCTTTTCAAATGCCACCTTCTTGAAATGCACAAAATTGTGATTATAGTTCATCTTTTAATGTTGTGGATTAGCATCAGTGGCTCTTACGAAGGCATTTTGTGCATGGGGATAGTGCTTTTTTCTCACTTTCGGGGCACAGATATCTCTGTGAACCGTGCTCCGAGTTGAATAGCTGTAGTCTGTGTCATTTTACAAGCCAATTCACTTTCACTTAAACAAACTGAGTTATAAAATTATGTTTTCCATTTAATAACCACTGGGTGGAGCCATATGTCCACAGTTCGGCATTAAGTTTTATTCCTATTTATTATTTTCATTTTTTGTGTGCTTAGATCAGAAGCGTCTACAATGAACAAGACAAGTACAGGTAGATTATTTATGTTCTCCGGTGTTGCACATTGATGCGATATTTGATGTGAAGTTATCTATGTGCTATCTACTCTTGCAGCTCCCCATAAAATGAAGTAATTTTTCCACAATCCCTGTAATAGTGGCTAATGACCCTCCTATTTCTTGTCGTGAAGGCTGAACAGTGGAAGGGTTTCTTTACAAGAAAAAGAGGAATCTACCTTACCAGTTGTAGAATTCCATAGCACCTTCTCGGAGGCACAGTGAGTTAATTTTCTGGATATGCTAAACTAGTAAGGAGATTACATGGATGGGCACACTAATATCGAAACAAACAAATCACACTGCAGGAATCAGCCTGAAAACACTGTACAATTGTACACATTTTTCTTGGAATAATCATAGCTCGAAGTTGCTTGTAGAACCTGCTTCGCTGTAAGTGTAAGTACACAGTGTAAATAATCGCTGATACTCGACAGTTCCACCGGCCTGACTCTAAATCACACCATTGTAAGTTGGCAAAACAATTAAGACCTTACTCTTTTCAAACAGAAGGTGAGTCCCTTGGTTGTTCTGTTGACTTCAGTGATAAATGTGCTCTTAATAAATTACAATACCTTATCTCATCATTTTTAGGTCTCGCGTAGGCAGCGCATGTGCTTTCTCGATCGAGACATGCTATATCTACTCTATGGGCTTTAGGAATGCCCATCGCTTCTCATTGGTTCTTTCGTGTTCCTTTAAAAATGTCTTTCTTTTGTGTGTTGAATCAGTGCCATTTCCCCTCCTTTTGGTGTGTTTGTCACACCTATGGAGACTAGAGCTGTTTCTTGGGTTATTTAGCTTTAGGCCATTTATTTTGCAATTGCTGCACAATTGTTTGGTTTGTTTCGCTTTGTTTTTTAGCGATGCATTCAGCCTCTAATAGGTCATATTAGCAGTGTATAATTTACAGCCATTAAGGGAGCTTGCTCTCACATAATTAAATATGAAAAGAACACATGAGACGCGCAGTACTTTTGCAACCTTTCATTTACTCGGCTACTTTCATGCGCGCACAATGTGAGCTGCTTTCTTAGTGCCCCTGCTCCCACTCCAGCGGATTAGCAGCTTAGTTTTCTGTGTGCCTCTCTCCTTCGGAGTGTTTGTGCTTCCTAGCACATGGGTGCCTTTCTGTGGGGCCATCAGGCTCGGCTTCCCACCTCCGGGGGGGGGGGGGGAGGGAGGGGAGAGAGAGAGAGAGAGAGACCGACCGACCGACCGACCGCGCACACCCCCCAATTTCGGGGTGGGGGGGCGCTAAGAAAAAATTCGGGGGGGGGGGCTAATTCTTCCAGCAATAGGCAGAGTGGAGATGCAGGGGCTTTAAGAAGGGGTGAAAAAACAACAAAGCCTCATTAACAAGCAAATGGTACTCGGGTGCGGCTGTGTGCCCGGGAAGCTGTCTCAGCCGGGCTGCCACACGCGGGGGGGGGCTATACTTAGCGTGCAGCCCAGTCCTCTTTACTGCTGCCTAAAGCTCCCACATCATTCAACGCTCTGTGC
The DNA here is from genome assembly GCA_963921515.1 of Calotriton arnoldi. NCBI lineage: Eukaryota > Metazoa > Chordata > Amphibia > Caudata > Salamandridae > Calotriton > Calotriton arnoldi. Next base: position 112,731 of record CAWUFW010000786.1, read on the forward strand.
CACCTGTCATTTTACAACCACCTAGGCGCTAACATGAGAAGTTCGCTAGAGGTGGGTGAGCCAGCAAAAGCACAGACCGAGCTGAGCCTAGAGCCCAGCCCAGCTCTGAGAGCGCTAACATGATCCGAGACACAAAACGAGTTTGCTTACAAATGATGCAACGCCAGTGCTTAATTTGTGCCGGTGCTTTCCGGTGCTTAGCACCGGCACTTACTTATCAGGGCCGGGTCTACACGCGGCGGCGTCTGCACATCTCATATGGCATTAATGATAAGTCTCGGCATGGCTGCTTTATTGCGCAGAGTGGTGTTCTCGTGACTTATCTCATGACAGAGTCCTGGTGAAGAGTGTTGCGGCTGTGAGAGCTGCCTAAGCCAAGATTCATATTATATAATGCCGGCCGCGGCCCTTGGTTTAGTGTTGCCGGTAGGCGGGAGTAGGGACACTGATTGAGCTGGAATCTTGATAGATGTGGTTCTGTGGGGCTGTGTGCGCCAGGCAGCATGCGCAGATTTTTTCAGATTGCCACGTGACAACCCAGCATGCCCGCGCAGCCGTACCCCACCGATGAGTCAAAGTTAGCCTGACGGCGTTGAAGAGCAGAGGCACAGGCCAGCTATACTACATCCACCACCATGAGTAAACCGTAAGTTTGCCATTGCCATACCAACGCTGCTTTTTCATTTTTTGAGCATGGTGGCGTGACACCGGTCACCGTGGTAGTAGCTCCGGCACCACAAGATTCCATGGATGCACTGCAGTGCCCGCCCTGGCCTAGTAGCAGCCAGCGGCCGCCGGCGTACACATTATAATTTAGGGCCAGGGTTAAGTTAAAGGCCCTGCCCGGCCCCTGCCCTGAAGTATCCTCCCCTAAACAGTTTACTGCTTAAGAGTGGCTAAATGCCATGAAAAGCAGAATGTTGTAGTGGTTTGTGGCGTGCGGCAGGCAGCGCGCGCATAATTTTATTGTATTTTAAATATGGCAACCAAGTTAGCTTGCCATTTCGAGCGAGGTTTACGTTGAAATATTCATTCAAGGACCTTATTCTACTATTCTTTCCACCCGGGCCTTATGAGTTTGAATATATATGCAGCATAAATATTTGTGTGTTCAAGGATTGTGACGGTTTCTGTTTCTGTTCTCTGAACTCTTTTTTAGCATGCCTGTGTTTTTACAGTGCCTCTAACAAGCTCTTTGAAGCATTCACAAGTATGAATGTTGCTGCTATACGCAACAAAATATACATAATAATAATGTGAATCAAGAAAACAAAATCCGGTTTCTGTTATGTGTCCAGTAAAATTGACCAGGTTTAAAAGTACCATCGCTAGAATCTATGTATATTTTAGATTTAAAGGTGGCACCCTTTGCAACTCTACTTTAGACTTTCAGATATACTGTTAACCTGTAGAGAGCAAATCAAGTTAGAAGTAGGCAATAGAACGCAGTGCGCAATAGTAGGGAAGGGACTCATTCTGAGTGTTGTGCAGCAGGGCTTTAAGTGGGATGAAATAACCCAGGGGTCTCTCTTAGGGGCATGGCCGATGTAATTAAGACCAATGCTTAAAAACACGCAAGCTAAAAATCTATCCTTGGCATAGTGTGCCGCCCGACTGGTATTTTGCTGCTTCTGCCAGTGCACCCAGATATATAATAGAACAAGTAATATTACACCTACAATAAACCAGGACTACTGACTTTGTCAATGACTGTTAGTTGCATATGCTAAATAAGCAACTACTATGGCTTCCTTGTATATAATATTGAAAATGCTTCAGTTGTGCAATTATGAGACTGTGAAATAACTATAACGAGTCTCTTTGATTTCACATCAAAGGCAGTTAAGGGTGGCACTGCTGCTGAGTTAAAAATAAATAGTTTCACCCCGAGGATTAGGGTAAAAATGGAGAGCCCGATATGGACCCGTCTAGACACCTGAGTTTTAGAACTGCCTGTGCTAAGCACCGGCAAGACCCATCCCACTTAAAGCCCTGTTGTGCTGGAGAGGTCATGGATAGGGGAAGATATCAAGGTGGGAGGAAGAGCTATTTAGTCATTGGGTATAAAGGCTCGAGTATTAAGGCGGGTCTTTATCGGTGATTGTGTGCTTCTTTCATTATCAACTGCAGGACTGATGTGGATTGTTTGATATGTGGGATCATGATGTTTCAGTTTCTGGGCTTATAAAATGAGGTGGTTTTCCTCTTGTTTCTTTTGTTTTGCATTTCTTAATTTTGAGTCTGGCCGTGTTGTGACTCCATGTGTGGCACTGATCTCTTGAGATATGATTTGATTACTATGAGCTTTCAACCAGATAACAAGGATAAGCATAACCTTACACTGTAACAAACCAAGTATACCTTTTTTAAATTATTGATGGCACATTTGGTTAGCAACACCCCTAAACCGATGAGCTCCAAATACTGTGAAATTCCTTAGGGACTGTTGAGCATATTTAACAGATTAGCATAGTTAGCTTGCAAACACATGTTGGCTGCCTTCAGAATATTCCACGTGGTGCTTTTTCTTAAAATCAATTAAATTGAAGGGTTATGTGTTTTGCTGTTAAAATTATGAATATATGTACACAATTTCTAGAATCCTTATCTTACCTGTGTCTCATGTTTAGATTGCTCTGACAAATGCTCATTTTCTACAGCATGTAAAATACAAAATAGGCAGCAGAAACGTTTGCAGCAAACATTTAAAGCAACCCTTTAAAGTTTGCTCTAGGTTGCGTCTTCTCTTCACAAGGTGTGCATGTCACATTCACTTGAGAGGTTTGGAATGCCCCAATACCTGCAACAAGCACACATTTAAAAGGTACACATCTGTGGTGTATCTGCATTGAGTTTAACAATCATATAGGGTTTTGATATGCATCTGATCATTACTGACTCAGAGAGTGTCAGTGGCAGAAATACGCTCCAGGCTGCAGTGGCACCTGGACCCGGGGTGAAGGGGCTAGTGACAGGCCCATTTGTCATACTTGCACTGGTGACCTTTGCAGTATTGTAATGCAACTGATAGGTTCTCCACTTGTTAGCTGCCATAGTGGGGTTGTCACTACACAGCTGGCTGTCTTTTATATATTTCATCTGAATTTGTCAAGGAAAAGAGGTCTCAATACAGTCTGTTGTTTAACCCCTCATCTATTTTGTGAGAGGTATCTGTGTGTGTGTCGGAGGACATCTCTCTTGTTATGTTACTTCCTCCAGATTTCAGACAATGCAGTGACAAAGCCCACAGTTAGCAAGCACTATAAAGACAAGTTATCATGTTTTATGGTTCTAATATTTAAACCAGTCATATAATAACACTATATGAGGTGAATTGTCTAGGCGCAGATGTTATTCACTTATTTGCTTCAGAGTCGAAAGGCTCCCTTGCTGAAATTCAGATTGGGTATACATCTGACTTTCAGCAGTGCCAGTTGAAGATGTAGGTGGGGTCAATAGAGTAAGTGGGTGGAGCCAGTGAAAAAGTGGGTGGAGCCGGGCAAAGTGGGTGTGGCCTCCGACAAACATTTGAGCACCTGGACTTCATATTTTACAAATTAAGCACTGTGCAACGCACAGACAATACTGTACCATTTAGAGTGGCAGCGGGCCTCGGGCTCACGGAGGCTGGGGTCTGCCAACAGCTTTACTGTCTCTTCACAATCTCGGCCCTCTTAGCGCACCATATTCCAGTCTGCATACAGACTTCTGTCTTGGGAGAGGCAGGGTGGAGTGAGTTACACTGCACGTGCGCTAACCTGATTTCGCAACATGTGCCGCTTGCGGAGTCACTGAGCTGCTTCCTGGGTTGGGAAGTGATCACAGTGGACCTGTTACACTGCATCAGTGGACTGGAGAGATAAGGCTCCGATCCCTGTCCAAAAGCTGCCCTGTGCCCCTCCTGCTCTTCCTCACACACATGTGCATGGTTTGCTGTATCCGCGCTCCCCTACAGCAGAAAAGCACACGTACAATGTGCTTCATGGTAAAAAAAAATGCATCCACTCTGTGCCAGCTCCCTCTCCTGTCTGTGTTCCTTGAACGTGATTTAATTAAATAGTCAGAGCAACGTCTTGCACATCAAAGCGCCACTCAAAGCCCCGGCTCATCCCGCTGGTTTTACACCCAGTCACCCAGGTTTGCTGTCGGGAATGATAGTGCATCTATTTATAACTGAAATGTTTGCTGTTCTGTAAATCTCATTGCAGAGTGGGCGTGTTTTCTGAAGGTTCCGTTTGTTGTTGTGTTAAAGCTTGTGCACGACGCGTCCTGAGCTTTTGTTTTTATAATGTGTTATGGTGGTTTAGCACGGCTTTCCTATGGGTACTGTATTTTTGTAATTTATGTTCTTGTTAATTGTGCTTGAACATTGCCATGTCACAAAGTGCTTGCATGGTGTGAGAGATGCCCTTCTACGAATAGTAATTGAGTTGTCGTTACAACTGCTGACCATAAAATAGGGATTATCACTGTGTTAGTTGTATAGCCCCGCTTTCCCCCCAGCAATTCCAGGCAACATGCGTATGAGAACTGACTTATAAATAACAAAGTTTTGAATAAATATCCACTATTTGAAAGCGCCTTGAGTTAATTGTCAGAAAATAGTGCTTGGTAACACAGTTAGCCACCACGAACGTTAATTCGGTATGAAAACAGTTAATGTACGCACCACACCACATGACTCCTGCCTGAGGCATTCCTGTTCATTATCTCAAATAAATGCCCGCCTGACTGACAGTGTGCTATGAAATGAAAGTCTTTGACTTAATTCACGGGTACTCGCAAACATTTTCCCAAGGGCAACAAAATTTGTTATGTGATGTGACCGAGGGCTACATCAATGGCAGCTGGGTGGCAATCCGGGGGCGGGCGAGAGGGGGGGGGGGCGGGGGAGAGGGTTTCCATAAGGTGGGTATAGGTCAAGCGAAGCACATACATCCAGCAGTTGAAATGCACAATGTGAAACCAGAAAACCTGGGATTAATCCCAGCGTCCCCACTTTACCAAAGTGTGTGATCCTAGGCACTTGTTTTATTTCACTTTCCCTCCTTTTTCTTTTATTATCACATTTAAGAGGACCTCCAAATACATGACTTCAGGATGTGTGCTGTACAAAGCCTTCTCCTGTGTTTGATTTAATAAACTAGAATGTTGTTACTGTATAATTCAAACCTAGGAATCCGTAAGAGTGCACATAACAATTGACTTGCCTCTTAGTTCACTATTTGCTTTGTGTCAGTGTGGGGGTAAGAATGAATGTTTCTAAATTCATATTTGAAAACTATCAGTTAAAATAATGCTTCCCAATGCACTGACAATCTGATATACTAAGGTGAAATGGTTCTGCATGTTAATGAAATACACTTTTTGAATTTGAAAGATTCCTTGTATTTTTACACTTTTGCTGCAGGTTGGCTTTGACAATGAAGGTGTTCTTAAAGTTAAGTGGTGCAGGACAACCTAGTTACTTCCTTTCTTTAACTTCAGTTCACCTTTAAATAAAGGCTTACCTGTATATTTAACATCTTGTTAATGTTAGTGTTGAGTCGAGGGACAGCAGCCCAGTGCTGCTGTTGATCTGGGGTCTGCATGTAAAGGTCAGGAGGGCTGCATGCTGCCCCCGGGACGTACTATAAGTATCACTGACTTAATTGAAAACGAATCACCACATATTATGGCACAGATATGCTGCTGCCTGCATACAGCACACAGTGAAAAGCCTCTAGCCACTAAATACACAGAGATCACAAGCACCGCACAGTGCAAGTGGGGTTTTCCAAGCCCTAGTCTGGGGGACTCGAAATGTAACTTGCACATCTTGCCTTCGCTCGGTTGTTTGATAAACTGCCGCAAATAAGTTCACATGAAGCTGGAATATTCCCAGGTTGGCCAGGTCACTGTTTATCCAAAACATCTGGGGCCGTATTACATAAAGTGCTTTTGGGGGTACAACGGGCATTTGCACCTACTAGTCGCGTCCTTGCAGCACTTTGATATTACAGACGGGCCGTAGGCACTTGTGCGGCCCCTTCTGTAATACCGATATCGCTGGCGCACACAAAGCACCAGCGCTTTCTTCAGGGGGCATTCCCTCATTTACATGAGGGTGTGCCCCATGCAAATGAGGGAATCCCTGTGCTTCTTTGCACGTGCCCTATTACAGACGCGAGTGCAGAGGCAAAGTAGCTCTCAGGAGGCGCATTGACAGTGCGCCCCCTGAGAGTAACCCTCTGGAGGGGGGAAATGGACCCCCCAGACAACCCCTTGCAGGCGGGTGCAGTCACTGACTGCACCCACCTGCAAGGGGATCTCTAATCCCCTTTAATAGTGCAGGTGGGTGCTGCCTGCACTGTGAAAACACAGAGCGGCTTTAAATCAGCCGCTCTGTTTCTCACATGAATGCTACCCTGGGGGCAGCATGAGTTCGCGACTGCCCTGGGGGCAGCACATTCTATGAAATGGGACGCACTTTCCCTGTTTGCGCCTGGCGCACTTGTTTCAAGGGAAAGTACGCCCTATAAGTAATAGGGCCCCAGGCGCTTTAAGGCTTGTTGTAAACAAAACCCGCTCAGCCGACGGCTATCAATCATGTCCTTATCTCGTTTCTTGTCCTGTCCCCCAATCACCCTCCTCCCTCGGAATCCGCTCCTGTGCGCACGTTTGTTTATTTTATCACTAGGTAAAAAAGCGAAGATAGACTAATTTCAGTTTCCTCCATGTTTTGCCACAAACAACATGCGAAATATGCATTGAAGAAAACTGTGTTTACAACTTTCCCTGTGATGCAAGCAGCAAAGGTCTTTGTATTGTGACCTTTTATGTCTACGCAGTAGATCCTATTAAGGTTGATAAAAGGAGAATCACTGAATGGAGCGATAGTAACTCCTAACATTTGCAGCTCCGTTCAACATGTGCTGTATCTTTTAGACATGTAGCAGGAAGAACTGCTGTCTTCTCATTAGCCAGACCCCAGCACTGCTGCATGCCCCCTCCCCCATCCCACTGTTACTGATTACTCTGAAGTCAACTCCGCCTTTGGCTAATTGATGGCAGTAGAACTCATGTTATTTCCTTCAGGATGATGAGGAGCGGAGTATATCTGCCCCACTGCTCTCCAAGCCCACATACCCCTGCAGACCCTCTAGTAAACGCTCAGAGGACTCTCTTTCTTTCTCTCTCTCACTCTCAAACACACAGCCAGGCACATGTATGGAGTCACAAACCGAACACACATGAATGTAATCCATATCTCACTGGTATCCAGTTAAACACGTTCCGTCGAGTTACACGCACCCCTGTAGTATCACCCCACCTCATTGCTCAGGTCACACGCATTCCTGCACTTTCTACCACACTGCCTTCAAAAGCAGCTTGTACTCTTGCACACACCCTCGCTGCTCTGAGGAGCTGCACACATTCCTGCTGTTCCAACCCGCCACTGCTGTGCACAGGTCACATACATTCCTTTAGTCACTAGCTCCCCACCATGCAATCAGAAGTTATACTCACTCTTACAGTGTTTCCCACGCTGCTCTCGAGTTTTAGACGTCTCTGAAGTCCCTTCCCACCCTGGTCTCAGAAGGTAGACCCTTTCCCATACTTTGTGACCGAGACGTTAAAATCCAAACAATACAGATGCCTTTATAGTCTGTATTCATCTTGTCACTTTGCATGGTTTTTGCCCTAGCCATTTCAAAGTTGCACGTTAAGTCAATGGCTGTGGGCAGAAAAAAATTGGATCAATGTGCCTTAGAGGTTTCAGTGCAAACAAGCACTGACCAGTATTCTTTATGTTCGTGGTTATATCCTAACAGTACCTTGAATAGCATCAGCCTCTAGCCATTGTGTAATGCGAGCTGCATTTGTTGAATGAGAGGGATTTTTACAGTACTCACCTTTTTGTTATCCTTTCTATACATGTGCTATGTTCAGGACAGCCAAGCACAGACTGTAAACAATGCATTATATTTATTGGGCGCTCTTAGTGCAGTCAGGCACAGGCCACAAACACTGGACTGCACCTTAACAGCCCACCGTGACGCACACACTGGATAATGTGCTGCATGGCTACACACTTATGAAGTCCAAAAGGCGAGACCTATTGGCTATGCCAATGCTAGTCTATAATACATTGGTAAGGATGGACTCTAAAATGTCCTGGGCATGTATTACTCAACCTCCTGAGCTGAGCCAGCTCCTTTTGTACACTCACTCCCCAGATCCTCTGTGACCCATGAAAGCCACCATCCCTACTCAGTAAATTGTCCCAGCGCCACTGCCTGCCTTGTGGAGGTCTCTGTGCCTGCAGAGGAGCAGCCACCATGGTGGATCTTCTGAAGGTGCTAGCTGCTCAGCAAACTTATTTGTTCTTCTAAAAACAAATTCCGAAAAGCAGGAGTTTGTGTTTGAAAAAGGAATGACTTATGACCCTGACACCTTAAGACTTTCCTCTCATGGTGTGTGTGGGGGGGGAAGGGGGTCACTTCCAGACCATTCCTGGTGGTCCCAAACAGAATGAATAGTATTACAGAACATTCACCCTAAATAGGCAGACAGCCTGAGGTCCGTAGACCGATGGCCCAAAATCCATCAGGCCATTGGCCTAGAGGTTACGCCAGCAGAGCCAGTGGGGCAACACCATCAGAAACTAAATTGAGCACACAGACTGTCACTTTGGTGGACAGGGTATTCTGTCACATTTGAGGCACAGTACCCTGTTGCCAAACTATAAGTAATTCCCTTTGTTATCTCTTGGTTTCATCACTGCATAAATATGGAATGTGATGGCACTTACTGGATGTTGTGTAGAATTCCTTTGACTAAAATGAAGAAGGAGAAAGACAAGGCAAAATATACAGCTCATAATCGGTTTTGTGGATAAAACTGGTCATAACACCTGAAATGCATTTTCGTTTTAAAGTTTCATTTAGAAAAAAAAAACATTATTATAGATTTTTTTGAGCATCTTATCAAAATAATTTTCTTCCACTTTTGTGTAAAAAGGTCATAATATGTAGGTACATATTTAAAATATTTTTTTGTGAACTACTGGTTTTTAGATTTATTTTGGATTTAGCTTTGATTTGTGTGAATATTATAAGTAGCTTATCCCAGTGATAAGTTTATGGATTGAATGAAAATTGCTGTAAGAATGAGAGTAATATTCTACGTGTGTGTATTCCTATATTATATGGACATATCAGTCTATTTACTTGCCACAATGTTCCTACCATACAGATCATCTCACAGTAAAATTATTATTTTCTTATAATTGGTTGTGTATTGTATCAGTGGTCTTATGTACTAAGTTATTAAAGGGTACTAGCTTTGGAGGCTCAGAATAATGGAGAAACCCATGGAAGTTATGCTGGATGGCTCTCTTCTATCAATGCATGATCGGTCTGGTGCAGGCCGGGAAAATTAAATCCAGAATATTGTCACAAAACTATTGAGGGGCAAAATATGGAAAGGTAAGTTTCTATACATTTTCTGTGCCCAACTCCACACAAATGTACCTTGGTGATATATATCTTCAAGGTATGTAGATGTGGAGTTAAGAATAGTGAATCCTTACCTTCCTCTGTGCACTTACCTGTTCAGAAATTTGTCTCTTGACATTGTGGCAATGATATTTGGCCCATCGATATTCGGGCTTCATTATTACCTGCCCCAGTCGATTGATCTGTTAGGGAATTGTTGATCTTTATAAGGAATGCATACAAATGTACCTACAATAATGGACTGCAGTGATTACATTTGGTGTATTTTAGGACATGTGTTTGGAAGTTGCAACATATCATCTGTGTAGTTCTCTCAAGGTACAGTAAGTCTTCATAGAAAGGTGCATGTCAGCACTTGCATGGTTCCCCCTTCATGCATGTGTATTCATTGTCTGTCTGTAACATGTACTGTGGCTAACACATAACAGCTGCTGCTACCCACAAGACTGTAGTTACTCTGTGCATGTTGGTTTAGAAATATCTATGCTAGCCATTAATACTAGCCCTGGAAATATTTATGCATTATTTATTGAATGGGATCTCCAAACTCATTAAACCATTTACATGCATAATGGTTTCACCTGAATAGAAATGCTCAATTCTTTTTTCTTCACAGTGGTGCCTCCTAATAGTTTTGCAAAATAGCATGGAGATCTGGATTTAGGAAGCAGTTGTTGTTCCCATGTAAATGAAGAAAATCGTTCCATTTTCAATTGAGCCTTGTCTTCTTTCCACTGAAGTGTTATGTCAGGTCATACGGTCCATCCCTCACTGAAGCTGCAACCTTCAAAGAAGTTATTTTGTATTTTTCTTGTATAAAAACAAATAGGGTGGTCACCTCCTGGGGCAGCCGGTTTTAATGTTTAGCAACTTTTGTTTAACTATTTTTAAAAATGAACTATTCCCATTGGTCTTTCAGCTAGGTGTTTTTGAAACACTTATGGTATTTTGCAATGGAGGCCCTGTTAAGTATTGTCTACCTCGTACCTAAACTAACCCAAAGGTGCATTGTGAATAAGTCTAAAAGTAGATCCTACCAGGGGAACTGGGTCTTAATGAGAAGCATAGTTGCTAGCAGTGAGGTTTAACTCTTTAGTATAGAAAAGTTAAGGGTGGCCCGGCTAGTCAGGCTATATACGGATGTCCTTGGAGACTGGTTGGTGTAAAAAATGACAACATAGGATGGCCCCTTAAGTTTGGTAAATTGTCAGATACTGTTAGTTTTCAAATGTGAATGGGTTACTTCCCTCATCAGTCCACTTTCTAAATAGTGTTACTAAAACTAACCACATATCTAATGAATTTGGATTTGTAGAAGTTGTGATATATTAGGTGCTTTCAGATTCTCATGGGCTATATGGGGAATGTCTCAGACTTCCTGACAAGCCTGTCCTTCTGAATGGCTTATGGAGTTAGTCACTTGCGCATCAGGTACATATGACTATCTCGTCTGCAGGCCTATCAGCATGTCAGATAATTTACTTTCACTGTCCTCATATGGGGACAGTTGGTATCTCCAAAAGAGAGTGACAGCCACAATGCCTATTGAGCATAGTCATATTATTCCTAAGCAAAGACTAATAGCAAAATGCTGCCTGAGGAGGAAGATAATTTTGCGTTGTCACTTACAATGTAGATAAAACATTGAGACGCGAAACAATAAGGAAATTATTAAGTAAAGGAATAGCAGAAAACAACATTAAAGTATACAAAATAAAAGGAGAGAAAAAAGGGAGGCAGAAAAATTTGAAAAGTTAGGAAAAAAACTTTGTAATCAATCACCATGTGCCACTGGACGGTTCGCTCAGCTTTCAATAGTGCACTTTTGCAGTCTGAAGTTCAATTAATGAAAACATTCTAATTTCAAGCTAAGACCTTTTTAGGGTTACTCTTTCGTCAGTGTCAGATGATCAGAATGAAAATCACTGAATGATTTTGTGTAGAGAGCCGAAAGATGAGATAATTTGTACCAAAAATGATTAACTTTATGACAGTGGAAGTATCTTCTTCAACTATTGTAGAGATAGCAGGTCACAAAGGTGTCCGCATGAACAGTATTGCATTTGTTGCTGGACCTCTCCGCCGCCTTCGACACTGTCTGCCACCGCACTCTACACGCACGCCTCCACAACGCAGGGATCCGAGACAAGGCCCTGGAATGGACCACCTCCTTCCTCGACGGCAGAACCCAGAGAGTACGCCTCCCACCTTTCCGATCCGAAGCCTCCGAGATCATCTGCGGCGTACCCCAGGGATCGTCCCTCAGCCCAACACTGTTCAACATCTACATGGCCCCGCTCGCACGCATCGCCAGACAGCACGACCTCAACATTATCTCCTACGCCGACGACACTCAACTGATCCTCTCCCTCACCAAGGACCCCTCGCCGCCAAAGCCAATCTCCATGAAGGAATGAAGGCCGTCGCCGATTGGATGAAGATCAGCCGACTAAAGCTGAACACGGACAAAACGGAGGTCCTCATCCTCGGCTCCAACCCCTCAGCCTGGGACGACTCCTGGTGGCCAACGACGCTGGGAGCAGCCCCGACACCCACCGACCACGCACGCAACCTGGGAGTCATCCTCGACTCAACGCTCTCCATGGCCAAGCAAGTCAACGCAGTCTCCTCCTCCTGCTTCAACACCCTCCGCATGCTTCGCAAGATCTACAGGTGGATCCCGACAGACACAAGAAGAACAGTCACCCAGGCCCTCGTCAGTAGCAGACTTGACTATGGGAACGCCCTCTACGCGGGAGCCCGGCCAAGCTCATCAAGCGACTGCAACGCATACAAAACGCCTCCGCACGCCTGATCCTCGACGTACCACGCCACAGCCACATCACCCCCACTTGAGGAACCTGCACTGGCTCCCCGTCGACAGGAGGATCACCTTCAAACTCCTCATCCACGCACACAAGGCACTCCACAAAACTGGCCCAGCCTACCTCAACAGACGACTCTTCTTCTACGTCCCCAACTGCCAGCTCCGCTCCGCCGACCTCTCCTCGCCACCGTCCCTCGCATTCGAAGAACAACCACCGGCGGCAGATCCTTCTCACACCTCGCCGCCAAGACCTGGAACACCCTTCCACTAAGCCTACGACAGACCCAAGACCTGCTGACCTTCAGGAGGCTACTCAAGACCTGGCTGTTCGACCAGTAGCAGCACTCCCCCCCCCTTCCCTCTCCCCAGCGCCTTGAGACCCTCGCGGGTAAGTAGTGCGCTCTACAAATTCTGTGATTGATTGATTGATTGATTGCACAAAGGACAACACTTAACACTTGATGATAATGCTCATCGGACAAGATAGGCTTCTTTCTGAGTGCTGCGAACAAAGAGAACATGCCATAAAAGAAGCTAAAGTGTCCACTTGACCTTTTCCAGGGTATTTTAGTTTATCCTTGCTGTAAAAGTAAAGGACTCCATATTCAAAATCGATGAGGTAAGATGTGTTAAGACACTGTATTCCTCGTAAAATAACTATTATGCAAAGCTTGAATCAGGTGTCCTACCCCAAAGCAATAAAAAAGCCAAATTTAGAAAAAAGCTCTTTACTAACAAAAGAAAGTATTGAATAGCCCTGAGTGGTTGGGTTTCTATTTGTGTGTCAGTTCAGAGATTTCCTCCCTGATCAAATAGATCTTCTAGAAAAGCAGATTGAGTACCAGGTTTTCACCTATTTAGTTTTTAATGTAAAAACCTTCAGTAACATCAAATCATTCCTTATTGGGATTTGATGAACAATTGTTGGTATCCTGAGAGCTTCTTGTTTAATACCATAGTTTAAATAAATGTAAACTTATTATAGAAGCTCAGTGCTTGAAGTGCTTATTGCCAGTATATTGTAGGAGGAAACCCTTTTAAGATTGTGAAAATATCACATTTTCAAGCACAGACAGTGCAAATGCTTTGCATTGATCTGGGTCAATCGAAAATTGATTTTCAGGAAATGCTGCAGACCAAACTTTAACCCAAAAATTTGGTGTCAAAAGACCTCCAGTTTTATGTTAATATTGTATTTTTCTTATTCTATCCTCATCAAAGCAAATTACAAACAAAACTCCAGGACATGATGTGAAGTTTGTGCAAAAACAAATAATAATAATTATGCTGACGTAGCTTTGTGAGAGGAAGATTTTGCTTTGCATCAAGTAGTTGTTAAATTTCTTTAAATAGAGGAAATATATTTTTTTATTCCAAAGCATCAATAGCTGAAATTTATCAAAATATGGGCACTTCCCAGCCACTGCTTCTATTTATTCACAGGTTCAAGGTATATACAGAACACTTACCAAAATCTTTAAAGATGTTAATAGATTTCAATAAATACAGAACTAGGATCATTTTGAAAAAAAATCAAAGTTCTTGTCAATTTTATGGCATGGTTAAATAAGAAATGTCAGAACTGATGTTGACTGTCCTGATTTAAGCGTAAAAGGGTTGTTATAAAAGGCAAATAATGCTGAAGAGAGCAGATACCTTATTGTACCTCTGCCCATTGTAAATTATGCAATGTTTGATTTGTTTAAGATTTTCCAATCAAAATTAAGTATAATGATTGTACTAACCTAACAAAGCTACCATAAAAGTCCATAGTACGTTTGAGTGCCACGAGAAAACCCCAAGTGACACAGACTAAGGCTTTCTTGAAATCAAAATTAATAATTCATAATGACCCACAATGAATGATAGTAAAGGGTAGAACTGCTAATAACTTAAACCATTTGCTGTACATATCTTCCTTAGATATACCCCTACTCATGCAGGGTATTAAGTCTGAAACAATTCTGTTCAGCACTAAGATTTGTGCAAATATTTCTGTATCTGATTTTATCAGTGCAATAGGAAAGAAAGAAAATTATGCCAATGCATATTTATTTTTTGAATATTTTACGTAGATCAAAATAATTTTGCTAATATTACCAAAACATCTGGTTGAATGATGAGCTATCATGTGGAGGAAAGTAAATCAGGACTCAAAGTTTTTGTGTTTGAAAGGGCTGTTTTGAAATATGAAATGTAATCTAACTGAATAGCAACATTCAATGCTTTAAAAGCACATGGAGGTGAAATTGCAAGAGAAGCAGATTTTAAGAATGATAGAATTTCTTTCTCATTAGTCATACAAATATGTTTAAACAGATTAGAAACAACTCCTCAAAACCACTGAGATTTCTTGCTTGTACTAATGTCCCAGAAGTCAGATATTTTTCATTTTTCAATTGTAGATTTATTCTCTTTAGATTTAGTTTGAGTAGAAAATAGATGCCTACAATTATCTCCATATTCACATGTTGAGGCAAAAGATGCAAAACTGGCTTTATTTGATCTCTGTACAATATCATCTTAAGACTGATTTGAACAGCCTGGACATATTCACCCAGTTACATAAAGGCCTACCGACATATTAATGAAATTGATTTAATTAGGCCACTTTGGCTCATGGTAAAATGTATGTGTATTAATGTGTTACATTCAGTGGTGCTACATTTCCCACTTTGAAACCACTGCATCTAACAAATTCCTAATAAAGACATGGATTGAGGAATTCCTCATGAACGCCACTTACCTCCTCAATGTCCAAAGTGCTTGCAAGCTTTTCTGGCTTGACCCTTCTCCAGTCCTTTCCAAGTCACTCTACCTTTCCTTGTCATTTCTGTCTGTGTGAACCTGCCTCCCTGCTATTCTCAGAACTCGTCCCTTCTGTCCCACTCCATTTCTCTGGTTACTTAACTCCCACTGTTTTAATTTTGACTGTTATACCCACTGCCCATCTAATTTCCCATCAGCCATATCCCAGCTTGCGTCAATTCCTCCCTGCCCCATCTTATGTGTTTTTCCTGCACCATTCACTGCCCCTGAGGCCATCTGCCTCACATTTCACCTTCCTAAGTGACAAAAGAGAACTTTGATTCAGTCATTTAAAGGCCATGTTGAAACTGTTATGTGCCTACCAGTCTACCTCTGACCACTGATGTAACACACAATTGCATAATTATGTGCTGGTCTGTGGGCTATTGAGATGACCTAGTGCTGAGCTGGGCTAAAGAAAAGCAAATTATTTATATGTATAATCTCAGGTTTCCCAAATATTCCCTCCTAGAAATCATACAATTGCTTATGTAATCAATATATGCCCACTAGCAGAGGCAAGCACAAGTCTCTGGTTCTTCCAATATTTTTGCTGTGCCACTCTGATATTTGATCATTTTCACTCAAAAATGGTTATGCCCAATTTGAAAACTGTAATCATACTGTCTATTACACTAGAAGGATGCCATACATTTCCACAAATCATTTATATTACATTTTGTAAATCTCAATATAAATAAACACTTAGGGGCCGATTATGATGTCGTTCGGAGTTGCCTCCGACCGACATCATCACGGAATAGGGACCGACGAATTACGATGCGACCGCACATGGTGCCATTTCCCTATGGGAGCTTGTGCTGCGGCCATATACCAGCCGTAGCACAAGCTCCCATAGAGAAATGGGAGATTGTGTTCATCCCTGCACTGCGTGGCAGGCACCTCACGGTGCCTGCCACAGGGTGCAGGGATGAACAGGGGGCCTCCATAGGTGCCCCCTCGGCACCCAACCTGAGGCGCCAAAGAGAAGGAAACTTTGCCATTGGGAATGACCAGCCTAGATTGTAATTAGGTGGTCAGAATTGAAACTGACGATCTTGGTTGGAAAGCCTCCGACCTCAGGTCAGAGGCTTTCTGACCGCGTTTCGTAATAGGCCCCTATATGAACTCTACGACTGATAGAAATGAGCAAGAAACAGGAAATACTTAGTTATTCAACACCTCAGTTCTATAGAACAACACAAATAAATAGAGGCACCAAAAGAAAACAAAACATCATTGCAAATCCCTTTTGTTCAGCACAATTAAATTCACAGATACAAAACATTATACAATAAAAACATATTTAAGTTTTTACTTCATTAAAGTTTATTATTGAAAGTTCAAAACTAAGGGTTGGCCATCAGTTGAAGAATGAAACAAATATAGTACCAAATGTGCAATCCTGATGATGTTGAGGATCAACTCAGTAAATGTTTGATATCCGTGAATGACCATAATATACTAATTTAACAGTAAATAAAGGCCTCATGATGTTTGTTTTAACGCACACCTAGAAAATGAGTTTACTAACTATACCGTATGGTACAAGCCAGCTGCATGTCTCTTTAAATTGAGATTTTAGTCTGTCAACACTTTATGAAAATTAATCTCAGGCTGTGATCTTTCTTTCTAGTTAAGGAGATTAGCAAGGTCTAGATTAGAAGAAAACAATCCATTGGGGAATTATTTATGTAATGCATAAAAAGCAGCAGAAAATGAAACTGAACGTTATTTCATTTATTATAATACACATTACAGTGATTTGGTTTGTACGGGATGCTTAAAGAAAGAACATTTTTTCATCTTCGAAAGAATTCAAGATTCACGTTATAGTGAATATCACACCCTTGAATGTCCTCCTCAAAACAACTAATAATAAGAACATATTTGTCTTCATCTTCATCTTTTTATTAGTATTATTCCATAATCATAACAATCTTCATCATAACAATTATCATACAAAAAACTGCCAGTTTGTTTTTCTTACCGTGATGCCTACTTTTCTTTTTCAGATGTTGTGTGGCCACCTCCAGTCCCTATAAAACCATTAGAAATGAGGTCTTAGCGACATGAAGCAAACTGTTATCAGATGGCAGCAGTGTTGTCACAGGTGTGGAGAATTGTATATAGACCTTTAATCATCTCATTATGAACATTTCTTGGATTCTCAAATTAAATCTTTCTTGACAGACCTTCCACAAAGTAACCAGTGGGCATTAAGGAAAAAATACCAGTTATGTTTTAAATGCAGTGTTAGATTCTTTCGACTTACTAAGAAAAAAGTGTGGTGAAAGAATACAGAAATCTGAATCAAAATACTTCCTATCAAGAAAGAAATGTTAAAACTCTTTTCGACAAAGTCCATGGGACTCCAAACATGTAGTATGTCAGCCTTAGGTGTATATGAAAGCCAGTTGTGACATCTAACCTATGCTTTATATGCAGTGTTCTTGTGTTTAGTTCGATCCTTGTACAGTGATTTCCAAAACAATACAAGGTATAGGCTTGTTGAAGAATACATTTCATGTGGTCCGTGTTTTATTTGTAAATTAATAACTCCCACGGTCTAAACATGTTGTGAGAGAAGCTGCTGTTGGTGCTGCTCACTACAACCACTGGGGAAGTGGTGTAGCACCCCTTCACTGAAGGTAGTCAAGATGGCATTTGTTGATATATACCATGTTTAAATTGATCAGCTTTATATCAAACAAGGAGATGTTCATATTCAGCATTCATCCAATTTCCCAGTCATTTCATTTTGCTATTCTGTGTACGGAAATGCACTCACTGTTAAATAATGTTTAGTATGATTAATATGTATGGAAATGTACAATAAGTATGACAATAAACATATTTATATTTGCCCATGTGTACTTTATTAATGACTACATTAAAAATTGGCCTTATATAACATTAAAGAGTACATGCTGTGATAGGTCAAATTATTTTAACTTGACACCTAAATCCTAGCTGTGTGGGCCACAGTCAAAAAGAAAATAAACATAGGTTTTGAGCCTTAAATGGAGTTGTTTGTACTTAACTGTATAGGGTTGAGTAAACGTGCAACTGCATGCATATGAAAAATAAATACTTCACAATAATGCTTACTTTGGTTCTTACAAACAAACATTCTTTCCAGCTTGATAACATTGTCAATTAATCTGCCTAGCTGCCTTCCAGATTCTGTTGATTTACCCCAAAATTTTCAGTTAAATATTTTTTATTTAAGATTAAAAGTAGAGAACAATACAAATGTCAAACTAAATATAATGATGAGATAAATTACGAAATTGACCAACTGATTTAGTCAAGAAATCTCATTAAAGAATCAAGGAGTTATAAAATACAAATTGAATAATGGGTAATAACAAAATGAACCAGTAATATCTATCTATATTTTTTTAGAAAAAAAGACAAAAAAGTAGTGAAAAGTAGCCAGAATAAATCAGATTTCATTTTTTGCGATATCTAAGAGGATGAGACAGTAGATAGTCTGTTCGTCACAAATAAGATTCCACCAAGCTAGTGTACATATTTTAGAATTATCTTTCCAATAAGTTAGTATAACTTTAAAAGCAAGTGCAATACAAAGATCAAATAATTTAGGTTTAGAAGGAAGAATATTAAAATCAGCAGACAGAGTCCCAAGTAAAACATTTTGAAGAGATAATGGAACATTACATGAATATATCATTAAACATTTTAACCAAATAGATTTCCAAAATGCAGTCACTTTAGGACAGTAGTATAAAAGATGGGTCAAAGTACCTTCAGAGGAAAGACATGACCATCATAAGGGAGAGGTAGAGGAATCAAATTTATGAAGTAGGGGAGGAGTAATAACAGCTCTATTATATACAAAGAATAAAGACTGGGTAATATTGGCAGCTTTAGAGGTACTAAAGATTTTGCTCCATAGTTGATCCAATTGATGGATTGATAATGATAGAGAGAGGTCTGTTTCCCATAATAGCACGATAGGAGATTTAGTTCTCATAGGAATAGGAGAAGATAGAAATTTGTATATAAGGGATGCTTTGGGAATGGAATTATAAGTGAGATTGTATAACGGTGTGAGAGGGGTAAGTGGGGTAGAGTCAGGAGAAAAATGATTGGTTAATAGAAAAGATTGGAGCACAGGTAGCAATTGGTTGTATTGTTGTAAGCAGGAATTGGGTAGGGTATATCATTCTTGTAATTGAGCAAAGGACAGAATGGAGTTATGAGAAACCAAATGATGAGAATAAAAAAATACCCTTTTCCTTCCAGTATTTGAAATAAAATGATTTATGGCGAAATTTAATAAATTTTTTGTACCAAATGGAGGATACTTAGCATTGGAAAAGTCATTATATATGAAGTATTGCTTTGATTTTTTGCAGATAAATTTAACAATATAAACCATAGAGAGGTTTTCTGCACCTTATGCTCTCAAAATGCTGTTGAAAAGGATTCTCACGTATTGTTTTTTTGCCCTGTATACACCATTCCCAGGAAAAATGGATCAGACCAATCTGTCGCAATTTAGGAATTTGGTCATATCTTGGAGCATTAAGAATTCTAAAAACTGACATCTCAGAGAATAGTATTTGCTTTAAGTGGATATCTATTTGCTGTAAGCTTAGTACGCAAGGGAAAGGGCTTGAAATTTTAATGTACCTTGATTCGCTTCTTATCACTAATTTTAATATTAGTTTTATAAATTTTATGTACACATATGTATGTTAGTCTTCTTTCATTTTTTGCAGGGAGTGAATGATGTGTTTGTAGCACTTGCACTTTGCTATTCGCCATTTTTATGAATTGATTTGTACCCTATTTAGCACGCCAGGAAGCGAATACTGTGACTGTTGCATCTGCACTTTTTCCAGTTCAAACGACTAATACTTGTATTTAACTTACAATTTATCTGACATCATAGTAATATCTCTGGATGTATTCTGGATGTCAACCATTCTAATCCTGGCAGTGTATTTAAAGTTATTCTATTTCATTCAATATGTTTTAAATGTATAATCTGTATCTTTTATGGTTTGCTAAACCGAATAAAGATCTATTGATTGAAGAAAGGATTGAAAAGAATCAAATCCCTGGGTAAATATTGTATGCAACAAATATTGAGAGTATTTTAAAATTGGGTTTTTAGATATGAATGTACAATTATACATGAAAACAACTACGTAAAATAAAAAATCATGTACTAAAGAGCGTTCAAAATTAATCCATTGTGGTATGGGAGAAACATAATATGCATTGGTCAGATCATAAAATTGTTGAATTAAAAAGGCAGTATGATATAACTTAAAATAAGGAAAACATACAACACCTTCAGTCTTTGGTCGAGTTACTTTGGATAAAGATATACAGGCATGTTTGTTATTCCAAAGGAATTTAATACAAATAGAAGTAATTTGGGAGAAATAATAATTAGGAATTTTAAAGGGTAACATAGAGAGCATGAAAAGAACATGAGAGACAATCATCATTTTAATGGTATCTAATCTACCCACCGGGCCAAAGAGAAAAGGCAGAGCTTAGTCATTTTGAAGAATCTGTAAAACCCATTTGTCAAACGTGATGGCTCACCAACCACAAAGGAAATGTTTATTCCTAACTCCTCACCCACTGCCCCTTCCCCCTTTGCCCCAGCCCTTGGCAAATTAAAGTGGATTATTGGCCATTGTAGCAAGGAAGGAGTTGGAAGACTATAGCTCCTGCTGGCCCACACACTGCCTTCCAGATTTCGGGTCCATTAACTCAAGAAGACTGGGGTTTGTGCTGCATTACTGGCTGGGAACGCTGTTGCTGTCTACATGATGGCGCACTGGAATAGCCTAGTATCCAGGCCTACATTGATAACATATTTTGCTGAGTCCTGCTCATCAAGTGATGCCTCGGCCAAAGAGTCCCTAAGACCTTTGGCACCATTGACAAGATCTTGCTGGACATGTCTTCAAAGGGTATGTGTATAGCAGCCCAGCAGCCAAACTGCATTCATGACCACAGTGCCAGACAGGCAGAACAAAGCATGTGCTTATCAAAACCATCAGTGTTCTTGAATTCCCTATCTGGAGGAGTGATTGGAAATGAGTTTGGATTCACAAAAAGGCTCTCTGAAGTGTGGTGCTTGGTGAGAAAATCCTGGTCACATGTCCCCAGTGTATGGCGCCAAGCCACCTGCCTATTCACATGTGGGCAAGAACACGGTTTCGACCCAGTAGCCATCAAAGTATCTGTGCTGGCATCATTAAAAGGAAGTACGGGCCCAAATGTTGCTGGCCCAGGCTGCTGAATTTCTGTCAGGGCATTTGTTTTGGTCTCAATTGAGAGTAGCTGTATTTCTATTGCCTCTAATGCAATGAAATATCCAGTTCAGTACTCTGCATGCAGTGACTTGTGAAAATGTGTGATTGTGGAGCAAAACATTGAATGCATTGTCTAACACATCAACTTGTTGCCCTCCCTGAGAAAATGTTGGCATTGCGCATAATTGTTTTCATTAGAAACTCATAGTAATATAAAGATATACTTTTCAGTCAAGTAACATAATATTCTGTATTGCTCCACAGTATAGTGCAAGATCTAATGTGATATACCAGAAAAGTACAACAGAGCCCAGGTATGCCACACAACCAGTCTCTCATGATAACCTCAAATGCAGTAGAAAGGTGATTTTATTGCAGAAAGTTCCAGTAGGCCATACCAAATGCAAAATGTATGCTACGCAAATGGGAATAGCATAGCAACTTAAAAAATGGTGAATAATGACACAGCCTCTACCCGCTTCTCACTGGCTGAATTGCAGACAGCACTTTACTTCCCATGTGCAGTTTGGCTTTCAGTTCAGTAGAAAAGGTGTGCATCAGTCAGGGACCGCCAACCTGGGGATTGGCATGCTTCCACATGGAGCAGCCAGCTTTTGGGAGAGCACCAGTGTTATACTTGTTCCACTCCTAAACGGCAGAAGTAGGCACAGCTCTCAATAGGGAAATTGAGCACGAGCATGAACTATGGACTCGAAGCCATGGCAGACTTGCATTGCTGCCGTCAGTTGACATCGCTAAGGCCAACCCTCTCCGGGCCTGGCAAGCCAGCCAGCCAAGTAATTGACCATGCTGGGGCCTGGGGCCTCGACTGTGGATGGTGATGGACATTGCTAGTGGCAACATGCCTCATGATTTCAGTTGTGTGACACTATTACCAGGTTCAGAAATATGGATACCATCATATCGGATTTATTGTTTCATATTAGTATGCTTATGTACCTTAATTTTGGATTCCAATATTTTTTTTAATGTATAAATATTTAAGAGTAACTCCCAACACCTACACATTTTCAATGCTATACCTGCACCTGGACCATAATTTGTGAAACAAAACTCTTCCTCTGCAAATATACAGTTTCTTTTACTAATTTTGATCCAACTGTTAGGCCATCACCCAATGGAGCATGGCATTTTCACTTATAAAAAACTAACCGCTATTTTCCTATTTCAGTTGTTCTGTTTTTAAGTTAACCATCGCACATCAGTATCAATCTTCATTTGGAGACAATGGGCTAATGAAATTCGAAAGGAATCATCATTGATTAGTCAGAAGTTTGTGATTCCTTCTGGTAAGCAAGATAAGCAACCTTATTCATTGCACTATACCGTAGATTGCTGTATGAACACATATAATACACCAATGTTATAAAGTGCCATGTGCACCGACACATAGCGAATGTTCATTGCACTTATACTGATATTCATTACACTTAAACTAGAGACCTTGATAAAGCGACCTATGCATCCATGACTATGAATTGCTACATTGAAAATAGTATTATAAAGCCTCATGTGCATAAACATATGACAGGCGAACATTCACCCTTTGTACTTAAACCATAAATCTTAATAACGTGACTTGTGAATTCATAATGGATGTACAAGTACCCATTGCACTTCATCCAAAGATCCTGATAATGTGTGTATAAATAAAAAACATGTGCCTTGACAAATGCTGAATATAGTCATAAGATTGAATTCAGTCATATGCCCTTAATGTTCTAAAGGTCAGTCAACCCTATTGCATCAATATCAGGAAAATATCATATGCTTTAAATCATTATTCAAGGTATTTATACTTTTGAAAATGTGACATTTAAATGCTTGGGCTAATATGTTCTCCTATTCCTGATGCTATGTATATAGTGAATATTTTTCTTCAGATAACATATGTATATTATTTTTAAATGGTCCAAGTCTCATGTGGTCATGGTGCTGTAGTTGATATCTAAAATCACAAATGCATTAGCCCATCACTAACATACTAAGGCCATCAGATTAATCCTGATTCTATGTCTGGGATAATATGTGCAATACAACATTCTCTAAAAACCATAAAGGTACCATAAAACCATAAAGTATGTGATGTTTTTAAAAACTGAAATTCTTCTTAGTCCAAAAGCTCTCTCTTCCTTCCAGGCCATCTGTTTCAGAGGACTGGATTCGATTAATTCATAATGTTCTTGATCCCATAAGTTTTTTATTGACTTCTTCTAAATATTGCTTACTGTCCCTTAAGGACAATGTTGCCACCCTTGTCCTATGCTTTTATAATCACTGATTTTTTTATCTCTCAATTTATTGATTTCTTGCCATTCTTTCCAAGACATTTTGGATTTAGGGTTCTTCCTCTGCATGCCTTGTAATCTGGTGATGTCCTCCACCATTAACTCATAGAAGGTGTCAACCTTTTTACCAGCTGGTAGTTTCAGGCAGAATTTTAATTTTAATTTGAAGCCACTTGAATCGGACATATTCATTTAAATTCCCAATCTCTCACAAGCTTTCATCTGTGTTAATTGGGATATAGTAGTCATATTGGTGTCTGGGCACTCTATCTCCTCTGGTATGGTGTGTAATGCCAATAGCTCAGGGATGTCCAAGCCTCAAAAACATTGAGATCTTTTTGGATTCCTTCACTTTTGCTCTTTTGGGGATCTCATTGCAAAGTATTTATGGAATATTTTAACATGCATGTAAATTTGTAGAGTTCTATTCCCAAGACCACAAAATTCATAGATGAAGAGGGGCAAAGACGTAAACCTCAATATAATATTCTTTCTCGGATTGAATTCAATGTCATGGAAGAAATGTTAATAACAAGGGGTCTATCCTCCATTGCTTCTATTATGTGATCCATTTTTTCCATGTTGTTTATAGACTTCTTTTTGCTTTTCCCCTTCCACATAGTGGGCCTGATTCACAGAACTAACTTACGTCAAAATCCTAAACTTACAACAATTTTGGTATTCACAGAATGAACTTACACATTTGGGTATTCACAGAATGAACTTACACATTTGGGTATTCACAGAATGAACTTACACATTTGGGTATTCACAGAATGAATTTACAACAATTTTGGTATTCACAGAATGAACTTACTCATCCTAACTTTATGTCCGCCACTGGGCCGGAAATTCCGGCCCGAGTGCGGACATAAGGTTAGGATGAGTAAGTTCATTCTGTGAATACCAAAATTGTTGTAAGTTCATTCTGTGAATACCCAAATGTGTAAGTTCATTCTGTGAATACCAAAATTGTTGTAAGTTCATTCTGTGAATACCCAAATGTGTAAGTTCATTCTTTGAATACCAAAATTGTTGTAAGTTCATTCTGTGAATACCCAAATGTGTAAGTTCATTCTGTGAATACCAAAATTGTTGTAAGTTCATTCTGTGAATACCCAAATGTGTAAGTTCATTCTGTGAATACCAAAATTGTTGTAAGTTTAGGATTTTGATGTAAGTTAGTTCTGTGAATCAGGCCCAGTGTGTTTCCTCTTCCACTGCTTCCTTGATTACCCCTTCCTCTTTGACTCGGTGATGAGTGTAAAAGTATAATTTCTTCAAAAAAAATAATATATATTCTTCTTATTGGTGGCCTTCATCTGCTGATGAGCTATGGTCAGAGCTTACTTTAATTTCAGTCATGCTAGCTTTTTCAAAAGGAGTTTTTTTCAAATGTATCATTTTTATACGCAATTGCTCATATTTTCTAGTGGAGGTATAGCTCCGGCCTAACTGGTAATCTAACCTAGCATGGTTAAACTTTTGTACTTTTCTGTCCTTTATCTCTTCCTTATTTTTATCCAGATTCTTCTCCATTTTCTCTGGGAAATTCTTCACATCATGCTTTCCCTTCAAATCCACTAGTTCTTTTGCTAGAGCCTCAATCTTAGATGTTTGTATCACCATTTTACATTTGGCATGTTTCACCAAGGTTGCCATGAGTTTTATAGAGCACTGTTTGATATGGTTCCTCTATTCTTCCAGTAGATACAGATCCATATTGTTAAATGTTGGAACCACCATAATCTTGAACTCTTTGAGTATCCTTGAACACTCACTCTATTTGGTTAATGATCTCATTTGCCACTATTTTTTAGATTTAAGGATATGTGCTTTTTCCAATTCCTTGATTACATGTGTTGGAGTTGACATTTATAGGCCACATTTATCTTTTTATTGTACATTTTCCACATTGGCTGTGCGGTCAACGCCCCACTGTGCATGGTGGTGGGCTGGCAAAGTTAGGTGTGGTAATAAAATATTGCTTAACTTTTTTTTTTTTTTTAAACTAGAAATTCGCTGAAAAAGACGAAGGTTAAAGTGACATTCTAGTTTGTATGGAAAGAATATCTGACTTTACCTTAAAAAAACTTTGAAATTAACTGAAAAAAGCAAAGGTTAGAGTGCTGTTATAGTTAGGTGAAAATATCATTTTAAATGTAAGATTTTAAACTAAAAGTACACTGAAGTTCACCAGTTAGAGTTGACTGAAGCAACTGTAACTCACGACCTTGCCATGCGCTAGTTAGGAGGACCTTACATATTACATCACTCATTACGTTCTATGAAATCATTGATAGCATCTTCGATGACATCTGAAAAGACTTCATTGATGACAACACTGTGCATGGCTAGGCCGCAAGATATAGTTACTAGTTACTATTTAGCACAGGATTAGCATAGGCGTGTTTAGTTCTGACTTATATTGCGTGTCCCCTTTTGTCAAGATAAAGCTATATTTCTCTAACGAGCTCTAATGAAAACGAAAACACGTGTCAGGAGTTGCTTTTATTCATTCCAGGTTGGCTTGGATTGTATTTTACTAATCCAAAGCTTTAATACTGTGCCTGGAGCAAAAGACGTTTGTCATTTTCAGCTTGGCGTGGACAGCACTAGCTAATCCTATGATTAAAGACTTTGCTGCAAAAATGGCAAAGGGCTTTGTTACTCTTCTAGCTCAACGTGGGCAGCACTATGCTAATTCTATGCTTAAAACCTCTGCCAGAAAAACAGACATTTGAGGTGAGCAGATTTAGAGTGTCGCTGGTGTTGTAGATGTGCTCAGGCAAAAGCAGCTCTCCACCTAAACTTAGGAACTATTCAGAGTTCCTCACTTTGTTTGGGAAGACACACTGCACCAATTTGGGTTGTAGCTGCCATTTGTGATCTGCTAGGTGTCACCAGCTGAGTTAATCCATCCTGACATTTAAAGATCTCACCAGGTGATGTACAATTAGGGATGTGTCCTAATGAATCAGTCAGAGTGAGAGGTGTAGCGCCTGCTGGCACAGACCCCACGTCATCCTGCTTGTTGCAACATCACATAACAGTGGTGTTGTCCCCGAGGACCTGAACCAGCTTCCCCTTGATGAATGGCAAGAAAGCTTACAACCTCAAGCCAATGGCCCACAACTCCAGCATCTCCACCTCTCCCACATGACCTTCCCAAATGATCATTGACATGTCTGTCACCACCATCATCTCTGGGTGAGGTAGGGAGAGGGGTCTGCCACTGGTCCAATTGTGTTTGAGCAGCCAACACTGCAGATCTTTTACAGTCTCCAGAGAAACCTGGATGGAGTCCGGCAGGTTCCCTTGATGCTGAGCCACTGAGACGTGTGCCATTTGAATGCATGAGCTCAATAGACCAAGAAGCCTTAGAGCCATCTTCATTGAGACCCAGAAGTGGAGCAGGAAAAACGGAATCCTACCCCAAATGTCCTAAACTCAGTGATCCAGAGGAAAGGCCCAAAAATTCATTGTATCCCGGACGACTCCAATGAAAGAGCATTTGCAGAGTCAGGTGTGACTTGAACATGTAGATTGTCCACCACAGAGATGTAAGGACAGGAAGGTACAACGCAGTCTGGAGGTGGTCCGTAACTGACTGTGGTGAGCCTGCCAGTTGTCAAGGTAGAGGAATACTGGTATACCCGACCTCCGAAGACATGCTGCGACCATCGCCATCACATTTGTGAAACCCCCAAGAGTACCTGAGGCTGAAAAGACACTGCACACTAAACTGAAAATGTTCATTGCCCACCCTAAACTGAAGGTAGCACCTGTGGGCTTGCAGGGCAGTGATATGGAAATTGGCATCTTGTAGATCCTGCGGCACCATCCAGTCGCCTGACTCCAGGGCAGATAGAACCTGTGCCAACATGAGCATCTTCAATTTGTCCCTTTCACAGGAAGAAATTGAGAGGATAAAGAATAAAATAAAATAGGATGAGGGCCTCTGCCCTTTTTGAGTGCTAGGAAATAACAGGAGTTACAGCCATTCTAATCTTCAAGGCTGGGGCCCACTCTATGGCTCGTTTCTTCTAAGGAGCTCAACCTTTTGAAGAAAAATGGACACATTGTCCTCCAAAAGTCTTTCTGGTGTGGGAGGAAGATGTGATGGGACGGAAAGGAATGACAGGCCGCAGCCCCATTGGCCTATCTGCAGGACCCACCTGTTGCATGTTATGGCTGCCACCCAAGGATAAAATGACTGATCCTTCCTTCCACAGGGTGGTTGTGTGCTGCTAAGGGTAAACGAAAGTAGCGTGGGGGTTGTTCCCAGAAGGACTGGAGCCTGGGATGTTTGCTGTTCCTGTGAGCATGAATGCAGTCTGGTGGGTCACCTACCCTGATCACCAAAGGGCTGGGGTGCCTGTAGTTGAGGGAAGTGGCTCCTAATGCTGCCTATAAGTGAAACCCCCAGTGATACCTCAAAAGCAGTGAAATTGTAGTGGATACTGCCTTAAGGGTGTGGAAAGACAGAGAGGGTGCAGTCGCACTGCTCTCTTTAAAGTGCTCAAAGGAAGTCGTCCTTCTCACCAAAAAGGTGAGACCCGTCGAAAAAGGCATGTACATGAGCGAGTCTCGAACGTCACCCAAAACGCATGTCATTCTTGTCATTATGTGGCGCTCTCTGTCTAAACCGTCATGTCTAGGCCAGACCGTATGACATACTTGGCCATCTTGAATGGTCTGTAACCAAGTTGGCGTAAAATTATTCTGGGACTGCAGGCAAGATCTCAGCAACCATGTCTCATAAAACATGAGAGTACCTTCCCAGCAAATAGCTGGCATTGACTGACCTCTTCCCAAATGCCTCAGTTCTTTTTGACTCTCTGTTTAGGGGGTAGTAGGAAAAGACTTAGGGGTTAACCCTGCTAGTTGAGGCCTGTACTACCAGGCTCTCAGGAGCAGGATGCAGCATCAAGAAACCAGGTTTAGCTGGCACGGGTCTGTGATGACCTGCTACCTGTCTGTTCACAGGTAGGTCGGAGAAGGGTTGAGCCCAAGTGCCCATGAGGTTGCTGGTCAGGGCTTCATTGAGGTCAGGAGTTGTAACACGTCAGTGAGGATGTTTGTTTTTATCTCGAAGGAAGGAAATTGCAAATCCAAGACTTCAGCCATTCGTCCACTGACCATGGCAAATGAAGCTAACTCTTCCATGGAAGGCCATTGTCTCATAACATTTGGCTGCACAGATATAATTCTGATATGTCTGCGGGCTAGACATTAGATGAAGTTCAGGTATGCATGAGAACCTTAAAGGAATGGCAAACTTCTGGTATTCAAATTAGGCGTGTAGGGATCCTTAAAATGTATCATGTGCCACGTGGTCTGTTTTTATATTTTTCCCAATCTATGCACTCGCTGCAATTGCTTTGATAGCTGCAATAATCTTAGAAATAATAGTGTGGATTTCCTGTGTGTATTCACTTAAGATGAAAGGTAGCCAGAATTCTCAAGCAAAAATAACAATGTCTAACATTCTTAGGTTCTGTTGCATTCCTAACACTTGTTCTTCCTAGGTAAGCTGAGAGAGCTGTATGGACCATAAGTTGTGTATTTTCATTTTTGAAGCTGGCAATTTGGCACATACCTATGTTTACCCTAGGGCCAGGTAAATTCTAACTGGGTCATGATCATGAGATTGCACTAATAACTTAACATGGCACTCAACTCATGGGCTAGACATCTGAATACCCTCAAGGGCCACAAACAAATGCTTGGCAATTATTACTATTATGGAGCCGTCCATTGTAATATTGGTTATCTGTTCCTCATTTTAGAGAATAATATGTTCAGCACTTAACTATTAAAAGGATTCCCCATATTTCTTTTAAGTTTTGAATATGATTCAATCAAATTATGGGGGATCCTTTTAATAGAATAGAATCTGTGTGAAAATAGCGAATGCGACTACAAACATTAAAGGTCAAGTAAATAATTTCTTGAAGTTTCAATGGTGTCCCATTTTTGGGGCGGGGGATTAATACTGGTTGTCACTGCGCGACAAGCGTATCAATTGGAAATATTTTACTCCTGAGCAAAGTCTGCAGCAATTGAGGCAGGTACTGGTCACATTGGCACATTCAAGCCAGACACCTCACCCCACTCAATACATACCATAAGAGAGTAAAGTGATTCCCATAAACCTCATGTTTCTATGGAGAATTACCACACTTTGTGGAGCCAGTTTGAATGGGTCACATGGCCAGTGTTAGTGGACTATACACTACATCCCAATACACAAAACTAGACAGCAAATCATTTAAGACAGTTATTGCTAAAATTATTGACAGTATATAGATGAGTTAGTACATGTAACAGATGTCGGGACCAATTTGGGCATCCAGTAGTCACTATGGACTTCCTGCGTATACAGTAGGTTTGCAGACTATAAATGTAGGAATGGGCACAGTGAGATAAAATACCATTGTAGATTGCTTGCAGAACTAATCAATTAGAGATGATCTATCCTATTAAAATGCCCCAAGACAAGCAGAGATTATTGATTATGTGTCTTCACCTCTGACTGGCACCAACTATTGAAGAAAGATATGCATGGGAAGTATATTTGCTGCTTGTATACCATTAGGAATGGTACATCCTCAATAGTGATATCACAGATGTTCAGAACCGAGTACCAAGTGAACATCGGGCCGCTCCAATGATTGAAATTGATGGGTAACTTTGATGTGGTTTCTTTACTAATTCTTGCTGCTACATGAGTGGGAACTGGAATTGCCTCAAATTGCTTTGGAAATATGTACCCTCATAGGCCGAGAAACCTCAGGTTCAAAACTGCAACTCAAGGTAGAGGAACACAGAGAGATAAAGCTCCTGATGCAAAAAAAAAAAAGAAAAAACACCAGGCTAAGCAAAAAACATGGCCTGAATCTCTGCAACATTGGGAGTTCGGTGGGGGCCGTGTTAATTTGAGGGGCTGTGATAAAATAAACAAATTGGTATCAGTATTCTGATGTACAGAACTCTGGGGACAGTAGGTGCTCAGAGAAATACTCTGCAGATGGAAGGAACATACAAACGAAGGATTGAAGCAGAGATGGGTATGCAAGCCAGGAGGCTAAAATGTGCAGTCTGAGGATACCGAGCATGGTGTGAAGTAGAAAAAGAAAGGTTCAGAACCAGAAGCTCATTATAAAAAGAAGAAAGTGACAAGTTTGACCACCAAAAAGAAACAAACATGCCTCGGAATAGTAGTCCTTTACAGGCAGAAATATGAGCAGTAGCACTTATGGACAGTGCAGTGGACATAACATTAGTTTATCAAACTCTCAAGAAGCATATAGATATGACTCCTACTAACGATTACATTTAAATAGAATTATTAGATGGACATGTAAATTCCTCTATTAGATTTTGCGATTTATAAATAGAGATGAGGTACATTATAAAAGTATTTTTCTGATCCTAGTTAATGGAAGCCTGTGATATAATTCTGGCTGAGGATAACTGGCTGCCATCCTTTTTAAGGGGCTCACCTCATGGGGAGGAAGTAATATTTCTCTTCCTTAGTACTTGAGGATCTCATTGACAAATATGCGCATGCCTAGTCTTTGAAACAAGCTCCAGCATTGTACGTGTCTAATGGGTGGGATAAAGACTCAGCCACATGTGATTCCTCTTCGGAGAGTGAGCCGCAGGAGCAAGCCCACTGTACATTTATACCAGATTTTAAGGACAACATAAAGATGATCCTGACACAATTGCAATATCAGGGAGTGATAGTACGCTGTCACTTGACAATGAACGCTCCTCTTTTCTGGTGGTGCAAGCTAACAATCGCTGCCATATAGTATTCAATTACAGAAATTTTAACTTTATTGCACAACCCGGGGCTCTGATTATCTGCAGTCTCCTTTAATGCACAGTTCCACAGGTAGCAAAATACCATAGCAAGGGAAATTTTTTAAACAAGAACATTTAATCTCTCCTGAAATACAACCTCTTTTAATGCAGATTCCCAGTGGGTAAGTTGCTTTTACCTTAACTCTCTTACACTGTTAGTTTATGATCAGATTTCATGATTCTTGAATGTTTTGTAAATGGTTGAAGATTGAGTGAGTGATGCTTGTAATTAATTTTAATACATTTTCTGTGATAAGGAAAATCCTGCTCTAAGTAGCGCATATTTTATTCTTGTTCTTTAGTTTTTGTGGATGAATATATAAATGAGTGGATCCACACCACTGTGACTGGTAGGTTGGGTGTGTGCAATGTGGTGTGGTTATTGAAGTGCACAAGTGGAGGTGCATCCCAGAGCACATTGCTGGCTCGGTTCATGCTGAGTTACAGCCTGGTCTGCTTCAACCTCAGCATGAGCTTAAGAAGGGGCATGTGGTTCTCGGTGACCAACTCTAAGCTCTGCAATCTGTGGGAGGGCTACAGAGAGCCTGAGCCAACAAGAGGCAGTTGTGAGGGTAACAGACAAAGGTTGCGGCAGTCATTGGATTTGGGAAAGTTGTTTCTTATAGAATGGGATAGCTTAAAATGAGGTGGAGATTTTAGTTTGGGTTCCAGACCCAACTGGTGCTGCATTTTGTTCTTCAAGTGAGCTGACAGCTGTGATGCAGCAGAAGCGTTGGGGGATTTTTGTCATCTCACTTAACCACACCAACCATTATATACTAATCGGAAACGTAACTCTAATGACGGGCCCATAAGTCATTATTACTCAGTTTAGCAATATCAAAGGTCCTCCGATGAATCTTTGGTAGAGCTAAAAGGGACTAAATAATGAAAGACGGAATGCTATTTCTCCACGAGGACCTAAAATGAAGAAATTCGCTAAACATTGGCCATTATAAACATATCCAAATAACTCAGTAATAAAGACAAACACTATTCTTTTCTATTAGTTTTTCTTGTTATTTCATAATATGAATGATCAAGCACAAATACAAATTAGAATGTCATTATTTGGTTCATAAAATACAGAATAGATTCACAATAATCACAACAGTTCATTTATGAAAACATCAGAACATCAGATATAGAGGAGTGAGAGAGAGAGAGAGAAAACATCAGTGAAACAACAGTTCACTTACGAAATGAAATGTTAATGCACAGCGTGCAATTAGTCTGAAAAGCTAACCCCACTGCCGTTAAGGTATAGCAAGAGCATCATCACCAGCCGATGATGTGAAAAGTCTCTAGGAAAGTCTCTTAGGCTCAGCAGGTTTCGCCAGCCAGAGAATCAGGATTCAGCACGGCATTCAGCATACCACAAACGCAGGGACAGGTCACCAATCTTGTGAACAAGCCGAGGAACACTTTCCCACAGGAATCTTTATAATACGCTACTTCCTTTCTTCCGTTAATATGTTGCATTCTCTCTCTTCAGTAAGCCTCTCTATTGGTTATTCACGATCGTATGACAGTCTTCTGACAGTGACTTTACTGCTATTTTCTAAACACTCTTTGTCTAAATATTGTATAACTTCCAAGAGAGGAAGAGGAAAAGAACCTGGCTACAATTGTATTTAAACATTGAAATAGTTACATTCATGTCATCTACACCCTCACTTAGACAGGAAAGAACTCTAAAAGACTTTTTAGAAACAGGCTAAATATCTGTACTCTAAGGAAGCATTTGTAACATTTGAAGGACAGGAGCACGGAAAAGCACATCCTCTAACAATTTTAAGGCCTACATTATTTTAGCAAAACAGAGAATACTTTCTAAAAACTACACTATACTTTCACGAAGAATAAAGCTTTTTTTCTCCGTCGTTTATTTTCTGCAGTTAGGAAGATAGAATAACATCCAATTAGCATTATTCTCATTATTTTGGCTAAGAAAATCAAACTGTCGTATCTTGTGCACATTTCACATGTTGTACGCTCTCGTGTTATATGTTAATAGTTCCGCGCATATTATTAAAAAGCATGCATTAGAGTGGATTTCATTGAGCAGATTTTATTTACAAAAATTGTGCTCCATCAATCCCCCATCTGATGGTATCCCAAACCATCACAATAACCCTTATGAGATTACTATCTGATAACATAATTTTAGAATGCAGTGTCCATTGTTTGCATCTGTTTTAACCTAACACCCTCTAAATCTTTCATCACACTATAATAAACACCTTTTCGATCCTCCATTTCTATTTGTTCTCTCTTCCTTTTTCTCGCTCTTTGCTTTGCATCTTTTGTTTTATTCTTGCAACATTTGTAGAGCAAAAATACCATTAGTACGCTAGTAGCAACAGGAACTATTGGTGTTCGTATCCTCCCTAATAAGCTGTTAGCAAATGTTGAAAACCAATTACCTATAGAAGAGAAACCCTTACCAAGTTTCTCCCAAGCACCATCAACCATCAGTTTCACTAAATCATCATGTAATTGAGTAATGTTGCTAATATATCCTTCTAGATCCCTACTTTTATCAGGAATATATGTGCAACATTGTTGAATTTTCAGCATACTACAGACTCCGCCCTCTTTTGCCAATAATACATCTAGGGCAAGTCTATTTTGTAAAACCATTGTTCTCATAGCAACCATTTCCGTATCAATCATTAAAAATCCACCAGCAGTATCTGTTGATAAACGATCAACCACTGTAGACAATTTTCTAATCTTTTGTTTAATTTAGGATCACCGCAACTGAAGGTATCAATGCTCCAAAAATATCTCCCACAATTTCTGCAGCACTCAAACCCTTTTTACTCTGTGTTAGTGTTCTTCATTGGTTCCATGTTCATCACCAACATGGTAAATCTTTGGAAAGACTATACCCATATACCAACAACCATACCAATGTGGTGGTAACCTATAGTAGGCTTTTTTCCCACACACATAATAGACTCCAGGGAAAACAGGATCAGTACCACCTCTTAATCCCCAACCCCTGTTATAAGGAAAGTATGTTCACATTCACTGGAACCAACAAAATGATTATTATAGTTAGTCTTCTGCCTTAATAATCAAAGCTTTCCCTTATGAGGCCAATCCAGAGTCATTGCAGCATAAGTCTCACTCTGTTTGTAATTACCTTCTTTATGTGCCCATGGCGATTCTCTACTTTTCTGCTCCGCAGCTCTTTGTTTAAAATTCCTACGTCTATCTTCTACTGGATTAATGAATTCTATTTCTACATTATGCAACTTACAAGTCAGATTATTTCGATGTGCATATACTGTGTCTATTGTTTTAGTAGAATGGAAAAAATCACCCATGTACTCAGCATTCCTAGCACTATACACTATATTCATATTCCTTCTAATAGGAACTTCTGAAAATTCTAAGTCGTAATTCGAGTAGAAATATTGAAATGTCTCTTTGCCATAAAACAGACTTGTTAGTGCACTACATGAAATACCATATGTTAAGGGAAGGTGATGGTAAGTCACCCCCTCAGACACAGACGTAGGTAACTGCATGCACATGTAGCAATCTCTCGCATCCATAGTATCCACATACTCATACAAAAGTTTAGCAAAAACATTTAGTGAAAAATCATTAATTGATTTGTCTAAATGTAGAACACTACCTGTTAATTCCTTAATATTAGTCTCTGGATCTTCTTTCAGATCTCTTTTAGTATTAATTGTTACATGCTCATTATTATTAGTAATATGTACTACATTAATAAACATAAAATATGGTACTACAAATGTTAATACCAACCATACAAACATTGTTAACATACCACATGAAAGACAAACATTAAGATGTTTTTGCCTAAATATGCCAAGATTCCGTTTACCAGTCTCAGTACTAGTTCTATCCATTCTAAAAAATCAAAAATTAGTCAACAATTTAATCAAAAATTACTAAACTAAGTTTTGCTAGACTAGTTTTAGGCTTTGCACCCCACACCTTTTAGAGCCTGCAGCTCTCCTTCAGTTCTTCTCCTTCAGCTTTTACTTCTCCTTCAGCTTTTACTTCTTCCAGCAATTACTTAAAACTTTTCAGAATTCATTTATTTTCATAAATCCCCTCTCTTTTTCTGTACCCTTTTCATAAAAACAGTTAATTTAGGGTGGCTTGTATGAGCAACTACTTTTTGAACAAAATTCAAGAAATTCTTTTTCCCAATCATTCGTTGAAATAGTCACCACATATGTCCATTCAGGGGCTCTATATTTCTTATTTGGTACTTTAATTCTCTTTGTTCTTCGCACTTGCTCTTCTTCTTCTCCCACGTCACTTTGTTCAGATTGGCTAGATATTTCAATTACGGTTTCTGGAATCTTTTTATTTAGAGTGTATTTTACTCTTTTTGCTCCTTTCTGCCACTTGTCTCCCTTCTTTATTCTTTTCCCAATTTCATTCTCAATATCATTTGCAATTGATTCAGTACTTTCTTTTGATGAATCCCTTTGCCTTTTTTCTTTGTTGTTGCTTATAGGGATCACTTCGTTCTCAGCATTGACAATCACAGCATCATTTTCATCAGTCCCAGTAACTTGTGCCCACTCTACTTGATTCTCAGCTTGCCCTGGAGCATTTCTTTGTTCTTGTAGTTCCTCTTCAGCAAGTTCTTCACTTTCAAGTGGACTTGGAACTCTTCTGTTATGGCTTGCGTGTATCCAATCAGGCAAGCCTCCACACTTAACAGCAGTCGTCAACAGTATTACTTGATAGGGACCATGCCATCATGGCTCTAGGCAAGACTTCCATACATGTTTTTTACAAGCACCCAGTCCCCAGGACATAGGTCATGTCCCTGTTCTTGCTGTGTTGTTGTTGCAACTTCTCCAACCTGGTGAGACACAGAACGTACCACATCAGCCAATCCTTCTCAATAATCCAGTACCAAATCATCAGTAATGTTCATTAATTGATTTGCTGGGACTGTCAGCTGTCTCGTAGCCCTGCCCATCACAATCTCATGCGGGGACAGTCCTGTTCTTTTGTCTGGGATACTTCTCAAACTCATTAACACCAAAGCAGTGCGTCAGACCATTTCAGTGTTGTGGATGCACAAACCTTAGCCAGTCTAAATTTTATTGTGCCTTTTATCTGTTCAACCACACCTGAAGCCTCAGGTCAGTAGGCACAGTGCAACTTCTGCTCAATCTGTAATGCTGCACAAATCATCCAAATTATTTCATTGTTGAAGTGTGTTCCCCTATCAGATTCCAAAGAGACTGGGAAACCAAATCTAGGTATTATCTATCTAAGAAGCAATTTAGCAACTGTAGACTATCATTGCGTCTTGTTGGATATGCCTCAACCCAACGAGAAAACAGACAAACATCCACAAGAACGTATTTTAGTCCCTGGCAAGGAGGCATCTCGATAAAATCTAGTTGCATCCTTGTAAATGGACCTGCAGCTTTGCCAATCCGTCCCATACTAACCACTGTCTTTCTCCCTGCATTTTGTTGCTGACAAACAATACATCTTTGACAGAGACTTTCTGCAATAACCCTGAATTTAGGGTTAAACCACGCCTGATGAAACAATCTGATCATTGCATCTCTACCTATGTGTGTTGGACCGAGATAGACCCTTGCCATCTGTGATAACAGACTGTCTGGCATTACTGGTCTCCCATCACTGTAGGTCCACACTTCATCATCTGATCTGCGTGTACAACCTGATTTTATCCATCCATTTTACTCTGAATCACTTGCTTCTTCCTGTAATTCTCTCACCTCATCCCTTGGCCATTTGTTCATTTTGTTGTTCCACATTAATTGAATACATATTCAAAGCACAAAATCGTGCAATCTCATCAGCATATCGGTTACCCAGTGTGATATACTCACATCCGGACCTATAT
Organism: Calotriton arnoldi; assembly: GCA_963921515.1. Lineage (NCBI taxonomy): Eukaryota > Metazoa > Chordata > Amphibia > Caudata > Salamandridae > Calotriton > Calotriton arnoldi. The sequence continues at coordinate 150,248 of CAWUFW010000786.1, forward strand.
GCTGAAAATTTCACCACCCCAATTTGTGCCGGCAATTGTAGTGCCATCAGTAGATCTTTTACACACTCTCCTTTTCATATTGGTGAACCCGAAGAGGTCAAATATCCACGTTGAGACCACAACTGCCCGAAATCGTGGACAACCCCAAAGCCATACCGGCTATCAGTGTATATTGTTACTCTCATTTGCCTTGCTAAGCAACATGCTCTGGTAAGAGCCACCAACTCAGCCATTTGTGCAGAACTCACCCTCTTCAACCATGATGCTTTAATCACATTTGCCACTGTGCAAATTGCATATGCAGCTCTCAAACATCCTTCTGAATCTCTCAGACACGATCCATCCACAAACAAAACAACATCAGACTCAGTCAATGGTGTATCTTTGATATCAGGTCTTGGTTTGGTACACAATTCAGTCACATCCAGGCAATCATGATCTACTTCATCCAAAACCACTTCACAGCCAGGTGTTGGTAACAATATAGCTGGATTCAAAGTCGTACATCTTGCTATTGTTACATTTTCAGCTCCCAATATCACTTGTTCATATTTTGTTAACCGACTGCTTGTAAGATGCTGTGTGCGAGTTCGTGTTAACAAAATCTCAACTGAATGTGGCACATACACTTTCAAAGCATGTCCCATTACAATCAACTCACTCTGTTCAAGACTCACACAAGTAGCAGCAACTGCTTTTAAACATCCTGGTAATGCTGCAGCGACTGGATCCAGTGTGGCAGAAAAATATGCCACTGGCCTTCGTGCTGTTCCGTGAGTTTCAGTTAGAACTGACAGTGCGCAACCATCACGTTCATTACAGAACAACTGAAATTCTTTGTCAAAATCTGGCATTCCTAATGCTGGTGCTCAACATAAACTGTCTCGCAACTACAAAAATGTTTTCATGCCTTCCACATCAAGATGTATTGGATCTGTCACATCTGTGTGTGTCAATCTCTGTAATGGCTTGGCGATCAGTGAAACATTCATAATCCACTGCCTGCAATATCCAACCATTCCCAAAAACATTCACATTTCTTTCTGTGTTTTTGGTGGATTCATTCGCATAATAGCATTGATTCGATCTTGTGAAACTTTCTGAATTCCCTTTTCAATGATATGACCTAGATAAAGTACTTCTTTTTTACAGATTTGTAATTTCACCGGTGACACCTTATGCCCACCTACTGCCAAATGGTTCAGTAGAGCAATTGTATCTGTCACACAGTCGTCTTTCGTTTTCGATGCCACCAAAAGGTCATCGACATATTGAACCAAAACTGAATCTTTAGGCATTACCAATGACTCCAAACATTTCTTCAATATCTGATTGAAGATTGAGGGGCTCTCTGTGTACCCTTGAGGAACTCGGCACCATGCCAAAACACGGTTCCCGAACCGGAATGCAAATAAATATTGGCTATCCGGATGTAAGGGTATTGAGAAAAATGCTTGACACAGATCGATTACTGAGAACCACTCTGCATCACATGGGATTTGATATAGGATCACAGCTGGATTCGGTACAATTGGACAACAAGGTATAACAATTTTGTTCACCATTCTCAGGTCCTGTACAATCCTATATTTCCCAATCGGTTTGCGAATTCCCATTGTAGGTGAATTGCATGGACTTCCAAGGATTTCTTTTAATATTCCCTGCTCAATCAGCATATCAATCACAGGTGTTACTCCTGCAATTGTCTGAGGACTCATTTTGTATTTGGTATTTTTGGAAATTCTGCATTGGGCTTTACTGTTATTTGAATCGGTGCAACTCCTTTCATTAATCCAATATCTTTCCCTGCAAAATCCCACACATCAGACATCACGGTATCTCTCAACTCAATAGGCAAATCATTTGCTGTAAACAAAGATACAATTCATTCACTTCTGTTCCCTGCCTTAACATTTTGAAAATCACATCTTCGTCCTTCGTGTGAAATGCTATTCCATCTGGGGTACAATAAATAAAGTTCATTTTACACAGTAAGGGGCTGATTACGATGGCGGGCGGACTTGGTCCGCCCGCCAACGTAGCGGTGATTGGGACCGCCCACCAGACAAGCGGCAGTCCCACCACTGCAATTAGGATGCGCCCGCCATACTGGCGGGCGCATCCTGGGCTTTCAACATTGCGGGCGGTGCTGCTGGCCGCAGCACCGTCCGCAATGTTGAAAGTGCTTGCACCGCATTTCCCTGCACCGCGTGGCAGGCACCACGTGGTGCCTGCCACTTGGTGCATGGAAATGCAGGGGGGTACCATGGGTACCCCCCAGTGCAGCGACACCCCCCACACACAAGGGGGGCCTGCAACAGGCCCCCAAACCCAATCCCCACCATGGAAAGGCGCCTGGCCACACACATTCTAATATGGCGGACGGTGCCTGCTAGGCACCGCCACCATATTAGTGGCCCTGCTCCGCCCACCAGGCAATCCGTGCGCTTGCCACCAGCGGAAAAGCGGCAGACGGACTTTGCGTCCACCGCGATACCCACCACCATCCTAATATGGCGGTGGGTAAATCTCAATATGATGGCGGAACGTTCGCCACCGCCGGCCCCTCTGTGGCGATCGTTCCGCCATCGTAATGAGCCCCTAAGTCTCTACCTAACAAATTAACTGGACTAGTGTCACACACAACAAATTTGTGTAGTTCTTGGAAATTGGCAATTTGAACTTTCAGTGGTTTTGTCACTGGTGTTTTAATTAATTTGTTTGAAACTCCTACAACTTGGATACTTTCTCCCGAGAGGGGTAGGTTTGGTATTTCCACAGTTCTCACAGTGGAATGGGTAGCACCAGTATCTACGAGGAATGTAATGGCTTCGCCATCAACCTCACATTCCACATAGGGACTTGACTGACCTACCTCTAGAGATGCGCCAAGAACGCACTCTTCCTCCCCTCTCAGGCACCGTCATTGTGATGTATCTGAATCATTTTCTTCTGACTGCATCAAATATTGTGAAGACACCTGCACATTTGAATTCACTTGACCATTGGTATGAAAACCCACATTCGCATTGTACCTTTGCATTTGACCATTCACATCCTGATTTGGCATAGGAGCTTGTGGTATTTGTAAACCCTGTCCCTTATTATTTGATACCTGCATTTGTGAATTCTGATTTTGCATCTGATTCATCTGCGCCTGATAACCCTGATTCTGCATTTGCATTTGGTCACAATTTCCTGCCTGTCCTGTATTATTTAACAGACTCTTACACTCGCGTCGCCAGTGTCCAAATTTACCGCAAACATGACAAGGATACTTCTTTTTCCATTCTTCTTTATCTTTGAAATTACCTCTACCTCGACCCATCGGGATCATTTGCGTCACAGTATTGCCATTTGAAACTACACCATTCATCCCAGTAGTAGTCTGACCATTGCCCTGATAATCATCTGACGAATCAGTACTCAAATAACCCCCTTTCTTTGCTGCTTTCATCTGAGCCAACATTAATTTCTCTTTCAATTTTCTATGTCTCATTTCTATGTCATCTCCACAATACTTCGCATAACGAAGTATTTCATCAATCGATTTACTCTGCCAACAAATCAAATGCTGCTGAATCATAGCACTTATTTCAGGTCTCAATCCATAAACAAACCTATACACAAAGTGTCCCATATCTTTTTCTGTGATATTTTCTATACCACTGTACTGTTTAAATACTTGAAGATGCCTCTCATAATATGCATGCACTGATTCTTTCAATTCTTGCGTAGTTCTATCTATTTTCACCCAATCTGTTTCTTTCGGAGAAATCTTCCCCTTCAAATACGTAATGACCTGATTATATTTTTTCATAACCTCTTCTGAAGGTGCTCCTGTTTTTGGATCTCTTGGATAATTTTTTTTCGGTCAATCTACAGCAATTTTACACTCAACCCACAAATCTGCTGGGACTACAATATCAAAAAGACCTTCCAAGTCAACCCACAAAACCTTTGAAACCTTCACAAATCTTTCTACTTGTCTAAACCATTCAACAGGTTTTTCTCTCAACCTGGGGAAATCATTCATAAATGACAAAATGTCCTGTCTTGACCATGGAACATGCACAAAACCACCTCCTGGAACCTCTCTCATTGGGTATGCTGTAACTGCATCATCTGACACTGACTCTTTTTCTGCTTCTCTTACAGGATACAATGGCAAAGCAGCTTTCGTTGACACACTCACTTCATCCTTCTTTTTTGCCCATCTTCCTTTCCATCTGTTTAACTCCCCCAACATCTTAATGTGGAAATTAATTCTTTAATCTGTAATCGTCTCCCTGATACATTCAGATTCTCCAAATCTTTGTCTGTGAAATCCAACCCGTATGTTTTTTGTAAAGCTTTGGACTTTTCTATGTCAACTCCATACATCTGTGCAACTACAGAAAAAGTCTCATACAAGCTTCTTACTTTTCTCGTAATATTTTTACACAAGAATAGCAACTCATCTTCCTGATATTTACTCAGTCTCTCTGGACTAATGGTACCTGCAATCAATTCTTCCAAATCTCCTTTCAATTTATTCACATCTATGTATACATCTTTATTTCGACCACTACAACCAGGAGCTATCTCTCTAATCCAATCATCTAATTCTTCTGGCGATGGACCTAATGATCTCTGTACATTTTCACTCGTTTCACTTCTTGATCTATTAGGTGTCTGTGTATTTATTTTCTTTTCAACTTGCATCAATCTCTTAGGGTCAAGATTTATAACTCGTTTTGGTGTCTCATTCCTTTCTGAAACATCAATCAATTGTTCTATTTGTCCTGTGACTACACTCACATTTGTACCACTATTTTCATTTGTTCTTATTATCTCTCTATAGTCTGTATGAGGATATTCATTACTCCTCCCTGGAACAGTTAAGGCATGTACTCGCGTAAGTCTTTGCCCATCATTATACACTGGAACTATTGGACCGATTGTCACTGGAACTGACAAAACATCTGGGATCATTATGGATTTCATTCTCACTACTTCTTCTCTATTTACATTTTGAATCTCACAACTTCAGGTGATCTATTTATTGGTTCCTCAATCTGAATTAAAGGAGCATTTGGTGAAACACTCGAGACACTTGTTTTTGTATTTGTATTAATCTGTTCTTCTTGATATGGCGGAGATCTATTCATCAGTAATTCATTCAGGAAATCTTCAAACTCATCTGTACTATTATTTATATTAATATCCTTCTCTTGTGATTCAATATTTTTCCTTTTCTCTTTATTTTTTCCTCCTTCAGTGGTTTCAGTCTCTCTAACTGGGAACATCCCAGTTCCTTCAACAGTATCTCTTCTCCACAATTTTTTCACAGCATCCCATTTTGCTTCTGAATACCTACTCACTGTATTTTTGTATCTATTCTGTTTTTTGTATCTATTCTGTTGTCTTTCTCTTTTATATGCTTCGTAATTCCACTCTTCAAGAGCTTCGTACTGCATAGGTCTCGGATTGGACTCAAATTATTCATTCCTCTCCTCAAATTTTCTAAAATCTTAGTATTAAAAGTACCATTTGCTGGAAATGCCAAATTACCATCTTGTTCTGTATATTTCATCCAATTTTCTAACCAGGTACAAGTATGGTATCCCCTTTCTATCGCCATAAATGATGCAGGCGTTCATTCAGGAGCCATAGAAACTCCTTCTCTAATCACTATTGCATGATCTTTGCTAAACAATGTTTTCAACAATTTAATTATCTTCATGTTTTCTTTTAAATCTGTAAAGTTCGTATTAGTAAATAAGTCTACAATCTCCCTTCCGTATTATGTTTCTCTGTTTCCAATCAATGTTATTTACGCTGTCCATTCTCAGCGCGACTCACACTAACTAACCTATAGCAGCGCGGTACGTTTGGTGATGTGTACTCACTACTGTCCAATACCAGCGCAGCACTTTGTTGCGTCAGTATTACTCCTTCTACTGACCCTCCCTTTACAAAACCAACGCCAACGTCTTTTCCAGTCTTTGACAAACAATAACGAACTACATAAACACAGCTTGTCTGCTCCACTAAAAGAAATACGAAAGTATTTTCATGTACTCAAAGAAATTTCTACACTGCAGCACAACCTCGACCAGCGTGAGTATGCCCTCTTGCAAGTGAATAATTCTCTGGACTTCCCCAGTTAAACCCAAATAAACCTCCACTACTTCATTCAACCAAATTCGATGTGCAGTAACTTTCAGTTTGACGACCGCCTAGTACCACATCAACAGCAGACAACGCACATAAAGCTTAGTGTATGCCACACTAAGACAGCCCTTAGGCTTATCCCGGGATCTCAGGCCTACGACGGACCCGCTAATTCCATTGAGATTCAACAAACCTCAATGTGACATAAAGGTACGAACTCACATATATCATAAAACTGTTATAAGTCTGTCCTGTCTTTTAAACTCCACCTCTTCATTACCTAGTATTTTAGTCTAAACAAACCATCCGATTCAAGTAACAAAAACTGATGCAGCGGAAGCGTTGGGGGATTTTGTCATCTCACTTAACCACACCAACCACTATATACTAATCGGAAACGTAACTCTAATGACGGGCCCATAAGTCATTATTACTCAGTTTAGCAATATCAAAGGTCCTCCAATGAATCTTTGGTAGAGCTAAAAGGAACTAAATAATGAAAGACGGAATGCTATTTCTCCACGAGGACCTACAATGAAGAAATACACTAAACATTGGTCATTATAAACATATCCAAATGACTCAGTAACAAAGACAAACACTATTCTTCTCTATTAGTTTTTCTTGTTATTTCATAATAAGAATGGTTAAGCACAAATACAAATTAGAATGTCATTATTTGGCTCATAAAATACAGAATAGATTCACAATAATCACAACAGTTCATTTATGAAAACATCAGAACATCAGATATAGAGGAGTGAGAGAGAGAAAACATCAGCGAAACAACAGTTCACTTACGAAATGAAATACTAATGCACAGCATGCAATTAGTCTGAAAAGCTAACCCCACGGCCATTAGGGTATAGCAAGAGCAGCATCACCAGCCGATGATGTGCAAAGTCTCTAGGAAAGTCTCTTAGGTTCAGAAGGTTTCGCCAGCCAGAGAATCGGGAATCAGCACGGCATTCAGCATACCACGAACGCAGGGACAGGTCACCAATCTTGTGAACAAGCCGAGGAACAGTTTCCCACAGGAATCTTTATAGTACGCTACTGCCTTTCTTCCGTTAATATGTTGCATTCTCTCTCTTCAGTAAGCCTCTCTGTTGGTTATTCACGATGGTGTGACAGTCTTCTGACAGTGACTTTACTACTATTTTCTAAACACTCTTTGTCTAAATATTGTATAACTTCCAAGAGAGGAAGAGGAAAAGAACCTGGCTACAAATGTATTTAAACATTGAAATAGTTACATTCATGTCATCTACACCCTCACTTAGACTGGAAAGAACTCTAAAAGACTTTTTAGAAACAGGCTAAATATCTGTACTCTAAGGAAGCATTTGTAACATTTGAAGGACAGGAGCACGGAAAAGCACATCCTCAAACAATTCTAAGGCCTACATTATTTTAGCAAAACAGAGAATAATTTCTAAAAACACTATACTTTCACGAAGAATAAAGCTTTTTTCTCCGTCGTTTATTTTCTGCAGTTAGGAAGACAGAATAACATCCAATTAGCATTATTCTCATTATTTTTGACTAAGAAAATCAAACTGTCGTGTCTTGTGCACATTTCACATGTTGTACACTCTTGTGTAATGTGTTAATAGTTCCGCGCATATTATTAAAAAGCATGCATTATAGTGGATTTCATTGAGCAGATTTTATTTACAAAAATTGTGCTCCATCAGCTGTGACTCAGACTGATGGGGTTTCCTTTTGTGGCAGTGTCATGGAGCCTGTTCCTCATCCAGTGTTTAAACAGGGAAGAGATTAGACGTTTGATAACTAAAGATGTGAGGGCAATGATTATAAATGAGGAGGTTAAAGCAGCATTTTAAAAAAAGGCACACAAGAAAAGAACTGGAAAAAGAAAGATTAATGTAAGTAATCAGGATGATGAACACTTTTTCTCATTATCTGATTCTGATGGTGAAGGTGAGGTCAGGAGTAGTAAGAAGAGTAGGTTTACTACTAAGTGTCCATCTGGAGTAAGAAACCAGTTATCCAGGCACTTTCAAGAAAGTATTTCCAATTTCTTCGAAATCTGAAAGTGTTTCCTGCAAAGCGTAACCTTCCAGTTAATGATAAATCCACCCAAGGGGAGAGGAAGGAGGATAAGAATAAACTACCTCTGGAAGTAAGAAAGACTGGGAAAGATACATTAACTGTGGATGCAGATGATCAGTTCTTATGAAATGTTTTAGTTCTGCAAGATACTCAGGATCTGGGCACTGATTTGTTTGGCGATGATATGGGTGATTACAGGAAGAAAGTGATAAGGGACCCCAAGTTGGAAAGATGTTTGAGCAGGAGTGGGCTCCATCTTGTCAGATTCAGGGAATGGTGGCCAATAAATCCTGTAGCCAAGTATATACATTCCTGACTAAGAAAGCCTCTGGAGGCAGAGGAAAGGAAAGTTCTAAGATAGGAATGTTCAAGGCCAGTTATTAAAGACAACATTTACCATACTCCAGAACCAGAAGCAAAAATGGCAAAGTATATGTTGTAATTGGGTAAGAACGGGCTGGAAAAGTCTTTGACAAGATAAATTGATGGACGTTGTTGGCCCGGTGGCTCGTATCTTTGACATGACAAAGTAAGCGATCTCCGAATGTGTCAATATAGATATAAAGTGCTTAAGGGGATGGATCCAACATACATGTGTTTAGTTGCCAATGCAAGTTAGACTATTGTGGCCGAAAGAAGAAGAAGGCTATTCATTACTTTGAGGTCTGAGCATATCCAAAGTGTTTTTAATCATGCGTAGAAGACCCATTAAATAAAAACTTCTGAGGGTACTCCGGACTCATTTTTAACAGTTTGTTTGTCACTTTGTTTCATAGAAAGTGACAATAGAACTCTCTTTTCACTTTAAGACCTTTTGTGGATGCAGGCACTAATGTATTAGTGTCTCTCCAATAAGTAGTTTTAGGAGGATTGGTCCTGTTTACTCTTGCATCTGCATGATAGTGTGGATGATGAGATATTAGCCAGTCTGTAGAACTCTTTGACAGGCTCATATTGGTTATCTGCGTGAGACACCACCTGTATATTTTCCCCCTTTGTTCTATATATTTGTCACATTGTTTTGACTGTCACCACTCAATGCCACATCTTTTGGGATTTAAAAAAAACATTTTTGAATTTAGCTGCACCCTATTTTCCAAATGATCCCCCAGTTAGGGTGGGTGGGCCTTTGTTCTAATAATAAACATGGGACCCACTACACATGGAAGATTTTTGTGGAGTTCAATGAAAGTGGGGTGTTGTTGTTGTTGTTGTACGTAAAGAAGAAAATCAATTGTTATGAGAATTGATTCCAGATTGGTGGACATGGCTATATTGGAGGATGGGCCCAATGCACATGGTTTATTGTTAGGAGATAATTTTATTAAAGATTTGGGGAAGTATGTAGTTATGGTTTCAAATCTGGATAAGGTCCTGGGTGCAATGAGTAAAGTGTTTTCTGAAGGCAATTAAGACCGCAATATTTATTTGAAGGACAGCAGTTTTATTGTAGAGGAATGTAAGGTAGCTTTCAGGAGGTTTCACCCTCAGCGTGGGAAAGGTGAGAGGACAAAAGAAGAGGACAAAATTCCAACCAATCTTCAGGTGATTCTAACTTCCCCTTCCGACTATTTCCTTCCAAATGAAGGAGGCAGGTTGAGACTTAATTTAGATGCATTGAAGATTTTGACAGTAGATTCCAGATATTAGAGACAGTAATGGGTTATAAGATAGAATTTCTGGAGACACCTGTTCAGGAGAGATTCCCTCATCAGCTGCATTTTCATAGAAGGAAAAGGTATTGGTGGAAAAGGAAGTTGAGGTGATGGAAAAGGAAAGAAGAATAGAGGACTCCTTGGAAGAGGCAGTTTTTTGAGCAGTTTGTTCATTGTGAAGAAGAAAAACAAAGGATGTTAAGAGCCAGGAATTAAATCTCTTATACATTTCAGGGAGTTAAATTCAATTCAACACTTCAAGGTGAAGGGAATACATCTATTAAGGAACATCGTCAATCAATCAAGGGTTTGTAAAGCGCGGCTACTCACCCGTGAGGGTCTCAAGGTGCTGGGGGGAGGGATGGGAGGGCTGCAGATCCGTTTGGGCGCTGGGTAGATTCGAAGAGCCAGGTCTTGAGGTCCTTCCTGAATTGGGACAGCGATGGGAATTGCCTGAGGCGGAGGGGCATGGTGTTCCAGGTCTTGGCGGCGAGGTAGGAGAAGGATCTTCCTCCGGTTCTGGTCCTGCGTATCTGTGGGATGGTGGCCAATGACAGTTGTATGGAGTGGAGGTGTCTTTTGGGTGCATGGAATGAGAGGCAGTGTTTCAGGTATGCTGGTCCGGCATTGAGGATGGCCTTGTACGCGTGTGTGAGGAGCTTAAAGGTTATTCTTTTGTCGACTGGGAGCCAGTGGAGTTCAAACAGGTGTTGTGTGATGTGGCTTTGGTGGGGGATGATTAGGACCAGTCTGGCTACAGCATTTTGAACGTTCTGGAGGGGTTTCTGGGTGACACCGGCGTAGAGTGCGTTGCCGTAGTCGAGCCTGCTGCTGAAGAGGGCGTGGGTGACCGTCTTCCTGAATTCAGTGGGGATCCATCTGAAGGTCTTTTGGAGCAGGCAGAGTATGTTGAAACATGACGAGGAGACAGCATTGATCTGGCGGTTCATAGTGAGCGCGAAGCCCAGTATGATGGCGAGGTTGCGAGCGTGATCTGTGGGTGTGGGGGTGTTCCCAGTGCAGATGGCCACCAGGAGTCATTCCAAGTGGAGGGGTGGATCCCAGGATGAGGACTTCTGTCTTGTCTGAGTTGAGCTTGAGGCACCTGTCTCTCATCAAAGTTGCAACGGCTTTCATCCCTTTGTGGAAGTTGTTCTTGGCGACTGTGGGTTTGTTGGTGAGGGAGAGGATAAGTTAGGTGTCATCGGCGTAGGAGACGATGTTGAGTCCGTGGTTTCTGATGATGGTTGTGAGTGGGGCCATATAGATGTTGAAGAGGGTGGGGGTCAGGGAGTTGATCTCTGTAGGTTCTGAGAGGTACGGTGGTAGTCTGACCCACTGTGTTCAGCCGGTGAGGAAGGAGCGGATCCAGTCTAGGGCTTTGTCGCGGATGCCGGCATCGTGGAGTCTTGTGCTTAGGGTGCGGTGGGAGACGGTGTCGATGGCTGCCGAGAGGTCCAGGAGGATGAGGGCTGCAGTTTTGCCCTGGTCGAGGAGGGAGTGGATGTCGTTGGTGGGGGTGAGGAGTGCAGTCTCAGTCCCGTGGTTTCTTCAGAAACCGGATTGGGAGATGTCCAGGACTTGGTTGGCTTCGATGAACTCGCAAAGCTGGGCGTTGATGGCTTTTTTGATGACCTTGGCTGGGAAGGTGAGCAGTGAGATGGGCCTGAAATTCTTGAGGTCCGTGGGGTCTGCGGAAGACTTCTTCAGCAGGGGTTGATCTCAGCGTGTTTCCAGTCATCGGGGAAGGTGGCGATTTCGATGGAGCAGTTGATGGCGCTGCGTAGCTCAGGCGCGATGGCAGCTATGCATAAGATGTAGTGTGGACAGGGATCTGATGGGGCTCGTCAGGGTTCAAAATTAGATGGTTATACTATATCTCAAGGATACTTTTTTTACAATTCGCAAGGAACATTGGACGTTTTTAATTTTCAGATGGGAAAACTGATTGCAGCAGTTTTCAAGTTTACTGTTTGGTCTTCCATCTGCTCGATAGTGTTTTTTTATAGTTATTGCATCATGTTGTGGGTTATTTGAGACAGAGAGGAGCCAGGTTGATCATCTATTTGGATGACATGTTCATAGCTCAGGATCAAGTTATGCTATTAGAACATTTAATGAGGACAGTCACTCTTCAGGAGTATCTGGGACATGCTGTGAAAAGGGAAAAGTAAATCATAGATCCATTGAGGAAAGAAGAATTCTTAGGGTTTGTGGTGGGTTCAGATCGTTCGATGTTAAGTTTTCCTGCAGAGAAGATGCATCAGGTGAGAAAGGAATTGAAAAAATTGTTGAACAAAGAAAGTTTTCCATCTAGAGATTTGGCCAGGATCATAAAACTGTTATCCTTGCCAAACCAAGCTATTTTCATCAGTCCTTTGCATTACTGTACATTACAGAGGTTAAAGGCAGATTGCCTTTGAAAGGATTGTTGGTATCATCATCAAGTAAGATTGAATGCGGCAGCAGTAGAGAAGAATTGTTGGTGTTTAAAAAGTCTAGCAGCCAGGATTGGCCAGGCCATTTTTGGAGACAGTGTAAATGAAGCAGGTGCAAGTCGCAGTGGATGGTGTGCTAGGACTCATCGTTTTTCAACAGGTGGAAAATAGAAGAAAGGGGAAACAAAGTTTGCACATCAATTATCTGGAACCTGTGGCAGTCTCTTTTGCAGTGAGAAGTTTGGTATATGGCACTCCCAAATGTATCCTTTAGAGAATGGATAGTGTGCCAGCTGTTCAATGTGTAGGCCAAATGGGGAAGACTGAGGTCAAGGAGATTGTCAGAACTAACAAAATAATTCAGTTATTATTGTCTGGATCATCAGATATCACACAGATCAGAGCATTTACCAGGGAAATTGAATGTAGCGCCAGATTGGAATTCAAGGTATTTGACAGACTTGAGTGAGTAAATGCTAGACAAACAGGAGTTGAAAATGTTGAAAGTAAGGAGGAGCCCATTGGTGATAGATATTTTTGTATTTAGTGTGCCAAGGAAGCTTATTTTATTTTTTTATAGTTGTATTCTGGACCCGAGGCAGAGGCAGTCTATGTATTTTTACAAGAGGGGGATGGTCAGGCATGCTTTCCACCTTTTTCAATGATTCCCAGAGTTTTATTACAGACTGATAGAGACCCAGCGGGAGATTTACTATGATTTGACATCATGTTTGCATCACAAAAGTAGTGCAAATTGGCACCAAATGTAGATTTTCCACAGCCTTGGTGGGCTGAAAATCTGGATTTTATTAAAGACACAGAGGCTAATATTATGCAATAAATCCTTTATTGCCAACACTCAGCAGTATGTTAAAAGCTTCTAGAATTTAGAACTTCAAACAAACATTCCAAAGATAATAAAAACCCTAGCACCCAGTCCTCTTCCTTCTTTATTGACTGCGAACTGAAGAAAAAAACTTTTATGTTCTTAATAAAGTTGTTCTCTGTAGAAGAAAGGAGGTACTCCAATATACTCCAGCCGATTCTTAAGCTTGCCCTGTATTAATAAAGAAAAAACACATCAGGGTTGGGAGAAAAATTGGGAGGGATAATATTAGCCTCCGTGTCATTAATAAAATCCAGATTTTCAGCCCACCAAGGCAGTGGAAAATCTACATTTTATGTCAAGACCTGGAGGCCAATATTATGCAAGTTCAAAGCATATTCACTAAACATCTTGCTGCACTTTCAATAGGTTTGAAATAAAAGCGTCTAAACAGAGAGTCTGAAGACCAATCAGCACATCGTAAGATGTCTTGCAAACTTCCACCCTTCATACAGGCTTTAGAAGCAGCAGCACTTCGAACTGAATGTGCTCCAAACATGCATCTATTTCACATTTCTTTCACCCAACTTGCCAGAGTGGGTGAGGAAACAGCCTTATTGGGGTGTCTACATGAAATAAGTAATTGTTCCACCCCAGGAGGTCTTAACAATATAGTTCTATGGGGGCAGAACTTGCCTGAACCAAAGATGGCCGCTCATTGAGAGAGCTCCGTGAGCCAGCGTAATAATCCGTCAAGAATAAGATGCATCCAGACGGGGAAAATAAATTCAAAATATTCATTCATAATAAGCGAAGTAAGCGCTCACCGCGGAGGTATCCAGCGACCCAGTAGCGGCTCCCAGCACCAAGATTTTGACGTGCGAGGATCCCGGCCCAGGATTACGGTGTGACGCAATGGAGCCTGCCGAGGCGAATGCCCGGCCTGGAATGAGGCGTCCGAAGTGAGCCTTTTGCTGAACAAAGCAAATTGCCTGGACCCAGTTTCTACGGTGAGATTGGCGCACGCTATGGGCTCAGAGAGGCACCAGAGGGGCTAAGCGTAGTGGAAATGAGTGACTGCTGCTGCAGGGACGGGGGGCGGCGCAGGCCCAGAGCTGGCGGCCTCTCATAGAATCATGACCCGGCGGTGGCTGCGCGCCTTCACGCCGCACCGTGGTGAACAACTTGATCGCCGGCGGCCCCAGAGAAGCTATACAGCAAGTGAGTGTGCTGCGTGACTGCGGGGGCAGCAGGACTAAAATACTGCCGGAGCTGTGAGGAGTGGAAGTTTCTATAGCTCCATCACGTGGGGCCCGCGTCCCCATTCTACTGTGGCAGAAGCGTTAGAACAGCCAGGAACTTCTCATCGCCTGCTACAGGCGCCTAGTCAGTTGACATTGACATATGAGACTGGGCCACTTCTTGGTGCTTCCCCCACCCCTCATGATTATATAAGCTACAGTGACTTACTCTCTTTGATTAATACTGAAACTGCGCTATGTGATTTCATCCACGTGGAGCAATTGCAGCACGCGCTCAACAGAGGTGTGCCTGATCTTAGGCTGCAGGGGAGTTGGGTACTTACGGTACACGATTGTAATACCAGGTTGAGCCAGAGAGACACCCATATAACTACGCCACAGCTAGGATCTTGCGGACTGCGCCACGATGGGTAAAGTGGACAAGTCCCAATCCAAACTTCAATTCGAATAGCGCAAATCCAGACCCCGTGAAGAGGGGTCTGAGGCGGCGGCAGGACAGGTGGAGGATACTGAAGATGCAAGCGGAGATCTGCGGCAAATTTTAACAACCATGCAGAAGAGTCTCACCACAATAGACGGGAAGATAGACTCGCTGTCCTACAGAATAGACGGCATGTCGGAGTGGTTGGACAAGCACGCAGAGCGCCTGGACATGACAAAACGACTTGTTTCGGAAGTTGAGGACGCCCAAACAGTAACGGACACTGCCCAGAAGCAATTGGGAAGGCTCTTGACTACGCTTCAAGACAAAGCTGAGGACTTGGAAGCTAGGTCCAGGCGCAGCAATATTCGCATTGTGGGTTTGCCAGAAACTACGCCGACAGGGAACATGGAGATGTTGGTGGAGAAGCTCCTGGTGACGCTACTTGGAAGGGACACTTTCTTCGCAATGTTTATTGTAGAACGTGCGCATCGCTCTTTGGGTCCCAGACCTCCGCCAGGGACTCCCCCTAGACCTGTGATCGCCAAACTGCTAAACTACAGAGACAGGGACTCTGCCCTGAAAAAAGCTAGGGATCTGGGTGGTCTTAACTACGAAGATTCAGCTATTTCACTGTTTCCGGATTTCACCTTAAAAGTGCAAGAGGCATGACGCCAGTTTATTCCCATAAAATGGAAACTATGAGAGCAAAAGCTCGACTACGCTATGTTATACCCTGCCAAACTGAGGGTTATGATGGAAGGCAAAGCTAGAATTTTCACGGACCCCAAGGCACACCAGAAGGCCCTAAAGGAACTACCCAAACCGCGAACACGTGGGCCGCAACCAGAATCGGAGGAGCGCGTCGACGACCCTGCGGGAAGCCTGGATGAAAATGATTAAAGTGACTTAAAAGAGAACTTCGCCCCAGCACATCGGGCAAACCTGAATTGTCAAATGCAGGACAATATATTTCTGTATTCCAACGTTGTGCTCTGTATGTGGACCTAACGGGTCTGACAAACTGATAGGCTGCAGCAATGCAGTGAATGATGGACGATAGCTGATAATGTATGTCTATAACCAAATGTGATACTTTTAATCATATCGCTGTAGGGTTATGGCTCAGGGAATGACGCACAAGTCTTCATAGCGCCACCAGACTGTAAGGTGGCGGTTCCTCCCACTGGTCGCTGTTACGCTACAGACGGACGGCATGGAGGCTCTGGTCTATCATCTAGAGCGGCCAGTAACATCCGCCCCTAAGTGTTTATCACTAAATGGCGAAATGCCAATCTTATTGTTTGATTGCTATAGTAACCTTGGGAGTAATTGCTTGTTTTAGGTGGGTAGACTATGTTCCGACTATGCTCAGTTGGGGACGGCATAGCGTGGGTGGGGGTTGGAATGTTAGTTTTGAATCCACAGTATACATGGGTACAGAGTACAAACATCACATCTCTCGTTCGAAATTAAGGTACAGTGAGGTGATATTCTCGCTAGGAAAGACTAAATGTCGCAACAAAGGATAGCACGGGATCAACCCAATAGAATTCGTTTTATAACCTGGAATGTGAGGGGCCTAAATGATTTCCGGAAGCTGCGTAAAATTGTTACATACCTGATGAGGCATAATGTAGATGTCGCATTGCTTCAAGAGACGCACCTATCCCCTAGCAGTAATATACTGTCCTATAAGAAACTAATCAGTAATTTTCATGCAGCGGGGTTCACTTTGCATGCTAGGGAAGTCCTAACTTGGGTTAATCCCAGATCTGGGCTGTTGCTAGAAGCAAAAGAGGCTGACCCTAATGGCAGATACGCACTCATTAGATGTTTTGGTAAAGGGCTGGATTTGATGCTAGTTAACATTTAAGGCCCCAATTTTGACAACCCACAGTTCTATAACTCTCTCTTCTCTAGAATGCATGGGGACACTGCTTTGCCACAGCTATGGGGTGGTGATCTTAACTGCGTTCTTGATCCACGCTTGGACCGCTCCAGGGGCCCTACTCTGCGCCCCTCTGTGTCTGCTAGAACTATATGCAACATAGCCACGCAATTAGATCTAATGGATGTTTGGCGCACCAGATTTCTCAGCCTGGGAGGGTTCACACACTATTCAGCTCCACATGATTTGCACACTAGAATAGATTACTGGCTGATTGCTAGATCTCTACTCCCCTGGGTTCAGGATTGCACCATTCTGCCGTGCTCATTTTCTGATCACTCACCGATTGTTCTAGTTGTGGAAGTTCCCCCTGTGGGACCGGCTCCCTTTACATGGCGATTCCCTCCATACTCTCTTTTAGATGCAGCATTTTAGGCCGAACTGGACACGGCAATAGAGGACTTTTTCGACATAAACATAGGCTCGTCGAGCTCTTGTCCACGGTGGGGGAAACATTCAAGGTGTATATAAGGGGGGTGACCATCTCCAAACACTCAGGAGTTCTTTGCATTATCAGATATAGACTATAGACGCCCAACTAGGTAGGTTGGAGCAAGAGGCTTTAACTAATAGAAGCACCCAAATTGAGGAGGAACTCAAGAAAACTCTCAAGGAGTATCATGAGGCTGCAGATAATAAGCTAAAACATATGGGTAAATATGCGATCATTAAAACCTATGGGGAGGGGGAAAGACCGGGATCAGTGCTGGCTGCAATTGCCCATCTCCAGAGAGAAGCTAGCTTGATAACTGAATTACGAGATTCAGGGGCGAATTGCAAAAACATCCTGAGGAGATAGCCAACAGGTTTAGCAGGTATTACTCGGACCTATACAGCTCTAAAGTGGTGTCGGATGATGCTGTAATTCAGGAATACCTGGAACATATACAACTTCTGTGGCTCACCGATGGGCATAGGGAATATCTTATGAGACCTCTGGACCCCTCCGAGATACTGACCGTTCTCAACTCAATGCGAGGCTGGAGCGCACCGGGACAAGACGGGCTAACAGTCGGCTTCTACAAAGCTTTTAAGGTTATACTGATCCCACATTTGTGCACTTTGTTTGTAGAAATGGGGGAAGCTGGGGCGATGCCTCAAACAATGAGAGAGGCCCTAATAGTCACCTTTTTGAAGGCAGGGAAGCCCTCTGACGAATGCTTATCCTATAGGCCTTTATCACTCCAAAATGTGGATACAAAAATATATGCCAAAGTCCTGGCGAATAGGCTTGCCCCCCTGGTCCCAATAGCGACGAGATCGGAGCAGGTAGGGTTTGTCCCGGGCCATAGCTTAACATATAATTTGTGAACAGTATTTGGTACTATCCAACAAGTAAGACCCGAGATCGAGGCGGTTGCGGTCTTCTTAGATGCCGAGAAGGCATTCGACTCTGTTGAATGGGCCTTCATGATGCAGGTATTGCCAGTAGCTAGGGTTTGGGTGGGAGATGTGATTACACAACCATTCACGATATCGAGAGGCACGCGGCAGGGCTGCCCTCTGTCCCCGCTGTTGTACGCCATTGTAGCGGAACCTCTGGCGTGTGCGCTGCGTGAATACCACGGGCACAGAGGGATCCGCTTTCCAAACTACAATCTCATAGTATCTGCTTACGCAGACGACATGCTACTATATGTCAGGGAGCAGCGATCTAACCTAACACCGATAATCAACGAAGTAATGAGGTTTGGGAGTGTCTCTGGCCTGAAAGTTAACTGGGCTAAATCTATTGTATTCCCGCTGACCCCGTCTACAAAGCAAGTAGCTCAGGAATTCCTGCTGCGGTGGTCTGCTGACCCGGTGCACTATCTTGGGATACAAATCAACACTAATTCAGAATTAGTAATCAGTGATAATTATGGCAGGTCTATTGTGAAATTAGAAGAAGATATTGATCGCTGGATCTGTCTTCCCTTGTCCCTGCTGGGACGCATCTCGCTAATGAAGAAGGTGGTCTTGCCTAGATTTCTATTTCTCTTCCTACACATTCCCATGGTTCTCTCCAAACACACATTTCAGATCCTACGTTCGCTAATGGTGAAATTAGCATGGGCAGGTAAGCAGCTGCGAGTCAAATGGGATACTCTTACACTTCCCTATTCAATGGGCGGACTAGGAGCCCCGGACCTAGAATTATATTACAGAATTGCTCAATGCTCACACGCTTATTTTTGGTTGCATGGTCCGCAGGACCTCCCTCATCTGTATATTGAACGGGTGGCGGTTGAACCGGACCCTCTCCCCCAGAGATTGTGCCGGAATCCGATTAGAAGACATAGCACACTTGACTCCGTCAATTCGACAGTCCATGCTTGGCATGATTTATCAAAGAGGCAAGCTTTTGCACTGCTATACTCTCCGCTACTGCCCGTGGAGTGGTGTCACTGGCTCCCAATGAGTGTGGAGAGGGAGACGGTGCGGGCTTTATGCTCTGTTAATATCTCTAATATGGGTGATCTATTCACTGAGGGCAGGGCTCGTACGTGGGATAAGGCAGCGGTGGAGGGACAGGACCCACAGCACTCTCAAGATTCTATTTCTTCAGGGTTACGGGCTCTTTTAGGTGATGATCTACAGGAACCACCAGAATTACTTTCCCTCTCATACTTGCTTCACTCCAAATCCCCCCAAAAAATTCATATCTAATCTATGTGGTATATCACAAGAATTTAGGAGAACTCAGTACAGTAAGCCCAGATTGGACTGGCAGAGTGATCTAGGGGTAACAATAGATGATGACAAATGGAGATTCTGTTGTGAGGGCACTCAGAGGGTCTCGTTAAACGGTAGACACAGACTCATACATTTTAAATTCCTAAACAGAGTATACTACACACAAGAAAAACTGCTGCAATACGGCTTGAGAGACTCAGCCAGGTGCGATCGATGTGCTGCGGGCTTTCTTCATGTGGCCTCGTATTGCTGAGTTCTGGCATCAACTATTTCGGATGCTTAACGAGATCACTGGTCTCTCGCTCGCCCCAGATCCCCTGCTGGCACTGCTGGGTTACACTAGGGAGTTACAGGGAGAAGTACGTAAATTAATGGCGATGGGGCTGTTACTTGCTAAACGCAGGGTAGCAATGCAATGGGCTCGGGGGCCTGTACCTACGGTTGCAGAATGGTCTAAAGATATGTTGTACTGCAATACGCAGACTGAGTTGTACAATAAATTGTTACCCCCTCAATCAATCAATCAGGGAATTATAAGCGCAATACTCACCCGTGAGGGTCTCAAGGCGCTGGGGGGGACCGCTGTTCCGTTCAGTCGAAAAGCCAGGTCTTGAGCGCCTCAGAGTCGCCCTAAGATCTTTTGGGGACTGTATAAACAATTCCTCACTGAAAAAGAAGCGGTGGGGACTGAGGAGGTGCATTAATATTCCATGCATGCTGAGGGTAGCTTGGGTCCCTGCTACATAAAACAGGAGGTGCGCTGTAGGTGGTGTATACATATGTACAGGCGAACACACCTTTTAATCAGTTTGTGACTTGTATCTTGCATGTCGCTAATCATATTACGCCAACATTGTCTCTTCCTACTGTTCCAAGATATATAACTAAGAAGGTTCCTTTTGATGTCTCTTGTACTCCATGTGTGCTCTACTCTTGTAAGTGGTATTACTTTACACCAATATGCAATCTCTTACTGTGGTATGCTTAAATAAAACAATTTTTTTTTAAACCAATATAGTTCTACGTTCATATTCCTTCACACAACGCACCACACACAACTTCTCCTTTTCATCCAAATATGGGTAAAAAATTGTTGAGGAATTACTTTTTGTTCTCTGTTTTATATGGAAACAAATACCTTCCGGCGTAAAACACCTACTAAAAATCTCTAAGGCATGTACATCTGAGACCCTACGAAAAGACAGCAAGCACAGCAGCATCGTCAATTTGAAGGATAACTCCTCTAAACTTAATTCCATATTATTATTCCACGATTCAAGAAAAAGGAGAACGTGCGAAACATCACAGAGGGCAATATACATAGTACCTGGAAGTTTAGCCAATCTGATGCTTCTTAACAATCTCCTCACCATCACATCTTTACTAACTATTATGCCATTCACCAAACTGTGACCCGCTGAACTAGCTGATCTATGCAAGTTCACTGACCTATATCCTAAACCATTTGAAAACAACTCAGATAAAAAATGTAACAACTGAACTACATCCGCTCATACGGGATCCAAATCCCTTTCCATACACCAACTATTCCATTTATTCCAGGCCGATCTGTAGGCCTTCCTAGTTCTAGTTGCCCAGGACTTCTCAATGAGTCTCGAAGCCTCTGATAAAAGTCCTGGCTTTTTCCAAACTCTCCTGAAAGTTTCCATGCCACCAGTTGGAGATGACCTGTTTCTCGTAAGATCTCCTGAAACGTCGGAAGTAGTATCGGGAAATCCACACTCATCTCCAACATTATAGGGTACCATGCCTGAGAACTCCAGAACGGGGTGATCACCACCACCGTCTCTTTCCATTTGCGAATCATCCCTGTCACCCTGCCTATAATGGCAAATGGAGAGAAAGCATAGGGATGGAGACCTCTCCAATCTTGGAGAAAACCATCTATCCAGGGCGCCTCCGGATCCGGGTGCCAACTGAAGAATCTCCTCACCTGAGCATTCAGTCTGTTTGCAGAAAGATCTATCTGAAAAGGGCCCCATAACTGGTTCAATTTCAGAAACACACCCCTGTCTAACGTCCAATTGCTGGAGTCGTAGAAATTCCTTGAGAACCAATCTGCCACTGAATTTGTCATCCCTGGAATGTGTTCCGCCTGAACAAAAAGGCTTCTCTCCATGCAATACTCCAAAAAACTCTTGCTAGGTCCGCCAGACCCTTTGAACGACGGCCTCCTAGCCTGTTCACATATCTTACTGCAGACACATTGTCCATTCTCAATATTACAGAAGATTTGGCAGTCTGCTCCCCAAAGTATCTTATCGCAAAAGATCCTGCTAATAAACTTAAACAATTTATATGTAACCACTTTTCCTGCTCTGTCCAATGATCGCCAGTTCTCTGCAACCCGCACCTTGCACACCAACCTTCCAAGCTTGCATCTGCTTCCACAATCAAATATGAATTTTCTCCAAAAATTGCACGCCCATTCCATGCTTCCATATTTCTTAGCCACCAAACCAACTCCTGTTTTGCCTGCTGAGATAGCTATACATTCTCTGAATACTTCAAACCGTTCCTCAAATGAGAAGCCTTTAGTCTCTCTAATGCCCCGTAATGTAAATGTACCGGGAATATTGCTTGGATTGTGGACGACAAAAGACCAACTATGCATGATAACATTCTCAGAGAAACACAGTTTGACCTGAGAGTATTTCTTAATTCCTTGCGAATCCTTTTCAACTTCTCCTTTGGTAACCTCAAGACACTCTCTACTGTGTCTACCACAAAACCTAAAAATTGGGTTTGTTGACTTGGTACAAACTGCGATTTTGTTCTGTTTACCACAAAGCCAAAGTATTCCAGTAGACCTACTGCTAGTTTTGTATGTGCTAATAGTTCTCTCCTGTCCTGATCCATGATCAAAATTTCGCCCAAGTAAATAATCAGGCATACACCCCTCTCTCTCAGATAAGCTGCTACAGGTCGTAGGACCTTCGTAAAGCACTAAGGTGCCGATGATAGGCCGAAGGGCAAGCGTACAAACTTCCACATCTTCCTTTTCCACACAAACCTCAAAAACATTTGATGACTTATCCAAATTGAAACA
This sequence comes from Calotriton arnoldi, assembly GCA_963921515.1. Lineage (NCBI taxonomy): Eukaryota > Metazoa > Chordata > Amphibia > Caudata > Salamandridae > Calotriton > Calotriton arnoldi. The sequence continues at coordinate 172,779 of CAWUFW010000786.1, forward strand.
GTGAGGTAGGTATCTTTCAGATCCAAGCGTGTCATCCAATCTCCCTTCAGCAACACATCCTTCAATAAATGAATCCCTTCCATCTTGAAGTGATGATAAACTACCCAGTCGTTCAATGCTCGCAAATTTATTACTGGACGCATACCTTTGTCTTTCTTTTCTACAAGAAATATATTGCTTTCAAAACCTTCCACTTGCTCTCTTTCCCTCACAATTGCTCCTTTCCATATTAACTCCTGAACTTCTCTGTCTATGAGAGTCATATGTTCTCTTGGAAAAATTAAATTTCTTGGCAAACAGTCTTGAACCGGGCAACCTCCGAACACTATGCGAAACCCCTAAACAGTTTCTAGAACCCAGGGACCCCTTGTGATCGACAACCATCTTTGACAGAACTCTGCAAGTCTGCCGCCCAATTTTAAAGGGGGTAACAGAAGGGTCTAGACTTACCAGTCGTTCCTTTATTCCTTCTGTCCCCACGGTTATATCTTTCCTTGGATCTCTGTCTCTGGATATAAAAACCACCTCCTCGGAAGGACTGTTGTCCTTGATAGCCTCTAAAGCCATGTGAGAAAGAGACTCTGGTGATACCTTGCCAGGGAACAGGCTCATTGTTCTCCCAGCCAATCCAAAAACACGCTCATTAAAGTCTTTTTTTATCTCTTTCTGAGATTTCTGCATTGAGCTGAAAGCTCCCACATACCTCGAGAGGTCTTTAATAAATGCTTCCCCATATAGGAAACCGTTAGCTGATGGGCCTTCCTCTTTATTAGCAAGATCCACCATCTTAAGATCTATTTTCAGCAAAATACTTTTCCTCCTCTCGTTAGAAAGCGCCGTATTGGCGTTACCAACTAGACATATCGCTCTCTGAACCCATTGACGTAACTCATCGACGTCAATATTATTCTTGAAAACATAGGTTTACTCAGCCATATCAACATTTTTTGTTAGAGATCACAGATATCACAGAGATCAGAGCATTTACCAGGGAAATTGAATGTAGTGCCAGATTGGAATTCAAGGTATTTGATAGATTTGAGCGAGTAGATGCTAGACAAACAGGTGTTCAAGATGTTGAAAGTAAGGAGGAGCCCATTGGTGATAGATATTTTTGTATTTAGTGTGCCGAGGAAGCTTATTATTTCTTTTTTAGTTGTATTCTAGACCCGAGGCAAAGGCAGTCTATGTATTTTTATAAGAGGGGGTGGTCAGGCGTGCTTTCCACATTTTTCAATGATTCCCAGCGTTTTATTACAGACTGATAGAGACCCAGGGGAAGATTACCAAGATTTGATGCTGTGTTTGCATCACAAAAGTGATGCAAATCGGCACAAAATCTTTTTTTCCGATTTACTTTCCAGCGCTAAACTTGTTTAGCACTGGAAATAATGTGAAAGTAACCCAAAGCAGCACATATCACTGCTTTGCATTACCTAGCTCCAAGGGGCCATACCATGGGTGGTGCATGGGTATTCCCATGCAACCACCCAAGGTTTCTCATGCTAAACCATATTGTCGTGTAGTTCCTAGGATCCCCCCAGGACCTGCACATTTTGGAAGACCTAAACTGAGGGTTTGGTGTGCAGACACACTCTGGACACTCCCACAGGATGAGTCAGCCATTAGACCAGCTAGCTCTTCGGTGCCAATATCACCCCCCCTGTATTCTACAGTGGTGTATGTAGTTTCTGGCAACCACTGAACATGACAACCCTGACTCCTCAGGTATCGTGGAAAACAATACAGTGTCTTTTCGCTCAGTCACTCGTGCTTACTTTTCTCAGAATACACATAGAATGACGATTGGAACGGTTTCAATAATTATTTATTGGTCAAGCGTCAGTCTAGTGTGAAACATATTAGCTGCGACAATCAAAAGACAGGAGCAGACAAATGTGATCACTAGCACCAATATCGTAAATAGCAGATACATTTCTATCATAGTGCTAATAAGATTAATAAAAGCAGATTATATAAAACAATAGCATTGGCTTACTCCTACGATGCGTAGCCTACCTCAATGTACCTAGCCTAGATATGTAGGTGAAGCCTGTGTATGTAAATGTCAGGATAGAGCCTAATGGAGCCAAGAAACCCCCGGGGAAGTGCTAACCCCTCACCTGATGGTTCTGAATGAAGGACCCCATCTCTGCGTCGAGGATGGCACCCCACAAGGGATGTCAGGTCTCTGCCTGTCGAAGGATCAGCCTGCAGAGTCTAGGTCTAGCCTGGAAGGAATTCTCCTCTCTCTCTGTAAGGGGGAGTGAGGGTCTTTTATACTAAATTGGTCACTCCAGGTTTTCTTCTAGAATCGATATGTTTTGAAAACATTCACTAATCCTCTGCCAATACTTTTCTAAACAAACATGATCATGCACAGCTGGCTGTTGGCCATGGATGAAAAACGTGGTGTCCCTTATACAGAATAAATCTGTCGTGCCTGGGGACACGTTTATGTACGTCAGGTACAGGGATTAAGATAGGGTACTAAGAGTCAAGCTACTAGGTAAAAGGTCACCTGTGTAGAACCGTTATGTCGTGTGGATGGGACAAAACGTATGTAATTGGTATGTACATGATGGGACTAACCTAAAGGACATGACATCCACTCCTCATCAAAAGGTCAACAAGGTCAGCTTGGTAATGACAGAGTAAATGCTAAAAAAGGGCAAAAAATCATTTATGATAAAAGCATACTAAAAAAACACTTAAAAAAGTCCATAAAAGCAAGGTCTGTATCGAAAGCAGTCTTCCCTAAAAAGCGTTCATAAAAGGTCCTCTATATACTTGAATATATCGTCATTGTTTTTCTGAGCACCTTGAAAGCCACTATGGTCAGACAGAGCAGAGAAGAAAAAACAAGGCCAGCTCGACCTTCAATTTGGTACATGTTTAAAAATTGTCCAAACGGTTCCCAGCACAGGAGAGGCCAAATTGTTTAAGAATCCTTTGCTGAAGACTCAACATCACTGAACATGTCATCCGCAGGAGGCAGTCCTTCTAGCATCTCCAGTATGATATCAAGTGAGCAGAGGTGGTCATCATTGGTTCCCACTGCAGCCGTTGGGGAAGAATTAGATGCCTGTGTGCCTGAGACTGATGCCTGCACATCTGTAGTGGAGCCGATCTCCATTCCAACAGGAGCTGCAGCGTCCCGTGGAGGCTCTAGGAACGCCATCATCAACATGGGAATACGCTGTGGACAACTGTGCACATGGGCCCGCAAAGGCGCCAACAGCATGTCTATGTCCGGCGGTGCAACCGATGGAAGTGTCAGACAGAGGTCCAACATGCGTCCGAATCCGCAAAAGAGGCAGCGGAATACTGGCAGAATGCAGTCAAGTCAGGCTGGTCTGAAAGACAGTAACCAATGCTCACTCAACTCTCGAAGCCGAGGTATACCCACGAAGAACACCAATCGCTCACGACAACGTCGCTCCAGCAGTGTTCTCTCCATGTCTCGAGTGATGTTGACATCCATTGCAAAGCAATAGAATTAAAATGAGGATGCTCGCCACTGAAAGCAGGACCAAAGGAAGCCCTCCAAAAACGCTTCCAAGTACGGAGTGTATGAACGATGGAATCACTCCTAAAATGGTTTGAAAGGTGGTTAACAGACCTGATCCAATGCTCTTAAATAAGTGTCCTATCCCCCTCGTTCTCCGAAATGGAGCAGGAAGTTCGTACGGACCAGAGCCTGTATCTCTGCCGAGGACCTTGCAACTTGGAGATCAAAGATCTCTCGTGCTGAAGTTAAGGCCACATTTTGCTGAAACAGCATGGCTTTCAGTCTGCTCAGAGAATCAAACCCTATTTTGGAAACATTCAGCGAAAGCCACAGTGGTGCCTCCCTAACTGTGTGAGCTGGGGGAAACAATACTTGCTTACAACAAATAACCCTGGAGTTGACAGTCACTAGATAAGCAATGCCGGGCGTCATACCACAGCAGCATTGGTCATTCAGCATCAAGTAACTCCCATTAGAAATTAACTCAAAAACTGGATGAATTACAGCAGCTGGGGAACCTTTCAGGTAGCATGACAAGTTCGCTATTGACGCATTACACGCTCTGTGCAGCGACACCTCTCTACACACTAAAGACCCACTCAAGGCCCTTTCGCAGTTCGAACCACTCAAGAAAACTTCCTTGTCCTTATTCCTGCACCTATATGTGTATGGCAACTCCCAGGTTTCTCGTATGTACCCCTCGCCCAACGCTTCATACCTGCCTACTGGGTAATACTTCAGGCAATATTGGAATTGGAATGTCATGATTGGCAGTGTGATATAGCCATGGATTAACCATTCCGTAGACGGTGACTCTGCTACAGTAACTTCTCTAGTTTTTCAATGAGCAGCATGGTGTACTACACATCTCTGCGTGCCATGGTCAATTGTCTTTCGGTCCGATTGTAAGCCAAAAACAGATTTGTGTCTTTAATGTATCGCCATGGAACGTGGCCAGAGCACAATGATTGAAGTGTCCAGCTTAGAAGCATAATAGCGCATAGCTGAGATTGCCCATATTGTAGAATAGACAAATCTTGTTCCATTATGCCCATAGCTGAGGACCCAATGTTGCCCAGTGAATAAATGCGAGACGAGTGTGGTCATGCCGTTGTCTACCACAGCTAAGGCCTTTTCTAGGTTAATTCTATCGATTTCACGTAGTCTCTCTGCAGCTTCCTGTTGGGAGACTTTCCAAACCTCATTATAGATGGTATAAAAGAAGCGTATCCTACGTGGTTTCTTGGGACCTAACAAGAAATCCCGAAGATCCATGTTGTCTGACAGAAGGGACAAGTGTTGTTTCACCTGTGATAGTGTTGAGGTCTTTAGCCAATCTAGTGTAGTGAAAGAGGCACTCTTTTGGTTTGGCACCCTATGATGACCTTCGACTACCATCATTTTAACTGACTTTAGTGTGTTATTTTACCCTAGCCTTAATGTAGGACGGTCCTGCATATGCCTACTTCTCTTCTTTCTTGTAATCTTGCTGTCTTTCAGTGGGAGCTGTCACGGAGTAGAACAGTCTTGCCAAGAACAGAAGGTGTGGGATGTGCATTTGAAAGCGTGAGAGGGAGAGAGAGGTGTGGAATGTCGAAGTGCAGTGTTGTGAGCAGTGATGCACACGTGCTCGGTGTTGTACATTGAGAGATAAAGTATGTGATGCTATAGGACATTGAGAGATGAAGTATGTGAATCTATAAGCAGTTGTGCACAGTTGTGTATTGTGTTGTACATTGGTAAGAATTATGAAGTGCTTACTATTGGCTTTGACATGGCCTCATGTCATCCTTTTTTCCTGGCTTTGCCTTGCTTCAGTTTTTCTGCGTGCACAGCAGTGCTTGCAAGTTGCGCCATTTTCTGTGCTCGCACGTAGCTGCAAAGTGGGGAGGGCATGTTTCTGCTCCTCACTTGTTTTTCGCTCTGCACCGACCAGAGAGAACTGGATATTATCTGCGGAATGTACAACTCTGCCTCAGAGTCAAAATACGGGAGCTTGGCCAGCCTCCGTCTTGGACTTGACGCAGACTGGTACAGCCAGCTCGGTTTTTTCTAATGAGAAGGGGGCGAGGTTTTCTAGAAGCTTCGCTTCACATTTAGTAATGGTATTTAAGCTGGGAACCTTCGAGGGCCAGGTGGAAGCTCGCCACAGATTAGACGTATTGCTGTGGAGGTGACGGAATTTGATTCCTGATCGAACTCCTTCCTGGGCTGGTGAAGGGCTCCCCAGCTTGAGTTGGCAAGGATGTTGCTTAATCGATCGGTGAGGTGTTCCTAACCATTTTGTTTATATTTTCTAATTTTTGCTACTTGTATATATTGCATTTTATTCTAATTGTTCATTTTAGTCACTTGATACTTGGGAATCTGCATTTACTGATATATTTGGCCTACCGTCCTAAAATGTTGCATTAATAAACTTGTGTGTGTGTTATTTTAAATGCACCTGGATTTGTTTTCTTGCCTCGCCTAAAGGGAGTGCTGCATCTTTTCCTCGTCTTTAGGGAGTGGTGCTCAAAGTGTTTTAAATGCACTGGGATTTATTTTCTTGCCTTGCCAAAAGGGAGTGCTGCGTCTTTTCCTTGTCTTTAGGGAGTGCTGCTCAAAGTGTATTATTTAAAGGTGCAGTGGTATATTTGCCTCCAAAGTGGGAGTGCAGGGTTTGGGTGTGTCCTTTTAGAGAAAAGCACATTCAGTACATCTTGGCGTCACGAACAGGATTCGAACGTTGAATTTTAAAAAGGGAAAAAACATGTTTTCTAGAAAATTGAAAGCGGATTCCCAGATACCAATTGATATACCTGGATGGGAGGTAGTCCCATACGGTGCGCTAGCCCATGAGTGGGCTAATTGTGCTGGGCTGAGTGAGAATTGGAGTGTGTGTTTAGCTGACGCTGAGCCAGCACAAGTGGTTGTGTGTTTGCAAAAAGTGCCTGTGAAGAAAGGAGAGGAGCTTGCTATGTTAGGAAGAAGAGGCTGGATCCTCTTAAGTGCTTATCGTAAAATGCATGAAAAATGTGTTCAGCTGCAGAGTGCATTTGAAAAATTAGAGAAACAGTTTGTTGAAGCTAAAAATGCCTCTACGATGTTAACCTGTCAGAATAAGTTATTGCATGATAAATTGGAAACCTACCAGACTGTGGCAGAAAAGGCTGCAGTTCGTATCGCGCAATACAAGTATAGGAAATGGAGAGGAAGGGTTAACAAGAGAAAAGTACGTTTAGCTATTGAAAGTAGGAATTGACTGGGACCCTGAAACGTGGGATGGAAATATTTGGGATTCCTCAGAGTTTTCAGACTCTGGAGGAGAGTGTGATCAGGCTGGCAAGTGTTATAAGGCTGGCGAGCAGGGTAAGTCGATGGAACACAAAGTGATTCAGGCGCAACCCATATATCGTCGGAAGATACAGGGTAGTCCAAATTATCCCCAGGGGGTTGCAATGGACAGTATGGAGGATTTTACTCAGCAGGAGATTAATGACATTTCAGACAGAAACAGTGGTGTCATCTTGAATGCATTGTTTAGCATGTATCAAAAATTTGAACATTTAGAAAAAGAATGTAGTGAGCTGAGACGGGAGTTGGCTGATGCTCAGTTTGAAAACAAGCCTTTGAAAAAGGAGTTAAACATGTACCAAGCTCTGAAGCCGTTTGTTTTGACCAGCTATGATGAGTCATATGTGAAAAATGTGAACTTAGAGAACGTGCCAGTTAATCTGCAGGCTTCACAGACGGTCTTAATTAATTCTTTTGAGGATGTTACTCAGCCAGAAAGGAATGTGCAGGGAGATAGACAGACCAGTCTGTTAGCGATCGCTGGTTCCAGATATAAATCAGGCATGGCAGTGAATGATGAATCTTGCTCTACATGGAAAAACGCTATCCTGAAAAAAGATGTTTTAAAAGCATGGTCAATTCAGAAAGGAAACAGTGTATCATGTGTGCCAGTTCAGAAGCAGTGTGCTATTTTACTTTGAAATTCAGATGCTGGACAAATACGGATGCTTTTGTGCTTTTGCGCATTAAAAGACACTGGGCAGAGGGCAATAGGATATAATGTGATTTATCAATGGGAGGTAGCCACTGTTATAAAGTGGCATATACAGACAGAGACTGCAGTTTTGCATGAACAGTTTGTGCAGGCCCCAATAGAAAGTCCAGGGGTGGAGTTTGAGACACCGGATTCCCCAGTGAAGTGGCAGATTGTACTGCAAAGTGCATGACAGAACATTTAATTCCCTTACAGATGAAAAGGCTAAAATCTTGGAGACAGAGGTGGTGACACACGTGTGCATAACTAAATACGAGCACCTAGGAGATAAGGACCATACAAACAGGTGGGCAGAAAATGAAGGGATGAATATTCCCCTAGATTTACTCAGAACTGTGATTCTTATGTGTCAGAATGCACAAGCCAGACCAGTCCCACAGAAGGTGAGGGGCGTGCTGAAGAAAGGAAAATTACCAGAGCAGACAGAGCAGCTGGATTGCCTTGGGCTTCTGCCAATTGATAAAGGGAGCACGTATCCAGCAGTGAGTGGAGAAATAGTCAGGAAGGAGACTGCCCCAGCCCTTCTTACTGTGCAGGGAAAAAGAAAGTTTCATCCCAATACCAAGAATTCAGAGGCTGAAGCGTGGGTAGAATTCTCAGACAATTCCCCAGAGCCAGCAGTGAACCGTGCAGACAGGAATGATAATATTGTGCCTTTAGACTTAAAACAGGGACAGGAAAACGTGCGCTTTTGAAAAATGTTTTTTGCAAGAAGAGTGATGCTTGTTTCTTTTCCAGGTCATCATACTGCGACGTGTTGGTGTGCCTGATGTCTCTGCCCGTATATGAGTGCCCTGTATGGGCGGGACCTCCCCCCCCAAGCCTGGAGGGATCACCGGACAGTGCAAGCTGACATGCTGTGGCTGAACGGACCAGACAGACCTCCAAGACCGATGAACTGATTTAGTGAACATGAAGTACAATGTACACAGTGACCATTTTAAATGTACTCTGGAAGGCTGTGTGTCTTTCACACAGAAGGACTGTTTGTTTAAAAATAAATAGAACAGCAAAGATGTTGGGAAATTTAAATTGAAGAAGATGTTTTTTGAGTTGAAGATAAAAAGAAGATGTTGATGTTGCTTTTATTTTTTAGCACTAAATATATGTTTGGCTGCTTTCTCAGTAGAAGTTCCAGTATTAACCATTAGAGACATTAGGAGCATTACAGAGTTCAAAAGTTTGATTCATTTATTTTGTGTATCCACAAACATTTATTCTTGCTGAGTATCTAGGTATGCATGAGCTATTTTTACATGCTTTGAAATGATTATTACATGCTTTTATGATTTCACAGTATTATACTTGTGCTTTTAGTTCAGCACATGAGTTTCTGCTTCAACATGTGCTTTAATCGTAGTTGTGCCTTTAATTAAGAGGTTTGGTTTTTGATATATGTAAATGGTGATAGTCGAAGGTCATGGGGTGGAATGTAGTGAAAGAGGCACTCTTGTGGTTTGGCACCCTATGATGACCTTCGACTACCATCATTTTAACTGACTTTAGTGTGTTATTTTACCCTAGCCTTAATGTAGGACGGTCCTGCATATGCCTGCTTCTCTTCTTTCTTGTAATCTTGCTGTCTTTCAGCGGGAGCTCTCACGGAGTAGAACAGTCTTGCCAAGAACACAAGGTGTGGGATGTGCATTTGAAAGCGCGAGAGGGAGAGAGGTATGGAATGTCGAAGTGCAGTGTTGTGAGCAGTGATGCACACATGTGCTCGGTGTTGTACATTGAGAGATAAAGTATGTGATGCTATAGGACATTGAGAGATTAAGTATGTGAATCTATAAGCATTTGTGCACAGTTGTGTATTGTGTTGTACATTGGTGAGAATTTTGAAGTGCTTACTATTGGCTTTGACATGGCCTCATGTCATCCTTTTTTCCTGGCTTTGCCTTGCTTCAGTTTTCCTGCGTGCACAGCAGTGCTTGCAAGTTGCGCCATTTTCTGTGCTCGCACGTAGCTGCAAAGTGGGGAGGGCATGTTTCTGCTACTCACTTGTTTTTCGCTCTTCACCGACCAGAGAGAACTGGATATTATCTGCGGAATGTACAACTCTGCCTCGGAGTCAAAATACGGGAGCTTGGCCAGCCTCCGTCTTGGCCTTGACGCAGACTGGTACAGCCAGCTCGGTTTTTTCTAATGAGAAGGGGGCGAGGTTTTCTAGAAGCTTCGCTTCACGTTTAGTAATGGTATTTAAGCTGGGAACCTTCGAGGGCCAGGTGGAAGCTCGCCACAGAATAGACGTATTGCTGTGGAGGTGACGGAATTTGAGTCCTGATCGAACTCCTGCCTGGGCTGGTGAAGGGCTCCCCCAGCTTGAGTTGGCAAGGATGTTGCTTAATCGTTCGGTGAGGTGTTCCTAACCATTTTGTATATACTTTCTACTCTTTGCTACTTGTATATATTGCATTTTATTCTAATTGTTCATTTTAGTCACTTGATACTTGGGAATCTGCATTTACTGATATATTTGGCCTACCGTCCTAAAATGTTGCATTAATAAACTTGTGTGTGTGTTATTTTAAATGCACCTGGATTTGTTTTCTTGCCTTGCCTAAAGGAGTGCTGCGTCTTTTCCTCGTCTTTAGGGAGTGCTGCTCAAAGTGTTTTAAATGCACCTGGATTTGTTTTCTTGCCTCGCCTAAAGGGAGTGCTGCGTCTTTTCCTCGTCTTTAGGGAGTGCTGCCCAAAGTGTATTATTTAAAGGTGCAGTGGTATATATGCCTCCAAAGTGGGAGTGCAGGGTTTGGGTGTGTCCTTTTAGAGAACAGCACATTCATTACATCTAGGCACAACTTCCCGACACTATAGGAAGTCACTACCCCTGGGTCGTCTGTGTGTACATATCGTGGGTCGGGCCTATGGATACTAAACCCTTCGGTGGTACCCTTGAATCTCGAGTTACACATATTCGTGTCTACAGGCCAAACCAACCAACCCTTCCAATCGGTAGATGATGAATTGTACGTATTTGTACCATGTGTCCCTTCACTTGTCCGTGTGTTATTTGAAATACCCTTAATAAGTGTGGGTGAAGGGATGCTCAGTGTTTTAAGGTCTTTCACTTTTGCAAACCCATAAGAGGTAGTCTGTTGCACTGTTCCGTTCAGGAAAATAATCTGTAATGGTATAAGGCAAGCTCTGAATAAAGCCTCAGTTCCATGAACCTGCCACTCTTTTGTCCCCAGATGGATTTTGTGTCTATGGTGTCTCTCCAGTAGTTGAAATCCTGTATAGACAGTTGGGAGATAAAAGGTGCTGAATATATCAGCTTTGTATTTGTTAGCATAATTTTCTTCACAGTTGCATTAGTCTGTGCAAGTTTGTAGTAAAACAATTCTGGGTCTGATGTATTGAACCCTAAAAAGTATGCGAATTTCTGTGTGAATGTGGCAGAACTACCTTTTGGTGGTGTTGGGCAATGTTCCATTTGATGGTACACATTAGCAGTGCGTGGTAGGCCGGCTTTAGGGCAGTGCGACTGGTGCGGCCGCACTGGGCGCTGACCAGTGGAGGGGGCGCCGACCTCATGGGAGGGGGGCATTTGTTTAGCAATAACTTATGTTTGGAGAGATGAGAGGCCCTTATGCCTGGTGGTAGTGAGAGAATCGAGGAGGCGGTCATGGGGTGTGGGGCGCCAAAAATGATTCTCGCACTGGGCGCCACCAGCGCTACAGCCGGCCCTGCGTGGTACACTTGCTCTTTGCAAAAAATTATGACCAAAATGCTGGTAACAAAACATGGTATCGTAGTTGGTTGTATCCTCATACAATTCCCTGTAAGAAAATGCAGCAGACTGTTCTAAATCTGTGAACATAGTATTTACAGTCTCAATGTCCCAATCATCAGAGAGTGTAATGGGGGTAATGAAATCATTTAAGGAAATTTTAAACAAACGTGGAAATTTCAAATGTTCATTCGGGCCAAATACATCATATGAAACTTTATCCCAAACTATACCATCAGGTATTGAAATTGCTGTATTGTTCACCAGGGACAAGTCTCTTTGTTCACGGTGTGATGACGTATGTGGTTTCAGGACCAGGTTCACAGATTGTACTGCAGAGCGTTCTGGGAGATAATGTCCGTTCAGAAGCAGGAAAAAGACAGTCACTGTGCCAATCCAAATTAACAGGTATAGTACCCCTATTGCAAACCAAATATGCAACCAGGGTGACACAAAGTAAGTCTTTTTGAGCAAAAAATAGAATTGTAGAAGTTTCTCTTTCTTTGAAATGAGTGGCGTTTGATCAGGTTCACTTGGGTCTGAAGAGAAATAATTGAAGTTGATGAAGTAGCCAGACGCAGTTCGATCTGTCTTTGGTAGCTCCGCAGGTTTTGTAGAACTGGCAGATGTGTCGTTTGGAGGTACATTAATGTAGACATCATTGTTGGGCCGAATTGCAACTTGCATTGTTGTTTCTTCTTGATGTTTTCCAATTTCAACTGGAATGATTTGTGCTCCATTATTCGGTACGCCTTCACTTTGTGTAGCGGATTCTTGAAAGGTTATTAGTCTTTCCATCTGAACTTTCTGTATAGTAGCAAGAGGAGATCTGCGGCTACTCAAGACCCCACGCGGCCTACTGTTGAGAATCGGCCACATGATGCAGTTTGATCAGATAAATGGAGACTAATCTTTTCTCTTTTTTGCCGGCAAGAGGCTGAAGAAGTACTGTTCTTGTTCCCACTACCGCCAGGACAGGTACAGCTGTTCTGTAAGATGGCCCAAACTCTCTTCTGTCCACGATCTTTTCCCTGATCAGGTCCCCAATCTGCGGGACCCAGGCAGGTCTTGCCGGAACTGGTTTCACTTCCCCAGTGGCGGTGCGTTTGACTTGCACGTTGCTTTGTAACACTTCATTGAGTTCCTGTAAAACAGCCAAAAGGTCATTCAGTTCAAATGGTTTTGCATCTGCCACTGTGCTGGCACAATCGAGATCAGGTACACACATTCTTGTCCCAAACAGGATTTCATAAGGGGTACGGCCTCCCAAGGATTTTCTTGGCATATTATTGAGTGCCCTCTGGACCCCGTATAGGTGATTGACCCATGTACCACCCGCGTCTAATACCCTTGCTGTTAAGGATTGCTTTAGGTCCCGGTTTTTCCTCTCCACCACCGAATCTCCCTCTGGATGCTAGGGGGAGGAGTACCGCAAGGCCACACCCATACTTTCCATGGCTTCCTTGTAAGCCCGAGAGCTAAACGCAGGGCCACGGTCGGAATGTAATGTGCCAATTGCGTATGTCCCGATGAAGACTCGCAAATCCTTTATAACAGTTCGAGCGTCAGCTGAGCGCTGGGGCCAAACCCATGAATCCACTGTCACCAAGATGTACTTGTAAGCCCCGTCTGAATTTAAGGGGCTGCCGTGGTCCAAATAAACAAATGCTAGAGGTCTGTCTGAAATCAGTATTGTTGTTTGTGGTGGCCTCTGAACGGTAGAACCCTTCATCGGCTGGCAAATATCGCACTTCAGGACATAGTCCTTTGTTTGTTTTGTCAGCCCTGACCACCAGTAACACTGCTTCAATAATGAGATTGTTGCAGTGACTCCTGCGTGTGTGGATCCCAGACCCACGTGTGCAGCTAGAATTAAGCCTAATCTGCAATCTTTGTTTGGTATTACTCGATCTCCCACTCCTGGAATTTGAGCATACGGTGTGTTATGCGCATCTAACTTGTAGGAGTACTTGAGTGGAAAGCCTTTTGGCAGGACAGCAGAGCCGTTCTTTGGGGCATTGATAGCTACTAGTATATCTCCGTCTATTCTCGTGTGGGAACGAGTGATTGTGGCGACGGCAGCAGTTCGCACTGTCGCCTTGGTGGCTTCATCAGCCAGTAAATTCCCTTCAACGTATATGCCAACGCGCTGATGACTCAAGGTGTGAATAACTTGTGTCTGTGGCAGGCATGCTTTCAGCTTTGCCACTTGTTCCCATAACAATTTATGTTTTATCGTGCCACCCTTGGTGTCTTTAATCCAATTCTGGCCCCTGTAGTTCATTATAAGATTACACACAGTAAAATCAATCGCACACAATCAGTATGGGGAATTCCCGATCCGTATACTGTAGTGCTAGTATCAGGGCTTTCAGTTCTGCCAGCTGCGCTGTACAATCTCCTAGAGAATGTGTAGTCATATTGCTGGGATGGAACTTACCATCCAGCATACGACCTTTCACTATAGCACACGCAGCACTATATTGCTGTTTACTTCCAATGGCAGGTTGAGCAGAACCATCAGTGTAAATGATGTATTCATACTGATCTAGAGGCAAGATTTAATTCGGGAGAGGGTATTCTTGTTCGTACTGCAGGAATGCTTGTGTTCTCAGTGTAGGATCATATCTGTATTCTACATCTGTTGCAGTGAGAGAATTAGCCCATTGTATCCATCGTGGATGCAATGCCTTTGCATTTGGAATGCTGGCTTTGGTTACTGCTTCTAAACTCGGTATCAGGGTTACAACAATGATGCGTTTCCCCTGTGCAAGAGCTCTTTCTCTCCCTACAGTAGTCTGTACTGCCGTCAGTATTTTTTCTGTAGCTGCAAATCGATTTTCAGCATTAGTGTACAAATGAGATTTGTATGCGATTGGAAATGTCTCACCTTCATTGAACGTGATGTAGGTATACCCTGATAACCCGGGGACGACCAGTATTACCAGGTTGCAGACGTTTACTCGTGTCTGCAAGTGTTTTGAAGCTATCATGTCAGCTTGAACTGAACGTAGAGTGTCTGTATGTTTTTGAGTCCACTTGTTCGCTTTGAAATCTGGTCTGATTAGGTCATAGAAAGATTTGACTCTTTCTGCGCAGTCTTGAATGTATGTTCTGCCGAAATTCAGAAATCCTAAAATGGATTGTAAACCCTTCAAATTTGCGGCCAGGCTTTTGCCTTCACTTCCCAGCTCATATCCCAAAAATAGGACGCTGAGATGGGCAATTTTTGATTTTTTGAACTTAAATTTGTAGCCCAAATTGGCAAAACCAACAATTATGTTGTTCACCCTGCACAAGTGTTCAAGTAATTCGTCGTCCGTCAGATAAATATAATCTACGTAGGACACTGCCTCTTCATCGCAAGTTTGTAATAGCTCTGACACCCTTGCCGAAAATAACCCAGGGCTGTTCTTATAGCCCTGGGGCAGGCGACAAAACTGACGCTGAGGGCAGAAAATCCAGTCAAATATCTGCTTTCAGGAGCTATATTTTGGCAGAAGAATCCATTCGAGATATCTAGTGTTGTTTTGTATTTCTTCCGCACAATGTTATTCATTAATGCGGCACTATGTGCGGTCTGAACTGCAAATGTTTTTGTGCATGTGTTCAAGTGTCTGTAATCTAAAACCAAACGATATGTGTTGTCGGGTTTCATTACGGGAAACAAAGGGTTGTTTATTGGCGAGGTGCAACTTTCAATCACACCTTGGTATTCAAGTTGATCTAAGATTTCTTTGACCTGTTTCTTCCTCTCATTTTTAATAGGGTACTGTCTCTGCGGAGTTGGAGTAGTTTTTAAAGGGATTTCGTGGTGTTTGGACTCCACGTCCCACCCTACATGGTTGCGGTATAATGCCGGAGCTAGCACTTGCGCCCACTCCCGCGCGTATGAGTGTTTTAAGGAAACAGGAACGAGGTCGGAAAAGGCAGGCAAAATGACGCTTTCACCTTTTGGGCAATCCATTATAAATTCAGGCGGCCAATCTTTTTCTGCTAACAGTTCGCACTGTCGCCTTGGTGGCTTCATCAGCCAGTAAATTCCCTTCAACGTATATGCCAACGCGCTGATGACTCAAGGTGTGAATAACTTGAGCCCGTGGCAGGCATGCTTTCAGCTTTGCCACTTGTTCCCATAACAATTTATGTTTTATCGTGAATATGCCTCCCCAGACGTGGCAATTGCCTTTCCACCAACATACGAGATAATTAGAGTTGATAGAAAGGGAAAGAGAGGAGGGGGCCTAATTATTGCCACTGGTCCAGGCATAAAAATCACTTCTTTGGACTCAATAAGTACCGAACAGATTGAATTATGCATTTTTAGAATCGATGGTACATCTCAAGGCCCATGGAGAGGAGCTCTTGTATATAGACCCCCTGGCCCAAAGAAAGATTTCACACACATGCTGTGTGAACAGATAGCCCCACATGTACTTGCCACCGACCAATTCCTTCTAGTAGGGGATTTTAATTACCATGCTGAAATCTTGACTGACTCAGACACCAACCAACTTACCACTGAAATGGATTCTTTGGGGCTAGTTCAAATGGTGACAGGCCCAACTCACACTGCTGGACATACCCTTGACTTACTATTCACCAACTCCCCGGGTGTCACAGTCGAACCCTCCCTCCCACTACTGTGGTCAGACCACCATCTTTTAAAATTTTCGATTCCATCTTTTTTAGAAAAGATAGAGCATAAAAATGAACTAATTTGGCGCAGGTCCTGGCAAAAGGTCACAGCCTGCTCTTTTTCAGCTTTTTTCAGGCCACTTTCAAAAGACCAGGCCGAAAACGTCGACAGGATGGCAACTACCTTCGAAGATGAAATCACTCGCACCTTAGATAAGATCGCCCCGTTTACTAAGGTGAAAATCAAATCTAGATCTGCTCCTTGGTTCACGGAGCAACTAAAAATAATAAAACATTCCTGTGGAGTGACTGAACGCAAGTGGAGAAGGAGTAAAGATCCTACGGACCACAGAAAGTATAAACATATTCATCGTAATTACATGGAGAGCATCAGACAGGCAAAGAAACTGTTTTTACTAAATCGCATCAAAAAATGGCAAACTCTAATAAGGAGCTCTACAAGGTCCTAAAGTAGTTCACGTCCCCCCAACTAAAGACAGGGGTCGCTCTTTCGCAGGATTGGATAGATTCCCTCTCCAAGTTCTTCGATGATAAAATTAATGTAATACACAACTCCTTCCCACCTCAAGAAGCTCCAATTAAAAACTTGGAAACTAACCCGGTCTTACAAACATGTCAGTCCCCCGTCCTGGAGGTATTCTCCCAATTTGAATCCACTGAAGTGACAGAAGCCATGTTAAAAATAAAATCTGGCTCACCAGCTGACCCTGTCCCACCACGTTTCTTATTAATGATAGCCCCCATTCTCCTTGAAAGTGTCACCGACTTACTCAACTATTCATTAGTCCAAGAAACAGTTCCCAAAATATGGAAAACCGCTAGAGTTAGACCCATCCTGAAGATACCTACTGCAGACCCTAATCTCCTGGTCAACTACCGTCCGATCTCACTGCTCCCATACTTTGGGAAAGTACTCGACTCCATGGTCAACAGACAACTTGTTCACCATCTTGAGAGTAACCATCTATTGGACCCCTCACAGTCTGGTTTCAGGGCCGCCCATAGCACCGAGACAGCGCTGGTAGAGGTAGTGGACAACATCAGACTATCACTGGACAGAGGACAATCCTCTATTCTCATTCTACTAGACCTGTCGGCAGCTTTCGACACCATCTCCCACAGCATTCTAATACAACGGCTAGGGGAGATTGGTGTCAGAGGGAAGGCCCTGGGATGGTTCAAGAGCTATCTGACGGATCGAGTTACCACTGTCCAAGTTGGCGACATCAGTTCCTGTAGTAGGCCAGTCACGATGGGAGTACCACAGGGCTCTATGCTGAGCCCAACACTTTTCAATCTCTACGTAACACCACTGGCCAGGGTGATTAGATCGTACGGCTTTGACGTAATGTCATATGCAGACGACACTCAAATTCTAGTCACCCTTGGTCAGAACCCCATAGACACCAAGGCCCGCTTCAGCGACTGTATGATACACGTTAACAGGTGGATGAACGAAAACCATCTACAACTAAACAGTGATAAAACTGAGATAGTATTCTTCGGGAACGCACAAAAACACTGGACTAATGGTTGGTGGCCGGCAACCCTGGGTCCTAGTCCAATACCCAAACAATCGGTTCGAAATCTAGGGGTCCAAATCGATAATAACTTATCGATGAAAAACCAGGTGAACCACATAATCGGGTCCTGTTTTGGTACCATGCGCAATCTGCGTAAAGTTTTTAAATGGATCCCCATGGAAGCAAGGAAACCGTTGGTCCAGGGATTGATTATCAATAGCATGGACTATGGAAATGCCCTACTGTCAGCTATAAATGAGGATCTTTTATCTAGGCTGCAGGTCCTGCAAAACACTGCAGCCAGGTTGGTCTTAAATCTTCCGTCAGGTTCTCCCTCTGCCCCAAACCTGAGACGGCTCCACTGGCTGCCTGTGAGAAAGAGAACGCGTTTTAAGATTCTCTGTTTGGCACACAAAAACATGTATGGCAGTGGCCCCTGCTACTGGGAAAAGAAGTTGAACTGGCATCAACCAAGCCGGCCCCTCAGATCCAGCAACCAGCACCTCCTTGCCTCCATCAGAATCCGCACAACTCGTAATGGAGGAAGATCTTTTTCATTCTTAGCCCCCACTCTCTGGAATAAATTGCCACTACACCTCCGCACTATGGCTGATCACCACCGTTTTCGTAGGGAACTAAAAACATGGGGGCATATTAGCAAGACCGGCGATAAAATTATCGCCGTTTTAGCGGCAGGAAACTGCCGCTAAAACGGCGATAATGGGCTTGCTAATATGCGTTATGGAATTCCAATAGAAGCCCAGGTTAGATGTCCTGCACATCTAACCTGGGCTTCTATTGGAATTCTATAACGAATATTAGCAAGCCCATTATCGCCGTTTTAGCGGCAGTTTCCTGCCGCTAAAACGGCGATAATTTCATCGCCGGTCTTGCTAATATGCCCATTGGTCTTTTGACAATTGACCCCCCTGTTTTCCTCTATCAGCTGTTTTAGCTGGAGCTGCCGGTAAGCACCATGAGACCTTCGGGTGATATGAGCGCTTTACAAATGTCCCATGATTTGATTTGATTTGAGGATGTCGTATCCAAATGTCACATTTTCCCAAAAGAGACCTTTAATTTTTCTTGAGATGTCCCCCTCTATTTGGAGATTAATTTTGTGTAGATGGTGTGGGACACTCACTCTTGTATCAGGTGTTTCCACCGTGATGTATTCATTCAATACGGCAGTCACCAGAAATTCCTTCCGGTTCTGTTGCGCTGTCTAGCATTGTCAGAGCCCATTCCCCATTCAGAAGCTGAGTCCTCAGTAACTTGGGCGAGCTTCAATTTTTTGTTCTGACCGTCCTTGCCTCTCCGAGCTTTTTAATGAACCCTGAAAGGAACAAAAGGAAAGTGTATCAGTATCCTGATACCTGTCAGGTTTCCTAATATTATCACGATTCCTAAGGTTGTACCTCTTTTCAGAGGACTCCCATTGGGAAGACCCACCCCTTGATCGTGAAGTGTTTCCTTTATTATTATTATTATTATTATTATTATTAGATTGATTATCATTATCCCATTTCTTCTTAGAAGAAGTGGGTGCTTGCTTTGAGTTATCCTTATCAGAACTACTCACAACTTGTGGTTTCCCTGGTTTGGCTCCCAAGCTATCTCTACCTAGTGAAGCATAGGTTTTCTCAATAATTTTTGGTAATGCACGCTCCTGATCTGCAGAAGCTGTTTCCCTTAAGCTTTGGCGTATAGCCACCGCTGCTGCTTCTCCCTTGATGTTGCTCAGCATAATTGCTAAGACTTGGTCAAAATTACCCATCAGTTTCATCCCCAAGTCCAGGGCAGGTCCTGCCCCGTACTCATTTTGTATCTGTTTCAATACTTCAGGAATAACTGATATGGTCGGGGTACCGTGTATTCTAATGTAGACTGCAGCAAAGATTGTTCCCCCATGTGGTACAATCTTCAAGTGAGGGAACCCTTCCCATTGGCAAGCAAATTGTTAACATTCTGTGTTTTTCCTGCGGACCCGTATGGGGAAATACTGCTTCCAACTGTGCTATTTTTTTAGCAATCCAGAATGGTACTTGATCCCTTTTGATGGGAACGCACCCATTATTGCTTTTAGTGTCTGTGGAGTAATTATTGGTGTGCGTTGAGTACCATGTGGAGCAGCTCTCGCAGGTTGTACTGTGAGTGTTCGCATGATGAACTGGACAATATGTCTGTATAGCCTTTCTACTTCTTTGTAAAGTGTACGCACTTCCCCTATTTGGAGTGTTTCTATCTCAGGATGTGGAGTGGAGTCAAAATTAATTCTTATTTGTACAATAGACAGCACTTAAAACAATTGTTAAAGCTACAACCATTTCATTTATGAAATTATCATTTTAGTTTCTGCGATTGTTTACATTTAATTTGTACAGTTTCCTTAGACTCTGTATACAGTTGTAGGTCACACAAAAACAATCTGCCTAGTACACCATAATACAACATGAATTTTGAATACACCATGAATTTTGACTAATGTGCTTTATAATACAGGTACATGATCTAACACTGATGTCTAAAAAGTGTTGTGGGAATCGTATATGTGGTCTTGAAAAAGATGGTTAAATTATTTTGTGACCATCGAAACGTGTCGACGCTTGGACACACAATCCAGATAGTGACTTGAACCTCAGATATTCATCTTGGTGCAACATATCATGTTCTTGGTCCAACATTTTAAGTTGGATGTGTGGTGTCTATGACAAAATGTATTGTCTTTGTTCTTAGAGTATACCCTACAATACATTGTGTTGTTTTCTGTGCATATAGGTCTTGTTGATGCTGTAATTTGTTCTTTTTTTACTGATGTATAAAGACATTTTGATTGTTTTGTCTTGATCACATTTATTAATGATTTGTTTTACTTGTGTATGAATTTTAAATTGATAAAAATGTTTGTGTTGTTTTTAATGTATAACTGATATAGACATGTTGTGAGACATTTTTTAACAAAAAGAAGAATAAAAGAAATTTATATTCTTGATCTTTCATGTTTTTGGCCCTGAGTTTTGAATTAGACTCCCGTTTGAATAAGTGTTGATAGAATAAGTGTGAGTGTGTCTGTTGGGATTTATATTCTTCACTTAGTTTACCAAAGGAAGTCTTTTTATCTTACTGATTATTTGAACCCTATTCCTTTGGGTATAAGGGGTCCCTCTCTGCTTTTTTGGGCTTATATACAATGTTACATCAAGTCATAAACGTATCCCCCATATATGGTGAGGAATGTTGGTTGCTGCCTTAGAGTCATAAATGAATGCTCAATGGTTACTACAGGTGGGTCTCGACCTTGCGTGGAAACAGTGTGGCCAGTGGGAATATGTTCAAATGTCTGGCATGTGGAGCACATGACTACTACATGTGCTAGGTCCTGATTGGCTATGTGTTACTAACTCATGTGGCATCTGACTTTATGGTGTTTACTGAAGCGCACTTACCCCGTCGGGACATGTGTGCTTTATTGGGGGTAATCTCCACTGACCATTGTGACGTAGCTGTACCTATATGTGGGATAGATCAAGAATTTCCTGCTTGTGTGTTTGCCTGCCAGCTGTGCAGCCTCCCACCTGTGACCCATAAATCATTAATCCCGGGCCTAGGTCGCAGGGCCTACCTAACTACATACTTGCATGTCAAGGTAGATGTGGAGTTCGGGATGGGTGACTCTGTTAATAAGGACGATAGTTCATTTTTGTTGATAAACGCCTCAATATCCATATTAACAATACCTTGACACATCTCAGAATCAAAAACATGTGGGTTTTGTACTTTCCACAGAGCAATATGGTGTAAATGTTAATATTCCCAGTGAGAAAGAAGCATCTATGAAGAATTAAAATGTTGTTGTTAAGAGGATGTTTTATTCTAGGGAGCAAAAATATTATTCTATGTCCTAAAAACAATTGGGGACACACTTCTGTTTTTTATTGAGCATGTCTTTCAAGGTGGGGAGTACCTTGTGGAGCTGCGGTTCCAAGATGGCTATGCCTTCCTGTTTTCAGAGTTTATTTTTGTAAATTTCATTGCATCCTTTCCAGTGTTTTTCCCAAACTCTGAACCTCAGTGATTTTCAGCGTTTATACATTACAATGCTCAAAAATGTGCAGGTACTTGGAGGCTCATAGTCAACGACCCAGTACTGCAGCTCTTTAGTTTTACGGAAAGAGTGTAGAGGATTCAGCACTCGGGGGCATATTTACAAGAATTGCCACTAAGCAGTTTTCATGCTGATTAGCTGCAATTTTTCACCGCTGTCGATCTCCAAATCCTAACGCTAAGTCTGTGACGTATTTACAATACAATGCTACGTGGCATTAGGATCAGCTAGCGGCTGCGAAAAAGGACGCTAACTCTAGGGTCAAGGCGATAAAAAAATTCACGTTAGCGTTAAGAAAGTGCCAGCCGGCAATATAGCGATAAAAAAGTTTACGCTGGTCAGCCCAACGTCACTTTTCAGCATCTAGCAGCAAAAAGAGCTTACAAATATGCTGCTAAGGAAAAAAATAATTTAAATAAATTACCTGAATGGAGCAGCCAGGATCAAGTTAAGCACAGGACAATAAACCCCCCAAACACCCCCCAACAGCCAGGATGACCAGCCAGAGTCCCAGGGGAAGAGGAAGAGAAAATGCAGATTTAGTCAGGAGGAGAATGATATCTTGATTGCGGAGGTGACTGAGCATCAACACCAGCCCTTCGTCACCTCCAAGGTGTCATTGGGTACCAAAAACGAGATATGGCAGTTTATTGTCAACAAGGTGAACTCCATCGCAGGAGTCAAGAGGACAGTGACAGACTGCAAGAAGCGCTGGCATGATGCCAAGCATAAAATAAACAGAAACTGGTGAGCAATTGACAGGCAGCATTGCAGACCGGAGGTGGCAGTCCAGTGTAGTTTGTTTAAGTTTTTGTGCCGCAAATGGTTAGGAGTTCAATTTTCATTGACAACTCATGTACTTTGCGAGTTTTTTTTATTTTGGCTATTAAAACTTCACGCTAACATGTAATGTGGTTAAATTAACGCTAAGTGGTATTTGACCTGTATTTGTACCATTAGTTTTAGCTGTTACATGCCTGGCAACAGTCTATGGCTCTGGCATGTGACATATGTTGTGCATGTGGCTTTCATTGGTCAGATGTATTTGGTTCAAAATGTGTCTGGGCTTGCAACATGCAAACCTTCACAGATGCATGCTACGCCATACTTCACAATGTTTGATTGGAAATGCATGCAATGGTACAAGTTACACTGTTTTCCATATGTTGTATGTGTGACTACATATCTGGCAATTACTTACCCCATTCCAGTAAGGTGTCTATCACTGTCACGGGGTTGAAACACGCACATATGTGTCAATCAAGCAAGTACTACTTGTGTCAAAGATTTGGGGGCATACATACAAGAACAAATGCCAATGGGATATCACTCTTGTTTATTTTCTTGTGGTGTTAAAAACATCCCATATTTACAGGGTTGTGCAAAGCCAGTTAACATTGATTTATGCCACCTTGTTCATATTTGCCTTACAACAGCAGTCCGCTACAGCCAAGGGGTGGGCAATTGGTGTTGGTTTGGACGTTCCACCACATCTATAACTTTTTATGTCGCTCCAGATTCACATATCTGGAGCTGTGCCAAATTTGACAGCTCTGAAAATGTGACGTTAGACAGGCAAGACTAGTAGACATGTATTTAGTTCTTGTGCATTTCAGCTCATTCCATGTGTGCTGCAGCACACATGGATGAGGCAAATCCCCTTTCTAGATTATTTTTGTGCTCTAAGGTGTCCTTCATGCACAGAATAAATAACCATGCAGCGCACTCACCCTTGCTACAAGGAACAAGTATGCCGGCACTGGCACTGCCCAGATTTGTTGACACTAGCACAAGGGCACACACACACAGGGATGCACCATAAATATGGTACATATGCCTCATCCCCATGTTTGTTGAGACAAGACAAAGCACTATGCTATAAATGTTTGCACAACATCAGCCTCAGACCTTTCATCATAGATTACCCCTAAAAATTCTGATTGGGAATTTGCTGTTTCAATGTGTGAGGCATGGACATGAAAGTGGATGTATGTGACCCTGCAAGATGTTTTAATACACATGGTGGTGCACAGTGTCCACTGTAGGGACACTATACAGAAGTTAGTAGATGTGTGGTGATGTTGCACAGAACCATTGTACAAGTATCCTGCGTACACTGCAATGCACCTTGGGGCCAGTGTAAGCCATAGCTTTGACAGTATTTGGTATCCATTCTTTGTGTGTCTGCACTGACAATAGCAGTGCAGATTTCCTCTATGACACTCACGATATGCCCTTGGAGATGTCACTGTTACCTGTCAGGCTTATGTTGCCATCCAGGACAGTAGGCGGGAACCTGGAAAAGGATGCCTGTGATACTCCTGCCACTCTGGCGGCGGTATGTTGAAAGGTTCTTGACACCAGCATGTGGAGGACAGCGAGTAGTTTGGCCTGTGGAGGGATGCTGGTGCAGTACTGGGATGTGTGCTCCAGCCCAGGCACTATCTGGTTCAGGAGGCGGAGAATGGACCCCATATTAAGCATGTAATGGGCTGTAACCTCCTCTTGCCAGAGGTGAATGAGGGTGATCCTCTGGCGGAAGATCCGCTCTCTTCTACGGCACTGCCGTGGTGGTGGTTGTCATGACCCTGCTTCCCCCTGTCCTTGCACATTGTGCGCACTCACGTTTGTCCAACCTGGAGTGTAAATAGTGCTAGTATTATGGAATTGTCCCGCATGTTGGTACTTTAACTGTCCCAATGTATCATGTGTGCTACTGATCTGAGTAATCCCTGTTGGCAGTGGTTGTTCCATCAATTACATGTTTGTGCACTCCGAATGGATATGTCCAACAATGACTGTATACATGAGGAACATTAGTTACGCGAAAGACATTAAGCATGTTGCATTCGCAACCATGGCACGTGTCCACAAAACCGTCGACACGCACACATGGCCTACTTGATGGTGACACATTGTCAGCACACCTCCACATGCGGCCGGTCGAGCGCTAGGCTATAAAAAACGCTCAAACTATCTGCACGTGGCAGGGGTGGCGTTAGGGAGGCGCAACGAGGATACATTTTTTCATTTTTCTATGTGTGCTGCATTCTGCAGTGCACATAGAAAGAGGAATTCACCTCTTGTGACTGATTTTGTGCAGAAAGTTGTTCCTGCACAAAATCAATCAGCCTCGCAACGCACCATAGTGCAAGGGTGCCTGCATTGGCGCATGGCAGCCTATTGTGCGCCAGCGCTGGGGAAAAGGGCAGGAATGCTCTGTATCTTATAGATATGGTGCATTCCTGCCCTTTTCTTTTGACGCAGGGCAGTGCAGCAAGATTCCTTGCGGTGCTGCCCTCCGCCACAACCTCATAAATGAGGCCCCTATTATACAAGTGTGTTAGCGTCATCTTTATGACCAGGTAATTCCTAGCAGTAAGATACTGCCGCTAATTTGACTTAGCAGCAGTTTTTTCTTTTTTAGCGACGTACAAGATAATCCTTGTAAAGATTGCGTTGTGTGTTTTGTGGGAGTTTTTACGCAGCAACGCCTACCTTGCATCTCATTTTCGTTAAGACACGCTAACCGAATTGACTCTGTGAGATATTGCCGCTAAATCTGTAAGGGGGCTTTGCGGCAACTGGTAAATATGGCGATTAAAAAGAAGCCAACGTAGCGTCAAACAATTTATGCTACGGCTGCAATAAATCCTTGTAAATATGCCCCTTAATTTGTAAAATAATAAGTGCCGGACCTAAACATCTGCTCAGAAGTTGCCGCCTGCATTGCAGAAGGTCTTGGTGCAGAACACCAAGGCTTCTAGTCTTGATTCCAGCTCATACCTCTTTAATTTCTCACCTGACACTCCCTGCCCCTCTGCCTCATTCTTAGTTATTTTTTGTCCCTGCTTTCTGCCTTTGTCACTGGTTTTCTGTCTTTCCCTTCCTCTTTCTTTCCCCTTTTATGTTTTTCTCTCTCGCCTGTTCTGGGTCGAAGTCTGAAGAGAAAAGAAGTAAGTGCTGATCCTCAAATATCAGTGCTGGTGAGCCCCACCTGCAACCATTTACTCAAATTAAGCTCAGGGATGCGTGGGATAAAAGAACTAAAGCGTAGAAATGCGATTGAAGCCTTCCCTATGTTAGTTCATACCTCCCAGCTGGTCGTCTTTAGCAGGAGGCTCTGAACTGCCTCTTACGCACATCACTTAAGCCAACAATGGCGCTACATCGAGGTGGTGGGGGTCGGAGCTAGGAGGGACGGAATGCCCCCTACTTGCAAGCAACCTAGACTCCTACTGGGACCCATAGCCAAGCAGCTATTGTAGAGCGTTATCTGTACATGCGCACCAGACAGATTTCATTTAGAAGGGATGAGTTGTTATCTATCACATAGGCCACTAGTTGCAATCCAGGTGTGCATAGGCTATAAACACCTGCATGTAACCTGTGAGATGTGAGAGGGAATTCATAAAGGTTTTAACTCCGTCTTCCATCCTAAAAATGGGTCCAGTTGGATAGTCAAAAATACTCATTATTAAGTGCCAAGTGAGTATTGTGAGTTATAGACAAGGATATAGAGTTGCAAAATCAAAACCACTTTCAAATCTCGCTTTATCTCTTGCCATTTTGTAGAGTGACATAGAAAGTGTAAATCTTTGTTTGCTCCGATCGGCTGTTCAGTCTGGGAGCAAGGCGTGGACAACCAGCTGGATGTTTGAACTTCTTCCAGCCTAACTTGCCTCAAAGGGATTACTGATTATACATTAAGTGAGGCATTTGCAACCTATTTCGAGTGCTGCTCTACACAATGAATATTTCAGGAATTATTGTTGAGATCTTTGGACATCACAGCGTGAGGTAAGGGCCCCCCGTAAATGCCCATTTGGGCTTTCCAGGACCGTAAACATGGCTCCAGTGTGGGTGGGAAGTCCAGAGACATAATTCCTCACCCCAAATACGCATTTCGCCCTTCACTGACCTCGAAGCTCTGCATGTATGGCTTCGTTGAGAATAGCGTGCTGAGAGGCATTAGGGCCCTGGGCTCAAATACAAATGTTGGCCTGCCAGCATCCCAAGCAGACCAGGCATGGCCTCCGTGGGATGGGAGCCATCACCAGCAGGCATGACTGCTGGGATCCAGATGCTGTGTATGGTAGATTTCGTTTTAAACAAACTAATATTTTTTTTCTAGTGGGCTTATTTCTGGCGGTATTAGCTTGAAACCGAAAACCATTACTGTAACTGTCTCTAGTGGATGACTGAATGATCAGCCTGATTGTGGACTTCATGTTAGGAACTCCAATATCATTGTCAGAACATTGTTGGAGCATGAACGGATAGAGATGGGAAAGTGATCACATTTCTTAAAAAGAAGGATCTTTTAGAACCTCTCTACAAAAGCCTTATTTGGGAGGAGAACATGTCATATAGCTGCAGGAAGCCTTTGGAGGGTGGGAGAATGTGCTATTACGACATCTGGGAGCATATGTACAAGACCCTATCGCCACCGTAACGTCACTTTCAGTGACGTTGTGGTGGCGATAGGGTTTGCGCCTTATGTACAAGGCAGTGTTAAGCCACTTAACGTGGCTTAACGCTGCCTTCTACATAAGGCCCCCTTTCACGCAATGGTTAGCGTGAAAGGGGCGTGCAGTGGGTGTTGTTGTGGGCGTTCCACCGCAACACCCATAGTATTTGATGCTGCCCCCTATGTACAAGGGTGGCGTACATAGGAGGCAGCGCCAAAATTAAGACCAGGAAAATCCTGGTCTTAAGTTAGCGAAACGAGGAGAAATGCATTATTTCTCCTCGTTTTTGCTTTTTCCATGTGTGCTGCCTGTGTTGGCCCTAAGTTGTTAAACTTAGCGCCATCACAGGGGGAGACGCAAGGCTGCACCACATTCTTGTAAATATGGTGCAGCCTTGCGTTTCAGAAGTGGCGGAGCGTGTCGTTAAGCCAAGGAGGCTAACGACAGGCTCCGCCACTTCCTTGTACATATCCCCCCTTGAGTCCAAACCATTAGTGTACAAAACAATACTGTATTCATTGGAGTACCTGTGGTTCATGCACTGGGACACTGGAGACGTAAACCAATACTGCAGGTTGATTAAATGCCAGTTATATCCTTCCAGTAACTATAATATCAATTCCTTCTACCGAGAGATGACAGCAAGCTAATGATCTCCCTATGTTGAACATGTGCTGAAACTTAGCAGACATTGAGGGACACATTTACTCAGGTTTTGCGTCGGGGTTGAGTCACGTTTATGGTGCAGCCTGATTGCAAAATGCTTTTTGGCATTTACTAAGCCACACAATCCCATCTTTTGCGGCTTTCCATGGTTTGTTAAATACAAAGAAACTCAAGGCAGCACAAAGTGCTGCCTTGTATTACTTTGCATTGGGGAGGTGTTACGAGGGTAGAACAAAGGGGTTCCCATGCATCCACCCATGTATTTTAGCGCATTCTCGATTTAACAAGACTTGTAAACCTGTGAATGTGTCAAAATGCTGCGCCTCGCTGAACTAGGTGTAACCCGGGAGAAATATCTTTATTTCTCCTCGTTACTGCCTCTTTCCATGCACGCTACATTCTGCAGCACACATAGAAAGAGGAAAAGGCCCTGAAGGATTGTTTTTGTGAAGGAAGGTGTCCCTTCCTGCACAAAAACCATCATGCCTTTAAAGCAGGCACCCTTCCACCATCTGCAACCACAAGTGCGCCAGGAAAGAGAGCTCAAGAACGCCATATCTTAGTAGATACTGTGTTCTTCAGCTATCTCCCATTCATGCAGTGCAGTTAATATGCCTTTCTGCGTTGCATGAATTGTAAGGAGTATCCCCCGAGTGTATGCTTGGTAATGCAAAATGTTTTATCACAGGTACTTCATGTAGCATAGAGATGCATGTGGCCATAGACAAAAAGTTCAAGGAAGGGAACAATCTACGAGCTATGACATATAGAAAAGACTTTTCTAAAATGACTTTTTAAATATATAAAATTATTTTGGAAAGTTAAACAGACAGGCCCAGATTTGATATGATTTTGCCTTGGGGTTGAGCCACTTTTGCGACACAGCCCTGAGGTTAACTCATTTTTTTCATTTACTAAGCCAAGCAAATCCACTTTGCGTGGGTTTGCATGGTTTAGTAAATATAAAGTAACACATAGCATAGATCTGTCTCGTGTTACTTTGTGTTGGGTAGGCATTACATGGACGTTCCCATGCATCCACCCATGTATTTTTAGGCAAACACAGATTTACAAAGATTTTTAAACCTGAGTCTAAACCAAAATGGTGTTCCTTCCCGACAGAGGCATAACAAGGAGAAATATCTGTATTTCTTCTCGTTCCTTCCTCTTTCCATGTGTGCTACAATGTACAGCACACATGGAAAGAGGAATATGCCCCCAAGGATTGTTTTTGTGCAGGAAGGTGTCCATTCCTGTTCAAAAGAATCCTGCCCAAAACAATCCTGCCTGTAATGCTGGCACCCTTGCACTATGGTGCCTGTCTTGGCGCTAGGCAGCACGCAAGCGCAAGCGCAAGGAGAGAGAAGAAATTGTCCACATCTTTGTAAAAATGAAGCATTTCTGCTCTCTCCCTTTCATGCAGCGCAGCTTAGCAAGATCCCATGGTGCGTCTCACTGGATTAAATAATTGGTAATGGGCCTCAAAGTCTATAATTAGCCTGGCTGATGTGCTTAAAATGCCATAAAGCAAAACTATTTTCAATGATTACTACCTTCATGAAAGTCTTCAGCTAAGGGAAGTGTGCATAGAAAATAACCCAAGTAGACAAAAACTTGCTAAACTGTCTGGATTTTTATGGGTATAATTTGCTCTAGGAACAAATTTAGCAACCACAAGAATTTTTACAGATCTTTTAGACCTGCCAGCCTTAGGATGGCCTTCCCAAAACCTTTTGCCTTCACCCTCCTATTTTTCTGAATTTGTTTCTGTTGGCTTCAGAGATCTGTGCACTTTACCACTGCTAACTAGTGCTAAAGTACTTGTGCTCACTCCCTAAAACATTGTAAAATTGGCTTACTCCTCATACACACAAGAGGGGTGAGAGGTAATATACCTGGACCTTCTTCCTCCCAGTGCATCCACAAACACATCAAAACGATCCGGCTATGTATAGTCTCCTTTTTTGTTCTGCTCAGACAGAATTATATCTGGAAATTGCAAGGCCCTCACCCACAAAGAAATGTGGAATGCCTCATCATCGGGCTTCCCACACCCTGGACCCAGTTGAGTCCAAGGTGTTCTCTACCACTGTAAGTGGGAGCGAGGGTTTTTTATATTTAGTTGTTGAATGCACACTCGACACTATCAAACCAGAAATAACAATAAGTGAACAGCTAAAACTATCTAGAAATATCCTAAATCAATTTAATTATCAGATGTCCTGATAGGACTAAAAAAATGAGTGGATGATATAAAAGGGATGACAATTACCCTATCATCTTATACTACCGTCAACATGTTTTGGCCAACTCCAAAGTGCCATATGGGTTAGCAGCCTTTGTCAGGACGTCGAGTCTCTGGTTCACATAGTAGTACATGTTAAGTCTATCCTTTTTCAAGAATCTGTACTAATCGGGATAAATATTGATTTATTTGTGTCATATACTCTATGTCCATATCCTATATCAATTTCAATCCTAAGTGTGCTAAATAATATTTTTCTGCTCTAGAGATCATTAGTCTGTAAGAAAAACAAACAGATAAAAATAATAATAATGACATAGAAATTACTCACAGAAATGTATATATAAAAACATAACAGAAACTCTGAACATAAAAATGAATGGTAAGGCATCATGCTCCTGATCATATCCATCTTTATAACACAAGTGAGAACCACCCTCAATGCTGATCTTTGAGATTATCAGTATCCCAAGTGAATAAACATTGTTCTGCTGTTGATGAAACTCCATGCAAATCATGCATTCGTGTTCATGCTTATGCTATATGTAGTTCAATCTTATCTGGGTGTTGTAGGAGCCTTTCCTAACCCGAGGAATCCAAAGGTGCGTCGCCCTATTGTCACAGACTTTGGGAATATATCAAACAGCTATTTATTTCCAATGCCGTAGTGAATATCTGTGTCGACCCGTTCAATATGTTTGGCAATGAAAGAGCATGTGGTCCTTATCAATGTTATCATCTATTCCACTATGTATCCTCATCTAATGTTCATCTACTA
This sequence comes from Calotriton arnoldi, assembly GCA_963921515.1. Classification (NCBI taxonomy): domain Eukaryota; kingdom Metazoa; phylum Chordata; class Amphibia; order Caudata; family Salamandridae; genus Calotriton; species Calotriton arnoldi. Next base: position 203,521 of record CAWUFW010000786.1, read on the forward strand.
GATGGTGCGTACTATTTGGGAAATTGGAAAAATGAGTGGTGTATTCCTGTACACTGTCCCTCTTAAGTATAGTATGTAGAATCATTTACTCAATTGCTGTCCAAAAGGGCATATAGAAATCCCATCATATCCAACAGAAATACCTCAAAACATAGTAGAATGCTTCTTACATACAAGTCAAAGTGCCAAAAGACCCGTTACATCAGCATGAATTGATAGAGTGAAACTTTCAGCGAATAGACAGAAACATTCGTACTCACTTCTCCAAGCGACCACCGCTGCTAAATTGCAGTGGTGTTCCCTCTGCCGATGGCCCTCTACTCGGTTCCTTTCTATTGCCAGTATGACCATGTATGTTCCCACGTTGAGTGTCATTACACACAGAACGCTGCAAGTGTCAAAAACGTGTGGCAGCCATCTTAGTGGTAGGGAATTTGCATCTAAACTGCAAAGGTATTCTTGTCACCCTAGAAGTATAATTACCACAAGGCGATATCTATACTTCATTCATGAGGTCTTGGGCAATTCGAACCTTTGTCAATTTGAATTTACTTATCATCAGCAAAGTCAAAAAACAAAAGATAAACATTTTTAGTCTACTTATGCAAAAAAGACAAGCTCATAATGGTCCCCTAAGGAATAGTAATTGTGTGGTGTTTTTTCTCACAGGAACAAACAAACAGAAACACTAGAAACTACCTTTCCGCATTTGTAATCTAGATCTTTAAGTAGAATGCCACAATATCAGTGGGTCTTTGTGAAAATATAACAAGTGTTAAAAAACATGCAAGTGTTAGCATTCCCAAATACAGAAAAACTACCTTATTTTTAGCTTCTGATGATTTAGTGGTTGCGATTTCTGAGCTTGGCCTAAATACCCTACAACAGTGATTCTGAACCGGTGTCTGCTGACCCCTGGGGATCCATGATCCCTACTTAGGGGGTCTGCAACTGTTTAGAAAAATTTGTCACATGATAAGCTTCTATGTGTGGATTAAAATACGGAGGAGGGGAATTTTGACCTGCCTTGGGTGTACTTATGTCACTATCCCAAATCCATATAGATGTTGACTTTGCAGACATCAAAGGGCACCCCACCGTTACAATGAGAAAAAAAGGAAGCTGACATTCACTCTTCACAAGATCTCTTGTATGCATCCACTTTAGATTGATTCTTTTTCACTGAATTGATGTAAAAGATAAGTAAACATAGACATTCAAACGTAAAAATCATTTCCTTATTTGTTTTATGTTGTAGTTACATGTTTAATGGAGGGTGTTGGACCTGGCATCATTGGCATGGGTTTCCCCTGCATTTTTTTGGCCTTTGCCTACTGTGTTTTTGCTGTGTGTTGGACTTCGTTTTTGCTGGTCTAGATGTTTTGGGCACTTTGCCACTGCTGTTCAGTGCCAAAGTGCAAGTGCTCCCACTGTAAATTGTTGTTATGGATTAGTGTGTCCACAATTGGCTTATTTGATTTACTGCTGAGACCCTAGTACAGTGCACCATGTGTGCCCAGGGCCTGTAAACCAGATGCTGCTAGTGGGCTTGCAGCACAAATTGTGCAACCCACACAAGCTTCTCCTTTTATGTTCCATTGCGACCCTTGTGGTCTATGTCCCTACGTTTCGCTCAGGTTCCTCGCTTCAAATACCAGAGGCTAGGGGGCAGCTCTTTTGCTCTGAAGGCTTCTGCTGCTAGGAATGCCCTTCCTCTCACTTTGCGTAATATTCAGGACCCAGTAGCCTTTAAGAAGAATCTGAAAACACACCTCTTTGGTTAAAGTCCATTTTCTCACCCCGCAAGGCACCACGCCGGGACACTCTTGAGTATCTGTGCGCGTTACAAATTTATGTAACATAACTTAACATAACAAGCAGCCTTGCAAAAGGGTCTCAGGCCTGCCATTGCAGTGCCTGCGTGCAGTTCGTACTGCTATGTTGATCTGGCAAGTGCACCCACTTGCCAGGCCCTAACCTTCCCTTTTCTTACATGTGAGTCACCCCTAAGGTAGGCCCGAGGTACCCCTGTGGGCAGGGTGCAGTGTGTGTGATAGGTAGGGCATGCCCTGATGTGTGTGGCATGTCCCGATAGTGAAATACTGCCAATTTCGTTTTCACTATTGAAAGGCTATCTGTCCCATAGGATAGAATGGGGAGTTTACTTATAACATCTTATAAGTATAACTGCCCATGGGAACAGGGTAGGAAAATTGAGTTAAGTATACCTGAAATCAGAATCTATAGATGCATCTTTTAGTAAGGATGAGTTTTACATTCTGGGTTTGAAAATACCACTTTTAGAGAGTAGGTATTTTCTTGCTTAGCCATCCAGTGTGCCTCTGCTAGGTTTGTGTATTGACTGTCTGGTTTTAGAGTGACAAGGGCTGGGGATGTGCATTCTGTTCAGACAGCCACTTGGGGGGGTGAGGGATGTCCTGCCTTTCCAGGGTGAGCCAGGGCTGGGCTGAATAGACCTGGGCTGCATTCAGAGTAGGGGGAGGAGATTGCTTTCAGACCTGAATGGTCCTGGTCTGCCTTGGACAATGCTGTCTCCACCCCCTGCCAGGAAGCTGGGCCAAAAAGGACAAACTGGTTTTGCTGAGCACAGACACTCTGCCTCCAGAGAACAAAGGATTTGGCACTATAAAAAGTGGGGCCCAGACCCCTGAACTTTAGATCACTTTTGGACTTCAAGAGTAACCTCTGCCAAGGGGAAGAGCTGGAAGAAGCTCGAGGAGGAATACTGCTCCTTTGCTGTGTGCTGTCTGGGGTTGGCCTGCAGGAGCTGTTTCTGCCAAGAAGAGGAACTGTGTGTGTATCCTGCTTGACAAAGTATCTCCAAGGGCTTGAGGTAGAGCTTGCCCCCTGTTCAAGAAGTCTCAGGAACAGCAAAGACTTCACCATCCTTCTGGGCACCATCTCTGGAACCGCTGGTTTCAGTCACCGCAGAAGGCACCGCCGCACTTCACACCGCATCTTTGGTCTCACCGATGCCACTGGGCGACCGTCACCGAGCCGTTGCTTGCACTGCATCCTGTGGGCACCGCACTCCACACCGCCTCACTTCACTCTGCCCGGACGTCACCGACACCGTCGCTGCCTGACCCAAACATCGACCAGCTCCGTCACCAGCACCGTGACCTGCCAGCACCGCATCAAGCACCGCCTCACTCCGCATTGTAAGCCTTGGTCTCACCGATGCCGTTGGACGACCGCCACCGAGCAGCTGCCTGCACCGCGCCGTGAGGACACCGCATGCTGCACCGCTTCCACTTCACATTGCAACCGCAACGGTTGCGCCAACCGACTCATACCAACAGGATTGGCCGCACCGAGAAAGGTACTGTCTACGAGTGTGACGACGCTTCAGCTGGCCCATACCGACGCGGTCTGCTGGAAGTGTTAGACTGTCGTTTTCAGCATCGCTGTAGCCCCGGACGGAGCTACCAACTTGGAGGAACTGTGTTTTTCAGCTATTCTTGCAAATTGAAGGTTATCTTGCAAAGTAACTATTTGTACAGTATTGCATGTTGGATTTTTGTCGTACTTGGTCTTGTTGGTTTAGATAAAGTTTTACTTATTTTTCTATACTGGTGTGGTGTCCATTTGAAGTGTTTTCCCTGTGTTACTGTATGCATGCAAGAATGCCTTACTACTGCCTCTGAGATAAGCCTGTCTGCTCGTGCCAAGCTACCAAGGGGGTGAGCAGGGGTTATTTTAGATGTGTATCCCCCTTACTCTGACTAGGAAGAAAGGTCCCTACTTGGACAAAGGTGCAAACCGTTGCCAACTAGAGACCCCCATTTCTTACTGGTCAAGATCAATCCTCTCACTAGTTTAGTTATTGACTGATAATTACAGTCTAATCAGAAAAAAACATTCTTCTGTCTCTTGCCAATAACTGCAGACTACAAGTAGATGGTCGTTAATAACAGATGATAGACAATAATGTTTCTATGCACTGCCCTTTTCCAACCATGTGAGATTACTTACATTTTGAGTACCTAAACGTGCTGTAACCCTAAGGAGACTGGTAAGAATTAGTCAAACAACCAATGGACTTTTGCAAAGTGGTTAAGCAACCTAATCAGTTATACAATGAAGCGATTGTTTCTCCAAGCAACTAACTCAACTATTACACCAGCAACAAACAGCAATTAAAGAATCATAACACACTAAGGGGCATATTCTCAAGGACTCATCGCCGAGTTAGCGGCACTTTATCGCAGCCAAAGTGGTGATAAATTAATCGCACCATTCACAAGCAGGTGCTAACAGCCGATATCACCAGTTTACCCGCGATAGCAGCCGCAAAAAACATCGCCACGGATGACACCGGCAACTAACGCTAATGATATGCAGAGTAGGCGTTCCCGTGCAAAACCCCGCGAAAACACCACTCCGCAACATTCTCAACTACCAGCCAGATCGGCGATAAGATCCACAAACATGCGATAAGGCGCGTTAGCAGCATGGATTTCAAACCTGCTCCTACCTGGTGCTAAGTCGGACGACAACCTGCACCATAAAAGGGAGCCCAGCCCACAGCCACACCAGAAGAACAACAGATGCCATGGAGCTACTGATCATGCAGCTCGGAGCCCCAAGAGGGCCACAACACCCACCACCGCCAGGACCCCCACCCCCCCAGGACCTCCCCCGGACTACCAAAGAGGCAGCGCAGACAAAGACACCGGACCTTCCAAAAACGCACCAGCCTCGGATACTTAACGCCAGAGGAAGTCATTGCCCACTCAGGCTCAAAAGGACAACCATCCTCCGCATCCTGACCCTCATTGCCTACAGACTGACGGTACCAACACAGCGGAGAACCAACATCCCTCCGCAGACAAAGCTGCTGGCCATGCTGCACCTGTTGGCCTCTGGGACCTTCCAACGAACAACTGCCATAGTCGGAAGAGTCTCACAGCCAGCCCTGTCAAAGTTCCTCACACCTGTCTTGGATGCCATGATCAGCTTGGTACCCCAGCAACTTTACTTCCCACACACTGCGCAGGAACAGCTGGAGATCAAGCAAGGCTTCTACGCCATAGCTGGCTTCCCGCACGAGTTGGGGGCAATCGACTGCACACATGTACTCCTCGTGCCCCCTGCCGCCACTGCACACAATTACCGCAACAGGAAACACACGCATTCCATCAATGTGCAGGCAATAGTGGACCACTGGGGACTCTTCACCAATGTCGTCGCCAACTACCCAGGCAGTGTGCATGATTCCTTCATCTTCCGACAGTCCATCATCAACCAGCGCTTTTAGGATGGCACCTATGGAAATGCACTGCTCGTCGGTAAGTAACAACTGAACACACCACACACCTCAACTCCACCAACATACAACTCAAAACTCTGGGAATGCACACGTCACAAAATCACATACAACATGACAACCAACATCCCCACATTCCAGACACGACAACACAACTTACTGTGGCAACCTGGGCTAGCCATGTACACAAGCCATTAACGCCATGGCACCTCAGCCACACATTAGCAGAATGTGGAGAGAGGTGGGAACCAGGCATGTGCGAAGGAGGCAAGTGACCCATGAATGTGAATGTACACAATGCCAAGTGTGGCGTGGATGTGCTGGACAGACTTGAGTATGCAGACCACAGACATTTCCATGTCTACAAACACTGCTGGTGTCTGCAGTGTACTGGACAGTGGACGCAACCATGTTACCGCAGCCAGTGGGGAAGAATGCGGAAATGTAGCTTGTTACGTCCCCCCCTGTAAGCGTGAGCGGAGTGGGCTGGCCCGGCGTATGCCAGGCTAGCGTAGGGGTGTGAATAAAAAGCCTGTTACTCTGGGTGTGGTTCTCTTCTGGAATGGCCAACATGTCTGCCAGGGCGTCGCCTCTCACCCCGCCACGAGGCCGACACCATGAGCGGCGGTGCCTGCGATCCTGTGCGCCTGCTGCACCCCAGGCCGCTGGTCCCAAGACCCGTCTTGCCCGCCCCAGTGCACCCAGGCCTCACTGCTCACCTGCCGACACCGGCGTGTGTCAAAGAGGGCCCACCACGTGCCGGTGCAAGCTCCAAGCCCGAGGCCCGCGACCATGGCAGCCTCCTCAGACCATCACGGCCTCTGCGACACAGGCCCCCAGTACTCCTTTCTCATTGACGTACTCCACCGCTGCTTCCGGCCTACACTGCGGTCCAGTAGGTCACACATTTGGAACTGAGTCTTAATTATACAATGGCAGAGTACATATGTTTATGGCAGATTTTATATCACTGTACTCCCTTCGATGTGGTGCCACCAACTCTGTGCATAGCATTCCAACGACACGTGTCTGTGGGCCCTTGCTGACTACTGCCTTCGGCCTACACTGCGGCCCCGCACCGCGGGGTCACCTGTGTACTGCCTACACTGCGGTCCAGCAGGCCTCACACCAATCCAATCCAGTCCGGACCAGGCAGGGCACGGCATTGTCGCAGGCTGCACACACGCTCAGCTCTGGTGCTTCTACCTCCGTCAACCACAAATCATCGCCACATGGCATTCCAACGTTGTGTGTGAGAGTACCAGGAGGAGCTGCCTGAACAGCGGTTGGCCCGCGCTGACCGCTGCCTCCGGCCTACACTGCGGTCAAGTAGGTCACACATTTGGAACTGAGTCTTGATTTATTTATGGCAGAGTTTATACCATTGTACAGGCCTCATCGCAGACTGCACCCCCTTTCAGCTCTGGTGCCACTGACTCCGTGCCCCGAAATTCATGGACACTCTCTGGTTGAACTTTGGTGGCGTCTGAGTCTGTGGCCTGGGGGTTGTCTTCATCATCATGTAGCTGATACTGACTTGGTGTCAAAAATGAGTCTGTAGCATTCATCTCCTCCATATTGCCTGTGTCTGCTTGGTACTGCCCTCTGTATCATGCCCTGGAAGATCACCTTCCACTGTCCCCCAAAACCCTCCGCGACATTCACCTTGGACATCGACGAGGACCCGCTTAGCTCTCGTGGCCCTACCTCAGTGCACCGGTAGTCACCGTCCCGTGGCGGTGTTCCATGTGCCGGCCGCTGTGCATCCGGGGCCACTAACTCCGTGCAGCTCAAGTCATGGACCCTTGCTGTTTGAACTGTGAACTTCTGATTGTCTGATCACTGTTGTAGTTGTTGCCAGCACCAACCACTCCTTGAGGGCTGGCTCACACTCACCCCACACCCATCCAGGACAGGCTTCACTGGACATGTGACCCGGCAATAAAAGGGGCCGGGCGCACGTGCCCATAGCCAGTTCCACAAACTATCTAAGTGTGTCTGTGTGGTCATTGTGTATGCATGAGGGCCCGGGCCCTACCACATTGCATTGTGCTGTGTACAGCAGATGCAACCATGCCACCTCAGGCAGTGGGTGAGACCTGGGACATGTAGCTGTGTCGTACCCCCCTGTAGGCGTTGCCGGAGTGGGCTGGCGTATGACAGTCCAGCATAGGGGTGTGGATGATCACCCCGGGGCTCTGGGCGTGGTTAAGTGTTGGGCTTGCCAATGAAGTACCTAATGCGTGTGTCTCTGTTGTAGTGTCGGCGCCACCCGTCCCGCAATGGACAAAGTTGCAATGTAACATGCCCCCGGAGTGCGGGCTCGGCCGAAGGGATAAATGAATGAGCGCAAGCCTGCTCGGGGTCCGGGATCATACATGCCAACTGTTGTGTGTGTATCGCTATTGCCGCAGAATAAGCCAAAGGTCTTGCCTCGACCGCATCGCGAGTTCAGCCAGCCATGAACTCTACATCTGTGTCTGCCCTATCCTTACCATAGGCCTACACACACGTGGCCGCCCACCTTCAACGCACAACATCACAGTGTTGTTGTCAGGCTTGTGAACATGCGCAGACAGGCATGACAATGGTGTGCTGTAGGAGTGCAAGTGATGCAACCGTGCAGCGCACACAAGTAATTAGGCTCGGAGGGAGGAGCAGCAGTGAGGCTACGTAATACACATTGATGGTGCTCATTTGCTACAAGCAGTACATGTCAAACAGGAATCACTATGACACACATATCACACACCAATCAGCTAGTGAGCCTGCCAACACATCATGCAGAACCAACTATTTACTCATGTCTCTCTGCACTGTCACAGGTGATCAAGGATATGCACTCTGGCCTTGGATGATGACACCCCTCCGAGCCCCGAACACACAGGCCCAGAGGTAGTACAATGCGGCCCACAAACGCACCAGGGGCATCGTGGAATGCACATTTGGCGTGTTGAAGTCACGTTTCAGGTGCCTGGACATCACAGGTGGGAGGCTCCTGTACAGCCCAGACATCGTGTGCAAGATGATCGTTGCATGTTGTGTGTTGCACAACATATGTGAACGCACCAATGCCCCATGGTTACAAGTGCCAGATGCACCGGACGATGATGAGGAAGATGAGGCAGGTGGACCACACCCCACTGCAGCTGCAGCAGGAATAGCCCGTAGGAACAACATCATTGACAATTTCTTCACATGAGGACGTCACATTGTGACAGTCCTTAGCAGTCATGAGACAGTACAAAATGACCACAGGCACAGTATGTGCAAATAAATTAATTTCAACACACATTCCCTGAGTTTCTGTATGTGTGCTGCAGTGTGGCACGGGGATCAGGGACATGATCCAGAGTCATTGTGGGTGTGCAGTGTGCTCTACTTAATTGTGCATGTGTGCCATTGTGCCCATCTCCCCCCGTCCCCCCAGTCCCTGGTCGGTACTCACCCTGTTGATGTTGTGTCAGGTCATGTTGAGCAGTGTCCCGATCCCTGACTCCTGGCACCGTATCCCGACTGATGACTGTGGCCACCATTTTCTCAATGTCATCCAGCTCCTGGTGTGCCGCTGGTCCCCCACCTCCAATCTGCGTTGCTGCTTTCATGTTGGCATCGAGTTTCTTCTTGGTTTTGCCCTTCACATCATTCCAGCGCCTCTTGACCTTTTCCATTGTCCTCCTCGACACTCCGACTGCATTTACGTTGTTCACGATGTGCTGCCATATTTCCGTTTGTGTTGCCGATGACACAGTGGAGGTGACGAACAGTTGTTGGTAGTGTTCTGTCACCTCTGTGACGATGATCCGGTTTTCCTGCAGACTGAACCTCGTCTTCCTCTTCTCCTTGCCCCGGGGTTCCTGGCTGGTCGTCTGTGGGGCTTGTGGGGTTCGCGTTGTCTTCTGCACTCGGTCCATTCTTGTGAATATCCCCCTAAATTGTCACTAAGAGAAATTGTGACTCGTGTTCACATAAATGCTACATATTGAGGTTGTTAGATCAAAAAGGTCAACTTGTTCCACCTTGACTCTCACATAGCACATTTGCTGGGTATGCTACATATTGAGGATGCTAGATCAAAAAGGTCAACTTGTTCCACCTTGACTCTCACATACCACATTTGCTGGGTATGCTACATATTGAGGATGTTAGATCAAAAAGGTCAACTTGTTCCACCTTGACTCTCACATAGCACATTTGCTGGGTATAGAGGTCACTCACAGACAGAACATAACTAGACTAATAAATAGAACCACAGAAAAATGGGCATTTAAGAAATCTTTTTTCATGAGGACTCAACTTTTTAAAAAATGTTTATTATGTACTTCTATAACATTGATAGGTACATAATCCCTGTATATATTTAAGTATTTTGTGCAGGTAGGATCATGTTAGTGCCAACTCTTTTTAGTATCTGGAGATGCAAGGGGAACTGGCGTTTTGACTACACATCTCAGCTCTCCAGTTTGCTGATGTCAGTTAAACATTTCTTTGCGCGTTCTCACTGGAAGATAGCAACTGCTTGCGGTGCTGCCTCTGTACTATTGAGAACTGGAACAGTGCCACTTCTTAAACTCTATCCTACCAAGTCAGTGGTTCTTTTGAGTTCTTCTTTTTTCTATTCTGATTCAAAGCTGGCTCTCTGCTTTATGTGTTTTGGAGTACCTCCTTCTTAGAAGTTTTTATTTAAGTCTTGTTTTTCCAAGTTACTGAAATAACAAAAATCTGTCTACTGTCTTGTGTTGACTTCCATCTGCCTGTCCAAGACTTTGGGCCAGAATTACGAATAATTGGTCACAAAATACTGGTCGCAGATTGCGACCATTATTTAAATGGTGACTAGAATTTTTGCAACCAGTAAAGAATTTTATGAACTACCCTATTTACTAATAAGTTAGTTAATTAAATTCTGTATCTCTGCAGGTTTCAAGCCAACCTACCTCATGAATATTGAGGCCATCATAAGGATGTTGGCCTGATGGGGTAAGCAGAACATCAGGTCTGTGGTTGCTTTTAAATAAAGCAAACTTTTTTTTTTAGATGCAGCCCCTTCTCTTAAAGGAAACTGGGATGTATTTAAAAAGAAAGGTTTTTTTTTAGAGAGAGTTCGCAGTGGTCATATGGATCACTGCCTATTCCAGAACAAGCTTTGTTAATTCATAAAGATGAATGAGTCTTAAGGGGACCTCTTCCCTTTTACAATGGGTTACTACATCCTTTGAGGTCTCACCTCATTTTCAATGTTTTGCGACCGGATTTCAGTTGCATAACATGAATACATAGCATTGCAATTCGGCATTTGGAAGGGATGCATACAACATGCCCTAGGATCATGACTTTCCTGCACCTTCAGAGCAATAATGGAATTACAATGCTGCTATTAGGTCATGCCGATTGTGCATCTTAAGGACAATGATGGGTTTCTAATGTTGCTGTCAAGTCATGACTAGCGTGCATAACCGTCAGGATAATGATGAATGTCCGGTGCTGATAGCAGAGGCCTTGGGTGCACTGCCTGTTTTCCATCTCTGTTTTCTGGTCATCTACAATCATAGTCAAAACAATGACTTGAGAACTGATGTGATTGTTAGCACTTATCTGGTGCCACGGAATAAGGTAAGAGATTCTATCACGGATGTAGCTGGGATAGAAATATAACGGGTCATGTCAATGGCAAACTGTCTGAACAATGTTTTTTTAACAGGACATAACTTAAGGCCTGATTTAGATCGTGGCGGATGGGTTACTCCATCACAATGGTGACGGATATCCTATCCGCCAAAATATAAATCCCATTATATCCTATGGGATTTATATATAGGCAGACGAGATATTTGTCACCATTGTGATGAAGTATCCCACCTGCCAATATTTAAATCAGGCCCTTAGAGTTCGGCGGACGAGTTACTCTATCACAAACGTGACCGATATCCATCCACTTTATTACAAGTGCATTATATCCAATGGCACTTGTAATATGGTGGACAGGATATCAGTCATGTTTGTGACGGAGTAACCCATCCTCTGAACTCCGGCCCTGAGGTACATCTCCAGAACAATAATGACTATAGAATTCTAATTTTAGAAACAGGCCATCACTATGGTTCCATGTCAGAAGAATAATCAGTATACAGTAATGATTAAACAGACCATGTTCAGGGCGACTCAGTCAAACATTATTGTGTGCCTGTTGATGATATAAGATGTCATGTGCACAGTTTAATTCCCAAAGTTCACAGTGCAAAAAAAAGTCAAGCCAACACAACATTGTTTTTTTTTCTTTAATATAAAAAAAAAAAAAAAACATTTTGAGGAATTGCGGCTGGAAGTGCTGTTTATTTTAAATAAGCCCCCCAGGGCTGCATAATCTCTGAATATTGATAAACACACCGAGTACGATACAAGGACTTGCAGCATGTCTGTTGTGTCAGGTACAAGAGATACACAGGGAGTGAAAGAACCCATTTTAAAACAAGATAATATTCACAGAGAATTGTACATCTATTAAGGGTTACTTTCTTCTCCTGATGCCCTGCCCCTCTACCCTCCCTCAAACCCCAAACCTCCAATTAGACAATCCGTGATGAGATGCACTTGTCACAGTTTGTGCAAAAGCCATAACACCTTAAACTTGCAAATACTGCTATAATAAGTAAAAAGAGTCTGTATCATTTGTACATTTACATCGGAGCTGGTAAGATTCCAATATTGACACCTCAATTAAATATTTCTTCTATACATTGTACATTTGTACACCAGTTTTGATGGAATGGATCAATAATAGAACAAATATATATTATATTTATTTATATATATATATATCTTTTTCCTTTTAATAATAAAAATCAGTTTTGTTTCTGCGCACACATACACACGCGCACACTCAAGCACATCACCATCTCTACCTTTTATTGAATCTGCCCTCTATAAAGTGGTTATAACGAATACCCTCCTTTCCCTCTTGAAAATGTACCCATTCTACATCACCTTTGAAGTGAACCCCTTGCCACCCACAGTATGAAGTATGATTTGGGTATACTGTAACCACACAGGCAACCAGCAGCTGTCCTCTAGCTTTTCTAAATCCCACTAATTGCTTTCTGTATACAATAGGAATGTCCTGCATTCTTTATATAGTTTTACACCATTTGTCAACAACACTGATGTCCATAATGGTGCATAATATTCAGTGCTCTTTAATCTTAACATTGAAGACTACCCAGGCTGGCTCGCCAGGCACTTCTGAACTCAAACGCCTAACTCTAGAACTGTAGACCACAGCTATAGGGAGCTATGTGCATCAACATGACAATGTAGCCAATTTACAAGAACTGGATAACCACTGATATCACTGTTGAGATTGCATTTTAGGGTCTATGTCACTGGGAAGTGAGTCTGTGGCTGTGAAAGTATATCTGAATTCTAATAGGGGATTTAGCCAAGAAAAGATGGAGGAAAATGGCCTATATAGTATCTGGAAGTTGATTCGAGCAACATTATTTCAGAATGACTCCAGGATGTCGAATCCAGTAGATGAAGACAGAGTAGCAGCTACCTTTAATAGAGCTGCCTTTCATAATATCCCAAATTGTTAATTATGCCAGTAGGAAATAATTCCTAGAGAACAGATGTTGTTGTTTTGGTAAATCTGCTTTGGATGTTTTATACTAGGGCATAGGCATGATTATAAAATTGCAGAAATACTGCTAGGCACCAGTTCCTTCTCGGCTTAGCCTGCTCGTAGTTGATCACGTTACACTGGTCATTGTCACCTGCCGTACACATTTATGGCTGTATGTGGGCACACCACAAATTAAAATTCAGTAAAAGGGACAATTCTACCACAAAGAGGTCATTTAGATTTATCAGCAGGTACTGGGTATTTAATGTTACCTAGCAGCTCACTACAGTGGATGCATTAGTCCACTGAGCTACGAAACCCAGTTCAGTCTGACATTGATGTACTAGACACAGGCACATTTGAGGCCCCAGTTGTATGGAAGTTCCACTTAACAATTATCAACAATTACAAAATTGAAGTTGAGCACATCTATCTTCATCAGTACTAGTGGCCACCCCAGTAGCAAACTGTACTTTTAATTATATTGTCAAAGCAAGTGGTGCAGAGTGTTGAGTTCTCTTGATGAATAGGAAAATGCATTTTATTCTCTTTTTTCCACAGTACGACTATAATTAGTGCGCTTTCCAAAAACTCATGACGAGGATTGCTAAACCTATGCTCACGTTGGAAAGTTTAAAAGCATTCCAGCAAGTGATCATACATGTTAAAAATGATGGCCTTTTTGTTCTTTTTTTGAGGGAGGGCTTCCTAGTTGGCACTGAAATAGATTAATCATTACAGTTTCGATTTCCTTCAACAAACCAATTCTGTTTAATCAGAGGTAAAATGGGAGTTGTGTGAATAAATGGAAAATCTAATAAAAAGGGACAAGAATCATATTTTACGTAACAAGATCCCATTCTGAGCAGTGCTTCTGGTTTCTTCTTGATTTATTGAAACCTGAGAAGAAATCTTGTCTACTGGTGTTTCAACAATGCCTGCAATTGGTTCTTTTGAGCAATGCAGAATCTTATGGGATTAATAGTCGTTCTCAGCAGGTTGTATACATGGGCTCTCATACCTCAATGGAAGAAATAAAATTAAAAGGCCATTTGTCTACCTTCCTTTCTTTCCCCTCATCACCACAGGGAAAATATGTGTACGCTATGGAGTCTAGTTACTCCTTTTTTCCTCCTGTCTTCACTGAAGCCAATAAGTTCAATAAAGAGCTAGATAACCACAGAAGTAAAAACAAAGAGAGATATGCTGGTGTGCCCAAAGGCATAGGGTTCCCTTCAATTGTGAAACTCAACATTCCACTTGTAGGCATACCTTGAGACATAAGCACATTATTGCTATTCACTCCCACTGAATAAACATTGGAAACATCTACATCTTGGAACACATCCAAACCCAACATCTCCCATCCCACCCCTCTAACATTTACAACATTTGCTTGGAACCTGTTGGGAGGCTGAGCATTGGTTTAAAGTTACCAGTCAGAAATCATTTTTGTTGTCAATACTGTGCTGAAATAAAGGCAAATAGCGCTGTGGTACTGGGTGCCTTTTGCTGACAAGGCAACAGAATTATCTCTATTTATCCATATTGATTTCCTTCTCAAAGGAGGTAGGCATATCATTTCAAATATACAGTACAAATGTATTAATATAAATAAAAACATCTTTTAGAGAATACTGCACAGACAATCTGGCAGCTCAATATTTGTTTTTCAATCAGGATTGATTTTTAGATCACGTTATAGTTTATCAGGATAGAAGTGTTCTGTTGGCAAATTGTTTTAGCAGAATTTGCTGAAATCTGGACAAGAAACCGAAAGCCCCCAAACCCCTTTATTGAAAATAGGAACATGAAAACATGAACAGAAACATCAAATAAAAAAAATAAGAATCGTATAGAAAAAAACATTTATGTCCGGGGATGCAAAGGGAAATCAATGGGATCATCAAATTCCTAGAAATTGTTTACATTTGGTGTCACACGTGAATTGTTAAGTGTTTACTCAATTAAATGTTTCACATAATATTTTCATCATTAAAGAAATTTATCTGTGGATTTGATATACAAAGTCGGCCTAGAATACACTACTGAGTCTCTGGTAACCTAGCTGAGTCAGGTGACCATGTCTATGATTTTGTTTGTTATCTATGGTTCTGGCAATATTTGTCTGTGGTTGATATCTTTTAGAAACAATACAAAAATCTTCCATCGACCATTTGTGCCATATAATAAGAGATAATGTGCATATATTTTTATGGCAGATTTCCCTTTATTTGCTGTTTCACTGTGTTTTAATAATCATGTTATTCTAAACTTTAATCTCATTAGGGGGGGCTCATAAAACAGTTAAGCTCTATGCCTATTTAATGGATATACAATATGTGATGTGCCAAACACCTTCACTGACTTAGGTTTTATCTTCTGTATTTCATTTAAGTCATGATTTTAATAGGACTTCAAAAACATTTTGCTTTCCAACATATGCTATGGTTGCAATGGTTGTCATAATACATTTATTTTATTTACGTTTGGTGGAATATTGATTTTCTTTCTGCAATAAAGTTTCATTAACTTTGCCAATCTTGTGACTGACCCCAAATCATTTTAGCAACCAAAGGCTAATACCAGAAGCAGTTTTTTTTATGTGTACTAGATTTTTCTTTAGTAGCTCAATTCCACTTTGCAGATCAATTTGGACAAAGCTAGATTTCTAGATTTTCTGAATAGAATTAAGTGCTATTATTTTGATTATATTAAATATGTATCACCTCCATTTGGAGGATATTCCACAGTGTTAGTACTTCGGCATTTAGAAAAAACTTTCATTATATAAACTTAGAATTGAATTTTAACATATTTTCATGAATATCTGTTGTCCTAATAGAATAAGTCATCAATATCAATGAGAGTTCACCTTCCCCTACATAACAATCCTGTGACGTCCCAAAGGATGGAGAACTACGGATATAGCAAACTGAAGTTGAAGTCAAACTCATATTTCAGGTATAAGAAAAACAATATTGCTTTTTCCACTATGACATTACTGCAGAAGTTGATAAACCCAAGTGCTTTGTTTGCAGTAACTGAGAAGTAGTCAACATTTAATGGGCAGATTTTTATAGTCAGTCACTGGAATTATGCAGCATGGGAGCACCAAATTATGTGGCAGGGTTGACTAAATTATGCGGCACGAAAAGACAAATTATGGGGCATATAGCAGCACATTTTGTGATAGTAGTACTTCATTATTTTGTAACGTTTACACATGGTAATAATGTCTGGCTAAAGATTTCCTCTCATTAGTACCAGTTTAACAACCAAATACAGATATAAGCAAATTAAAGAAGACCAGTTAACTTTGTGAATGGCCTTACTCCGTGCCCAAACACGTTGCCACAGGTTTAGTAATTTTTGATCCACTTCAGCTAGAAACAACATTTGTTTTTTCTGCAGATTATCCAGCAGATGATGGGTTATGTGGCAAATCCAAACTTATAGGAAAATATTTGCAGCCATTGAATTGCATAATTCCAGTGGCCCTGGTTATGGCTGATACCCAAGGATAAGACAGCAAAGAGCATTTTTTTTTAGAGGTTTACCAAAAATATGTCATTTAGGTCCACAGGGATTGTGAGCTTGTGATCCACTCAGCTAACCACAGGACATGCTTCCATTGATCTCAACTGGCTGACCATTTGAAATATGCTCAAACATATCGACCTGGTTACCCACAGAAGAAAGTTATTTTCACTGACTACATCGGAACCCTGCAAAAATCTATGTTATTGTGATCTAATGGGTGCTCCACAGAAACTATTGTCTAGTGAGATCCATAGAGCATATAACATGACAATCTCCTACTGAGATTTAGTTGACCTGAACACAAAATGTTACCATTAAGGTAGCTTCAAGTGATATAGAAAATCTTACCATTGGGTTTGATGAAGACTCTACATGAAATTTCCATATGTGATAAAGTGTGTGGACCTCAGGAAATGTGCCCATGCAGATTCAATTAAATACTCACATAAACTATTTAGATTGAGAGAAGGTAGCTGAGCCAAAATGAAGTATTCTATTGCAATGTACTGTCCAGACCATCTGAGTCCCTGGAAACTCATTGATTAGGTCATGTAATCTTCTCATTGTTTCATATTACTTACTCTACATGAATTTTTCCCAAATTAAGATGTATTAGACAGACCACTGGAAATATTCTCAATGAGATACGTTTTAGAAAAGGCTACAATGAAGATGTCAATTTATATCAATTGGATAAAGCACACGGTGTCTTTTCACGTAGGTCCACTGGGCGTTCCTAAATTGTTCCCACAGTGATTACCTGGGTAGGTCACATGAATTCTTTCTTATAGAATTGCATTGGATAACTCAGGGGAAATATTAGGAATTTTCCAGAATTATAACCTTTGGTTGTATTGCAGGAATTGTCCTATGAAGGATTCAGTCTTAGCACATGTATTTATCCCACAGCCATTCACAGAGTAGAATGGAGGAAAAGTGTTCCATAAGCGCCTTTCGACAGACCTTATACAATGTATTAACTTAGATCCATTAAGTAAACTACAAACATTTGGCAACTGAAATCAAATGAGCACAGCAAGTGTTTCTGCAATTTTGTTTTTGCAAACAGAATACTGTGCTGTATCTCATAGGCTTATCTGCATGTCTCCGGTTTTAATTACAATATTTTATTTTTTGTGAAAATAGGCTGAGGCCATATATATGAGATGTACCAGCCTGGTTTAAGCAATAAATGTGTTCACTGGTCAGATTGAACTAACACACAGCTATATAACCTTTTGTGTCCAACAATATGACTGCAAATATTTCTTAACCAGAATGAAAAGAGACTAAACAGTAACGACTACATGCATCAGATGCCCAACCAGCATTCGATTATGCTGCTTAGACGGATATGCACCGGTAGATTCCTGCAGCTTTCACTGTTATTAATTTCACTTCAATGTATAGCAGCTTTTCATAACAGAGGAAGCTGCTGTAACTCAATATTCTAAAATGAGTCATTGAAAGATGAAGACCTTGTATTCAAAATTAAAAACATACGTTTTTGTAAACAGACTTTTTTTTAATTGACAGACTTCTAAAGAAAGCAAAGAATGGTTGATGGGAATCCTCGAACTGATCTTAACTACTACTGGTGCTGCCTCTGGACATCATCATTTTGTAATTATGTTTTTTCAGTGTCCGCAGTTGGGTCTTAGGACAATATGATGTAACTCTATGCTATCAGTATTTAAGTATACTTTTCCCTTGTACAGATTGTGATTATATGTATATGCACTCTTTGATGTGTTCACATTATATTGTTTATATTTCGTTTTTTGGGGGAAGTGTTGCGATGGCAACTATTCCAAGTTGATGCAAATTCTACTGACTGTTCACCACTCTAGTTGTGACCGTTGTTTGTGTCTACTGACTTTGATATTAAATGCACTCGTACACAGTGGTGGTTACTTTTGAATAAGGGCGCAAAGCAGCCGACACATGCTGGGTTACCATTGGAATAAAATCGCTGGGCACAGCAATTACGGAGTGCGAGTTTGCTTCCATTAATGGTGGACGCGTTTTGGTGTGTGTGTGTATATATATATATGTATATATATATATATATACATATATATATATATACATACCCTCCCTTTGTAACAGTAATAAATAACATATTGCACTCAATGGATCTGTGTGTGTGGTTTATTTAATGTTGCTTTGTTTCATATGTAGGAATGATAAATGAAGGAGTTTAATCATAACCATAAACAAGGAGTTAAATCCATGCAGAAGAGTATGGTCCTAATTGTATTCTTCTGTAAAATGATTCTAAAATAGAATATGTGAGACTTTAAGAAGTGTTTTTTCAAGTTGTTTAAACCCTGATATGGCAAAAACACCTTTGCAGTATAGAAATAAATGTGTGGCTCTGTGTTATTAGTATAGAATGATTTATTGGGCCATATATATATATATATATATATATATACACACACACACACAATGGAGATAAACAGCAAGGTCTATATATCTGTTTATCCCCATGGGTGAAATATATATACATATATAATATATATATATATATATCTATATATATATATCCTTTAGCAGATCACTCTTCGCTGGATTTTCTGGCGCATCTGAGGTGGTGCGGCACCGAAAACGGCAGAGCCAAGCCGTTAAACATATTTCCAAAACTTCTGAACCAAAGAAACTCGGTCGCACTCACGGGTCTGTTACGATCCCTAGTTTATTTTTCAAAATCCATACAAGCCAGGACCAACAAAAGCCCCAACATGTTTCAGTCTCACTGAGACCTTGTTCACGGGTGCGTTGGCGGCATTTCAAATTATTTGTAACCTTACACTTTGCTTTCCAAATTTGTAAAGAATTCTAATTGGACACTGTACATATCCACACAACCTCACTTAGGCACTTTACACATTTGGATAGGGTTTGGAACCCAAACAGGCCAAATGGAATGAATCGTCTCACCAGGATGTTACCATTATATTAACAATGGGCTTTGCTGGCCTGTATGCTGTGGGGGGATAACAATACTAATTGTGTATACCCACCGATGGGTTATTAATAATTAACTTTCCTTTAAAAATGGATAGGGCACTAATGGTGACACCAATTAAATCATGGTTTACACCAATCGCTAGCTCGGATGATGTATCAATAGGACTTTCCGAATGCATGGAATAAGGGTTGATCTTGATTGTAATTTAGAACAGTTGCTAACCCCCTTAAATTGGTTTTACATCCTTGTTGGCCTCACTTTGGACTGGAGGTTTTTATGCAAAGATTCTGAAGGCAATTTAATTGGTATGAATTTGAAAATTAATGGTATATACAATGTCGTTCAAATTTGAACATTATGAAATCTTCTATTGCACTGAGGAAATTATGCATGTAAAATCGTAACATCGAGTGTAATAATTATTGTGGCTGTTTCAATTACAGCCTTTTGAATATATATTGGAAGGGTTCCAATCCTAAGTCATCAATTGTACACATGATTTGCACATTGCACTCTTCTTGTAGAAATGGCTTTCCAATGTTTTTTTAATGATTTCACTTTGCACTACAACTCCCACAAGGCTTAGCGGCCTTCAAAGAGGAAGTGATGTCCTAACACACTGAGGGCCAGATGTACGACCATTTTTGCATGCTCAAACGGGTTTGCGAATCCGTTTGCGCATGCAAAAACAGCATGGGCCATGTACACAGCCTATTTAGCGAGTCGCAAATAATAGGTTTTGTGACTCGCTATTAGGAAGGGGCGTTCCCTTCCTAATAGCGAGCACAAACCCATGTATGATTGTTTTGCGACCGCAATTGCGCTCGCAAAACACTCGCAAATTACCACCCTCTTCAAGAGGGTGGTAATGCACTTGCAAAAGGGAAAGGGTCCCCAGGGGACCCCTTCCCCATTGCAAATGCAGGGGAAAATATTTTTTAAGGGCAGGCAGTGGTCCCAGGGACCACTAACTGCCCTTAAAAAATGAAACGAAAATGTTTCATTTTTTTCTTTTTTAAATGCATCCCGTTTTCCTTGGCCGCATTTTAAAAAAAAAACTGCTTTATTTAAAAGCAGTCCCAGACGTGGTGGTCTGCTGAGCCCAGCAGGCCACCATACCTGGGAGGGCCTGCCATTCCCAATGGGGTCGCAAATTGCGAGAGGCTCATTAATATTCATGAGCCTCTCAATTTGCGACCCCATTGGGAATCGCAAACAGTGTGATACACACTGTTGTACATCCAAAATAGCGCCTCGCAAATTGCGAGTCGCAAAAAACTTGCAATTTGCGAGACGCTATTTTGCGCGTCGTACATCTGGCCCTAAATTTATTTAATTAATTTGAAATGCTACCAACGCACCCGTGAACAAGGTCTCAGTGAGAAATGCGAAATGTTGGTCCTAGCTTGTATGGATTTTGAAAAATAAACTAAGGATCGTGACAGACTCGTGAGTGCGACCGAGTTTCTTCTGTTCAGAGGTTTTGGAAATATATATATATATATATATATATATATATATATAAATAATCTTCACCCATCCTACTCAGCAAGGGGAATAAACAGATACATTTATCTTGCTGGTTTTCCCCATTGCTGAGGAGGCTGGGCAAAGACTAACAAG
This sequence comes from Calotriton arnoldi, assembly GCA_963921515.1. NCBI lineage: Eukaryota > Metazoa > Chordata > Amphibia > Caudata > Salamandridae > Calotriton > Calotriton arnoldi. Next base: position 224,569 of record CAWUFW010000786.1, read on the forward strand.
GGACAAAGGCTTGAGTGGATCATAATGGCCATCTCCATCTTCACCAATGGTAATTGCAATTTACACAATATTCACAAATCAATTATGTGTGTATGTCAGTACTGAACGTTCATAACATTTGTTATCAGCAATACCAATGAAAAGTTTCTATAGTTTAACGTTTCGTTCAGGCGTTCATTAATTAATGACGGATATGTATGAACTGGTGGGTGAAGCAAGATGAAAAAATACAGAGCAATTGCATGCTATAGCTACTTGTAAAACTGGGGGAATTGTTATTCTTTTTTTTTTTAGTTTATTTCAAGTCCAATATTGCACATATCTCCCTTCACACTATACATATATGTATATATATATATATATATATATATATTTATATATATACATATATATATCAAATGTATATATATTTTTATAAATACATAATCACTTGGGAGTTACAAAAAAAAATGATAATAATACAGCTAGGCACCAAGTAAAAAAATAAATAAACATAAAAGGCAAAAAATAGATAAGGCAAAATAAAATTGCACTAAATTGAATGTGCCAAAGGGATAGGTGATTTTGTGGTTTCCTTAGGTCCATTTTGTTGTTGTTGGCATCCAATGAGCAAAGCGCCACTCTTGGCAATTTCGCAAAACATAAGTCTTGCAGTAATGGTTGTGCCAGAACATTGTCCCATTTTCAATATACAACCCCTCAGACCCCTACCCGCTCCCCCTACACAAAGGAAGTCCTAATGTCATAGGGCTGTGCTCTCAGACTCCTCATCCGACTGGGTCTTCTCTCCTGCTGCTTCTGAGTCCCTCCGCTTCTTCTCCTCCAAAGCATCCCGCTGCAAGGCAGCATCAATCTCTATGAGTATGGAGGGGATGTCAAAGTGAACGAGATCTGCAAACGGGTACGAGAAAAGACAGGGTTAATTCCTGATCAACATCAACGGCATGGCTGAAAATGCATTAGTACTCCAGGCAACATAGCACCAGCAGTAATGCAGGAACCCTGAACCGCAAAATATGGAACCATTTGAACATATTAGTGATAGTGTCTGATAAACAAAGCTTGAAAGTATTATCCGATCATTTAAATGGTCTTATATGTATTTTAAAGGTGCCTCCTCTCATAATACCAAGAGGAAACTTAGTATTTTCTCATATACTGTGGTGTTTTATTTAAAACACACCTTGCAGGGATTTTTCTTTTGGCACAAACTTTGAAGTAATAATAGCCACCACAAGGAGGCCATATTATTGAATGCAATGTTAGGTGAACCTCTCCAGGATCCGAATCATTGACTTGCACATTACATGCTGATGTATGCAACGGGTGAGCCCACTGAGCTATCTAAGACTAACTGCAGTGTCAAGTATAGTCAATCAACACACTTTTGTGGACAGAGCCGGCAATCAGAGAGGTTGATTAGGAGTTGTCTAGAACAAGCAATGATGTCTTATGGTAGCAGCCTTTGGTGCAGTCTGGCTCAGCTTTTGGTGCAATGTGGATCAAAGCCACTTGCTAAAGGTGGGGCCAGGACTGGGAAGGGGCTGAAAAGCAGATAGGGAAGTGAAGGTTAAGACATATATAAAAGTTGTTTATTGTGAGACCCCTAGATGAGAGAAAAGCTGAACTAAGATTGTAAAAATGAGCCTTACTAAATCCATGCCTACTGGGATCCTAGCAGGGTAAGTCTCCTTCCACCACACTGAAATGTCATTTTTTTTACTAATAAACAAAATTGGAAATGTATGTGAAAATGGCACAAGGGTCCTTTCTCAATACTGGGCTCACTTGGACTGGTAAGGACATGAGGGTGACATAAAGCAGGCCTATTCACCCTTGTTCTGTCAGAGCAGCAAGCTACCAAGCACTTCGTGTCTTACCGACACATGTGCAAAGTATCACTCTGGTTAGGGTTGGAGCCATGATCTGACTAAGGGTCACCCAACCAGCATTGCTCCACATGTGGGCTTCTTCTGGATAATCAGAGGGGGTTGGGGTTCTCATTCTCAAACCCATTCTCAAAATGTTATTCTTCAGACTGGGAGGAGTAAGTGAGATCTGTACTTTGAACGGTTGTGTAGTTTTTGCTCAGGGTGCTAACTCTGATTGCACTTCCACTTCTTCCCTCGCTCTTGAGGTGAATATGTAGAGAGGTAGGCATAATCCCTGCCTTTATAAAGCTGCATGGCTCCTGCTCATGACACCAACATTTGTTGGTGCTTCACAGCTGGTGCTTGCCCATTTGGTGAAATGTAAGTCAATCAGCTGTAACGGTGCCTTGCACATGTTACCATCTCCACTACTGGGCTATCTGTGATTGCTCCCTTTTTTAGAATACTCATACAGAGCCCTACTGCCCATTTTATTAGGCTGCGACAATGTACACGCCTACATGTTAAAACCTCAACCTCACTGTAGGATTTACATATAAACTCAAAAAGGTTTGGGAGGTACCCTAATACTTGGAAAAGGGATGGGTATAGATACTGAAACAAACACAAAGGGAACTTTGTGTTTGTTTCAGGATTTACATATATCCAGCAGATCTTAGTAGGCAGAACATCTAAACATCTAGTTCTCACACCCAACAGGAAAGAGCAGAGAGAACACTTCTCATGCATTTAATACAATTGCAGCTACATCAACATCGTTCCTAGCCGGCAGTGCTGGCTGGAACTTCAACTTTAAAATGCCAATATAAAACGCATTTTGGGTGATATCTGTACAATACCAAAGGTGAGCAGGATGGGGCCACATGCCCAGGAAATATGGAGGCTTATCTGAGGCAATGTCAACACCCTTGAATGAGTAGGAGTCTAGATGTTTCACAATAGGTTTGTCCAAGGGTGCTGCAAGATTTGAGTTCTTGAATGAAGAGTGCTCCATGTTACACGTGCACCTTTTCTGAAATCTTACATTCCCTAGCTGTAAAACTGTGTCTCCAGGATTTTGCCGCTTTTGCTTTTAGGTGGACTTTGGGTGGTTTATACCATGGTTAATTAACAGTGTCTGTGTTTGCTTCTGAGTGGACTGCTTGCACCAAACACTGCCTTTATTTACCAGTGCATGAAGGGGTTGCGTCTCAGTTGCTTCTGGATGTACTCCATACAACAAACTCCCTGGTGGACTTCAATTATCCACTTGTGATACAGACTTCAGGATGCTGACCAATCCCAAAATGGTAGGTATACATGCTTGCATCTATTCTCTCGCTCTTCAAACACCTCAAGTTTGCATGCAGTGACATTCTACAAACTATGTTTGATGCATGTCTTTGAACTTCAAACACCTCGGCCTACACCTCCCATGTATACCAAACTACAACAAAACACTGTCAACCTCACACTTCGCACTCCGAAAGGGCACCAAGAACCTGATGCAAATCATGGTTCTTCCTGGCCTGGTCATAGAAATTTAACTCTAGTACTTTATACAATACAAAAATACACCTCCAGTCCCTTATAGAGGATGTACTTATGTTGTACAATTTCATCCCTGAAAAATAGAACCCTTAAAATTACTTAATTAATGTACTTTCATTATTTACACGGAGTTGCACACTTATATACTCAGTTCTCATGTTTGTGGCTGACATCCTGGATGCACAATGGCACTTGGGTAATAGTTATCCTGGTTACTCATACATTGTTAAATATTTGTTCTTGTCCTGTACATGATGTTAAGGCTATTGGAAATGTGGCCCATTGGGAAAACTGTCAACCTACGTCCTACAAAACCTCTACATTCCAATGCCAAAAGCAAGTTTGTTTAATGAGCAGTTACAACAGATAGAGAGAGGTATATAGCACGCATGTTGCGTATATCAACCTCGCACATTTAGTCCACATTTCATGCTTTCTAGTCTGGGTACTACTAAGCTAGAATCCTTTCAACATTTCAACAGTTGTTCTTGGCAGTTCCTTGAAAGCACATTAGCTGAATGCCATATTATCTGAAGGTAGATTACAGCAGAAGTGGGAGGAGTTGACAATGCTGCGGCAAAGTACCTCTACCTTGCCCTAGATGGGGAACGTCAGATGTCTTTAGAATTTCAATGAGGCTTTAAATTAATATTGTGATCCCTACAAACTGGACTAAAATTGATTCTGATAGAGTCTAACGTACTTGTGCTTATTCTCCCACATCTCTGTATCGATATAGAACAATATATTTCTTAATGGTTCATCCATAATAAATTTCACCTGTGGGGTGTGAAGCCATCCTTCCATAAAAGAGACTAAATAATATACAAGAAAGAACTATGCCTTATTGTGATGTTTCAGTTATTCTTTTAATTTCTGTTCTGGGCTAAGGGCAGTAGATGTAGGAATTCCATTTCCTTAAGGTTTCATGTTCTTAGCCTAGCAACCCAATTGCCTAATCTATGTTGTTGATTGACTGCTGTGCTATTGAAACTTAGGGGCATATTTACAAGGAGCTAGCACCATTTTTTTACACAACAGAGGCACAATCAGTGCACCACACTGCTCCATATTTACAAACTGACGCATTGGGCCCAGTCAGTTTATAGAGGCCTGCATCACTTTATACCAGCACCAGGTATAATGTATGCAGGGTAGGCGTTCCCATGTTAAAAGCCACGTAGAACTGACAGTGAAATTTACAACTTTTCACTGCGTCACTCTATGACTTGACTTTATCAAAATACTTACGCCTTCTGAAACCAGGTGCAAGGATTGACGCAGGGCTTTTAACATGAGACTCTTTTATGTGTTCTGACGCATTGCTGGAGATGTGTCAGCCTTACGACCAACTCCAGCAATGCGTCACGTCAGCGCCAAAAGATGCGTCAGAATTTCTGATGGATCCGTGAATCTATGCACTATGGAGAACTGTATTGTAAATACAGCGCATCCATGGTGTTGTTAGGGCATTTGAAGCAGGTGCAAGAAATCTGACGCACTGATGCGTCATTTGTTGTAAATATGCCCCTTAGAAACTATGGTCCGAATTTTTTGTATTATTATTTTTTCAAATATTTGTGTTTCTTATTTAACATGACCTACTGGTCGATTTGAGATCCTGGAGTTTTGGGCCTCTTAAGGATGGCAGACGGACTTTCGTCCTTCTGCCATCCATTCAGAATGGGGACCGCCCGCCTACAAGGCGGCGGTCCCACACGCCAAATTACGATGCGACCGCCTCCACGGCGGTCGCTATGTCTATTCATTGTATTGCAGCGGGTGCTGCGGTCTGCAGCACCTGCCGCAGTACAATGAAATGACATGTTACATATCCCTACATTACATTGCAGGCACCATGCGGTGCCTGCCACATGGTGCTGGGATATGTAGCCCCCAGGGCACATGTCCAAGGCCCAGGGGGTAAGGGGGCCAGCTACGGGCCCCCAAGTCCGTTTCCGCCTGCCTGGTCATGGCGGGTTAACCGCCGCTGACAGACGGGTGGAAAGGGATATCATTATGCCTACGGCGGTGCCTGGCAGGCACCACCGCTATTCGGTGGAATGCCGGAGGTCCGATGGGCAGTCAGAATCATTCAGACTGTCTGACCCGTGGCAGTCGGTCTTTCCGACCACCACACATCCAAATGTGGTTGGCGGAAAACATAATTGTGATGGCGGTGGGACCGCCACCGACGGGCTGTTGGTGGCGGTCCCACTGTCATCATAATCGGGCCCAAAGTCTTTTCTGGCAAGAAAACTTGTGTCTAAATAATCTAAATGGCACCTGTGTCTTTTTTTTCAGAGGATTCGTTTTTGCCACCAATGAGTAATCTAATCTAATCTATAAATTTAAGATAATGATCTGGGATGCATGTATGTATGAATATGTTGGTATTTCTATAGTGTAAACCTTGCTACCTAGTAATGTTGATTTTTATGTGCGGGGTGAGGGTAGGCAATATGAGACTGAGAACATCAAGAGGGTGCGGGGGGAGCGACGGAAAATATAATATGAATATTAAAACTGGTGAATTTAAGGATCAGGCCATATAGTATCCGTCTCTGAAATTGGACATTTCTATAGAATTGGATTTTGGATTTCTCTAAAAAAAACATTCATAACTAGAAGGAGGGCAAGCAAGACACGAGTGAAATAACAAGAATGCTGGGAAATGCCACTGGAATGACCTCTCCTGACTTAAGCATGACAACAATGGGACCTTGTAAGACGCTGCTGGTACAGGCCAACCTTATCTCCACTTTATGAAGGGTCTAGATACCTGTTCAGTGCATGAAAACTTGTGCTCAATCTTAAGGGATTGCACCTGGTACTCAAGCGACAATCTGGAAATCGTCAACTAGTACAGATGGTGACTATCTACGAGCAGGTCATTAGCGTGTAATTTGGAGTTTTCTGTTGAACTTAGTGCTACGAAGTAGTTTCAAAGCAACATGCACGAACAATATAAAACACCCAACAAAAATATAATTAAATAACTTAATGTAAGCTAAACCTCACATTTAGCTACAACACTATTAAGACCATTACTATTCTGTTACATAACATTTGATATTCAATGATAACATTTTATTTTCAAGACATCCTAAAGGAATAAAAGGGTAATATGATTAACTTGCATTTTTAGAATCTTTCGAGCCTTTCTGCTCTCAAAACTACTCAAAAAGGTTTGTTCATCTACGATCAGGATCCTAGAGAAGGTAGGAAAACATTCCAAACATGCATTCTCACGAAATCTCTGCAAATGAAACAATAAGCATTTTTGTGCCTACGAAATGACACCGTTCTTTGATAATCCTGTAATGTGTTGGTTCAAGTTGTTAAAATAAGCAATGATATGACATCCCAGCGTAGCCACGCGTGTAATGGAACGGGTGAAGGCTGATATCAACAGGGCGTTATAAAGCCAGAGGAAAGCAGGGAGGGAATTGTTCATTGTATGATTAGATTTGCCTTTTGAACAATGCCAAAAATACATAAAGATCAGGCAGCATGGCACAGGACAAGTTTACCGATGAAGGAATTGTGAACTTGCATAGGGCGTGATAACAGTCTCAAGCCATGCACCTTTCTTTACAGCCCCATGCACAAGGCCGGAGAAGGTATGAGTTAGTGGTGATGACTGACATTCAGGCAGTAGCTGGAGGCCAGCCCAAAGGGATTGGGATAGGTGGATTTAAGCTTGAAGGGCCAGAGAGGGGAAGTCGTAGCTCCTTGCTTACCCGGAAAATCCCCCTCACACTTATCCAATATTGTGTCACTCGCGTCAAACAGCTGCAAGCCCACAATGAGGGGGTATATGGGAGAAAAAAAAGAAAGAGAAAGAAAAACACAACAGAAAAAATGTTCAGAGGGTTTTTATGTTGTAGGAGGTTGCATTTCTTACTGGTAAAGGCAAAAGAGAACACTGAACACTAGTACATTACATGGCAGGTTTGCTACACAGAACATAGAGCACAGGGCATAAAGACAATTAGAAATGGGAGCGGGAACCTTTAGGAAACAAATACCAGTCAACCAACCCATTTTCAGACAGTGCTTAAATCCATCCCCAATGTTGTGCTGCAACACCTGTTTCAACTCTACACCAACAGCATTAAAATGGTATTATAAGTGTCTCTTTTGACATTACAACCTTCCCATGGAGCTAAATAAATCCCCTCTCTCCCTTAGCAGAGATGTCAGGTGGTAAACAACAGCCATCTTGGGAGCACAGCCAATTAGCCCTTCCTGCCTTCTACAGGGGCTGTACTTGTCTGAACCTTTCCTACGACGACTGCAAAGGCTGGTGCATGCAGCACACTTGACCTGATGGAAACTGGCTGATGGACGATTCTGGCACAGATGCTTTTGCATGGGAATGGATGCAATTCATCAACAATTATATATCCCCATGCGAAGCCTCTAAAAGCCCCAAGGAGCCCACCCAGGTCCAAATGACTCAAAATTGGGGATGGGGCCACACAGCCCCCTCCTTGAGCCATTAATGGCCTGATGACCCCATCCCTGGGGCCGGCTCACTAGCTATGTCCTGGGGAGCCCACCCCTGGGACATAGTAGTTTCCATGCTTTGCTCTCACTTGACGGGAGCATTTTTGAATCTCCTGCCAAGCAGGATCAAACACCAAGTCCGCACCCAGTGGGTGGGAGCTTCAAAAATGCTTCCACCATCTGGGAGTGGGCTTTTGATATGTTTCCCTGCCTTCAGTGATGCAGGCAGGGAAACAAATCAAAATATTGCTTCCGCCCAGAGGGAACAGCATTAGTAGCTGCTTCCTTGGGCAGGAGCAATGCTGGCTTCTGCTGCATGTAAGGAGCCGGCTGAGGCCTTAGTGGCCTTGGGGCTTCCCCTGGAGCCCCCAACAAGTGTATGGTGGGGGCACTAGGGCACTCACCTTTTAGAAACGCGGGCCCCGGGCTCCCCTGGGCCGACAATGGCTCGGAAGCCCCCTCCACTTTTAACATAGGCCCTGGGGGATGGAGTCCCCATGGCTTTAAGAGGCTCGGGCACAGGGGTCATGCAGCCCCCTCCCATTTTTCAAATATATGTATGACGCTGGGGAATGGGTTCCTTAGGGCCTAAAGAGGCCTAAAGAGGCCTGGGGAGAGGAGGCCGCATGGCCCTCCCTTTCCTTCATTTTTAGAAAAGGCCCTAGGGGATGGGGTCCCTTAGGGCCTGACAAAATCAGGGAGGGGGGCCGCGCAGCCTCCCTTCCATTTATTTAAATGAGTAATGGGAATGGGGGTCCCCAGGGCCTAACAAGGCTCATGAGGGGTTCTGCGCGGCCCCCTCCCCTTTAATTTTAGTAATGACCCTGGGGGTGTGGTTCGCTAGGGCTTCCTTTTTATATTACAAAAAAAAACAGCAGTGGGGGATGGGTTTCCCAGACCAAATGAGGATTGAGGAGGGGGCCATTCAGTCCCCCTCCCTATTCATAAAAAAGGCCAAGGGGGATGGTCTCCGAGGGCCTAATAAGTGGCCCCCTCCCCTTTAGATGAAAAAAAAACGGACCTGGGGGATGGGGTCTCTAGGCCCTAATAAGGCTCGTTGGGGGCACGTGGTCCCCCTCCCCTTTAGTTTGAAAAATGACCTTCAGGGATGAGGTCCCCAGGGCCTAATAAGGCTCGGGGATGGGGAGCATGCAGGCCCCCCTTCTCTTTAAATAAAAAAAAAAAGGCCCTGGGGTTCCCAGGGCCTACTGGGCTTGATTAGGCTTGGGGAGGGGGGCCACGTGGGGGTGTTGGCTTTATGTATAGTAATAAAATATTACTTTACATTAAAGAAAAAGCCCTAGAAATTCACTGAAAAAAACAAAGGTTAAAGTAATGTTATAGTTAGGTGTGATAAAAAGATCTGTTTTTGTTGTAAGCGTAAGTGGGTGTAAGCGTTCACAAAAACCATCCACTCCTATTGCATCATAGGTGTGTTGATGTATTGAACGCATTATAAAAGTATGCATTAAAGGGTAACCCTGTGTACAGGTGACAGTTGACACCTTGTGTCCAGCATGTTCCACACAAGTTTTTAGGCTCTGCAGAAAATATTTGCCTTAGGGCAAAGACAATACATACAACATACTAAGTATTGTAAGCAGCCTTGAGTTATTAGAAAGAATCATCTCAGCATGGCAATTTCTACGTGACATAGAAGACTGTGTGCACCTGGTATTAAACTACGTACATGTGCTTGTTTTGCTTCAGAAGATGGGCTATCTGTTAAGTTTTCACCACAGTATGAACGCTACAGGTAGTTTAATATTTAGCAGCTTCAGACATTGCTCATTTGAAGCCAATTGTGTCTTTTTTGAGAAATGTTGCATAGAGTGTACACTGTTCCCAGAAGATACTTTTTAATACTCTGTAGTGTATTTCTCATGAGAGTTTCACTGTCAGCGAAAAGTGTGATACAGGGTAAACTCTCTCTTTAGAGTGACTACTGTTTACAGTACCCACTTCTCTATTCATATCAACTTAATTTTTCAGTGTAGATTCGTTCAGTGCATACAGAAAGAATGAAAGCTGTCCGTAGCACAGCATTCGTTTTGGAACAGATGTTCAGTATTTTTAGGAACTTGGCTTTCTCTGAACAGTTGTATACAGATAGAACACCGTTTGCAATGAGGGTTTCACACATATCTGTGGTTAATTGTTAATGCGAACTATGCTACTGTGAAGTGTATCGGCACTGGGTCAATGTGGCACATAACCCCTGCTTTCTACACCTAAGGTAGTTGTTTCTGTGATGACATTAATGATGCAAGTTGTTTCTGTGATGACATTAATGATGCCTCATATTCTTCTGAGCTATTCTGTACTTAAGTTCAGAGCTCTAATGCGATACCCGTTTATAGAGCAATGAGTACAAAAGAAGCTTGGATGGTGTCATCAGTGATGTCATCAATGATGCCATTTGAGATGTCATCAGTGATGTCATAAATAATGTCATACAACAATGTCGGAGTGATATAATATGTGAGTCATTTGCAGTGCATGGCGGGGTGCAAGTTATAGTTAGCTCTGCAAACTATAATTGGTGAATTTCTGTGTTTTTTTTTATTTAGTTCAAAACGTTAATGTTGTCACTGACAAATTCACCTAACTATAACGTTACGTAGCCCTTTGTTTTTCAGTGAATTTCTAAGGGTTTTAAAAAAAAAAAACAGATCTTTTTATCACACCTAACTTTAACATTAGTTTAACCTATGTGTGATACACAATGTGCAAGGCATGCCACTTGCTGTTTCTTTTTTATCATTGGTACCTAAAGAGTATTTTCTTATAAACATAGCTCTTTTAGTATGCAATACTGTAAGTCGGCCACTATAAAACATTTCTTGGTAGGTTACACTTGTGTAAGCTAGTTTTACTGAGCTCTCCCTATCATATAATGCTTTTTATGTCTTCTGCTGTGATATCTGATTTACATCATTCTATCATCAATTCCCAGTCCACCCACATCCAGTCCCACCAAGTCTTTGTTCCGAGCACTCCCCTGCCACATGCAATACATTTTAACCTCTGGGGCGCTTGATTACCTGTGGACATGCTTTCCCCCGGGGACAGGCCATCTAATATAGGGTGCTCCGCGGACTGAGGGCTAGCTCCGGACATGCTTGCTGAGGGGGGTTGCGGGGGTGGTAGCGTGGGCCTCTGCCTTGGCTTAGGAGTGGGTCTGGATTTGGTTAAAGTGCTGGTCAAGGAAGGCGGTGAGGATAGGGAGGGTGTGGTGGCCCCCGAGCCTTGGCAGACAGGCAGAGAGTAGCCTTGCTGGTAGTTGAGTCCATACGGCGAAGGGGTGCTGGGAGGGGTGGGGGAGAGGCTGACCGGGGATGGCTGGCCTGTAGATTGGTCTGACATACCACCAGACTGACCATAGGGAATCTTGGGTGGAATTGGTGCCAGCTTCTTGGAGACTGTAAGGAGAGAAGAAAGAAAAGGGAGAAGAAGAGCAAACAGAGCTGTAACACAAAGACCATCAGACGTACACAATATGCAGGTAGCAGCTGCCATCATGCCACATCAACTCACATTTTATGAAATGAAAGCACAGGAAACTTGGATGCACACTTCACAAATGATTTTCATCTGTATTGGGAGGCAATTGGTATTATAATTTTGAGCATCATGTGCACCCTTTAATGTGGTGCCATAAAAGGAGGGGAAATTGCTTCACTTGCAGCATCATTATTTCTAAGCAAACACATAGCCTTTATCAAAATATAAAAACTTATGTTAAACAATAATAGAGACCCAATCAAATCTGGTCTCTGATGAAATAAAATAACTCATGACTGGTATAACTGTTTTTCAAATCACATTCCTAACACGTTTCAGAAAAATGCCACCTTTTGCCTTGGGGTTGCCTTTGTGAACTGTGCTCTGGGGAGAAGATATCATGGTTGTCTAGAAACTGTGGGCTATATGATGTATGTAGAAAAGACGTCACAGGGGCTGCAATGTAATTCATTTTTAGGAAGAGAAGTAATGACTTAAATAAAAGGCTCTTTGGGCAGTTGGAAAAGGTTCCTAGAAAGCAAGCAGTAACGTGCATAGACGATAGGACATAAGTAAGTGTCTAAGGTATCTCTACCATAATGCAGGCTTCTAGGTCCTGATTGGCCTTTTATTGACTAACAAACATGGTATTCCATGCCCACTGCCGCCACTAGCTCATCTTTGAGAATGTTACACAGCTTTATCACTTCTTTACATAGATTTTTTTAAAGTACTTGGACAATGAAGTCGTAATCCACGGTATATCCGAAACACAATACACCGACTCACATTTATAAAATCTCTATGAGGTCCCTTAATCCTAAAGCAGTGCTCTACATAATGGTGTGACAAAATCTCCATTGTAATTATTAATGTAGATTCACATATGACCCGTTGTAATTTCTTCACTCTAAAGATAATGTTTAGAGTTCCATAGATATTCTATGAAAAGCATAGCTGGCCATACCTTTTTAATAGAATAGTTGTTTGGCTGATTGATAATGTAATTTAATATAAAATATTTAGAAATCTACTTTTTGACATTGACTGGCATTTCCCAACCTCACTATCACAGGTGAGTCTAAATTAATTAATGTGACATTCCAATTTGGAATTGCTGCACAGTGGTTAAAGAACCCCCCCACCCCGAGCCCATCAATGAAGCCAACCTTACATCCTAAAAATATAAAAAACTATTGGTCATTTGTTAAGCTTTAACGTGGCAGAGCAACTGCATGGTTTTGTGGAAATTGTCTTGACTCATATCAGTCATGCTGTTGGTCTTATCGTGTGACTAAAAACATAGGGCCTTATTTATGAAGCCTTGCGACACTTTTGAGCTGCCGGTGCGTCACTTTTTGTGACGCACCGGCAGCGCAAAAAGTGCGCCATGTTGCGCCTTATTTAAAAAGTGATGAATCTAAGCAGATGCGCCACTTTATAAAGCCCTGCGCTACATTATACCTGCATCAAGTATTATGTATGCAGGGTGGGCATTCCCCCGCAAAAAGCCTTGTAGAAGTCTTTCCACTTCTAGGATGCTACTGTATCAAAATCGTACGCCTGCCTCACAGCAGAGATAAGACTAATGCATGCCCTTTCACATGGGGCTTTCCCCATGTGAAAGGACACATTGCCGGAGATGCGTCACTTTTGTGACACACTCCAGCAATGCGTCAATAGTGTGCCGACAGATACATCAGTAATACTGATGTACCTGTCATTCCTTGCAACATGATGCGTCATACAGTAAATATGATGCATCCATCGTGTTGCAAGGAGGGCGCACTGAGAAGTGTTGCATCTCTGCTTTGTCGCAGCGATGCAGCACTTCTCATAAATGAGGCCCATACTGTTCTCTTTGTGGAAAGACAATCATCTTGAAAGGTAGATATCTCTCTCTATTATACTTTATTTATCTGTAATGTCAACTGTATTTCTATTTTGGAGCTTCTTTTTAACTCTGGAAGTCTATTACTTTGCTCTTTAATGTCAGTGAGGAAGCAATGAGTCAAGTTAGGCTAGTTTACTTATACCTACCCTGCAATTAAGGACTTGATTACGAGTGTGTCATTATTTTCCGACTCCTGTGTAAACCCCTCCAGGGGTCAGAATTACTAATAGATTGTTATTTAACACATCCAATAATTATCGGATGTGCTAAATACCTCAACATTTGTTAAATTTCGGGTGGTGAAACCTACAGAAATTTAACATGGAAAAAGCATATGGTGTTTACAGTATTATGCGGGTTTTGGTATCAAAATCCGAATGTTATTCCCCAGAAACTCGCAATAGGTGCTATTTATGCACCAGATAGATCACGTACCCTGTAGTATCATTATTTCTCAGGTGCGATAAACAGCACCCATACTTGTAATCAGACCCTAAGTGTTCTCTAATGGCTTAATTTTATTGAACACATTTACCAACCCTCTCTTCACTGTGAACAAATTGCATTGCATTAAGTTTATCTTTGTGAAAGTGGCCTACAGGATGATATATCCATTGTCTCCGAGGGGTGAGAGGCCTCCTGGATGAGTTTTCACTCTAAAACTGAACGCTGATAAAACAGAGATCATATTAACAGGCCTCTGCCAGCACATATACTCATCAGAAAAACAATCCATCATCATCCTATTATATTTACCTTTCCCACTTCAGAGGCAAAAAAGCAAGGAAATTGGAACAAAGCTTTGATGCAGCTTTGACTTTCGAGTCACTCAGTAATCCAAGCCACATTTTTCTTATGTCAGTAGAAACACAGTCTTCCATACATTGATGTTGATCCTCATCAAGGAGGGATGGGAATCCTAATCACCATGGAATGATATTATCCCAAAGTCTTTGACTGGATTATTCTTTAAATTGGCCATATTTCAGCATGTCCAAAACATCCTATCTATTTTATCTTAAAAGTCAGCAAATGTGACCACATCATGCACTCATTTAATCAAACTGCATTTGGTTGCCTGTCACCAAGTGAGTTGACTTCAAATTGCTATGTCTGACAAGCTAATGCCTTCATGGTTCAGTCCCTTTGCATCTCAGGTCTACAAGTCATCCCTCCACTCTCAATGTGTTCTGAAATATAACAACCTGACCTTCCTCCAGCCCAAAGACCAAATTCAAGTGGTGGTATGACTGGGAAGGAACTACATTTTCTGTTGTGTTGCCAAACTTTTGAAGAATCTTACAGCAGAACAGCCATATACTAGAATAATTGAAGGATATATCATATATTGCATCAGGAGTTAAACTTATATTACAGTGGCTTTTGAAATAATGAAATCTATGACTGGCTAACCACACTGAGCTGACATTGAAGAACAGCTGTCACTGAAGTTTACAAAAAGTTGCTAGAAAAATTGGAACCCTATGAAATTAAGGGAAGGTTAACCATTTTTGAAATATTTCTTTTACAAGTGAGAAGCACTGACATTAACCTACATTATTGTGATACGTGGATTTCTTGAAGTTCAGGAAAAATAGATCATGACAATTTGTTCTTATGAGAGATTAACCTTTGGTCTGTTTCACGAAGAATTATCTAACACACCGGTCCAATGAAGGAGTGAGCAATTGCCATCGCTATTACAAAAGGTTGCTACAAACACCATTTTATCCCGGAAAGGTTGACAGAAATGCGTTTGAGGGCTGAAACTGCATCAGTGCCACATTTGATTTAAATCTCATAATCTAGGTTTCTTTTTTTTTTTTTTTAATGAGGATAGTCCCCCCAGACCAATGATTGCTATGATTTATTTAGTTGTGCCTTGCTATTGCCATTAAGGTTTAAATGGACGTTTGCATGAACTAGAGGAGCTTTTAACAGACAGAAAAGTGTTCATAAATGGGTGATTCTCCACATTGCTATTTATATTAATAAAGAAGATACTCTTAAGTATTTTTTTATTGTGAACCTAGTTATGTGATTTATGTAATGTAAGACAAAAGATAGGCATTTCACAATTGTAAATTTGTTTGACTACTTGAACAGTATGTATTAATCCATTTAACACATGAATAACAATTATTGTTTTGTTTATAATAGGTGAATGTGAATCATTAAAATAAATACAAAGCTACATGTCTCTGATAATTAAGTTCTACATAAAGGTTTTAGAAATATATGAGTTACGCATTTAATATAATCTGCCCAATATTCAATCAGTGTGATACTGGAGAGAAGTACAATTAAAATTCTTCCAAAAACAGTCTCAGGATAATTGTTGACACAATGCCCTTGATTATCATAAACGTATATACAAACACTAGAGTGCTTTAGCAGCAGGGCACAACAGTCCTTAATTAACTATCTGTGAATGCCCTTGTTCTTGATTCTGCTCCTCATCCGTTCTTTAGGAATATTCAGATATCATCTTTGCTTCCACTAACAGCATACACTTTCAGGTCAATAATTTTGTATGTAGTTTTATGCTGTTTTCATGAATCCTGAATCTATTCTTGACATACTTCTTGTAGCACTAGTGATCAGATAGCAATGGACATACTTTTTGTTATTGTAAAGATTGAGTAATTGTGTAGTTACTATGCTTCATCACCTGACCTATTTCTTTGTGGCACTTCTCATAAATAGTTTTCCAGGATCAGCTCATAGTGTATTGCTTTGGACATTAATGTCTAAGCAGTTCACTTACTTCTGCTTTGGACTAAACTTTGCAAAACATTAATAATAAAGCACTTTGCCATATTTCAGCTCATACTAAGTTTATTGTAATTGTGAGTAGAATAAAGAGATTTTGTTACATTTATAAATGTACATACCCTCTCATTCAACATCGAAAAAAGACAGAAGTCCATGTCAAACATTTAACAGGTGTCAACACCACAGATAGAATACTCAAAGCAGCAGGTGAGTAAAAAAACAGACCAAACAAGATCACATATAGTCCATGTGGTGTATACATGTATTGTTGGCATTGTGTTCTGCACTTGCACACTGCCAAGGATGTAGGCGGACTTTACCTTTATGAATTAAGGGAGATTTTCCTGAAAGGCTGGTGTCACTGAAAGGTCGGTAGGTCTGAGATATAGACAACCACATTTCAGATTATATCTGACTCTGCCGCAATCCTAGTTGATTTTCAGACTTACCAGACCATTGCAGGACAGTCAGCCTTGGTCAGTCTTCTCTCTGCAGCCAACCCTGGTTATTTCTGTCCACTCCTTCCTACCCTCCCACCCACTTCAAAACAATTCTTGTACCTTTTCTCAGGGAAAGAGGGCTCTGGTCCACGGAGAGCTGACTGGCAACTGCTGACTGTGGACCACCACCAGGAGGCGCCACATAGCCAGAGCCCATACTCCCTTTTGGACCAGACACTGGCGAAAGTTCTTTGCTTTTCAAAGTGCTGCAAAAACAACAAACAATAACAATGAAAGGCAAATCATTTCAAAATTGTTGTTAATATGCATTCATGATTTTTATACAATTTTCTGTGGTACATATTTCTAATTTGTTTTTCAAACAGCAATTGTCTCTCTATTCATACAAATACAGCACTAATAGCAACAGCCCACAGTCTCTTGAAAACAATGTCTATCCCATAGGCTGTTAGGGTAGTTGGCACATTTGGGAGACAAACTTTCATGACTCGAGAATATGAATAGCATGTCATAACATGATACTTTAGAAACTGGAATTGCAATCCATTGCTGGCTAGGTTACTGGATACAGAGAAGACTCACAAACTATGCACCTTCTCTTGTACCAACTGCAAAGATTAACTTAATTGTTTATTAATAATATTAGCTTAAGCTGCTTACATAGGACAGCTTTCAACATAATACTAGTGCTGACTGTGCCATCTGGAGTCAGAATCCACACTGTAAGGCCATTCACAAAGGCATGTAAGAGTACATGAAAGAATACTCCAGTAGCACTTTTTATGTGCTTGTACATCTTTGTTAAATGGCCACAAACCATCTTAAATGGAAATACTTAAGAATATTCATATACAAAAGGAACGACAGTTCTCTTTGCACTTTTAATTAAAGGGAATAGATCTTTTGGCCTGATTTAAAAAGGTATGTAAGAGTACATACAAAAG
Organism: Calotriton arnoldi; assembly: GCA_963921515.1. Classification (NCBI taxonomy): domain Eukaryota; kingdom Metazoa; phylum Chordata; class Amphibia; order Caudata; family Salamandridae; genus Calotriton; species Calotriton arnoldi. The sequence continues at coordinate 242,081 of CAWUFW010000786.1, forward strand.
TACTCCTGTAGTACTCTTGTATGTACTCATAAATGCCTCTCTGAATCATACCCAGATGGGCACAAAGCTGAGCAATTTTGGCAAAGGAGAGGCTCTCATGTTTACAAATACTAGGTATCAATGGATTCATTTGAGCCTGGAGCTTTTTACTCAGTCATATCCCTGTAAGCTAACTAAGGCAAGCTCAGACTCTGGCTAGTTTCTTTCTTCCATGGCCACCTCTTTTTTTATGTTTCAATCCACATTATATTTTTCTGAACTAACAATACTTGTTTGTGGAGAAAAATATTTTATGGTCACAAAGAGTCTGTATTGCTGTTTGCGACCACAAAAACGTGTTTTACAATGTACTAAAGCCAATTTAGGAGTCAGTAACTTTTTACTCACTCCTAAAATTACTTTGCAACTTCATGCCAAATCACAATTTAGGAGGGGCATATTGTAGGTGTCCTTTCTAAACCGCGTTTCCGTATGGAATGTATTAATGTTTGGCAACTGAAATCCCTTTGCAGAACATTGAAAAATTACTTATTACCAAGTTGGGGGAGGAAGGGGTCCTAAAATGATACCTTCCCCTTTGTGAGTGTAAAATAAAGTTTGTTTGGAATTAGGTAGTAATCCAGTGGACCACTGAGAACTCTGAAACAAACTTAAAAAGGTAAACTTTAATTTTTAAACACAGCACTGTTTCCTTTAAGGCTGCATTAAAAATAATAATAATGGGCATGGTGGTTGGCTGACCCTTGGAGGCCACCATTCCTGTAATGGCCATCAATTGGAGTGAGTTGCATGTTACAACCAACCTCGTTGATATTTATTGAGCAGGTCTGATTGCAAACCACTCCAAATTGGAATTTTATGACCAAACCTATCAGTACATACTTCAATTTGTAAAATTCTTTACTAGTCACAAAAATACTGGTCACAAATTGCGACCAGTTTTCAGTACATTGGGCTCTAAGGTTTTTCATGAGTGGTAGTCTGAACTTGTTTTTATTTTTTGGGCTTGTATGTGACTGGAATGCGATGGGGGATGGACACATTTACAACAGCCTGCATATCTAAATATTTGGCATTCATAAAACATAGGCAGACTTTACTGTTTTCAGTATGAATTTGTTAATTCCAGTGAGGTTTTTTCAGTGACTTGTTATGTTTTCAGAAATTGTAAAAACCAATGCTTATCATTGTTTATTCTTTTTTTCTCCATACAAATCATGGGGCTGGTGTTTTTCCAGGGCTTATAAGCAATATGGCTTTTATTTATTTTCTACGCTTTTTCATTCCCATTGCCATTTCTTCTTTCTTTCATGCTCCTTATTCCTTTCTCTGTACATTTTCCTTCAATTTTCTCATACAAGTAACTTTCATTATTTCATACCTTCAAGTCTGCCTTATTTCTCAGCAGTCAAACTCCTCTTTTCTGCAGTCCAGTACCACCCCATGTCCCCGATGTGCATGAATGGCAAAATATTTACACCACATTAAGATTTAAAAGGTGCAGATAGAAAATAATTGTGAGCATTTAATATGTCTTCCTGCTCCTCTATTCTTCAGACAAATGACAAAAAACGACTGAAGATTCTCTACTTGTGAGATGAGGTATCTATTGTGGGTTGCTCTATTATGCCAAACCAGAGTCACACTGCCCTGTTCTTTTTTAGATCACCAAGAAAAGAGTGGGCCAATAAATGCGGTTTTACTGTCTGATCTTCACCTATTCCTGCTCTATAATGTTATGGGGAGACGTCTGCTAAGGAATTAATATGCATACTGATAGCTATAGGGTTTTTGGTGACAGAAACCTATACTTCAGTATTAAAAACAGCTACGGTGATTAAACGTCATGACTTTCAGGATGCCTTAAGGCATTTGCCTGTGCTGTTCACATCATGATTCAAGTCTATTTTACATTGTCAGGTTGTGTCTATGAGACTTTGGGGGATATGTACAATGAAGTGGCGGAGCGTGTCGTTAGCCTCCTGGGCTTAACGACATGCTCCGCCACTCGAAGCACTAAGGCTGCACCATATTTACAAGAATGTGGTGCAGCCTTGCGTTTGCCCCTGCGATGGCGCTAAGTTTAACAACTTAGCGATAACGCAGGCACCCTTGCATCAGAGTGCAAGGGTGTCTGTGTGCAGGGGAGGATTGGTTATGTGTAGGAAGGTGTCCCTTCCTGCACATAAACAATCCTAAAATGCCATTTTGTAACTTTCATGTGTGCTGCTTCATGCCTCCTATGTACGCCACCCTTGTACATAGGGGGCAGCGCCAAATACAATGGGTGTTGCGGTGGAACGCCCACCGCAACACCCACTGCACGCCCCTTTCACGCTAACCATAGCGTGAAAGGGTGCCTTATGTACAAGGCAGCGTTAAGCCACGTTCAGTGGCTTAACGCTGCATTGTACATAAGGCAAGGACCCTATCGCCACTGGAACGTCACAAAAAGTGACGTTCCCGTGGCGATAGGGGCGTTTACATATGCCCCTTTGTGTTCATTTGAAGGCCAGTGAGATGACCGCTATAATTTTTCTGTGCATATGTCCCTTTGTTTATTTGAATGCAACCAGGTGATGGATGGAATGCTTGAATTAATCTCATCCATTGGCAATCGCTTGGTCTGCATCCCAATCCATAATTTTTGCCCACCATACCATCTCAGTTTGGACCCAGCCATATGCAAATCAGCCTTGACCCTGCTCCTCATGGGAACAGTCCAGCCTAAACTGCCAAGCCAGGTCCTCCCTGAACCGGAAATACAGGCAACCTAGGACTGGTGTTTCCCTGATAAGGGCTGATCAGCCAGATATAGCTTGATTCCAGTGGCGCAGTGAGCACGGGACCCACGTCTGGCCATACCTGTTGCACTTAGGGTGTCAACTACAACAAGGTGATGGATGGAATGCTTGTATTAATATCAGCCGGGGGGCGTGGCTAACCGCCTAACATGGCGGACGCAAAGTAGTGGAGCTCTGTGACCGGACCCAACAATCCGGCACACCCTGGCGACCCGGGATGCCATCCGAGGCCTGTTTCTCCCCTGATGCCAGCCCAGACTGCAGGAGACGCAGTTCTGCCAACAATCGCCCTGTGTGATGCCCAGAAATTGAGGAATGATGGCATTGCAGAAACCAAGCACGGGAGGCTTCCTGAGGCCTGCTGCACGGACTGATCCTCACTGCGGGGCATTGCGGTATCCTGGGCGCCTGACCGGAGCGTCCTGCGGTGTCTGACGTGTGGGTAGCCGACCCGCGCTACTAAACTGCTGGGGGCTGCCTGCGAGTGGTGAGTGGAGCGCTGCGCCGACTCGCACTGTGGGGCCCCGGGCAGACTCAGCCTGCTGCCTTCCCCACCTGAGCTGCGGTGTGACCGGGCCAGCGCCCTGCAGGAGCGATCTAGACGGAGCATCTAACCATGAGTACCACTCCCTCCTGCCTGCTTGAGTTCCCCTGAACTGAATACCAGAGAGAACGGGGGCTACCTGGCCGCTACGAAGGGGCACACCGTGGCCAGGGGGGGTGCCCGCCTGCTCCTGGTGTCTTGAGGTGGGGTGATCGGGGTGCCTCCCATCAGAACAGAAGCAGCCTTCCCCTGAAGATTACCTGATCACTGCCTGGGGACTCGCTGCGGACTGGAGGCGTCCATATACGCTCAGTACCCTGGAAAGGAATAATTGAAGGGCACTCCTGCCCAGGTCGTGGCGACCCACCCCTGAACTCGAGCCGGGACACTGGGGGGCTCCCACAGTTGCCAAAATAATACAGCCTGATCGCACCAAAGACACCTGATCTGTGCAAGTAGCACGAGTGTCTGTAGCGAGGTGTCTGTTTTTCCCCTGCCGGCCGAGACTGGGGGGCCCCGAAGGTCCGTTCCTGGCCCCCAGGCCTTAGACTGAACTCCCGCTCCCCCACACCTGGCTCCACACTGCCTGCCTGAGACAGGGGTCAAGAAGCAATTGCACCTGCCGTGGACCCCCTGGATTGAGGACCAAGTGGCTTTTAGGGCGCCCCCGGGGAGGAGAATCCGCAGGCCCTGGTCGCTGCCACGACCCGACGGTGACCGATCCCACTAGCCCGAGCATCATGAGGCGAACGGAGGGGAAGATGATGGGATTGGCCGCCGCGCACCCCTCACAACAGGAGGACTCAGACAGCTCAACTCAGATGCCCCAAATGAGTTGCATCCCCCTGACCAACATGGAGGCCACCCCTGACAAGCTTGGCATAATACTACAAGAAGTGAGAGACTCCCTCAAGGCAATAGAGCAGCAAATTGGCTCCCTGACAACCGGCCTCACTCTGCTCAAGGCAGATCATGACAAACTAGCCTCCACAGTGAAAAGTAATCAGCACCTTCTAGCAGAGTTTCTCCCGCAGCACAAGGAACAGACAGGTTTACAGAGTCAAGTATCCAGCCTACAAGAAAGAGCCGAAGATGCGGAGGGAAGGGCAAGGAGTAACAATGTCTGCATAGTGGGGCTGCCAGAACGGTGTGAAGGCCATAACCCTACCCGCTTTGTGGAACTATGGTTGAGAGAACATGTGGCCCCAGAGGGTGTGTCTGACTTTTTTGTGTGGAGAGAGCCCATCGGAATCCTACCAGGAAACCAATAGCGGATGCGCCTCCATGCCCAATGATCGCCCCCATACTTACCTATAAGGACCGTGACACCCTACTCCATCTAGCCTGGGAGAAGTCCAATATTCAATGCGAAAATCAACGGATCTCGCTATATCCCGACTTCACGATACTGGTGCAACGACAGAGGGCCTCCTACCAATCGATCAAACAGAAACTCAGAGCCCTGAATGTGCAATACGCTTTATTATTCCCAGCCCGACTAAAGATCATGCATGACCAGAAGTCACATTTCTTCGACAGCCCGGAGGCTGTAGGAGACTGGATGGACGCCACATTCCCCCCCCCATGTGTCAATAAAATCATATCAGAGCACAGACCGGGGTTCGCGACCGATGACAGGAAGAGGCACACACTGTGCCAGGTTGTCTCGTAAACTCGGATCAAAGAACCCATCCCCGGAGCAGGCCAAGCGAGGCAGAGAGTCGGCGCTTGTGGCAGCCTTCAGAGACTGTGGTCCCCACTCCTCGCTGGAATCATCTGAAGACACCACCATGCATTGAGACTCAGAGAACAGCCTTGCATTGTTTCCCACTGTCACACCGCAGACCGCAAACAACCTTTAGAGCCTATACCCTTCATGCATGAACACTTTGCCGAAACAATAGCAATTAGCATAATATGAGGTCTGCAGTATTTCACTGCCCCCTTCCTACTCCCCCGGGTCTGCTATCTCCTTCATGCTTGTCCACAGTCCTGTCATCTACACTACTGTCCGCAGCAGCATTAATCAAGGCGACGTAGCCACCTTCCCCATGGCAAGTGCAAAACAAACTCATCTGTTTTGAATACTATGTATTATGTTTGGTCCAACATAGTTTTAAGGTTGGACTCTGTATTGGGTGTTGATATGGGTTATTGGGATTCTGGCTCACCCCTTAATGCACAGGATGTAACTCCCCGCCCCCGAGCTTGGGCTGATCTTAGAACTGAACACACATACACATGGCTGTGCAGGGAAAATATATTGTAGTCACTTGGAACGTCAGAGGGTTGGGAGCGGTACACAAGCGTCATCGAATACACGCTCAGCTAAATAGGCGCAAAGCGCAATTCGCCTTGATGCAAGAGACTCATCTCATTGACTCAGAGGCCATCAAGCTACGCAAGAAATGGAGGGGACAAGTGTTCACCACATCATATTCCGCCTTTGCGAGGGGGGGCTACTGTCTGGGTTCAAGGTGGGGTCTTGTTTGTGGCCTTAGAGCTGCGTATAGAAGCAATGGGCAGATATGTTATTATCCATGGCACACTTGACAGTGCGCATATAGTAATAGGTAGCATATATGCCCCCAATTACGACCAAGACAAATTCTTAATGAGCCTCAACACAGTGCTGGCAGATTGGGTGGGATACCCATGGTTGCTGGGAGGAGATTATAATGCGGTGCTGGATATCCAACTGGACCGCTCTCAACCCCCACCTCCAAGGCGCGGCCTCAGTAAAACAGGCGGACGCACTCCGGGGTTGGGCGGATGGTTGGTCGCTGGGGGATGTCTGGCGTCTCAAGAATCCAAACAGCTGGGAATACTCATTTTATTCACCACCACACCAGCTTCATACCCGACTGGACAGAATATTTTGCTCCCTCACCAACACCACCCAGGCGGTTGATGCCACTTACTTAGGGAAGACCTTCTCCGACCATAACCCCCTAGAGGTTACGCTGGCATGGGAGAGAATTCCTACACCTGTTCCTACCTGGAAGTTGTGGCCACAGATGCTAGAAGACACGGTCTTTTGATCCAAGATGGCATCAGCCATTAACAATTACTTTGATGAAAATGACAACACTGCGTCCTCACGCCTAATAGAGTGGGACGCGTTCAAGACCGTCATAAGGGGTGCCACCATTAGCGCCACAGTGGGGGCCATGCAGGAAATCCATAAACACCTTAAGTCGGTGGAAGACACTCTGAATAAGGTAGAACAAGAGGCAATTAGCAGCCCCACAAAAATGGAGGAGCTACAAAAAGCACAGCATACAACATGCTGAACTGCTGGAGCTCCTCCAAACAATTGATTACCAGTCATATACTCAAATGAAGCATACAGAAGCCGACAAGTCGGGACCGCTTCTTGCACGACTGCTGCGGGATACACCTTCCCCCACCCCTATAACATGAGATAGCCCTACCAGACGATACTAAGGTAAATACACAACATGACGTAAACTTAGCCTTCTTTGAATACTACGGATCGTTATACAAGGCCCCTGAGGAGACAATGGAGGAGCTCATAGACCATTTTCTGAACAACCTCCACTACCCCCAAATTTCGCAGTCAGACCAAGAAGAACTGACTGGCCCTATCACTAAACAGGAAATCAGGGAAGCCATCCGAGAGCTCCCCCCCCCCCCCCAATAAGGCTCCAGGTCTAGACGGCCTGCCAGCGGAATTCTATGACACCTTTCCAGATACACTGGTTCCACACTTGGAGTGGCTGTATCAAACGGCGCTCGAGGAGGGCGCCCTCCCCCTCACCACTATGCAGGCCTTGGTCACCTCTCTCCCTAAACCGGGTAGGGACCCCTTGGACATGTCAGGCCACCGCCCCTTATCACTCCTACCAACAGAATACAAGATCCTGGGTAAAATACTATCTCGCCGTCTGCTCCACCTCATGCCACAACTTATCCACACTGACCAGAACGGTTTAGTCCCAACCCGCAGTACCTCCTTGAATATCAGATGCCTAAACCATGTAATGGAGGCCACCTCCAATAACGTTGAGAATACGGGATGCATTGCCCTCGACCTGCGCCAAGCCTTTGATACCCTCAACTGGGAATATATGTTTAAAGCACTGGATAAGTTTGGCATCCCACCCGAATATATCAAATGAGTCAGGCTACTCTACACCGCCCCACGGCAAGAGCCCAAACTGGCACTCACATTGCGCGATCATATTGCGTGAGCAGAGGCACCCAACAGGGTTGCCTCCTATCGCCATTGCTCTTCGTGCTATCACTGGAGCCCCTGGCCATCAGACTCCGAATGGAGGCGATAGGAACTGGGATCCAAGTGGGCAACACAACACATATACTGTCAGCTTATGCAGATGACCTCATACTATACATTAATAATTTGGCAAATGTTCTGGAACCCTTACCACGTATCTTTGATCATTTCAAACGTATCTCAGGCCTAGCTATTAATGAGAAGAAATCTCATGCATTCTTTTTCCGACCAGTTGGGCACCCAGATGTACAGTAGAGGCAGACACCTTTAAATATTTAGGTATCCAAATATATAGATCCCGACAGGACCTATTAGAGGGCAATGTGTTGAGGGCGATTAATTCGCTTCGCGCACAGACATCCTTCTGGACTTCACTGCCCCTTTCAGTAATGGGCAGAATAGCCATCTCCAAGATGGTCATGCTCCCCCGACTGCTATATTTCTTCACAAACTTACCAGTGCTGATCCCTACCCCCCTTTTTAAAACACTGGACACGCTGTTCGTAGAGCTCAAATGGGGAAGGCGCCACAGAAGAGTGGGGCTGGCCAAACTACAACTGGGGACGGACAAGGGAGGCCTAGGTGTGCCAGACTTCCGGGCCTATTGCTATGCAAGCCAGCTACAATGGCTATCATACTGACTAGCAGGACGCAACTTACATGAGCTGGACTACACACCACTGCTGCTATCTTGCTGCACCCTCCACACCTTATTGTTGCCACAGAGTAGAATCCCCTCAGAAATCCCTCTACTGCTGCATACAGCGCTTGTCTACTGGAAGCGGGCGCTACAATACACAAGCTAAACACTCCCCTACGCCCCTAATACTCCTCTATTAGGTATCCCTACACCCACTGGCTTGGTCACCTCACGTAGTATACTCCAATGGACGCGTGAGGGTGTCTCTACTGTGGGGGCACTATTTACAGACGGGATACTGGTGGATCATGAGAACTTCTCCCGAACACAAGGGACCTCGCGCTCTCTCTTTCTGTTGCATGCAGCTCTGGTTAGTTATGTGAAGAAACACTGGGCAACGAATGGCGAAGAACCTCCGACACATGAACTGACATAAGCGGTATACCTTAAGGGTAATGGGCGTCACCTGATTAGATGGCTCTATAGGGGCACCAGGGCACATGTGGAGGCCCCCATCACTACCCTTAGAGAAAAATGGGAGAATGACCTGGGTAGGAACTTGATGGACAAGGACTGGACCTCTCTTCTAGAATACCCTAAAAGAGTATACCGTAACACCAAATTCAAGCTAATACAATATATGATCCTTCACAGGGCCTACCTCACTCCACACCGTCTTAACCGCATGTACCCCATCACCCAGGTGTCCTGCCCAAGATGCCAGACGGAGGATGCAGACATAATTCACATGTTGTGGGATCTAATGCTTGAGGCACTTAAGGCAATCGAACCCCCTATTCCACAACGTAAATAAAACACGTGTCCCCCTTCTCCTGACATACAGCCATGTCCAGCCGCCCACCTCGGTCGGCCGGACGACCTGGCAGTAATGAAAACGCCCTGCTGAACGAGTGAATCCTTCGGCGAGGGAACCTTAGAGCCAAACCGTGCTCTGAATATGCTAAAAAATAACGGCGTGAGCCAGACGAGAGGGAGGGGGGTGGGTTATTAAGGAATGTGTTTTCGAATGTTAATGTTTGCATACGGTCATTGAATGACAATTAACCTCCGATAAATCCTCAGCCGCATGTGGATGTTACAATACTGATGTCTTTCATAGGTAACTGCCTATTTCTTGAATGTATTTTATCAGAATTGAGAATTTTCTGCCTATTCAATATTTGTTGCTCTGCCTCTGCATCCACTATTTTTACGCCACACCAGATGTGGCACTCTGTAAAATCAATAAAATAGGTTTTTAAAAAAAAATCTCAGCCACTGGCAATCGCTCGAAGCCACATCCCAATCCATCATTTTTTGTCCACAATGTCACCTCAGTTTGAAGCCAGCCATATGCAAATTAGCCTCGACACTGCTCCTCATGGGAACAATCCAGCCCGAACTGCCAAGCCAGGTCCTCCCTGAACTGGAATACCTCAAAGTAGTAAAAGTGCAGCTAACACTTGTGCTTTACAGTTTCTACTGAAAAACACGTTTTCCCTTCTGTGGTGTTTTATCAGTTAGATTTGATTTAACTGAAAACTGGAAACTTTAATAAAAAGAGATGAAGGTAGTCTGCAAACAGAAAGGAGAGCAAAGAACATATATCTTAAATTTTCATACTGAACATTATAGTAACACTTTATACACAGCAGCAGCCGGTGCAGGTAAGCACGGTGGGGCGGGGTGGGGATGTCAACAGACGACGGAATAGGGGAAATTAAATAAATAAATAAATCCTACTGTGTCTTCTGTCGACATCCGTCCCACCGCGCTTATCTGCACTGGTCACTGCTGTTTATACACCTTGTACTACTTTGTTCCCTCCCTAATCTCTGTTTCAAGTCTATACCGCCATCTTTGCTGCATAAATGTGATCAATTTAATGTATAATTAACCATCTTACTGAAACAAATTAAAATATTCCTTTAGGTACCTTCTTGACTTTGTCCGAAAGAATGTGTTAACTTTTTTTCTTCAAAACACAATTCATGATTAAAGGCAACCCTGAATAAATGTTCCTATAAATAACTTGTTACTTTTTTAAAATGTTTTGCTATATGCCTTCTAAATTATTTGACAAATATATTCTGTCATCAATTTTTCAATATATATTTTACTTATTCACGTTTCACCAACAAAGTTTTTGCCATTTTTGGGATAAGGTTAAAGTTCTTTTGACCCATTACCCCCACACCCACCTATCAAAAATACAAAATGTGAAAATATAGTAGCTTAATAAAAACACAATAGAAAATGTGAAAATTACTGTGATTTTTATTTAAAATGGCCAAGCAAAATATTTATATTTCTTAATTTGGTATGTTTTTAGCTTTTCAAAACAACTGATCGTGAACCGATAAAAACTTGTTAATATAACCTTATCAAATCAGTTTCTAACTGTGAATACATACAATATCCTTACTCTTATTCTTATGAAGCTACTTAATCTGGTCAGTTTCTCGGAGAAACGTGTGCTATGAAGATCACATGTGAGTCATATGCACCCTTTTTATCCCAGATCCGAATCTTTACTTGGTAAATGAAGAACATATGTGTATTCAGGGTTTAGTTTTACTTGCCTTCTTCTAAAAAACTGGCAATATGCATAATGCCATCTTATTTTGAGTATTTTAAGAAATCATTTTTCACTGAACTCTGCTAAAAGAGTGAACAAACAGCAACAAGAATAAAAACCACTTTCCACATTACTGCACTTGTTTTGTGTGAGTTCACGTGGGTAAAAAGTACTGAGGAAGTCCAAAATGTGTGGCTTTCTGCCTGTTTTTATCAAAATTCTACAAGTGACCTGCTTATGAGTTCACATGGCAAACTACTCCAAGTACAACCTGTGAAAGCAAACATTTCTGAAAAGTGGATATGCTGCTAAATGCAGTGCAGAGAACACTTCTGTTGCTCCGCAAGATTACCCTACAAATCAATCCTTATGGCTTTAGTGCATTGCCCAAATACCAACATTTCCATTTCACAGAGCTCACCTGGACCGACCACGCCATCGTCCACTTTTACCAGCACACCATCACCAAGCAGCACTACGCCACCCACTGCAGCTGGGGTAAGGTAATCGAGACTCAATGTCCTCAAGCCCTCAGCACCACATAACTCAAAACCTTAGCAGATCTTGGCCAGGCCGACGGAAGTTCACCGCCTGGATCAACAAAAGCGCTGACAGAGTCGCCCCACTGAAATTAGCAAAAACCAACCAACCCTCAAAACAAACCAGCTGGTACACCCCAGAGCTCAGAACCACCAAGCACAACTGCTACCGATTCGAGAAGTGATGGCGCGTCACCAAGGACCCCTCCGACTGAACCGTTCACAAAGCAGCCCTAAGTGACTACCACCTGTGCATCAAGGAAGCCAAGAGAGCAGACATCACCGACCGCATTGACACCACAGCCAACCACACACAGGAACTTTTTAAAATTGTCAATGAATTCTCCAACCCGGCAGCCACAGAGAACCCCATCCACCCCTCCCAAGAACTCTGCAACACCCTCTCAGACTACCTCCACAGCAAGAGAGCCACCATCTATAACAACTTCGACCCCCAACCCTCGATAAACTCAATCAACCAGTGAACACCAGCAGAACGATAACCACACGGTCTCTGCTCACCACTCAGATCACAACAACCATCATGTCTTCCATCCACTCCAGGGTGCCTTTCGACTCCTGCCCCCCCCCCCATCTTTTCAACCTCAGAGACAACCCAATCAGCACAGAGCACACCAGCATCCTCAACACCTCCATCTCCACAGCAACCTTCCTAGACAGATTGCAAACACGCAGAGGTCAGACCTCTCATAAAGAAGAGCTCAGCCCACCCTACTGACCACAAATATTACCGCCCAATCTCCCAGATTCCCTACCCAGCCGAAGTACTCAATAAAGCCATCAATGAACAGCTCACCGAATACCTGGAACTAAACCACCTACTTAACGCCTCACAATCAAGATTCTGTGCCAGCCAGAGCACTGAAACTGCGCTGACTGCTGTCACAGATGACATCAGAACGCTCCTCAACCACAGAGAAACCGTGGCTCTGGTCCTCCTCAACCTCTCTGCTGCGTTTCACACCGTCTCTCACCACACCCTCGTTGACAGACTCCACAACGTCGGCATACAGCAAAACAACTTCAATTGGATTGCTTCTTTCCTTTCAGGATGCACACATAGCATCCGACTACCTCCCTTCACCTCCGCACCCAAGGACATCATATGCGGCGTACCCCAAGGATCTTCCCTCAGCCCCACCCTGTTCAACATCTACATGACCCCCCTCACAGATGTCGTCAGATCCCACGGACTCAACGTTGTCTCTTACGCTGATGACACTCAACTCATCCTCTCGCTCACCAAGGACCCCTCCACCGCCAAAACCAACATCTAAAATGCCATGACATGTGTAGCCAAATGGATGAGAGACAGCGGCCTCAAACTCAACTCCGACAAAACAGAAGTACTGATCTTTGGGAAGAACACCTCTGCATAGGACCACAGATGGTGGCCAGCAGAACTGGTCAACGCAGTCGCCTCCTCTTGCTTCCACACCCATGCTGCAAAGAATCTTCAGAAAGATCCCAATCAACACCACGAAGACCATCACAGAGGCCCTCATCACCAGCCGCCTCGACTATGGCAACGCTCTCTATGCCGAATTTTCCACCCAGCTCCTCAAAAGACTCCAGCTCATACAGAACACCGCAGCCAGACTCATCCTCGACCTCCCAAAATGGACCCACATCACCCCTCACCTCAGAAACCTCCACTGGCTCCCCATCCAGAAGATATGCCAGTTCAAGTTCCTCACACATGCATACAAAGCTCTACACAACTAAGGACAATCCTACATCAACCATCGACTAAATTTCCACCTGCCTGCCACCTGTGCTCTGCCTCACTTGCCCTCACACCCTCCACATACATCGCAGCCACAGCGGGGGGGCACTACTTCTCCTTCATCGCTGCCAAGACCTGGAATGACTTGCCCCTCCACCTCCATACAACACCCTCCCTGGTGGACTTCCGAAAGAAACTCAAGACCTGGCTTTTCGACTGAGACACGGCACCCTCAGCGCCCAGATACTCCTAGGGGTGACACTGCTTTGCTATACAAATGTCGATTGATTTCCATCATGTTCATATCTGGAAACCTACTATATTCATTGCATTGACAAATCCTGCTAACAGAAAATGTAACTTGCAACATTCTCACTCATCCTGGTAAAAATCGACCCACGCTGGAGTTGGTTTACATAGGTTATGGACCAGGAGATGTCAGAACTACAGCCATGTCAAGTGCGTTTTAGCCCAAAGTTTGAGTTAAAGAAGGAACACGCCTTGGTAGCACTGCACTAAGAATACTCCATGCATTCTGCAAATGTTGGAATCCACAAAAAGCAACACTGAAGGACACACACTGGTCTCCAAGGTTTTCTTATTCATAATGCACTGCAACCCACACCTTCCCATACACCCTACATTTTTGCACTCCTCCGCGAATACACCATACCAAACATGTCAGGAATTAATTTAGGTGACCGGACTGGGGGCTCAATCTGCAGACAGATCGTGTATGGTTTGCAGGCTTCAGTTTTGCTCCAAAGCCCTGAAATTGCATAGGAAGCCTTGAAACATAAGAATCTAGCAAACAATAGCTCACAACTCGGATGATAATCCCTTATGTTTATCTGGCAAAAATCCCATACCCGCTTTGCTCATGTGGCAACGCTATATTGAGTGAAAAGCCATTGTGAGAAAGCACAATGTACTCTCTCATGTTTGCATTTCACTGCAAACTTGCTAATATCTACTGCTAATGGATCACATTGCACCTTCCCACTTCTCCACAGGCCTCCTAATGCCAAAATGCTCATGTGTTGAGAGAATATTGTCCGAAAACACGCTATACACAACCATGTTTGCGTCTGACCACAAGTCATGAGCAGCGGCGGTTTCTTCTTGAGGGCAGGGCAGCTGCGCCCCCCCGCCCGCTGTGAGCTGCGATAAATGTGGACAGTAAAATGGCAATGAAATGATTTAATTGCCATTTTTTTTTCATGAGGCGTGCTGCAGCCATTAGTCAGCCTGCCTCTGGGAGCCGAAGAAATGGGACGTGTCCTGTCCTCTGCTGCCGATTGGCAGCATGGAGGACTAGAGGAAGGCTGGCCAGACACTACAAAGTATGCATGTCAGTTTGGCCGGCTGTCTTGTGACGGCCAGCCTGACATGCACACTTTGCAGGTTTCCATCAAGCTGTAGGCCTGATGGAGTGCCTAGCCAGCTCGCTCCATCCAATCCTGGCGCTGCTCTCATAAGCAGCGTCAGGATTGCTTAGGGAAGTTTGCAGTTTGAATCATGCTCGGAGCCAGACAGGACATGGAGGATGCAGCCCGGGTAAGTACATTTATTTTATTTTTATTTTAATGCATGCCAATGTGTTGGTTTTTTTTTCAGGCTTCTTTTATTGTCTGTTTTGGGAAGGGGTGGGGCATTTCACTCGCTCACCACTTTCATATGTTACCAGCCGCCCCCGGTCATGAGGTATCTAGTTTAAACCACTCACACTGTACTTTCCCACTTCTCCACTGGCCTCATAATGATAATGGTAGCCTACAGGCTTGGATTGACATACCTTAGTGTGACAAGGCAAGCACTCATCGTCTTCAGTTTACCTTAGTTCAGAGATAGTTTGCAAGTGTATTCTTGTGTTCGGGGAAACGCATATATCTTTACAAAAACACAATACATATAATTCGGAGCACTCTCTTGGCACCCATCCCTTCAGTGTTTGCTTATCTGTTATGCACTTTACAGAGAATTATATACACTATTTTTTGATTCTGGGTTCACTACCTATTGAAAATCTAATGCCTGCCCACTTTCCTTGGAGATTGTCCCTCTAAAAGGACCAGATCAAAAAAGACATTCCCATTAAACCGCTTAGGAAGGTCATATAGAAACAAAATGTGAACATCAGAGTGTATGTAAACTTTTTGATCCATTTGTTTGTCTTAAGCCAGACACAACATAAATAAAGACTGGACAAACACAAAAACGATGGTGAAAACCTCCTTACCCAACACAGAGGGTCTAGACATTGAACCCTAGCTCAGTGGCCCGTTACTAGTGTGCCCAAAATGTATCCTCACAACATTTTGGTTCCAACATGTCTGGCTTGACACACACATGAGACTGCTTAGGTGTAAGCCTTCAGGATGGTTATGGATAAAACACAAAATGCACTACGCTGCATTTTTAACATTTTCATCTATTTCTTAAAGTAATACGGTGTTGCAAAGGATATTGTATATATAATGTAATGGAAGTTCCTTCCTGTTTTCAAAAGGTATTAGGCCACCTTTTGCTTGGTGATTGCTGTATTTTGTTGTTAAAGCGGTGATAATCTGCCTTTGGTTGTCCTAAATACCTTATGTATTTTCTGGCGTGGATTGGTCGAAGTGCTTTTGTGAAATGTTTGACCAGGAAACACAATTTATACTATGTAAAAATTGTTGCAACATGCTGTAAAGAACGCTTCATTGTTTGCCATGAATATGTTGTGTATTACTATTGCTATAAATTCATGTTTAAGGTAGCATCTATTTCAAATGTTAAAGCGCCACCTAGCGTGCCACCTTCAAAATTTCAATTGACATGAATACAATGATTCCGAATATTTACACTGGTATCCTATGAGAGCTCATTGTCCACCGAGCCTTCCAAAATCTATCCCTTTCTTCCCACAACAGAAGTTTAAACGCTGCAGCGGGAAATAGCCTCAGCCTTTCATCCTACTACCGAGTTAAAATTTGTGGAGGCTCCCTTTCATTTCTAGCTGCAAATGTATGGGACACATTCCCTCCTAGGTCCCTCCTTGTTTTATAGGAAAGAACTTAAGACGTTCTTATTTTCGCAAAACTAAATTAATTGATTTTGAACTTAAGAAGCCTTATATTTCCATTTCCACTATATCTCACTTTTCATGATCCCTCACAATTAGGGGTACCACGATTTCATAGCACCAGGATACCCATATTTGGATGACAGCCTGTGTTTTATAAATAAATATCCTTTCAATCATATATTCATTCATATTATGTTGTGCAGAGCATTTTACACTTTTCACATAAACTTTTCATAAAACCAATTTTCGACACACAGAATAGACAGACACTGATTCCAGAGTAGGTTTCATGACACTTATGGCATTCGCAGACTAAACGAAGTGCACCTTTTATTATAGGATGCGCATAAAGGTTTGCATTCTCTTGAGTGAGTTACTGTCAGCATTACACAAGCGCATCAACTCTATTGGCTACACAGGGGCTATTTGTGAGATGGTGTGTGTGTGGTTGATGCGGGACAAAAGGATTACCATTTTGAGTTGTATTCCCAGGATGAGTAATGTTTTTAGATCCTTTTTTTGGAACAATTTAGTGTTGAAAACCATTAGGGCTGTAAAGGAATATCAAAGAACGTGTTGCATAATTTAATTTGCCTTTAAATAGTCCATATGGTACATATTTGGTTTGCTCATACCTCAGCTTTTAGTCAAGTCTGCTAAATACTTCATTACTGCATGGGCAGGGTGAATCTGAATTCAGAATATCATTATAGAACATACTATAGGCTAACTAACCTGCTCTGCATTGTACCACTGCATTGTAAATTAATATTGCCTGCTGCGCATCCTTCTGTCCTTACAATAGAACAATGGTTAGAAATGGCCCATGGTAGGTGGAACCACAACATACGCTTCCATTCACTCGGGTCTATTAGACTGCAAAACTGTTTTTTTGTTTCAAATTTGACCTCTGACCTGAAGTTCTGCCCAAATAATTAAATACAGTTTAGGGCATTTTTCCATGCAAATGTTGGACTTTAGCACACAAAAAATATGTTTAGATAATTTTAAAATTCTGAATTGAGATCTGACATTCTCAAGGGTAGAGATCATGCAATGCAATTTAGTGGTGCACACTCAAGCCTTCAAGATGGAAAGCAAATTGATGCTATCTTTTGTGTGGCATTACAACATCACAAAACTTACTGTGACTTAGTCTAATTTAGAATGAATTGAATTATTCAAATGACAGATGGCACCATCCTCTTATCTGAACCACAATATGTTTCCAAATAATGTATTTTGAGCCTGATGTTCAAAGACCCATTTGGAAACCACGATGTACGATTTAAACACATGTATGGTTCAGTCTCTCTTATCCTTGGAGAAAGGTGACATTTATGGTCCTGGATAGAACACAAGGACAACATGAAAAGTTCCTAAATGGCTCATGGCCTGATTTAGAGTTTGCCTGAGAGGATGCTCCATTGCCTTTAAGCTTGTCAGCGACGGACCCTACTCCAGCTCCAGCGCTGACATACTCGTCCCAAAGCCCGACAGAATACGGGCCATCGGAGGTTGACATATAACGCCGTCCACCCGATTTAGAGTGGATGGTGTTACAAGTCGTTTCTACTGTTTGTAAAATCCTGGGGGTGAGGAGCAGTAAAAAACACAAAGAATGATCCCGCAATCCATAGGAGACCACTCCTATTGTGTGGGGTCAATAGACTGCTTATTTTAAATCAAAATCCCATTTTGGATTTAGTTTTTAAAAAGCAAAAACTTGTTAACATTTTAACGCGTGGCGGTCATGTTTGATGCGATACAAAAGGGGATGATGGACGGAACGTTTGAGCCAATCAAACACTCACCCCCAGTCAACTGATCTGGGTTTAATCCATCATCATTCTTTAGCTCACTCCACCACCCCAGTTCAGACATGGCCATATGCAAATCAGTCTGACCCTGTGCCTCATGGGAACAGTCCAGCCCGAACTGCCAAGCCATGTATGTTTGATGCAGCCATCTGTAAACTTTTCACACATTCACTCATTCTGCCAATGGCTACAGATGTCCACAGGGCTGGCGAACATCTGTAAATGTGGAGGATTGATACTCTGTCAAGGCAACAGAGTATTTTACTCCATCGCCCTGATGAACTACAAACCGTAGTCTGGGATTTAAACGAGGCACTACATTTTTGAAAATACACCGCTATCAGCAACTATTATTGATACAAACAAACCATGTGATGCAGCCTCAATCCAGCAGGGGACCAACCCTGGGGGCACTGATGCCCTTGAACGGCTGGCATGTTCCCTTTTATTTAATGACTGTTCTCCACCGGTAAAGGGGCTTTAACACAGCCCTTCACAAATGAGCGGGATCTGTACGAAAAGCTTGGGATGGTTACGAATTAGGATTCAGGAAAGCACTGGGAATGTCTCAGTGTCTTGCACTTACAGACTCCCAATCCTTTAGAGCAGCAGGAGCAATTAAAAACTACCGACCTCGTCTCAGATTCCAGGCCACCTCACAAGCATGCAACTATCACACTATTCTGCAGTTTTTCCGAAAATAATCGAATATGAGCTATACTGCCCTACAGAAACACTGAATATGTCTTTGGGGTATGGTTTGCTATCACAGTGGTTCCAATTACAAACACGTGCTTGTTACCAACATTACATTAACAAACCAGGAAAACAAGTAAAGCAGATTTCTTTGAAGTGAATGCACAAGAAGGATATTCACCTTAACTAGCTGGGATTGTAAGGCACTTTAAAATCTTAGCTAATAATTTGCAGCACTTTTCACGCAAAGTAAAGATTTTTGTATTTACCTAGTCAGCCTGGATCCTCTTTCTCTGGAACTGGACCAGTTGGCCCATGGGGAAGCGGCTGACATAGGATGGGGGATACAAGGTGTGCCGGATGGGTCAGGCTTGGTTAATACAAGGGGGGTTTTGATGTACAGGGGTGATATGTTAGTTTCAGGAGCATGCGGTTCTGTGAGGGAGCTTTGTTTAGGAAGGTGTAAAAAGCACGGTTTAGGATTTGAGTTAATGTCAAGCGGCTGATGGGAGGCAGGCAAGGTGTGGCTGTACCCTGTCCACCTGTAGGTGGAGGGGGTCTCAGGCTTAGCAGATGGCTGAGCCTTGGGGAGGAGGTGATGATGGGAGTGTGGGTAGCCAGGGTAAGAGGGAGGCCTGTCATCCTCAGGGGACACACAGTCGTAACAGGAATCCGGACACTGGGACGACACATCACCCGTGCTGTAAAATGTAGGGAACAAAACAAACAAATAAAAACAAAAAGAATAAAAGACAATAAAAATGTTTGTACATTAGGAGAGAACAAAGTAAGAGAGCAGGCTGACAAATGTTTTAGGGAGAAGGACAGATTACAGAGGATACAAAGACAAAAAAGTTTATCGACTAGAATGGAAAGATGTATAATGAAAGAAAGAGAGAAAGAACAAAGAGAATCCTGTAATACAGGAGGAAAGAGGGAGTATAGGTTAAATAAAGAAAGGTCTAAGTGAGGGATGAAAATGAACGAAGAAGAAAAGGAAAAAGAATGGAAAGACAGAAGGAGATAAAGAAAAGGAATATTGAGATGAGACAGGAAAGACTGAAACAAAATATAGACTAGTATACGTGACATTTGGAGGAAGAAAATGCAAATAGTAAATCTACAAAAAAGATGTAATGATATAAAGTTATAAAGAAACAAAAAAACTTAAGAAAGAGAAGAATGACAAAAAGGAAAAAGAAAGAGAAGGCAAGTCAAGAAAGAAAGAAAACAAAGTCTGATAGGATGAAATAATGAAACAAAGAAGTAGAGAAAAAAGAACCATACAAAAAAATAAAGTACTTTAGCTCATTCTTCAGAACAGAATGAAGTCATACAATACCTGCCACTCTTATGATTTTGAGCTATTATGCCCTTTATATTCGTCCAGGTATTGTTTTGTGACTCACAGCTCAAGCATGCCCAATCTGTCACAGGACTACATACAGGTTTTATATAGGGCTGGGAAATAGTTTTCACTCCACAGTAAGCTGACGCAAATATCGCCATGGGTCTGCCTTGCTTGCTTCTGACTATCATGCACTGATATTTTTCAGTTGTCAGCTGGAAGATGACTGACTAGTCGACATCCAAGTCAAAGACAATAGGCAGTGAGATATTCAGATTGCCTACCAGCAGTCAATTAGAATGACTTGTATTCTGGTTGATTAAAGGGTGGCTAATATGATTTCAGAAACAATAGCAATCTAATTTGCCACACTTTCAATCAATCACAGTAGGATAGTTTCCACTCTTAAGATCACTCTGATTGGCTATTGTCAGACAGATTTGCTGTGGGCAGACCATGCCGCTCTGGGCCATGATTTGGGTTCCAGAAAGGTGCAGTGAGTTGAAATATAGATCGTTTTCTGTGATCCGGCATCAAATCAGCCTCTTCCCTTGCAGAGTGGATTCTAGCCACTTTTCAAGCCAAATTTCACAGTGAAGGCAGACTAAAAAAAAAAATCTGGGATTTTACCAGTTTCACTTTGCAATATTTTTTGGCCCATCCATTGTTTTGAGTCAATACATGCCCACCTCCACATAGTTGACAAGGAAAGGTTGGCAGATATGTAAAGTGTGTGGCACAAAAAATGACCAACTCACTAAGGAGTAAGTACATCAAAAGAGATACATTGGCAAAAGAAAGAGACAAAAAACACAAGTGACAGTTAGAAGTCAAGCAGTTCCCGCAGCCTGGAAGGTGAATATTTTGATATGCACGAGACAAGCTCTTCTAGTTCCCACACACTGGCACTTTCTTAACAACCCATATATGGCACTGATGCAGGATGCTTGGAATTGCTTTTAATAAAACATGTCTTATCCGAGGAAGTTCCTGGAGGCGGCTGTATTGAGCTATTGTACTTTATCTTAAAATCAAGACTATAAC
The DNA here is from genome assembly GCA_963921515.1 of Calotriton arnoldi. Classification (NCBI taxonomy): domain Eukaryota; kingdom Metazoa; phylum Chordata; class Amphibia; order Caudata; family Salamandridae; genus Calotriton; species Calotriton arnoldi. Next base: position 263,166 of record CAWUFW010000786.1, read on the forward strand.
GCTGAAACTCAATCACTGTAATCAGGAAGCAAGCACCGTTCAGAAACGCTTGTATTAATGTCCAACATAACATACTAGAAATAAAAGCTCTTTTTAATTTCTCCATCCTACACAAATCCTGTAAAAATATTGAATGCTGTTTTCGTAATTTCTTCATCGCTTGATATCAGTCTGGATTAGGTACGCACTTAGACTCCCTGATTGTGCGTTGATCATTCAAACATCTCATTTGGAATTCTCCCCACTCAGTCATAAGTTTGCTGGTGTTCCCACACTCTGGTTTCCCGGGGGTGGGAACACAGGACCTGATTCTATCAGCTGGTAAAATCATCTTGGAAAAGACAGTCCCAACCAAGCTACATTCTCCTCTTCCCTGACACTATATCCCCAATGCCGCACCACCTCACACCCATCACCTTGCAGACTTTCACAGCCTGTTTCGGGCAGGTAGTAAATATCTGTATTAAACCTCACAGATCTGGGAATTTCACTAATAATTTTGTCTGCTAATTCAGACATTGCACAGTTATTTCCTTTACCATGGGGTATAACTTGTAATAGGAGGACTTGGAAATCAGACGGCTACAGGCTACCATAATACTATCTTTTTATTGGCTGTTAGCCAGTGAATATATACTCAGGAAACCCACAGCTAGCACCTGAGACAAGCCACATTTCAGTATTTATTTATTTGTAGAGTTTTATATAGCGCGAACTTGACCCGAAGGCATTAGAGTGCTCCACAACAATTTGCATAGCAGTAGTTATAGGTTTACAGATTGAGGAAGACATAGAGGCCAAACATAGGCAGTACGTGAGCGAAACATAAGATGGCATGAATATCAGTAGCTTGCACAGCTTTTGAAGTAGAAACAGTACATGAAACAAAATGTATGGAGACATTGGGATCAGTAGCTGATACATTTTTGAGGTAGATACAGCACATATATATATATAAATACTGTTTAGCAGCACAAAGTTATATTGGTACAGTGTTACACGGGGAGTGAGTAGACCTATATAAGGCCAAATAACAATGGGCTGTAGTCGAATGGAAGGATACATTCTAGAGGGAGACCCAGATCTACATATTTTTTAACAACGCATATTTAGCAGAACATATTGGGGTGCGCACACAGACACAATGACATAGTACAGGCTAAGTAAAAGAAGGCATTAGGATCAGTAACTGATACATTTATTTTTTAGGTAGATACAGCACATGTAAATATAATTAGAGTGATTAGCAGTGCATAGATACATTTACATAGTGTTACATGGGGGATAGGAGAGTGTACATAGGGCCAAATAAGAATAATGGGCTGCGGCGTGCAGTCAAGTGGATGGGCGGGATAGCTCAGGGGAAGCAAGGGGTGAGCCCCATTGGAGGCACGGGGTGAGTGGGTCATAAGAGTCTTCCCCTGGATTATGGTGCTGGCCTAGATCTTGGTTTAGTGGGTGGCAGAGCAAGCCAGCTTTAAGGGTGTGGGCTTAGATATTTGTTGAGCAGAAGGAGTTTAAATTTTGACTTGAAGTGGGGAAGGATTGATTGTCGCGTAAGTCTAGAGGCAGAGTGTTCCTGATTCTGGGGGCATTTCATGAGAAAGAGAAGGATCGGGATTTTTCTTTCTTGCATTTAGGCGGGATCAGGAGAAGTTAGTTTGAACTTCAAAGCGGTCTCTTTTGTCCGGCTTTAGATAGTTTATTTGAGAGGTAGAGTGGTTTATCCGTGTGTAGGGCTTTGTGTGTTATGCAAGCTGTTTTGAATATAGCTCTTGCTTCTATTGGAAGCCAGCTGAACTGTTTGAGAGTGGGAGTGATGTAGTCTTGGCGCCTCTCTCCTGATAGCCTGGCTGCCGCATGGAGTGTTGCTTTCAGAGGGGCTAGGTATGCTTTTGGGGTGCCCGTGAGCGTAGCGTTGCCATAGTCCAACTTGGGGAGGATGAGAGCTTGCACCACAGTCCTTAGGTCATCACTGAGTATGAAGGTTTTGACTTTTTTTTATGTGTTTCAGTGCATAGCAGGCCCTTTTAGCAGAGGTGTTAATATGTTCCTTCATGCTGAGGTGTCTATTGAGTGGGATTCCCAGGGAATTAACGTTGTCTGAAGTGGACAGTTTGCAGTTTAGTGTAGTGAGGTTGTTGAGCCGGTATGCTATGGGAAAGGGTTTTTCTTTGGTTTGGATGAGAAGTTCTATTTTGTTGAGTTTGAGGCCGTTTACGGTTAGCAAGGATTGAACTTTGGGTAGAGGGGTGTTTAGGTGTTGGAGGTCACTGACTGATGAGATTTTCATGTAGAGTTGGGTGTCATCTGCATAGAGGTGATAGGCAATTCTAGCTTGCTTCAGGATCATGACTAGAGGTTCCATATAGAGGTTGAATAGTGCAGGAGACAGGGTTGACCCTTATGGGTCACCTAGTGAGACTGGCTATGCCTCAGAGGTTTCATTGTTGAATTTGATTAGCTGCATGTGCATACTTAGGAAAGAGGTGAACCATTGGAGGACAGTTCCTTAGATGCCTACTCTCTTTGAGAGGGTGTTTAGGAGGATGTTGTGGTTGACAGTGTCGAAAGCGAATGATAGGTACAGGAGGACTAGGAGGCCTACCTGTCCATCGTCGGGTGCTCTGTGGAGATCATCTACGATGTTAAGAACAGCAGTTTCTGTACTGCAGCCTTTCCTGAAGCCTGACTGGAAGGTGGCATATAAGTTGTATTTTTCAATGCAAGTGTTGAGTTGAGTTAGTACACATTTTCGGCAGTTTTGGCGAGGAGAGGGAGGTTAGTTATGGGTCTGTAGTTGTTCAGGTCATTTGGGTGGGGTCCGTTTTTTTGATTAAGGGGGTTTTAGGGGAGCCGGCATGGAGCCGCACGATAGGGAGGGATTGATGATTTTGGTCCATACAAGGGAGATGATGTGACTGACCTTTTTAGGTCGAGCCTAGAGTAGCGCGCATGCGCTGCTCTGCGAGACTTTATGTAGGTGGTTTTAAAAGCTGACCACACGCTCGTGCACAATGGCCTTTTCCGTGCGGTTACCCGCACGGCCGCCATCTGTTTCCAATTATCGTGCCCAGACGCGGGCGCGATAATTGAAAACACATGGCGCCCGTGCGGGTAACCACAAGCAATAGGCCATGGTGCACGAGCGTGTGGTCAGCTCAGCACGCTGCCGCGCTCGCCCCCGCTCCTCTCTGACGCTGCTGTCTCTGCTGTCCAGCGCATCACTTGTGCTGACGCTGCCTCGTCCCGAGAAGAGAGGGCTGTTCGAGGCACACTCGGCTGTCTGCTGCGAGCTGACTTTTGTGTTTCCGACCATCGGAATATGTAAGTTTTAAAACAAAATCAGTTAAACACATGCTTCCATGTACACATGAAAAGAAGCCCCGCTTCACCCCTTCCCCGTGCATGCGCACGTTTCATGTGAACCCGTCGTCACTAGCTTGTTTAACACGTTTGTGAAAGCCGTATTTTATAAGCATTACCCCGCAGGCACAAGCGGCTACGCTCCATTTGCCCACTAGATGCTGCTCTGGAGCTGAAGATGGACCTCATCCAGCTGCTATCGCTCTCTGCTCCTGTATTGTTCCTATAATCCAATGCAGTGAGACGGGGGCTGGCTCTGGCTCCGCTTGTGAAGGTTTGATGATCTATTGATAACGTAATGCCACTGCAACCGCCGCAGGCCAAGTGCATCCCCTGGCAGGAAGCAGGACCAGCTCCGCTGTGTTCGCCCACTCCTAGGACATTCTGTTCTTCTGGTCTGCGTTAAAGAAAGGTCCATGGGAACCTCTTCCCAGTTGAGCTGGGTTCTGTTCGGGGCGCCGCGTCCTTCTTATAGATTTATGCAGAGCAGCTGTAGAGAGACTTCTCGTGCGTTCAGAAATAATGCATTGTAATGCAGTATGGATCGAAGCGACTTCATTAGTGCTGGTTTGAAGTATAAAACAGCAGCTCCTGCATCTCTCGCAGAATTATTGATATATTTAGTTTCTATAGTATTGTCATCAATACAGGCATTATAAAATATTATGGTGTCCGCCTCTTACCGGTGACTTACAACCACACGGCAAAGTGTTTTTATGCATCACAGCATTTTTTGAAATAGTGACCAACATCTACCCGATATTTAACAAGCATTGGCATAGCCAATAGGTCTCGCCTTTGGGACCTTATAAGTGTTTAGTTATCCAGCAAAATATCCTTGGTGCATGTCGGAGGGAGGGTCGGAAACAGAAGCGAGGAGGCCGTATGGGATCTATATTGTGAGGTTTATTAAGGTTGTGGAGTAAATCAATATCAGGATGGAGGGTATAACGGAACAAAAAGTCTGTTGATTCTGGCACAGAGAAACTCAAATAAATTGTCGTCGTGACAGGGTGCAGCAGGTGATATAGTCCTTCCAGGTCATGGAGTCAGCTTCCTTCTGATGGACTGGGAGGGTCCCGAAGTTCCGACGGTCTCTCAAAGAAAAGAAAACAAAAAGGTGGCGGTCAGGGTATGTGTTCGCGGTGTTTATTTCTGCTTCCACCACACCAAGTGAGGAACGAGACGAAGTAGTGAGGGGAGCACTTAGAGGGAGCACATAAGGAAAAGAAAAGACACCCGGTCAAGGAACCAAAGAGTAGCTGGTTTGCGTCTCCGCGTGTATGACTGACAAGTATTGGAGAGTTTATGGCAACGTGCTCAATAGAGAGTGATTTAGGACGTTAGACGTGCAGTGGGGTTTTCTAAGGCAATGGGGAAACAGTCCCGTGGTTTACCCCTTTCCCACCCCCTCCCTCCATCCTCCCTCCGCCCAATTCACGTACCGCTTTCTGCTGCAACTCTCCTGAGTTGCGGCGGCTCATCCGCCTCCTCCGGGATCCACCAGTCTTCGGACCACACTTCTGGGCTTTCCGGATCACCGTCTCTTCCGTCTCCGGTTCCGTTCTCCGCAGCAGTCTCTGGTTTCTCCTTCGCGTTTTCCTCCGATTCGCCAGCGTTTCCTCTGCTCTCCCGCGTTCTCCGTCTCCCAACAGCTGACGACCTCGACATGCCTCCCTCCTCCTTTTCCAGCCACGACGGTGTCGCGTCAGACCCTTCTGATTGGGTGTCTCGGGTTTCCGTTCCGCCCCTCCAGGGGTGGCTTGCTTCCGGGTTATCCTCACTGGGCTGTATGTTGGAGGAAAAACCCTTGGTTATTGCAGAAGTCCCTTCCAGGTTTTCGTAGTCCTCTTCCTGATCGTAACGGTAAGGCACCCAGGGGTCTTTGGATATGGGTACCTTGTTCATAGGAACGACACTCACGGGGGCTCCCTCACATCCCCCTTCCCTATCATTCTTGTTCACAAGAAAGGGGTCCTTAGGGTATCTGGACAGGTAATCCACGTTGGCCTGGTCTTTCCCTTTCCGGTGGTGTACAGTATATCGAAACGGTTGAAGTGCCAGGAACCAACGTAAGACCCTCTGGTTGTGTCCTTTGTTGCGGGACACCCATTCGAGAGGGGCATGGTCAGTGAAAAGAAGGAATTCCCGACCATCCAGATAGTAACGGAGGGCTTCGATAGCCCATTTGATGGCCAGGGCCTCCTTTTCAATAACCGCATATCTGGTTTCTCTGGGAAACAGTTTGCAACTTATAAAAAGGATGGGTCGTTCTTGTTGGTTGTCGTCTTTTGTGATAACACCGCTCCGAGACCTCTGTCGGAGGCATCGGTTTGGAGCAGGAAGGGCTTCTCGTAATCAGGGCTCAACAGAAAGGGTTTTGAGGTAATATGCTGTTTCAGTTGTTGAAAAGACTGTAGGGCATTCGGGGAGGGATTCTTGAGTTGTCTTTCTGTTTGTACAGTTTTCTTCAACAAATCGGTTAGGGGCGAAGCGAGCTGGGAAAAACAAGGGATAAATCGCCGATAATACCCTAGTAGACCTAAAAAGGCTCGGAGGTCTTTCCTGGATCTAGGGAAGGGGATTTGGACAATTGCTTCCACCTTCTCTTCTTGTGGTCGGATACCCCCATCCCCCAACAGGTACCCTAAATACTTCACTGTGTTAGCTGCCAAGTGACTTTTTGCAGGGTTGATAGTCAATCCACCTTGGCCTAGGGTGTGGATGACTTGTCTTAAGTGTTGGAGATGTTCTTTCCATGTAGTACTATAGATGATAATGTCATCTAGGTATGCGGCTGAGTATTCTCTGTGGGGTTGTAACATTATGTTCATGAGGCGCTGAAAAGTAGCGGGTGCCCCGTGAAGCCCAAAGGGCAGTACTTTAAAGTGAAAAAGACCTTTAGGTGTACAGAAGGCTGTCTTTTCTCGGTCCTGGACTCTCAAGGGCACCTGCCAATATCCTTTGCACAGATCGAATGTACTGATGTAACGCGCTTTACCCAGTCTTTCTATCATCTCATCGACTCTAGGGAGGGGATAAGTGTCAAACTGAGATATTTTGTTCACCTCCCTAAAGTCGATGCAAAAGCGTATTGATCCGTCGGGTTTAGGTACAATCACTATAGGAGAGCACCACTCGATTTTAGAGGGTTCGATGACCCCTAGCTGAATCATCTGGAGGACTTCGTTATCAATGGCTTCTCGCCTAGCTTCAGGGATGCGGTAAGGTCGAAGACGTACTGTCTTTCCAGGAGTGGTATGTATCTCGTGTTCTACCAGGGAGGTTTTACTTGGTACCAGAGAGAATACTTTGTGGACTGGACGTAGGACCTCTTCCAGTCCTTGTTTTAAAAGGATAGGCAAGGCGGGATCTATACTTTGTTCGGCCAATGTTTCTGATTTTATGGACGTTAGGACAGGAGCTGGGCCTTCCCATTTTTTTAACAGATTTATGTGATATATTTGGGTATGATTAGTGATAGGGTCCATTTCCAGCTTATATGTGACAGGGGTCACTTTTTCTAGTACTAAAAAGGGGCCTTGCCACTGGCTCAAGAGTTTGTGTTCTGAGGTGGGTCGAAGCAGTAATACCCGGTCGCCCACCTGTAAGGACCCGTCTTTGGCTTTTTTGTCATACTGCCTCTTCTGGTTTGTCTGAGCTCGTTCCAGGTTGGACCTTACAATGGCTCGTACTTGGTTAAGTTGGAACTTCAGGCTGGCCACGTATTCTAACAAGGGTTTTGTTGTGTCTGTCTCTTCTTCCCATTCTTCTCTTGCCATATCCAAAAGTGCAGGGGTGGCCGTCCGTAAAGTAGCTCGAATGGGGACTAGCCTAGGCTTTTTTGCTGACTACATCTAATTGCAAATAAAGCCAAGGGAAGCATATCTTCCCATTTCCGGGCTTCCAAGTTTAGTAATTTCCTTAGGGTGGTCTTCAGAGTGGAATTGTATCGTTCCACCAGGCCATCCGTCTGGGGGTGGTAAGCGGCAGTGCGAATCTGCTTGATTTTTAATTGTTGACAGACTTGTCTCATGAGTTTTGAGGTGAAGGGTGTACCTTGATCGGTAAGGATTTCCTTCGGGAAGCCTACGCGTGAAAAACAGTGATCATGGCTTTGGCCACTTGTGTGGTGTTAGGCTGTCTCAGTGCAATGGCTTCGGGAAATCGTGTGGCATAGTCGACTAAGACTAATACATAGCGACAGCCACTGCGGGAGGGTATGAGAGGGCCAAGGATGTCCATTCCAACCCTAGAGAAGGGAACGTCGATTATTGGTAGGGGTTTTAAGGGTACCCGGGGAGGGGTGTAGAGACTGGTTTTCTGACAAATCGCACAATCGCGACAATATTTCCTTGTTTGTTGGTAAATACCCGGCCAGTAAAACCGTGCTAATATAGCATTTTCGTTTTTTTCACCTCCGAAATGTCAGCCCAACAGATGGCTGTGTGCTAGGTATAAAACCTTCTCCCTGAATGGAAGGGGTACTAACAACTGCATGGGTAAATCCCTCCCCCCTTTTCTGTATAACAACCCCTTTTTGGTGAAAAACTGGGGACCTACTTGTAATGGGTCCTCCTGTTCGGTGGCTTGTCTCCAGGCCTCCTGTAAGGTGTTATCTTCCTGTTGGGCTGCACGGAAACTCCTATCATGTTCCCAAAGAGGGGGAACGGTGTCAGTTAGAAGGACAGGGTTCCAGTTTCTTTTTTCTCTTTTCTTCTGTTGTCTACTCTTCCTGTCTTTTCCTATTTGCCACCCAGGATCGGCAATTTGGGAAAAGGGGGCCTCTTCTCTCCACTGGGCCCCTTCTTTCCAGGTCTCGTTGAGCAAGGAGTGTATGTGGGGGTAGTCAGTCCCTAAGATTAAGGGTTCAGGCAAATGGGGAAGGAGACCTATTTCCATCTTCACAGGGGTCTGGGTGGGTTGGTGTTGGATCGCCACATTTGTCAAGGGATAGGTTTTGCTGTCCCCATGAATACATTGAATGTTGACGGTCCCTATAGGGATGGGTGGGCCTGTGGGCGCATAACTGTTTGGCGACATCCGGTGTCTATCAGGGCGATTCTTGTTTCTCCATTGACAGCTATTTGCCTGTGAAAAGGGTGAGCGCCTCCCCCTGAGGGACAATACAAAGCTCGGGTGTAACCCACCTCCATAGGCTCATCTTTCTGGGGACATACTCGCGCTATGTGGCCAAACGCACCACAATGAAAACATTGGGGCCCTAAAGGAGATGATGGTCTTAGTGCTGGAGGAACAGGGTTTGGCGAAACAATCACGGTTTCGGGTTTTCGAGGGTAGTGAGGGGGTTTGGGGTTCCTCTGGGCTTGATTCCCGGGTTGTCTCCAGTGTCCATCATCTTTTCCTTTTTGCCATTCATGGGCTCTGAAGTAGGCTGCTGCGATCTCAACAGCTTTCTCTAAGGTTAGGTCCGCGTGTTGTCGAACCCACCTCTGTATGGGTGGGTGTAAGGACGTAAGGAACTGTTCAAGGTAAACCTTTTCTAGGATATCTTCCTTAGAGGAGATGAGAGGTTTGAGCCATCGGTCGGCTACGTCCTTTATACGGTAGCATAAGGCTCTGGGATTTTCTTGTGGTCCCTCTTTGATTTGCCGCAACCTCATCCGGTGGGTTTCGTCATCAATACCCATTCGTTCCAGAATGCATCGCTTGATGTCTGGATATGGGGTGTTCCCCAGAGGATTTGCGGCCTTGTAGGCGGACTGTAGATCCCCTGTGAGTAGAGGTCCCAAATACTGACCCCACCTGTCTTCTGGCCATAGGGCAGCTCTGGCCATTCTCTCAAAATTTGAGAGGAAGAAGTCAGGGTCTTCACCTTGTACATATTTCTGAATTACAACAGAGGGAGGTGCTGTGAATCCACGAGGTTGTCCTAATACCTCAGCCAGTCTCCCTATCGAGGTTTCTTGAGTCTGTCCCTGCCCGGTGAGGGTCTTATGCAGAGCCTCCCTTTCGGACTCCGCTGTTTCCAGGAACCTGGTCATGATCTTTTCCAGCTTGTCCTGACCTTCTGCCATTTTCCTCACTACGGCCTCCATTTCCTCCGATCCCACTTCTGACAACACCTGTCGGAGGGAGGGTCGGAAACAGAAGCGAGGAGGCCGTATGGGATCTATATTGTGAGGTTTATTAAGGTTGTGGAGTAAATCAATATCAGGATGGAGGGTATAACGGAACAAAAAGTCTGTTGATTCTGGCACAGAGAAACTCAAATAAATTGTCGTCGTGACAGGGTGCAGCAGGTGATATAGTCCTTCCAGGTCATGGAGTCAGCTTCCTTCTGATGGACTGGGAGGGTCCCGAAGTTCCGACAGTCTCTCAAAGAAAAGAAAACAAAAAGGTGGCGGTCAGGGTATGTGTTCGCGGTGTTTATTTCTGCTTCCACCACACCAAGTGAGGAACGAGACGAAGTAGTGAGGGAGCACTTAGAGGGAGCACATAAGGAAAAGAAAAGACACCCGGTCAAGGAACCAAAGAGTAGCTGGTTTGCGTCTCCGCGTGTATGACTGACAAGTATTGGAGAGTTTATGGCAACGTGCTCAATAGAGAGTGATTTAGGACGTTAGACGTGCAGTGGGGTTTTCTAAGGCAATGGGGTAACAGTCCCGTGGTTTACCCCTTTCCCACCCCCTCCCTCCGTCCTCCCTCCGCCCAATTCACGTACCGCTTTCTGCTGCAACTCTCCTGAGTTGCGGCGGCTCAACCGCCTCCTCCGGGATCCACCAGTCTTCGGACCACACTTCTGGGCTTTCCGGATCACCGTCTCTTCCGTCTCCGGTTCCGTTCTCCGCAGCAGTCTCTGGTTTCTCCTTCGCGTTTTCCTTCGATTCGCCAGCGTTTCCTCTGCTCTCCCGCGTTCTCCGTCTCCCAACAGCTGACGACCTCGACACGCCTCCCTCCTCCTTTTCAAGCCATGACGGTGTCGCGTCAGACCCTTCTGATTGGGTGTCTCGGGTTTCCGTTCCGCCCCTCCAGGGGTGGCTTGCTTCCGGGTTATCCTCACTGGGCTGTATGCTGGAGGAAAAACCCTTGGTTATTGCAGAAGTCCCTTCCGGGTTTTCGTAGTCCTCTTCCTGATCGTAACGGTAAGGCACCCAGGGGTCTATGGATACGGGTACCTTGTTCATAGGAACGACACTCACGGTGGCTCCCTCACAGTGCAACAACATCAACTGTTGCATGGCTAAACACTTATAAGGTCCCAAAGGCGAGACCTATTGGCTATGCCAATGCTTGTTTACAAGAGTCGCTGGGAGAGGGTCTGAGATGTCTGCTTAATCTTTTAAGTATTTTGCGAACTGCTTCTTCATGGACAGGGTTGAATTCGGACCCGGTTGCACTGTTTTTCAGTTGCAGGGGATTGGGGTTGGAGTGCTGTATTGAGGGAGGGGGGCTGTGATGGTGGGGGGAGGGACAGGCAGTCTTTGGTGGAGAGGTTATTTCGTAGGGGGCATCCATGATGTGAGGAAAAGGGGTGAGAGGCTTAAGAGAGAGAGTTCGATACTAGAAACTTTTTCAGAGAAGAAGGAGGCGACTTCTTCGTATTTTTTTGTCAAATTGTTATTTGGGTGTTGAGGGAAAGATGATGTTTGCTTCTTGATGATGTTGAATAGGCCTGTTTTCTGACCGGTCCTGTTGTTGTCGGAAATAGGAGGATTTTTCTCTGAAGATATGTTTTATATATTTAAGGTGTTCGGCCCAGAGGATCGAGACATTGCATTCGGATGGTTGTTGTCGCCATGTTCTTTCCGCTTAACGTAGTTGGCACTTTTCATTGTTGAGGTCATTGTTACACCAGAATCTGGAGGGGATACTTCTTGACTTCTTGAGTTTCAGGCGTGCAACTTCTTCAATGAGTTCTGTAATTTTTGTGTTGTAGTGGTTGGTGAGGTCATTGGCGGAGGAGAGGTCAGGAGGGGACAGGATTTTGGAGTTGACTAGTCTTTCTAACTCTTCATGGGGGATTTGGTGGATGTACCTCACCCAGCGCTTAGGACATCTGGGTTTGTGGCATGGCTCTGGATGGAAGAGATTGAGTTGAAAAAGTATTAGATAATTCGTCGGTCCAGTTGGATGGAAGGATGGCGTGCAGGGATAGTGTCTCATGCTTAGAGAGGATTGCATCTCTTAGGGAGGTTATCAAAATTAGGTCAGCTAGATCTTCAAGGAATCTAGAGTTATCACCTGGAGGGTGATAACTGAGATGAAATTTTATGGTGGTGGGGCCTTTTGCGGAAAGCTGAACTCCTAAGTACTCAAAGGAGCGGTAGTTGGTAGTGTGGAAGAGTGTCAGGCAAAGGTCGTTTTTGTGTATAATGGCAATTCCTTCCCCACTGCGACCCTGGCGATCGCTGAGGATGATTGAGAAGCCCTGTGGGATGAGGAGGTTGATGTATGGGGAAGAGTGGTCATTTAGCCATGTTACAGTGAGAAAGCAAATGTCTATGTTGTGTTGAAGGATAGTATTTGCTATCTCAGTGGCATGTCTGAATGCTGATCGGCAGTTCAAGAGCAGGCATTGGGGTGGAGGTGCGAATTTGACATGAGCTGACTGGGCTGGATGGTGGTTAGATGCACGGATGGCCTAGGTGGGCGAGAGGCGTTCAGGGTCATGTTTGAATTGATGACAACCGGGATCTTATGATGGTCTGGCTGGTAAATGGGGTAACTGAACGAGGCAATGCTCAGTGGATCCACAGCTTGGTGTGACAATCCTGCAGTGTTGTTTTTGGTATTGAGGTACTGGCACGTATGAGAGGTGGATTTGTTGGTGGTGTGGTTTGTGGGGTAAGAACGGGTGTGATGTACAGGGCTGGAGTCCGGAATAGATGCAAGGTGTAAAAGTATGGAGTTCTTAGCCCTCACCTCCATGCAAAGTGATGAAATTTCTTCTAGGATAGTGTTGACTTTTAGTTCTAGGCAGGCTATTGTAGGAGCAGCTGAGAGGTGGCTCAGTATGAATTCATATATTGCTATGCCTTATTCTCCTATCAGTGGCCTGTGAAGATACCAGAGTTCTAAAAGAATAAATAAGAGTATTCCCCTAGTTCACTGAATATGCCTGCAAAATGAGACATCCAGCTGGAGAAGACAACGCTTGAATCAGCCCCTTTCCTTTGCAGAAGTATAAAAATGCACATGAAAAGTTTTCTTATCTCTTCTGCTACGAGTTCCTGAAATGAGTCCCCAAAAATATTCCTTCCCATATGTTTCTGTTATATATCTGAATTGTGTAGTTCATGGTAGTTTACATTCTGTTTTAAAGTGCTACCTCGTTGTACTGGCTAATTTACAGTGTTACTTATTTTAAAATATGTTTCAATTAATTGCCTTTGAATGTAGTCAGTTATAAGGTATACAGAGAGATATATTCATAGACAATTTCAAATTATGCATTTTCTTTTCCTTGCATGTGAGTCACAATGTAAATGATTTTGAAGCCACTTCTCATTCATGCAGGCAGATGCAACTTTGAAATGTCTAAACTGCAACTCATTCAGAGGTGTGTCACTATCAGCAACAGCCCTAAGTCTATTCATTCTATATACGAGATCTGTCTGGAAATAGTCAGAGACATCTCTAAACAAATCTTATCCTTCACACTTTTTGGAGGGTTAAAATAGCACCTATTTCTACAAAAATGTTACTAAGTGTTAGAAACTGGCTCTCTAATTGACAGAGGTATACACCCTGTCCTGGTAGGGACCAAAATCCTAGTCAGGGTAAGTCACAACACAATCCTAAATTATCCTGTGCTCACCCTCTTTTAGCTTGGCACAGAGCCAGCAGGCTTAACCTAGAAGACAATGTGAAAAGGATTTGTGCAGTAACTCATACAGTAACACAGTGAAAACAACACCCAAAAAAATCCACAACAGTTTAGAAAAAGAGAGAATATTTATCTGAGTGAAACAAGAGCAAAACTATAAAACTCCAATGTGTAGAAGTTGAGATACTGAATTTTGAAGAAATAAATTAATTCAAGCACTAAGAAGTAGTGCTAAAAAGGTTACTGGATGTGCTGGACCGGGACAAATCAAAGTTGGGGTCAACCTTGTGGATGTGCACACCGGCTACAGGACCCACGCAGGCTTCAGTGAACAAAGTACCTTTCCTGGTCACAAGCAACAAAATGCGTCGATTTTCTCCTCGCAGTGAAAGCAAAGTGTTGGGTGTGCTTCAGGCAGGTGGGTCGATGCATTACAGTCGAGCCTTGCGGTCAAGACCTTGGATCAGTACTGTGTCCTCATTGAGCCTCACAGTTGGGTTGATGTGCCGAAGTCGAGCCGCGCAGGGCTGTCTCCGGAACAGCAGTGTATCGGCGTCGAAGAACACTGCGTCGGTTCTGATTGGTGCAGTGGTGACGGCGCATCAAACCCATTTCTGAGGCACAGACTTTGAGGAGCAAGGGTAGAACTCACTGGAGGCAGAGTCCAGCAGCCCCCTTTTGTGTTGCTGAGACTTCTGAAAACAGGAGGCAAGCTAGCAAGCCCTTGGAGATTATTTGGATCGTAGGCAGAGTCCAGATCTCCTTCAGCAGACTCAGGGAGCAGCAGGCAGCAGGGCAACAAGCAGAAAAGCAGGCCTTCTAGAAATGCAGTTCAGTTGAGTCCTTTGAGCAGCACAGCCGTCCTTCTGACAAAGGTTCAGCTTAAGATCCAGAAGTGTCTGATTTGTGTGGGTCAGGGACCCAGTACTTATACCCAAAAGTGCCTTTGAAGTGGAGGTGATATCAAAGGTTTGCCTTTGAAGTGCATACAATCCCAATCAGCCCAGTCCTGTCTACCAGGCTAATGTTGGGGGGGTATCTCAGTACTTTGGAAATGGACAGTACACTACCTATTGAAGTGTAAGTGTCAGCCCCTCCCGTTCCTCCCTGCCCAGGAAGACCCATCAGAATGCAGGTGAATGCAGATGCGTGCTAAGAGTACAGATGGACCTCATCTTCCTGTGTTTGTGGCTGTCTAGAGGGAATGCACAAAGTGTAGATGTCACCCAACACAGACGTATAGTGTAAGCCTGGGTGGAGTATGGGGAGTGGCGCTCCGCGGAATTTCACGGAGTTAAAAAAAAACTATGTGAAACTCCGCTTCGCTCTGCCTCAGCCCCACAATTTTTTTTTTTTTAAAACACACTTACCTTTTTTTTTTCCATCTGCGCTGCGAGGAGGAGGGCGGCCCAAAGATGAGAGAAGAGAAGGTAAGTGGGTTTTAAAAAAAATTGTTTTGCAGGGGGCTGACTCGGCTGAGGGGCGTACTCCGCTCCACCACGGAGGCGGAGTTTTGCCGCAACTTCGTGTTCCCAGCGGAGCGCAGAGTTGGTAAAACTCTGCAAACTCCGCTGGCGGAGCGGAGTACTCGGCCCGGGCTTAGTATAGTGGAGACAGACTGTAAGGCACAAAAGAGCTAAGAGCAAAGAAATGTCCACTTTCTAAAAATTGCATTTCTAAAATGTTAAATTCAACATAACCGGTAAAGAGTATTTTTCAAGACCATTCCAGACATATGAAACATGCAAAAGCTACTCCTCTCTGATAAGGAATTACAGCTTAAAAGTGTATTAAGGAATCCCAATGATAGCTTATGAGAGGAGTAGGCCTCACAGTAGTGAAAAACAAAAAAGGCTGTTTGTCACTACCAGGCCATCTAAAACATAAAAGTACATGTCCTACCTGTTACTTACATAGCACCCTGCCCTTTGGGTTACCAAGGGCCTTCCTTAGGGTTGATGTATATGTAATAAATGGGGAGTTTAAGGCTTGACAAGTAGTTTTAATTGTCAAGTCAAAGTGGCAGTAAACTGCATATACAGGCCCTGCAATGGCAAGCCTGAGACAGGTTTGAAAGGCTACTTGTGTGGGTGACACAATCAGTGCAGCAGGCCCACTAGTAGCATTTAATTTACAGGCCCTGGGTATATGGTATACCACTTGACAAGGGACTTACATGTAAATTAAATATACCAAAGAGGTATATGTCAATAATAACATATTAAAGTGAGAGAGCACATTCACTTTAGCACTGGTTGCAGTGGTAAAGTGCTCAGAATCCGACAACCAGCAAAAACGAATACAGAAAAATTGAGGGAGGCAGGAAAAAAGTTGGATGAAGACCACCCTAAGGCTGTCAGGTCTAACACTAAGTGACAGAGAGAATTAATTATCTGAGGAAACAAACATGGAAAGATGATGCTGGACTTAGGTAGGGTACTCTCTCATGAACTATTTTAGACCCTTCAAAAATATCTTAATACATAAGTGACTAAATGCATAAAAGAACTGTTTTCATAGCTGCATTAGCCCCTCAATTTTGATTTAACTCAGGCAGATCCATTGAAAAGGCTTTTAATTCAGCTGCTCATGTTAAAATATATGGTGTTCAGGAGTGCTTCATCTCCATCATGATTGGAAAATGTTAGTATTCTACTTGTCCATTAGAATACTATAGTGAAGCTAGAGTAGAACTCTGGGAATCAACTAACAGGCTTCTTCTGCTGTTGCCGATACATATGCAATTTAGAATGACAGACATTTCTTTCCACATGGATGACCAAGATGTTTTAAAATTTATAGAAAATGTGCCATTTTAACTTTCTGGAGCATTAATCTTAAGAAAATTAAACTCCTCATTTTCATTTAATGAAGTCCCCTCCAAAGCAAATGATTCAATTATATAGATTTTATACTAGCAACATGGTGTCCAGGTGTGCCTCACATTTGTCAGGAATATAGAATGTTAGCACTCTAGTTGATCATTAGGTCTTTGTGGTGAAGCTGCAGTAGAACACTGGGAAATCAAAAGAAAGGCTATTGCACCTGTTGAAAGTAAGTTTTACTAGGTATGCTATATTTGTTTTCTTACATGGTTGAGGAAGATATTTGTTAATTTATAGAAAATGTGCTCTCATTTTAGCTTCTGGATAACCATAATTTCCATGAGAAAAGCAGATCATTCATCGGATCCCAGCAGGGGAACACTAATTGTTACAGGTGCAAATCATCCTAGTGACACCACAATTCTTCAAACTAGAATGGCACCACAATACATGATTTATATTGTAATCAAAATCTGTGGTCGCCCTTTCTTTATGTCTTTATGTGACTCTCAAAACCAGGCATTCACTAAATGCCTTTCAATAAGATAAACATTTTTTAAAAATCCAACAGCTGTGCTTCATGTAACTTTCTACCTAAACAGTGCCATTAAAAAGACACACTCTAACAAACAATGTTTTCAATTTCACCCCAAATATTGAGGGTCTGGTTTATAATAGCAATATTATCTAAGGGGAAGGCACTCCCAGGTAGTTATTGACCGGGAAGGATTAGAAACCATAGTAGTCAAAACACTTGTAGTTTAAAAGCCCTGGGTGAGATACTCACTTGCATTAGCTTCAGTAATCTTAATTATAACCAATTAGGTCTAAATTATTTGTTTGTAAAATCTTCGCTATTCTCAACTTACCATCCGAGATTAACTCCAAAACCCACAGCACTGAATGCACTGGGTAGGTTTCTTATTTGAATTAGATGTCATACTCTTATGGCCTGATTTATACCTTGGCTGTGCCAAGATACTTCTGTCTGCCTCTAAACCAACCAATTTACAAGGTAGGACAGAGGTGGGGTATAGAACAGATCAAATGAAAATATCTCTGCCTGTTACAACCCCTTCCCATGTAGAAATTGAGTGAACGTATTCATGGCCTCATTTTTACATTGCCTGGCAAGAAGTAAGGATGCCGATTGGGGTGGACGGAGGAGTATACCACCAACAAGGTAAGGTGGTGGTAGTCCATTAAGTCTACCTTCCTAGGGTTCAGGGATTCACCAGGAATTTACGGGAAGGAAAAAAAGGCTCCTGTCACCATAAGACACTATGGTAATTCTTAGAGTTACCTTTTCTGGAGTACTCTAGAACGAGTGCGACAAAGGGGGAATCCAGGGCATTCTCTCACCAGGGATTCACCTTTTGTCTGGGGTGCTCACACACCCCAGATAAGGTGATCTTAGTAATTAGGATAGTGCAATCTGTCCCCAGACCATGGGGAATCCCTTGGATTGCCCTCCACGCTTCCAACATTGCACCATATTGGAATGCCCCCAAACAGATATTCATTCCTGGCTTGAATCATGACAGATCCCTTGTTCAGGAGGCTTATGGGAGGTAGTTGTTCCAGGTTTGTGTCCTGGGAGGGCTGGTTTATGCCCTGTGTGTGACTGTGAGTGCTTGGTGAGTATCTGTCAGTTGATTGCTGTGCTCATTATGTTAAAGGTTTTTTTGCTTTCCTGTCCAAATATTAAAAGAATCATCTGCAAGAGTGTTTTTGGGTCTTCTGTCAGCACCACACACTTAAAACTGTTTACGTTTTCTGAAAGATAGTTATTCAGGTAAGGCACTTTTATGTGCTCTTGGTGCTTGTATCTTGTTTTCTTGGAACAGCATCTTACCCCTCATGCTGCCTGCTCTTTTCATCTCCCTCTCTTGCATTCTGCCTTAATTTATTTTATTTTCTTCTGCTCCAGTGCCTCCCTTTGTTAGGTTTCTCGCCTGTGTTCTTCATGTAGTCTGCTTCTTTCTCCTGGCTCACAGAGCACCATGCCTTTGTGTTTGTTGTGTTTCAAGCTCTGCCCTTGAGTTCAATGTTTGTTATTTCCATGTCTTACAATTCTAAGGGGCCCTCTGGTGTTCAGCCACTGGTGTACGTGCACACACTTATGTCCTCACTGGCACAAAGGGCATGATATCATTCATGTGACAGAGAATTTCTTCCTGTCAACTGCAAGAGGGTGTGAAAGGTAGAATTTCGAACAGGTTTTCCCTGGTGCATAATCTTGGGCATAGAAGAGATCAGAAATATTATATTTTGCTGGTGGAGGATTATGACGCAGCCTGTACATGCCAAACATTTATGAATAAGGAAGGGGGAAAAATCGAAAAAATCTTGGCAAAATAACTTCCCCATTCTCTTGCATTGGAGTGGAGTATTGTCTAAGCAAAACAAAAATAGATACGAAAAGGTGATGGACAGAATGCTTGTAGAAGACTAAGCCATTGGCAATCACCGGGTTGCATTACAGTCCATCATTTTCACCCAAAATACCACTAGAGAAAGAGAGCTCCCTCCTAATGAAAATCAGACTTGGTCCTGCCCCAATACGAACAGTCGGGTCTGAACTGGCAGGACAAGTCCCCTCTGAAGGGCAACATAAGCAACCAGAGACCAGCTTTGGCCTCAACAGTGAGGTGCAGCCTGAGTCTGGTGGCACAGCGAGAGCGGAACTCATGCCTGGGCATATCAGTTGCAATGAAGAATGCAAAAAGGTGATGACGGAGTACTTTTTTTTTGTGCAAATCTTTTATTGCCATTTTCGCATGGTATCACAACACTTTATATCTGTCATATCAGCTGTTATATACATTTTCTCCAAACTTCTGAGATATCTTGTTTCCATATCGCGACCCTGTATGCTTTTTTAGGTTCCTTCTTAAAATTTAGAAGACACATGCTTTACATACCCTCTTAACAACAAGGAATAAAGAACAAACCAAACATTCCCCCCACCCTCCCCTTTGTCGTGACAATTTGTGTGCAACAGGAGAAACATAACTTCCTGTCCATAGTGCTATACCTATACTGCATGGTTTCTCTGTTTACAGATCATCTGATAATTTATTCTGTGCCTGTCTCCGTCAGTCCTGTGTCTATTAGTTCCTCATCTGGATCAAGTTTTTTTTTGCACCTATTATCATGAGGGACCAGGCCCACGCATCCTCTTCTAATTATCATCTCTTGTGATGACGGAGTACTTGTCGAAGACTCGCTCAGGTTGCATTCCAGTCCATCATTTTCACCCAAAATGCCACCAGAATGAGAGACCCCACCTTATGAAAATCAGAGTTTGTGCTGCACTAATAGAAATAGTCTAGTCTGAACTGGCAGGACAAGTCCCCTTTAAACGGCAAAATAAGCAACCCCAGACCAGCTTCGGACTCAACAGTTTGGTGCAGCGTGAGTCTGGTGGCACAGCGAGAACGGGACTCATGTCTGGGCATACCAGTAGCAATGGTGATGGATGGAATGCTTGCAAAATTCTCATCACTGGTAATCACTCTGTGTTGCATTCTAGTATATAGCTTTAATCCACTATACCATATAGAATCAGCTGGAGTCAGTATCTTCACAATGATCTCTATGTTCTATGCCAACCTCGTCCATTCCTCTCCAGCTGCTCTTCTCTCTGACATAGCCAATCTTCTGATATTCTCCCAGTACACACATATTCTTCTTACTTTCTAACCCTCCTGTACTCTCTTGCTCAACGTATTTGAACTGCTCCTTCTTTACCCTTTAGTTCACCTGCCCTCTGCCCTTTTCTGTGCCAATTTGCTAGCTTGTTTCCTGTTTTCTACTTGTCTTTGTCGTTCTCTCTTCTATCCTTACTCCTGTTATGCTAGTATTCTCTTTGCTTGTCTTAAAGCTCGATTTTTTTCCTTTACCCTGATTTTTCATAATTGTTACCTGCTGTATGTCTTCTCTCATTTTATTTTGAGTTACTTGCTGACCATTCTCACAATCCTAGGTTTCTGGGTTCACAGTTTTGAAATTCTTTGAAATCTAATGTCATCTGGAAATAAAAGACTTGCGTCTTAAATGGGAAACGAGGGAATTGCCTTATAGTGAATGCAGTTTTTCCTCCAAGACAACAGTAAAACAAGCATTTGCAATGCAATAGGTCTCACATTCACACGAGTTTGAGCTATTGGCATTGTAAATGACAATGCCTTTTATTTATGTTTTGGGAACATAAATAAAAGGCTTTGTCGTTTACAATACTAATAGCTTACATTCTCGCAAATGCGAGACCTATTGCATTGCAATAAAGGGCCTTCTCGACCACTTGTTAGATTGTAAATATCAGAGGAAGAGACCGGCCTGCAACGTCTTCAAAGTAGTGATAAATAGTGCAGTCAAGAAGATGTGTAAGTGTTGTAAATTACACAGATGCAAAGTGTGAAGTGAGAGTTACATATGATCCGAGCTATAAACACTAACAAAGCACTCCAACACCTTTCGCTCTGTGATTACACTGTCGCGGCTCAGGAGAGACAGCGGGAGGGGGGGGGCTATTTCCTGCCCTCTCCGTGATTTGAGTGTGCAGTATGGCATTGCGTAATGTCATTGCTATCTTTGGCCTAATAGAAAACACTCCAGCTGTAGTAGGGCCCTGGCTTCACCTCCTGGTGCAGCGCGGGCCCTGCTTTACGGCAGCAAGGAGGGAGGGAGGGATGGTCTCGGCTGCAGCTCCGGCCTTGTACAGTGCCCCTGCTATTACTACTGAGCAAGAGGTGCTGAGGTGGTGGATTTGGTATTAGTATTGGTGGTGGTGGTATTGGTATTGGTGGTGGTGGTATTGGTGGTGGTGGTGGCGGCATTGGTGGTGGTGGTGGTATAGGTGGTGGTATTGGTGGTGGCGGTATTGTTATTGGTGGTGGTGGTATTGGTGGTGGTAGTATTGGTGGTGGTGGTGGTATTGGTGGTGGCGGTATTGGTGGTGGCTGTATTGGTATTGGTGGTGGTGGTATTGGTGGTGGTGGTATTGGTGATGGTGGTATTGGTGGTGGGGCATTGGTGGTATTGGTGGTATATCTGGTTTCGGTGGTGGTGGTGGCATTGGTGGTGGGGTATTGCTGGGGTATTGTGGTGGTGGTGGTGGTATTGGTGGTGGTGGTATTTGTGGCAGTGGTATTGGTATTGGTGGTGGTGGCATTGGTGGTGGCATTGGTGGTATTGGTGGTGTTATTGGTATTGGTGGTGGTATTGGTATTGGTGGTGGTGGTGCTGGTATTGGTGGTGGTGGTATTGGTGGTGGTGGCATTGGTGGTGTTATTGGTGGTGGTGGTATTGGTGGTGGTATTAGTGGTGGTATTGGTGGTGGTATTGGTGGTATTGGTGGTGGCGGTATTGGTATTGGTGGTGGTGGTTTTGGTATTGGTGGTGGTATTCGTATTAGTGGTGGTGGTACTGGTATTGGTGGTGGTCGTATTGGTGGTGGTATTGGTGGTGGGGTATTGGTGGTGGTATTAGTGGTGGTGGTGGTGGTATTGGTGGTGGTATTGGTAGTGGTGGTATTGGTGGTGGTGATGTTATTGGTGGTGGTGGTATTGGTTGTATTGGTGGTGGTATTGGTATTGGTACTGGTACTGGTAGTATTGGTATTGGTGGTGGTATTGGTATTGGAGGTGGTGGTATTGGTGGTGGTGGCATTGGTGGTGGTATTGGTGTATTGGTGGTGGTGGTATTGGTGGTTGTTGTATTAGTGGTGGTGGTATTAGTGGCGGTGGTATTAGTGGTGGTTTTGGTTGTGGTGGTATTGGTGGTGGTGGTGGTGGTATTGGTGGTGGTGGTAATGGTGGTGGTATTGGTATTGGCGGTGGTATTGGTGGTGGTGTTGGTATTGGTGGTGTTAGTATTGGTGGTGCTGGTGGTATTGGTGGTGGTGGTAGCGGTATTGGTGGTGGTATTGGTGGTGGTATTGGTGGTAGTATTGGCGGTGGTGGTATTGGTAATGGTAGTATTGGTGGTGGTGGTATTGGTAGTGAGGTGGTGGAGGTATTGGTGGTGGTATTGGTGGTGTTGGTAGTCTTAGTGGTGGTATTGGTGGTGGTGGAGGTGGTGGTATCGATGGTGGTGGTATTGGTGGTGGTATTGGTGGTGGCGGTATTGGTGGTGGTGGTGGTGCTATTGGTGGTATTGGTATTGGTGGTGGTGGTATTGTTGGTGGTAGTGGTGGGGGTGGTATTGGTATTGGTGGTATTCTTGGTGGTGGTGGTATTGGTGGTGGTATTGGTGGTGGTGGTGGTGGTGGTGGTGGTATTGGTGGTGGCACTGGTGGTGTTATTGGTGGTGGTGGTGGTATTGGTGGTGGTGGTATTGTTATTGGTGGTGGTGGTATTAGTGGTGGTGGTGGTATTGGTGGTGGTGGTATTGGTATTGGTAGAGGTGGTATTGGTGGTGGTGGTATTGGTATTGACTGAGGTATTGGTGGTGGTGGTATTGGTGGTGGTGGTATTGGTGGTGTTGGTATTGCTGGTGGTATTGGTGGTGGTAGTGTTGGGGGTGGTATTGGTGGTGGTGGTATTCTTGGTGGTTGTGGTATTGGTGGTGGTGGTGGAATTAGTGGTGGTATTGGTGGTGGTGTTATTGGTGGTGGCATTGGTGGTGTTATTGGTGGTGGTATTGGTGGTGATGGTGGTATTGGTGGTGGTGGTATTAGTGGTGGTGGTATTGGTATTGGTGGAGGTGGTATTGGTGGTGGTGGTGGTGGTGGTGGCATTAGTGGTGGGGTGGCATTGGTATTGGTGGTGGTGGTATTGGTGGTGGTGATATTGGTGGTGGTGGTATTGGTGGTGGTGGTGGTATTGGTGGTGGTATTGGTGGTGGCGGTATTGGTATTGGTGGTGGTAGTTTTGGTATTGGTGGTGGTATTCGTATTAGTGGTGGTGGTACTGGTATTGGTGGTGATCGTATTGGTGGTGGTATTGGTGGTGGGGTATTGGTCATGGTATTGGTCGTGGTATTAGTGGTGGTATTGGTGGTGGTATTGGTGGTGGGGTATTGCTGGTGGTGGTGGTATTGGTAGTGGTGGTATTGCTGGTGGTGATGGTATTGGTGGTGGTAGTATTGGTATTGGTGGTGGCATTGGTGGTGGTTGTATTGGTATTGGTGGTGGTGGCATTGGTGGTGGTATTGGTGGTATTGGAGGTGGTGGTATTGGTGGTGGTGGTATTGGTGGTGGTTGTATTAGTGGTGGTGGTAGTAGTGGCAGTGGTATTAGTGGTGGTTTTGGTATTGGTGGTGGTATTGGTGGTGGTATTGGTGGTGGTATTGGTATTGGCGGTGGTATTGGTGGTGGTATTGGTGGTGTTGGTATTGGTGGTGTTGGTATTGGTGGTGTTGGTATTCATGGTGCTGGTGGTATTGGTGGTGGTGGTACTGGTGGTGGTGGTAGCGGTATTGGTGGTGGTATTGGTGCTGGTGGTGGTATTGGTGATGTTGGTATAGGTGGTAGTATTGGCGGTGGTGGTATTGGTGGTGGTGGTGGTATTGGTAATGGTAGTATTGGTGGTGGTGGTGGTGGTATTGGTAGTGATGGTATTGGTGGTGGTATTGGTGGTGGAGGTATTGGTGGTGGTGGTATTGGTGGTGTTGGTAGTCTTGGTGGTGGTATTGGTGGTGGTGGAGGTGGTGGCATCGATGATGGTGGTATTGGTGGTGGTGGTGGTGCTATTGGTGGTGATGGTATTGGTGGTCGTATTGGTGGTGGTGGTAATGGTATTAGTGGTGTTGGTATTGCTGGTGGTGGCATTGGTGGTGGTGGGGTGGTATTGGTGGTAGTGGTATTCTTGGTGGGGGTGGTATTGGTGGTGGTGGTATCGGTGGTGGTATTGGTGGTGGTGGTGGTATTGGTGGTGGTGGTGGTAGAATTAGTGGTAGTATTGGTGGTGGTGGTTTTGGTGGTGGCATTGGTGGTGTTATTGGTGGTGGTATTGCTGGTGGTATTGGTGGTGGTGGTATTGGTATTGGTGGTGGTGGTATTGGTGGTGGTGGTATTGGTATTGACTGAGGTATTGGGGGTGGTGGTATTGGTGGTGGTGGTATTGCTGATAGTGGTGGTGGTATTGGTGGTAGTAGTGGTGGGGGTGGTATTGGTGGTGGTGGTATTCTTGGTGGTGGTGGTATTGGTGGTGGTGGTGGAATTAGTGGTGGTATTGGTGGTGGTATTGGTGGTGTTATTGGTGGTATTGGTGGTGGTATTGGTGGTGGTGGTATTAGTGGTGGTGGTATTAGTGGTGGTGGTGGTATTGGTATTGGTGGTGGTGGTATTGGTGGTGGGATTGGTGGTATTGGTGGTGGTATTGGTATTGACTGAGGTATTGGTGGTATTGGTGCAGGTGGTATTGGTGGTGGTATTGGTGGTATTAGTGGTGGGGTGGCATTGGTATTGGTGGTGGTGGTATTGGTGGTGGTGATATTGGTGGTGGTGGTATCAGTGGTGATATTGGTGGTGGTGGTATTGGTGGTATTGGTGGTGGTGGTATTGGTGGTAGTGGTATTAGTGGTGGTGGTGGTATTGGTGGTGGTGGTATTGGTATTGGTGGAGGTATTGGTGGTGGTGCTATTGATGGTGCAGGTGGTATTGGTGGTGTTGGTATTGGTGATGGTGGTATTGGTAGTGGTATTGGTGGTGGTGGTATTGGTGGTGTTGGTATTGGTGGTGGTGATGGTGGTATTGGTGGTGGTATTGGTGGTGGTATTTGCGGTGGTGGGTAAGTGGTGTTTTGGTGGTGGGGGTATTGGTGGTGGTGGTGGCATTGGCGGTGGTATTGGTGGTGTTGGTATTGGTGTTGGTGTTGGTATTGGTGGTGCTGGTATTGGTGGTGGTGGGATTGGTGGTGGTGGTATTGGTTGTGGTATTGGTGGTGGTGGTGGTATTGGTGGTGGTATTGGTGGTGGTGGTATTGGTGGTGGTGGTGGTGAGGTGGTGGTTTTGGTGGTGGTGGTGGTATTGGTGGTGGTGGCATTGGTGATGGTGGTATTGGCAGTGGTGGTGCTTTTGGTGGTGGTATTGGCTGTGGTTGTGGTATTGGTAGTTTTGGTAGTGGTAGTATTGGTTGTGGTGGTATTGGTGGTGGTAGTATTGGTGGTGGTATTGGTGCAGGTGGTATTGGTGGTAGTGGTATTGGTGGTGGTGGTATTGGTAGTGGTTTTGGTGGTGGTATTGGTGGTGGTGGTATTGGTATTGGTGGTGATGGTATTGGTGGTGGTATTGGTGGTGGTATAGGTGGTGGTGGTGTTGGTGGTGGTGGTATTGGTGGTGGTATTAGCGGTGGTGGGTATGTGGTGTTTTGGTGGTGGGGGTATTGGTGGTGGTGGTATTGGTGGTGGCATTGGCGGTGGTATTGGTGTTGTTATTGGTGGTGCTGGTATTGGTGGTGGTGGTATTGGTGGTGGTGGTATTGGTGGTGGTGTTATTGGTGGTGGTGGTATTGGTGGTGGTGGTATTGGTGGTGGCGGTGCTGTTGGTGGTGGTGGTATTGGTGGTGGTGGTATTGGTGGTGTTGGTGGTGGTGGTATTGGTGGTGGTGGTATTGGTGGTGGTATTGGTGGTGGTGGTATTGGTGGTGGTGGTATTGGTGGTGGTGGTGTTGGTGGTGGTGAGGTGGTGGTTTTGATGGTGGTAGTGGTGGTGGTATTGGTGGTGGTGGCATTGGTGATGGTGGTATTGGCGGTGGTGGTGCTTTTGGTGGTGGTATTGGCTGTGGTTGTGGTATTGGTGGTTTTGGTAGTGGTAATATTGGTTGTGGTGGTATTGGTGGTGGTGGTAGTATTGGTGGTGGTGGTGGTATTGGTGGTGGTGGTGGTATTGGTGGTGGTGGTATTGGTGGTGGTGCTATTGGTGTTGGTGGTATTGGTGTTGGTATTGGTGGTGGTGGTATTAGTGGTGGTAGTGGTATTAGTGGTGGTGGTATTGGTGGTGGAGGTAGTGGTACTGGTGGTGGTGGTGGTATTGGTGGTGGTGGTATTGGTGGTGGTGGTATTGGTGGTGGTGGTATTAATGGTGGTGGTGGTATTGAGGTGGTGGTGGTGGTATTGGTAGTGGTATTGGTGGTATTAGTGGTGGTATTGGTGGTGGTATTGGTGGTGGTGGTATTGGTGGTGGTGGTATTAATGGTGGTTGTGGTATTGGTGGTGGTGGCATTGGTGGTGGTATTGGTGGTGGTATTGGTGATGGTGGTATTGGTGGTGGTATTGGTATTGGCGGTGGTATTGGTGGTGGTGATATTGGTGGTGGTATTGGTGGTGTTGGTATTGGTTGTGGTATTGATGGTAGTGGTATTGGTGGTGGTGGTATTGGTGGTTGTTGTGGTATTGGTGGTGGCATTGTTGGTGGTATTGGTGGTGGTATTGTTATTGGTGGTGCTGGTATTAGTGGTGGCGGTATTGGTGGTGGTGATATTAGTGGTGGTAGTATTAGTGGTGGTTTTGGTGGTGCTGGTATTGGTGGTGGTAGTATTGGTAGTGGTGGTATTGGTGGTAGTATTGGTATTGGCGGTGGTATTGGTATTGGCATTGGTGGTGGTATTTGTGGTGGTGGTATTGGTGGTGTTGGTATTGGTGCTAGTGGTATTGGTGGTGGTGGTATTGGCGGTGGTAGTGTTATTGGCGGTGGTGGTATTGGTGTTGGTGGAGGTGGTGGTATTGATGGTGCTTGTGGTGGTATTGGTGGTGGTGGTATTGATGGTGGCGGCATTGGTGGTGGGGTTTTGCTGGGGTATTGCTGGTGGTGGTGGTATTGTTGGTGGTGGTATTGGTGGTCGTGGTGGTATTGGTGGTGGTGGTATTGGAGGTATTGGTGGTGGTATTGGTGGTGGCATTGGTGGTGGTATTGGTGGTGGTATTGGTGATGGTGGTATTGGTGATGGTGGTATTGGTGGTGGTGGTGGTATTGGTGGTGGTATTAGTAGTGGTATTGGTGGTGGTGGTATTGGTGGTGATGGTGGTATTGGTGGTGGTATTGGTTGTGGCAGTACTGGTATTGGTGGTGGTATTGGTGGTGGTGGAGGTACTGGTATTGGTGGTATTGGTGGTGGTGGTATTGGTGGTGGGGTATTGGTGGTGGTGGTATTGGTGGTGGGGTATTGGTGGTGGTGGTATTGGTGGTGGTATTGGTACTGGTGGTGGTATTGGTGGTGGGGTAGTGCTGGTGGTATTGGTAGTGGTGGTATTGGTACTGGTGGTGGTGGTATTGGTGGTGGCATTGGTGGTGAAGGTATTGGTATTGGAGGTGGTGGTATTGGTGGTGGTGGCATTGGTGATGGTATTGGTGGTATTGGAGGTGGTGGTATTGGTAGTGGTGGTAATGGTGGTGGTGGTATTGGTGGTATTGGTGATGGTATTGGTGGTGGTGGTATTGGCGGTGGTGGTATTGGTGGTGGTATTGGTAGTGTTGGTATTGGTGGTGTAGCGGTATTGGTGGTGTTGATGGTGTTGGTGCTGGTGGTGGTATTGGTGGTGGTATTGGTGATGGTGGTAATGGCAGTGGTGGTGGTATTGGCGGTGGTGGTATTGGTGGTGGTGGTATTGGTAATGGTAGTATTGGTGGTGGAATTGGTGGTGACGGTATTGGTGGTGGTGGTATTGCTGGTGGTGGTATTGCTGGTGGTGATGGTATTGGTGGTGGTGGTATTGGTGGTGGTGGTATTGATGGTGGTGGTAGTCTTGGTGGCGGTATTGGAGGTGGTACTGCTGGTGGTATTGGTGGTGGTGGAAGTGGTGGTATTGATGATGGTGGTGGTATTGGTGGTGGTGGTTGTATTGGTGGTGGTGGTAGTATTGGTGGTGGTGGTATTGGTGGTGGTATTGGTGGTGGTGGTATTTGTTGTGGTGGTGGTATTGGTGGTGGTGATATTGGTGGTGGTGGTATCGGTGGTGGTATTGGTGGTGGTATTAGTGGTGGTATTGGTGGTGGTATTGGTGGTGGTATTGGTGGTGGTGGTATTGGTGGTGGTGGTATTGGTATTAGTGGTGGTGGTGGTGGTATTGGCGGTGGTGGTGGTATTGGTGGTGGTATTGGTGGTGGTGCTAGAGGTATTGGTGGTGTTGGTGGTGGTATTGGTGGTGGTGGTGTTGGTGGTATTGGTGGTGGTGGTATTTGTTGTGGTGGTGGTATTGGTGGGGGCATTGGTGGTGGTATTGGTGGTATTGGTATTGGTGGTGGTGGTATTAGTGGTGGTTGTATTGGTGGTGATATTGGTATTGGTGGTGGTGGCATTGGTGGTGGTGGAATTGGTGGTGCAGGTGGTATTGGAGGTGGTGTTGGTATTGGTGGTGGTATTGGTGGTGTTGGTATTGGGGTGGAATTGGTGGTGGTGGTGGTATTGGTGGTGGTAGTATTTTTGGCGGTATTGGTGGTGATATTGGTGGTGGTGGTATCGGTGGTGGTATTAGTGGTGGTTGTGGTATTGGTGGTGGTGGTATTGGTGGTGGTATTGGTGGTGGTGGTGGTATTGGTGGGGGCATTGGTGGTGGTATTGGTGGTATTGGTATTGGTGGTGGTGGTGGTATTGGTGGTGGTATTGGTGGTGGTGATATTGGTATTGGTGGTATTGGTGGTGGTGGCATTGGTGGTGGTGAAATTGGTGGTGCAGGTGGTATTGGTGGTGGTGTTGGTATTGGTGGTGGTATTGGTGGTGTTGGTATTGGGGTGGAATTGGTGGTGGTGGTATTGGTGGTGGTAGTATTTTTGGCGGTATTGGTGGTGGTATTGGTGGTGATATTGGTGGTGGTGGTATTGGTGGTGGTGGTATTGGTGGTGGTATTGGTGGTGGTGGATTAGTGGTGGTTTCGGTGGTGGTGGTGGTATTGGTAGTATTGGTGGTGCTGGTATTGGCGGTGGTATTGTCGGTGGTATTGATGGTGGTATTGGTGGTGGTGGTGGTATTGGTGGTGGTGTTGGTATTGGTGGTGGTATTGGTGGTAGTGGTATTGGTGGTATTGGTGGTGGTTGTGGTATTGGTGGTGGTGGTGGTGGTTGTATTGGTATTGGTGGTGGTATTGTGGATGGTGGTATTGGTGGTGGTGGTGGAATTGGTGGTGGTATTGGTGGTGGTGGTATTGTTATTGGTGGTGGTGGTATTGGTGGTGGTGTTGGTGGTGGTATTGGTGGTGGTGGTATTAGTGGTGGTTTTGGTGGTGGTGGTATTGGTGGTGGTGGTACTATTGGTGGTGGTATTAGTGGTGGTATTGGCGGTGGTATTGGTGCTGGTGGTATTGGTGGTGATGGTGGTATTGGTGGTGGTGTTACTGGTGGTGGTATTGGTGGTGGTGGTGGTATTGATGGTGGTGGTGGTATTGGTGGTGATATTGGTGGTAGTGGTGGTATTGAAGGTGGGAGTATTGGTGGTGGTGGTGGTATTGGTAGTGTTAATGGTGTTGGTGCTGGTGGTGGTATTGGCGGTGGTGGTGGTGGTATTGGTGATGGTGGTATTGGGGATGGTGGTATTGGTATTGGTGGTGGTGGTATTGGCGGTGGTATTGGTATTGGCCGTGGTATTGGTGGTGGTATTGGTGGTGGTACTGGTGGTGGTATTGGTTGTGGTATTGATGGTAGTGGTATTGGTGGTGGTGGTATTGATGGTTGTTGTGGTATTGGGGTGTTGGTATTCATATTGATGGTGGTATTGGTGGTGGTGGTGGTATTGGTGGTGGTGGCATTGTTGGTGGTATTGGTGGTGGTATTGGTGGTGGTGGTATTGTTATTGGTGGTGGTGGTATTAGTGGTGGTGGCGGTATTGGTGGTGGTGGTGTTGGTGGTGGTATTGGTGGTGGTGGTATTAGTGGTGGTGGTATTAGTGGTGGTAGTATTAGTGGTGGTTTTGGTGGTGCTGGTATTGGTGGTGGTAGTATTGGTAGTGGTGGTATTGGTGGTGGTATTGGTATTGGCGGTGGTATTGGTATTGGCATTGGTGGTGGTATTTGTGGTGTTGGTATTGGTGGTGGTGGTATTGGTGGTGGTGGTATTGGCGGTGGTGGTATTGGTGGTGGTGTTGGTGGAGGTGATGGTATTGGTGGTGGTTGTGGTGGTATTGGTGGTGGCGGCATTGGTGGTGGGGAATTGCTAGGGTATTGCTGGTGGTGGTGGTATTGGTGGTGGTGGTGGTGGTAATGATGGTGGTGGTATTGGTGGTTGTGTTATTGGAGGTATTGGTGGTGGTATTGGTATTGGTACTGGTGGTGGTATTGGTATTCGTGGTGGTGGTGGCATTGGTAGTGGCATTGGTGATAGTATTGGTGGTGTTGGTGGTGGTGGTATTGGTGGTGGTATTGGTGATGGTGGTATTGGTGGTGGTATTAGTAGTGGTATTGGTGGTGATGGTGGTATCGGTGGTGGTATTGGTTGTGGCAGTGGTGGTATTGATGGTGGTGGTGGTACTGGTATTGGTGGTATTGGTGGTGGTGGTAGTATTGGTGGTGGGGTATTGGTGGTGGTATTGGTGGTGGTATTGGTGGGATTTCTGGTATTGGTGGTGGTGGTATTGGTGGTGGTGGTGGTATTGGTGGTGGGGTAGTGCTGGTGGTGGTGGTATTGGTGGTGGTGGTATTGTTGGTGGTGGTATTGGTGGTGGTGGTATTGGTACTGGTGGTGGTGGTATTGGTGGTGGCATTGGTGGTGAAGGTATTGGTATTGGAGGTGGTGGTATTGGTGGTGGTGGCATTAGTGGAGGTGGCATTGGTGATGGTATTGGAGGTGGTGGTATTGGTGGTGATGGTGTTGGTGGTGGTGGTGATATTGGTGGTGGTATTGGCGGTGGTATTGGTATTGGTGGTGGTATTGGTGGTGGTATTGGTAGTGTTGGTATTGGTGGTGGTAGTATTGGTGGTGGTGTTGGTAGCGGTATTGGTGGTGTTGATGGTGTTGGTGCTGGTGGTGGTATTGGTGGTGGTATTGGTGATGGTGGTATTGGCAGTGGTGGTATTGGTGGTGGTATTGGCGGTGGTGGGGGTATTGGTGGTGGTGGTATTAGTAATGATAGTATTGGTGGTGGTATTGGTGGTGACTGTATTGGTTGTGGTGGTATTGGTGGTGGTGGTATTGCTGGTGGTGATGGTATTGATGGTGGTGGTAGTCTTGGTGGTGGTATTGGAGGTGGTACTGCTGGTGGTATTGGTGGTGGTGGAGGTGGTGGTATTGATGGTGGTGGTGGTATTGGTGGTGGTGGTTGTATTGGTGGTGTTGGTATTGGTGGTGGTATTGGTGGTGGTGGTAGTATTGGTGGTATTGGTGGTGGCGGTGGTGGTATTGGTGGTGGTATTGGTGGTGGTGGTATTTGTTGTGGTGGTGGTATTGGTGGTGGATTGGTGGTGGTATCGGTGGTGGTATTGGTGGTGGTATTAGTGGTGGTATTGGTGGTGGTATTGGTGGGGGCATTGGTGGTGGTATTGGTATTGGTGGTATTGGTTGTGGTGGTGGTATTGGTGGTATTGGTGGTGGTGCTAGAGGTATTGGTGGTGGTATTGGTAGTGGTGTTGATGGTATTGGTGGTGGTGGTGGTGATATTGGTGGTGGTGGTATCGGTGGTGGTATTGGTGGTGGTGGTTTTGGTGGTGGTGGTGGTATTGGTGGTGGTGGTGGTTTTGGTGGGGGCATTGGTGGTGGTATTGGTGTTATTGGTATTGGTGGTGGTATTGGTGGTGGTATTAGTGGTGGTGGTGGTGGTATTAGTGGTGGTGGTATTGGTGGTGGTGGTATCGGTATTGGTGGTACTGGTGGTGGTGGTATTGGTGGTGGTGGTATTAGTGGTGGTGGAATTGGTGCTGCAGGTGGTGGTGGTGGTATTGGTGGTGTTGGTATTGGGGGTGGATTGGTGGTGGTGGTATTGGTGGTGGTAGTATTTGTGGCGGTATTGGTGGTGGTATTGGTGGTGGTGGTATTGGTGGTGGTGGTGTTGGTGGTGGTATTAGTGGTGGGTTAGTGGTGGTTTCGGTGGTGGTGGTATTGGTGGTGGTGGTAGTATTGGTGGTGCTGGTATTGGCGGTGGAATTGGTATTGGCGGTGGTGCTATTGGTGGTGGTATTGGTGGTGGTGGAGGTATTGATGATGGTGGTGGTGGTATTGGTGGTGGTGGTTGTATTGGTGGTGGTGGTATTGGTGGTGGTGGTAGTATTGGTGGTGGTGGTATTGGTGGTGGCGGTGGTGGTATTGGTGGTGGTATTGGTGGTGGTGATATTTGTTGTGGTGGTGGTATTGGTGGTGGTGGTATTGGTGGTGGTGATATTGGTGGTGGTGGTATTGGTGGTGGTATTGGTGGTGGTGGTGGTATTAGTGGTGGTATTGGTGGTGGTGGTATTGGTGGGGGCATTGGTGGTGGTATTGGTGGTTTTATTGGTGGTGGTATTAGTGGTGGTGGTGGTATTGGTGGTGGTGCTACTGGTGGAGGTGGTATTGGTGGTGGTGGAGGTGGTGGTATTGATGATGGTGGTGGTGGTGGTATTGGTGGTGGTGGTTGTATTGGTGGTGGTGGTATTGGTGGTGGTGGTAGTATTGGTGCTGGTGGTATTGGTGGTGGCGGTGGTGGTATTGGTGGTGGTATTGGTGGTGGTGGTGGTATTTGTTGTGGTGGTGGTATTGGTGGTGGTGGTATTGGTGGTGGTGATATTGGTGGTGGTGGTATCGGTGGTGGTATTGGTATTAGTGGTGGTATTGGTGGGGGCATTGGTGGTGGTATTGGTGGTGGTATTGGTGGTGGTGGTATTGGTGGTATTGGTGGTGGTGCTAGAGGTATTGGTGGTGTTGGTGGTGGTGTTGGTGGTATTGGTGGTATTTGTTGTGGTGGTGGTATTGGTGGCGGTGGTATTGCTGGTGGTGGTAATATTGGTGGTGGTGGTATTGGTGGTGGTGGTATTGGTGGTGGTATTGGTGGTGGTATCGGTATTGGTGGTATTGGTGGTGGTGGTATTGGTGGTATTGGTGGTGGTATTGGTGGTGGTGGTATTAGTGGTGGTGGTATTAGTGGTGGTGGAATTGGTGGTGCAGGTGGTATTGGTGGTGGTGGTATTGGTGGTGGAATTGGTGGTGGTAGTATTTGTGGCAGTATTGGTGGTGGTATTGGTGGTGGTATTGGTGGTGGTGGTATTGGTGGTGGTGGTATTGGCGGTATTGGTGGTGGTGGTATTAGTGGTGGCGGGTTAGTGGTGGTTTCGGTGGTGGTAGTATTGGTGGTGCTGGTATTGGCAGTGGTATTGGTATTGGTGGTGGTATTGGTATTGTCGGTGGTATTGGTGGTAGTATTGGTGGTGGTATTGGTGGTGTTATTGGTGGTGTTGGTATTGGTGGTGCTGGTATTGGTGGTGGTGGTATTGGTGGTGGTGGTATTGATGGTGGTGGTGTTGGTATTGGTGATGGTGGTATTGGTAGTGGTGGTGGTATTGGTGGTAGATGTGGTATTGGTTGTGGTGGTATTGGTAGTGGTAGTATTGGTGGTGGTGGTGTTGGTGGTGGTGTTGATGGTGGTGGTATTGGTGATGATGGTATTGGTGGTGATGGTATTGGTGGTTATGGTATTGGTGGTTATGGTATTGGTGGTAGTATTGGTGGTGGTGGTAGTGGGGGTATTGGTGGTGGTATAGGTGGAGGTGGTGGTATTGATGGTGGTGGTGGTAGTGGTAATGATGATGGTGGTGGTAGTGGTATTGGTGGTGGTATTGGTTTTGGTGGTGGTGTTGGTTGTGCTATTGGTGGTGGTATTGGTGGTGGTGGTATTGGTGGTGGGGGTGGTATTGGTGGTGGTGGTATTGGTGGTAATGGTAGTGGTATTGGTGGTGGTGGTATTGGTGGTGGTGGTGTTGGTGGTGGTATTGGTGGTGGTATTGGTGGTGGTGGTATTGGTGGTGGTATTGGTGGTGGTGGTGGTGGTGGTATGGTGGTAGTGATATTGGTGGTGGTATTGGTGGTGGTATAGGTGATGGTGGTGGTATTAGTGATGGTATTGGTGGTGGTGGTAGTGGCATTGGTGGTGGTATTGGTGGTGGAGGTATTGGTGGTGGTAGAGGTATTGGTGGTGGTATTGGTGGTGGTTTTGGTGATGGTGGTATTAGTGGTGGTGGTGGTGGTATTGGTGGTGGTGGTATTGGTATTGGTGGTGGTATTGGTGGTGGTATTGGTGGTGGTGGTATTGGTGGTGGTGGTGGCACTGGTGGTGGTATAGGTGGTGGTATTGGTGGTGGCGGTATTGTTATTGGTGGTGGTGGTATTGGTATTGGTGGTGGTAGTATTGGTGGTGGTGGCGGTATTGGTATTGGTAGTGGGGTATTGGTTGTGGTATTGGTGGTATATCTGGTTTTGGTGTTGGTGGTGGAATTGGCGGTGGGGTATTGCTGGGGTATTGTGGTGGTGGTATTGGTGGTGGTGGTATTTGTGGCAGTGGTATTGGTGGTTGTATTGGTGGTGGTATTGGTGGTGGTGGTATTGGTATTGGTGGTGGTGGTATTGGTATTGGTGGTGGTGGTGGCATTGGTGGTGGTGATGGCATTGGTGGTGTTGTTGGTGGTGGTGGTATTGGTGGTGGTGGTATTAGTGGTGGTGGTATTGGTGGTGGTGGTATTGGTGGTGGTGGTATTGGTGGTGGTATTGGTGGTGGTATTGGTGGTGATGGTGGTATTGGTGGTGGTGGTATTAGTGGTGGTGGTATTGGTGGTGGTGGTATTGGTGGTGGTGGTATTGATGGTGGTATTGGTGGTGATGGTGGTATTGGTGGTGGCGGTATTGGTGGTGGTGGTTTTGGTATTGGTGGTGGTATTCGTATTAGTGGTGGTGGTACTGGTATTGGTGGTGGTCGTATTGGTGGTGGTATTGGTGGTGGGGTATTGGTCATGGTATTGGTCATGGTATTAGTGGTGGTATTGGTGGTGGTATTGGTGGTTGGTATTGCTGGTAGTGGTGGTATTGGTGGTGGTGATGGTATTGGTGGTATTGGTTGTATTGGTGGTGGTATTGGTATTGGTGGTGGTAGTATTGGTATTGGTGGTGGCATTGGTGGTGGTTGAATTGGTATTGGAGGTGGTGGTATTGGTGGTGGTGGTATTGGTGGTATTGGAGGTGGTGGTATTGGTGGTGGTGGTATTGGTGGTGGTGGTGGTAGTAGTGGCGGTGGTATTAGTGGTGGTTTTGGTATTGGTGGTGGTATTGGTGGTGGTGGTATTGGTGGTGGTATTGGTGGTGGTGGTATTGGTGGTGTTGGTATTGGTGGTGTTGGTATTCATGGTGCTGGTGGTATTGGTGGTGGTGGTACTGGTGGTGGTGGTAGCGGTATTGGTGGTGGTATTGGTGCTGGTGGTGGTATTGGTGATGTTGGTATTGGTGGTAGTATTGGCGGTGGTGGTATTGGTGGTGGTGGTATTGGTAATGGTAGTATTGGTGGTGGTGGTATTGGTAGTTATGGTATTGGTGGTGGTATTGGTGGTGGAGGTATTGGTGGTGGTGGTGGTATTGGTGGTGGTGGTATTGGTGGTGTTGGTAGTCTTGGTGGTGGTATTGGTGGTGGTGGAGGTGGTGGCATCGATGATGGTGGTATTGGTGGTGGTATTGGTGGTGGTGCTATTGGTGGTGATGGTATTGGTGGTCGTATTGGTGGTGGTGGTAATGGTATTAGTGGTGTTGGTATTGCTGGTGGTGGTGGTGGTAGTGGTGGGGGTGGTATTGGTGGTAGTGGTATTCTTGGTGGGGGTGGTATTGGTGGTAGTGGTATTGGTGGTGGTGGTGGTATTGGTGGTGGTGGTAGAATTAGTGGTAGTATTGGTGGTGGTGGTTTTGGTGGTGGCATTGGTGGTGTTATTGGTGGTGGTGGTGGTATTGGTATTGGTGGTGGTGGTATTGGTGGTGGTATTGGTATTGACTGAGGTATTGGGGGTGGTGGTATTGGTGGTGGTGGTATTGCTGATAGTGGTGGTGGTGGTATTGGTGGTGGTAGTGGTGGGGGTGGTATTGGTGGTGGTGGTATTCTTGGTGGTGGTGGTATTGGTGGTGGAATTAGTGGTGGTATTGGTGGTGGCATTATTGGTGGTATTGGTGGTGGTGGTGGTATTGGTGGTATTAGTGGTGGTGGTGGTATTGGTGGTGGTGGTATTGGTATTGGTGGTGGTGGTAGGATTGGTGGTATTGGTATTGACTGAGGTATTGGTGGTATTGGTGGAGGTGGTATTGGTGGTGGTATTAGTGGTGGGGTGGCATTGGTATTGGTGGTGGTGGTATTGGTGGTGGTGGTATCAGTGGTGATATTGGTGGTGGTGGTATTGGTGGTGGTGGTATTAGTGGTGGTGGTGGTGGTATTGGTGGTGGTATTGGTGGTGTTGATATTGGTATTGGTGGAGGTATTGGTGGTGGTGCTATTGATGGTGCAGGTGGTATTGGTGGTGGTGGTATTGGTGGTGTTGGTATTGGTGGTGATGGTATTGGTGGTAGTGGTGGTGGTATTGGTGGTGATGGTGTTGGTGGTGGTATTTGCGGTGGTGGGTAAGTGGTGTTTTGGTGGTGGGGGTATTGGTGGTGGCATTGGCGGTGGTATTGGTGGTGTTGGTATTGGTGTTGGTATTGGTGGTGGTGGGATTGGTGGTGGTGGGATTGGTGGTGCTGTTGGTGGAGGTGGTATTGGTGGTGGTGGTATTGGTTGTGGTATTGGTGGTATTGGTTGTGGTATTGGTGGTGGTGGTGTTGGTGGTGGTGAGGTGGTGGTTTTGATGGTGGTGGTGGTGGTGGTATTGGTGGTGGTGGCATTGGTGATGGTGGTATTGGCAGTGGTGGT
The DNA here is from genome assembly GCA_963921515.1 of Calotriton arnoldi. NCBI lineage: Eukaryota > Metazoa > Chordata > Amphibia > Caudata > Salamandridae > Calotriton > Calotriton arnoldi. The sequence goes on from CAWUFW010000786.1 coordinate 299,912, forward strand.
GCTTTTGGTGGTAGTATTGGCTGTGGTTGTGGTATTGGTGGTTTTGGTAGTGGTAGTATTGGTTGTGGTGGTATTGGTGGTGGTGGTAGTATTGGTGGTGGTATTGGTGGTGGTATTGGTGGTGGTGGTATTGGTAGTGGTTTTGGTGGTGGTATTGGTGGTGGTGGTATTGGTGGTGATGGTATTGGTGGTGGTGGTGGTATTGGTGGTGGTGGTATTAACGGTGGTGGGTAAGTGGTGTTTTGGTGGTGGGGGTATTGGTGGTGGTGGTATTGGTGGTGGCATTGGCGGTGGTATTGGTGGTTTTATTGGTGGTTTTATTGGTGGTGTTGGTATTGGTGGTGGTGGGATTGGTGGTGGTGGTATTGGTGGTGGTGTTATTGGTGGTGGTGGTGCTGTTGGTGGTGGTGGTATTGGTGGTGGTATTGGTGGTGGTGGTATTGGTGGTGGTGGTATTGGTGGTGGTGGTGTTGGTGGTGGTGGTGAGGTGGTGGTTTTGATGGTGGTGGTGGTAGTGGTGGTGGTATTGGTGGTGGTGGCATTGGTGATGGTGGTATTGGCGGTGGTGGTGCTTTTGGTGGTGGTATTGGCTGTGGTTGTGGTATTGGTAGTGGTAGTATTGGTTGTGGTGGTATTGGTGGTGGTGGTAGTATTGGTGGTGGTGGTGGTATTGGTGGTGGTGGTGGTATTGGTGGTGGTGGTATTGGTGGTGGTATTGGTGTTGTTGGTATCGGTGGTGGTGGTAGTGGTGGTATTGGTGCTGGTGGAGGTGGTGGTATTGGTGGTGGTGGTAGTGGTATTGGTGGTGGTATTGGTGGTGGTATTGGTGGTGGTGGTATTAGTGGTGGTAGTGGTATTAGTGGTGGTGGTATTGGTGGTGGAGGTAGTGGTATTGGTGGTGGTGGTGGTATTGGTGATAGTGGTAGGGCTGTTGGTGGTGGAATTGGTGGTGGTGGTATTGGTGGTGGTGGTATTAATGGTGGTTGTGGTATTGGTGGTGGTGGTATTGGTGGTGGTATGGAGGTGGTGGTGGTGGTGGTATTGGTAGTGGTAGTGGTGGTATTGGTGGTGGTATTGGTGGTAGTATTGGTGGTGGTGGTATTGGTGGTGGTGGTATTGGTGGTGGTGGTATTGGTGGTGGTATTGGTATTGGCGGTGGTATTGGTGGTGGTGGTATTGGTGGTGTTGGTATTGGTTGTGGTATTGATGGTAGAGGTATTGGTGGTGGTGGTATTGGTGGTTGTGGTGGTATTGGTGGTGGCATTGTTGGTGGTATTGGTGGTGGCATTGTTATTGGTGGTGGTGGTATTAGTGGTGGTGGCGGTATTGGTGGTGGTAGTGTTGGTGGTGGTGGTATTAGTGGTGGTAGTATTAGTGGTGGTTTTGGTGGTGCTGGTATTGGTGGTGGTAGTATTGGTAGTGGTGGTATTGGTGGTGGTAGTGGTATTGGCATTGGTGGTGGTATTTGTGGTGGTGGTATTGGTGTTGGTATTGGTGCTAGTGGTATTGGTGGTGGTGGTATTGGCAGTGGTAGTGTTATTGGTGGTGGTGGTGTTGGTGGTGGTATTGATGGTGGTGGTGGTATTGGTGGTGGTGGTATTGGTGGTGGCGGCATTGGTGGTGGGGTATTGCTGGGGTATTGCTGGGGTATTGCTGGTGGTGGTGGTATTGTTGGTGGTGGTATTGGTGGTCGTGGTGGTAATGATGGTGGTGGTATTGGTGGTTGTGGTATTGGAGGTATTGGTGGTGGTATTGGTGGTGGTGGTATTGGTGGTGGCATTGGTGGTGGTATTGGTGGTGGTGGTATTGTTGGTGGTATTGGTGGTGGTGGTGGTATTGGTGGTGGTATTAGTAGTGGTATTGGTGGTGGTGGTATTGGTGGTGATGGTGGTATTGGTTGTGGGAGTACTGGTATTGGTGGTGGTGGTGGTACTGGTATTGGAGGTATTGGTGGTGGTGGTATTGGTGGTGGGGTATTGGTGGTGGTATTGGTGGTGGTATTGGTGGTGGTATTGGTGGGATTTCTGGTATTGGTGGTGGTATTGGTGGTGGGGTAGTGCTGGTGGTGGTGGTATTGGTAGTGGTGGTATTGGTGGTGGTGGTATTGGTGGTGGTGGTGTTGGAGGTGGTGGTATTGGTGGTGGTGGCATTGGTGATGGTGTTGGTGGTATTGGAGGTGGTGGTATTGGTAGTGGTGGTAATGGTGGTGGTGGTATTGGTGGTGGTGATGGTATTGGTGGTGGTGATATTGGTGGTGGTATTGGCGGTGGTATTGGTATTGGTGGTGGTATTGGTATTGGTGGTGGTATTGGTAGTGTTGGTATTGGCGGTGGTAGTATTGGTGGTGATGGTGGTATTGGTGGTGGTAGCAGTATTGGTGCTGGTGGTGGTGGTATTGGTGGTGGTATTGGTGATGGTGATATTGGCAGTGGTGGTGGCATTGGTGGTGGTATTGGCGGTGGTGGTGGTATTGGTGGTGGTGGTAATGGTAGTATTGGTGGTGGTATTGGTGGTGACGGTATTGGTGGTGGTGGTATTGGTATTGCTGGTGGTGGTGGTATTGGTGGTGGTGGCATTGGTGGTGGTATTGATGGTGGTGGTAGTCTTGGTGGTGGTATTGGAGGTGGTACTGCTGGTGGTATTGGTGGTGGTGGTGGAAGTGGTGGTATTGATGATGGTGGTGGTGGTATTGGTGGTGGTGGTTGTATTGGTGGTGGTGGTAGTATTGGTGGTGGTGGTATTGGTGGTGGTATTGGTGGTGGTGATATTGGTGGTGGTGGTATCGGTGGTGATATTGGTGGTGGTATTAGTGGTGGTATTGGTGGTGGTGGTATTGGTGGTGGTATTGGTATTAGTGGTGGTGGTGGTATTGGTGGTGGTGGTACTGGAGGTGGTATTGGTGGTGGTACTAGAGGTATTGGTGGTGGTGGTATTGGTGGTGGTGTTGGTGGTATTGGTGGTGGTGGTATTTGTTGTGGTGGTGGTATTGGTGGTGGTGATATTGGTGGTGGTGGTATCGGTGGTGGTATTGGTGGTGGTGGTATTGGTGGTGGTATTGGTGGTGGTGGTATTGGTGGGGGCATTGGTGGTGGTATTGGTATTGGTGGTGGTGGTATTGGTGGTGGTATTGGTGGTGGTGATATCGGTATTGGTGGTATTGGTGGTGGTGGCATTGGTGGTGGTGGAATTGGTGGTGCAGGTGGTATTGGTGGTGGTATTGGTGGTGTTGGTATTGGGGGTGGAATTGGTGGTGGTGGTATTGCTGGTATTGGTGGTGGTAGTATTTTTGGCGGTATTGGTGGTGGTATTGGTGGTGATATTGGTGGTGGTGGTGGTATTGGTGGTGGTGGTATTGGTGGTGGTGGTGGTGTTGGTGGTGGTATTAGTGGTGGTGGGTTAGTGGTGGTTTTGGTGGTGGTGGTATTGGTGGTGGTGGTATTATTGGTGGTGCTGGTATTGGCGGTGGTATTGGTATTGTCGGTGGTATTGGTATTGGTAGTGGTATTGGTGGTGGTGGTATTGGTGGTGTTGTTGGTATTGGTTTTGGTGGTGGTGGTATTGGTGGTATTGGTGGTGGTTGTGGTATTGGTGATGGTGGTTGTATTGGTATTGGTGGTGGTATTGGTGGTGGTGGAATTGGTGGTGGTGGTATTGGTGGTGGTGGTATTAGTGGTGGTTTTGGTGGTGGTGGTACTATTGGTGGTGGTGGTATTAGTGGTGGTATTGGTATTGGCGGTGGTATTGGTTGTATTGTTGGTGTTGGTGCTGGTGGTATTGGTGCTGGTGGTATTGGTGGTGATGGTGGTGGTGTTATTGGTGGTGGTATTGGTGTTGGTGGTGGTGGTATTGGTGGTGGTGATATTGGTGGTAGTGGTGGTATTGAAGGTGGTAGTATTGGTGGTGGTGGTGGTATTGGTAGTGTTAATGGTGTTGGTGATGGTGGTATTGGCCGTGGTGGTGGTATTGGTGGTGGTATTGGCGGTGGTACTGGTGGTGGTGGTATTGGTAGTGGTAGTATTGGTGGAGGTGGTGGTATTGGTGGTGGAGGTGGTATTGGTGGTAGTGGTATTGGTGGTATTGGTGGTGGTGTTGTTGTTAATAAAATAGGCTTTTGAAAACAACCTGTCAGGTGGCTTTATTACAGATGACATGTAACACAGATGTGCTGTTGTCAGCTTCAGCCCATTAGCACAGGATTATGTGCTACCTGGAATTCACATGACTTAATTCGCGAATCATTTCTAAATCCATTTTACTTCGGGGGGTTGATAATTTCGGGTTAAAGTGATTGAAAGCGGGCACCCGTGTCACTGGGGCGGCCCTGCTGCTTAAAAAAGCACAAGCGGTTTCAGCGCATATACGGCCTGCAGTAAGAGAAACTCAATAAAGTAAATAGTGCTTACAGACTAAATAACAGGTCCCATGTAACAACCGAAGTAAAGGGGCCAGTCACCACGGGAGGGTACAAATGAAGACAAGGCCGTACTAAGGAGGGACTAACAAGCCTATTAACGAATCGGAAGGCAGCATTTACGAAAGACAATGACACAAGCCAATGACAAATATGGGAGGAGAGTGGGCGCAGCTTCTCTCGCATACTCTACTACAGCAGTCTCGCAGAGCGAGCAGTGCATGCGCGCTGCTGCTAGGCTCGACCTAAAAAAATAACAATTGGGCCTGCTGATTTACGAGTTGTAAATTCTCAGGTGCCCTCTTACCACACTGTGCAATGCCTGCATGCGATTTCTGGTTCAGAAAAAGGAGTTCTGCAGCCTTTATTTCGAGATATATGCATATGTTACACAAATAGACATTCTCCTATGCAGTAGATCATGGAGCTGGCGCAACGTTATCATGAAAAGGATTTACCGGGTACAAACTATAAATCTGTATTTTGGAAATTTAGAGGTGAAATCATCGGAAAATGTACCTGAAAAAAATCACTGGCCCCCCACGATTAGCATCAATAAACAGAGAGAAGTGAGACAAAAAAAACTGACTTCAAATACGCTGAATTAAAATCCCAGGTCATACCTGGAAATTGGTGTAATTTGTGCCAGTTGCTTGAATGGGTTAAATACAGTAAATATAGCACCATTAATTTAAAAAGAAAAAACATTCAATTTGAACGTTCTATAGTTAAACACACGTGTCAAAGATTATGGACAGGTGAGTCAGGCATGAGTTGTCATTGCAATTAAATCAAAGTATTTCGCATATTATAAACTTAGCTTGATAAAACAGCAATGCACTAGTTAAAAAAGCACATCGCGTTGTACGTAGCTCAATGTTACGGGGAGGGTTGTGGCCTCAGGGGTGGCCTTGTGTGGCCTTGTGTGGCTTCATAAATCGCATTTTGGGCTTGCGCCATGCATGCACCAAGTTGCGTGGTGCAAGACTGACCATATATTTACAGTATGAAGTGCAAGGAGATACCTTTGTGCCCAGTTACACAATGTCTTTGTTTTTTGCTAAAAAGATTAAATGGTCAGCATCTTCCCCACTAGACCACTATGGGGTTGTGCCGAATTCATAGCGTGTACCACGATGGGGGAGGCAACAGGTGCTTTCTTTACTGCAGAGAAAAATTGTTTCAAATGGGATTATGATTTAGATTGAATACAGTGTAGTTCTCACTAGGAGAGCTTTCAGAATTTTCACGACTGGTGTACATTGTATATATTGACAAATATAGTACGGGCACAATTTGCAACACTTTAATAATGTGGTGCATATGCCTACATTTTATGAGTAACACTCTTCAAGGTCAGCACACACTGTGCACTTTTATCGCTGAGGTATTGTGGGGACCGCTCCCGTAGAAGTGAGAGTGGACCTGTGTCAGCTGGCTGGGTTTCATGTTATGCATAACTCTGAGAGAACAGAGTTCCTGAGCATTGCCTGAGACTGGTGTAACTGGCTGTGTCTGTAGGTATCCGATTGAAGATGTGCTGCTGGGCACTCGCTGTGTGTGGATAAAAACAATTTACCATGGCGGCCGTTGAGTTGGAACCTGAGGAGACCTGCCAAGTGGGCAGACCTGAAGCACTACAATGATAGCTCTAAGAGGGTCCCAGCATGGGTTGAGCTGTTCTACGAGAACAGACTGGACTCATTGCAAACAGGAAGCAAGGGCTGGTCAGACTAGAACAACGCTGGATTTAGTCTGTGGCAGACATGTTTCCCAGAGTTGATCTAATGTCACCTTTGCCGTTTAGAGTGACGGACGGGATTGAAGAGCAGCCATTTGGAACCCATATCAGTTGACTTTTCTAAAGCGGTGAGTGAGCGCTGTATGGAAGATAACCAATGTAAGTCTGTACACTTGAAGGGATTGCTGAGATGTTCTGAGTTAAGAACCTGGATGAAAGGTGGCACAGAGTGTTGTAAAGTAATCTGAAGAGGTAGTCCATCGTCAGGTTAGAGTGCTGATTTTGATGTTCACCACATGCTTATGTTTTTTAGTGCACTACTTACTTACTCAGGCTAAAGATAAGCCTCTGTTTGTGCTCTGGCTGGGAGCCTTGTGATAATTAGTGACAGGGAACTGAGTGTGGAGAGCTTTGAGGACAATTCAGGCCTTTCTTTCTTTGATTTAGTACTCGAAGCCTGTGATTGTGGACAGCGTATTCCTTCTACACGGCCTTGCACAACTTCAGCAGGTATCATAAAGCAGCAATGAAGGCAGCAGGAGCTGAGCTACCATTCAGAGTAGGTTTTCCTTGTGCCCTGCAAAGCGGAATGGTACAAAGCACCCAAACAGCTAAAGAGACCTCAAGAACACATCTACTAGTGGAAACTCCCCAGACTGAGTTGCTTTATGGAGGCTTCATGGTGCCATATCTCACTGCTTGTCAGTGTAGTGTGTCACTTAATTGGATAGAACACCGTCCCTGCGGTGAAGTTCATCCCATGCAGATAGTCTGATAATTGACCGTCCGTGAATCCTTCAGCCATTTTGGGTCAGCCAGGTCTCATTTGTCTACTTGTGACATCTTGTGCAGAGCCAAACCTGGTTTCTCCTCCTTGGGAATGTAGTCCTGAACGTGTGCGGCAGCAACAGACCTCAAAGGTGATTGGGAGAAGAGTAGGAAGAACCAAGATAATCAGAATAAATCCCTAGAGGTGGAGCGTGAGGAACCTGAGCATAGGACCGGGCAGTCAGTTGTCAGACTTATCATCACAGAAATAACTGAGCACATGAATTATAAAATACCGAGCTTTTGGCTGACAGATAGACTTACTACAATGGAAGTTCCCTTCCTATTGCATGTGGAAAATCCTACAGGAGAGTGCATCCTGGTACATGAATGTGGAAGAGAACTTGCAGCCTGTAGATGTGGAAGCAGGCATCTCTGTACTTATAGCCACACTTCAACAACCCAGTGATCAAAATTTGAGACCCCCTGTCGTGGAGACTCAAGTTCATCCTTTATACATTGAAGCGTAAGCCTGGATTACCAACTGCACCAAACAACATGTAAGGGTTCCTTAACCAATGACTGAGAAATTTAAGAATTCGAAGCCCAGCTACATTCCTTCTTGCCATTGGTCCAGTAGCCAACCAAAAGAGCTCCCCATTAAGGCCTCCACCAAGCATGCTATACAGGCCCTGAGAATGCTTCAGAAAGAATGCAGATGAGCAGTGCGAGAGACATGGGGATATCAAAAGAGGTAGACTGCAGAATGTGTTCTTGACAAGGTGGAGGCATGTCAGTGGCAGTGTCGTTGTATGAAACAGCAGGTGCTGTTGGACAGACACATGGCCATTATGCAACATGTCAAGCACTAACAAGTGGAGGTTTTCCAGCATTAAGGCAGCATCACATCTATGTATGTATGTATGTATGTAAGTAATATAGCCCATGGCACATGGGATGTCCTGCATTGAGTCAGTTGAGACAATGGGATACTGGAAATCAGTGCGATGTCTCTGCAGATTTGTGCAAGGACTAAGGCTTGCATGGCACATATTAAAGTCTGAATCACAAAGAAAAGCCTCCCCTCTGCAGAGCAGGGAGAGTTGATGGCAGGTGGTTTTCATCCATTTCAACCATCCTGACACTAAGGCTGATATCAATGTAGGATCCCAAATAAGTAAGGGGTGAATATATCTGGACTCATTTTTGAGAGTCAGCCATGAACTTTCTCTTGTTAGCCTCCACTGTCAATCAGCACATTACTTGTTTTCAGGTGAAAGAGATTCAGGTGGACCGTTGACATCCAACACTCGACTGCTGACATGTACTTTTTCAGCAGGGCAGTGGCATTTCCGAATGAAAGCCTCAGGAATAGTTTATGATCACCCATCTACTGTTGAACTGTGATGTGTTCTCAGCTAAGAGGACTCTATGGCTCTGCTGAATGAGCTGCAATCTGTTATTTAGGTAGGATGAGAACCACTCCAGCACTATGCTTTCAAAGCCCACTTCAGTGGATGGGATGTTGAGCAAGACATGATGGGTAATGGTACTGAAGACTGCAGAGAGAGTAATCAGGATGAGGAGGCGTGGGTTGTCATTGTCACTGATCTTGAGTGTACTTAACGGAAGCCTTCTCTGTGCTATACCTTACAATGAAATTGAATTGGTAATACTGGAGGAATGCATTGTTCGTCAGCTTTTTATGTAACTGGTTGGCAGCAGTGATTTCTTGGATATTTCCATAGGAGTGATAGATCAGTGATTAGCAAGATAGTTATGGTACAGTTTGGGGTTCATTAGCAATGGCAGGATCTGTACAGTCTTGAGGGAAATAAGAAGACTGTCTTGGGTTAAGGATGCCTGACTACATTAGGAAGAGTTTGAGAGCTTGTCTGGAGACTGCCTACACTGTTGATGCTCGTATAATGTCACTGGATGCTGCCTTGAGTTCATGAGCTTTGAGAGATCATCGATGGAGATGTGGGACAATTCATAACATTGCAAGATGGATTGCTGTTACTTCTTTTTCATTTGTTTTTCATTTTATTTTGTCAATCTACTTGAAAAAGTTGTTAATCATGGTGTACTTTTCCCTACAGAGTTGAAGAGGTGAGCCCTAAGTTGAATTGACACAAAGTTTGATGGCCTTCATAGCCTTTCTATTGGTGGCTTTTCAGCGGACGGTAATGTCTTTTGCTTTGGCTCCTGTGAAGAACTTTCTTCTGGTGGTATGAAGGTTTTATAGGATCATCAGATGATTTATTTATATATTTATTTTACAGTTCGTTATAGCACATGGTCATTGAGAGGTATAGATTTACTTTACATAGTAACAAGGAAGTGACAACATAGATGCAGAGACTGTGGTCCACTACAGTTTGACCACATCACAACCACTCAATAATGTAGTAGCACAATCATCTGCATCCATCAGCATGCAAAAAGAACAAATATTCACAACCACAAAGTGAGACACTGAACTCAACGCATCCTTGTAGGATGGGTAAAAAGCATAGTATTTTCAAATGTAGCCGAAGGAAGCCACATCTATCAAAGAAAGCTGAAATGATGACTCACTTGCATTCAAATTGGATTCAAACTACATGTGACAAACAACATCAACCCACCAACCTATGAATCCCTCATCTTATTTAAACAACAGGGCACAATTACTATTAATCCATGCAACGTGGCGCAGCAAGGTAATTTGCTGCACCGCGTTGTATGAGAGGTAGAGAGCAGAAATGCTCCACATTTACAAAGATATGGAGCATTTCTCTTTCTCCTTGCGCTGGAGCACTGTGTGCTGCCTAGAACCACCACAGACACCCTTGCACCTTAATGCAAAGGTGCCTGCATTATGGACAGGATTGTTTTTGTGGAGGAAGGGTCACCTTCCTGCGCAAAAACAATCCTTAGACGCGTATTCCTCTTTCCATTTGTGCTGCAGAATGCTGCACACATGGTTAGAGGACGTAACAAGGAGAAATAAAGATATTTCTCCTCGTCACGACAACCAGCCTACCATCCTCTCCTGGACCCCAGTCACCACCGAAGACACTGCATCGACCATGAAAGGCGCCCATTCAGGAGCCCCAACAGACCCCTGCCCTGCGCACATCTTCCACAGAGCCAACGCCTTCATTGCACCTGAACTACGATGCACCATCAACACCACCTTCAAAGCCGGCACCTTCCCCGATGACTGGAAACACGCAGAAGTCAAGCCCCTCCTGAAGAAGCCCTCAGCAGATCCGACGGACCTGAAGAACTACCGACCCATCTCTCTCCTCTCTTTCGCGGCCAAAGTCACCAAGAAGATCGTCAACATCCAACTAACGAAATTCATCAAAGGAAATTCCATCCTCGACCCCTCCCAATCTGGATTCTGCAGCAACCACAGCACCGAGACCGCACTACTCGCTGCCACAGACGACATCCGCACCCTCCTCGACCAAGGCCACACCACGGCTCTGATCCTACTTGACCTCTCTGCAGCCTTCGACACCATCTCCCACCGCACTCTCACCACCCGACTTCACGACGCTGGCATTCAGGGAACCGCCCTCGACAAGATCCGCTCCTTCCTCACCAGCAGAATCCAAAGAGTCAGACTTCCACCTTTCCTCTCCAAACTCAGAGATCAACTGCGGAGTACCCCAGGGATCGTCGCTCAGCCCCACGCTCTTCAACATCTACATGGCCCCCCTCGCCGCCATCGTCAGACAGCATGGACTCAGCATAATAACCTACGCCGACAACACCCAGCTCATCCTCTCCCTCACTAAGGACCCCCTCACCACCAGACTCAGCTTCCAGGAGGGAATGAAGTGCCCTCACCGAAACCCCACACATCCGCAGAGCCAGAATGGGTGGAAGAGCCTTCTCCTACCTCGCGGCAAAGACCTGGAACGAGCTCCCAATCAACATCAGACGTGCCCACACTGCACATCTTCAGGAAGACCCTCAAGACCTGGCTCTTCGACTGACCGGAGCTGCACCCCTCTCCCCCCAGCGAGTAGCGCGCTTCACAATTCCCCGTTTGATTGATTGTCCTGTAGGTGCACCATTTTGGTGAGATCCCAGATTTACAAGCCTTTGGTAATCTGGGTTTGTGTCAAAATACATGGGTGAGTGCATGGGTACACTCATGCTACACCCATGTTTTGCCTCCCCGTTGCAAAGTAATGCAAGACAGAGCTATGTGTTGTGTCGCGTTAATTTGTATTTACCAAACCACTTAAAGCCACACAAAATGGCTTTGTAAATGCTAAAAAGGATATTGCGTTGAGGCTGCCCCACAAAAGTGATGCGGCCAAGACGCAAAATCATAGTAAATCTGGGCCCACATTTCCTTATGCCTGGCACTCCATGCTGACCTTTTTGGGTTTTGTATGGCACCGGTCCATATACCTCGCAGCAGGACTGACAATACTGATCCAACAGGATGGATTTGATACAAGGTTAATGATCAGAGAAGGGGCTGTGCCAACAGCTTGAGAAGTTCTTTACGTGGGATGCTTTGATATTAAGTAGCAGAACATACATTTTGTGGGCACAGGGAGATGATGTCATACACATGTGATTATCCTGCACAGAAGACATGGTATTGTTATTGGGCAACAGTGAAAAACTGGATGATGGGCAGTGCACTAAGTGTACCAGGACCTCCTAGGGCTGATCCCTTGAAGGTTAAAAAAGTAAGTCAATTAAACTAGATCCTATGCACCCTCTATACCTGTCCATCATATGAAGAAAAATATATGGCTTTTACACACCAGAGCTGCATAACGGTGTTACATCCTATTGCAAACAGTGGGACATATTTACAATCCCCTTGAGCCGCTGGTGCGTCCCTTTTTTGACACACTGGTGGCACAGAGTGGTGCTCCATATTTACAAGGCCGCGTAAAGCCAGGATGCTTGTTTCCAGTACAGGGAGGACCTAGCCTGGCAGTTCGGGCTGGACTGTTCCCATGGGGAACAGGGTCAAGACTGATTTGCATATGGCTGGGTTTAAACTGGGACGGCATGGCGAGGGAGCAAATAAACGATAGATTTAGGCCCAGATCTCTGAACTGGGGTGAATGTTTGACATTGATCAGCATTCTGTCCATCAATTGTTCTTTTCGCATTTGTCACCCCAAGTGGGATGGGTATGTCCAGACATGGGTCCTGTGCTCTCCATGCCACTGGAGTCAAGCTAGCCTGGCTGATGAGGGGTGATGCTCCGAAACTGGTCCCAGGATGCTCGTATCCAGTCCAGGGAGGACCTGGTCTGGCAGCTCGGGCTGGACTGTTCCCATGGGGAACAGGGTCAAGACTGATTTGCGACGCTCCTACGAACCCATAGCAAAAACACAGTACAGAGACGCTATTAAGGCCTACCATAAATTGATTCGGAAGGCTAGGGCCGCATACTTTGCGAACAAAATAAAAAATAGCAGTAATCCCACCAAAAGTATTTTTTCTCTCTTAAAGGACATGGTGAAACCCCCACCAGTTTCAGAGAGTATTATATCCACCAACTCCCAGTGTGAGGAATTAGCCAAGTTTTTCATTGGGAAAGTTGAGCACAACTATGACAACTTTGGTCCCGATAGCAAGGACTCAGATCCTTACGCGGGGCTGTATTTAAGCCATCCTTCCCCTTCTCTCCTTTCCTTTCCCCCATCTCCTCAGAAGCTCTCTTAGCCCTGTTTACTAGGGTAGAGTCAGGGTCTCCGGATGACCCCATCAAATCTGACCTCTTCATAAAGTTGCAGGATTGTTTGCTTCCTCGATGTTTGGAACTGACCAATCTGTCTCTGTCTTCTGCTTTGGTACCGGAATCATGGAAACATGCTAAAGTTATTCCTCTGCTAAAAAAACCTACGCTGGACGTTTCTAAGCCTGAAAACTTCTGTCCTATTTCTCTGCTCCTCTTCCTTGCTAAAATGACGGAATCATATGTCAATGCTATTCTAACTCAGTTCCTAGAATCCAATTCGATACTGGACCCCTCCCGAAGTGGTTTTAGACCTTGGCACAGCATGGAGTCTGCTCTGCTAGCAGTCACAGAGCTGCTGCAGGCCTCACTGGATGAGGGCAGATCTTCGGCGCTGATTCTGCTGGATCTGAGGGCAGCATTCGACACAGTCTCCCATAAGATCCTGCTGCACCGGTTGCGGGAGATCGGTATCGACGGCAAAGCACTCTCCTGGTTTACGTCTTTTCTGGCTGATAGAACTTTTCAAATAATTTCCCCACCCTATAACTCCTACACCCAACCGCTACGATATGTGGTCCCCCAGGGCTAGAGCAGGCGGGCGCTCTTTTTGGGCAATAGCCCCCACCCTCTGGAACTCCTTGCCCCTCCCCACTCGGTGCACCCAGGATCACCTGTCCTTTAGAAGGGCCGTGAAGACCTGGTTATTTTCTGACTATTAGCTGCTCCTCGCCTGCCCTGCTTTGCCGATTACAGCGCTGGGACGCCCCATTGGTGGGGCAGCCATGCACTCTATAAATATTTCACCATAACATAACATATGGCTGGGTTTAAACTAGAATGGCATGGGGAGCAAATAAACAATGGATTTAGGCCCAGATCTCTGTACTGGGGTGAATGTTTGACATTAATCAGCATTCTGTCCCTCAATTGTTCTTTTTGCATTTGTCACCCCAAGTGGGACGGGTATGCCCAGACGTGGGTCCCGTGCTCTCCATGCCACTGGAGTCAAGCAAGCCTGGCTGATGAGGGGTGATGCCCCGAAACCGGTCCCAGGATGCTTGTTTCCAGTATAGGGAGGACCTGGCTTGGCAGTTCGGGCTGGGCTGTTCTCATGGGGAACAGGGTCAAGACTGATTTGCATAGGGCTGGGTTTAAACTGGAGTGGCATGGGGAGCAAATAAACAATGGATTTAGCCTAGATCTCTGTACTGGGGTGAATGTTTGACATTGATCAGCAATTTGTCCATCAATTGTTCTTTTTGCACGTAAAGCCACCCTGCGTGGCTTTTCGTGGCCTTGCAAATACGGGACCTTTTCACGCAGCACTTTGCGTCAAAGGGGCGTGCCATGGGTGTTGTTGTGGGTGTTCCCACGTAACACCCATGGATTCTGTCGCATTCCCAGATTTACAACTGTTTCATAAACCTGGGTATGCATCAGAATCCTATGGCTTGAGGCACAACGAGAAGAAATAATTTTATTTCTCCTCGTTTTTCCTCTTTCTATGCGTGCTGCATTCTGCAGCATGCATAGAAAGAGGAAAACACCACTCGTGATTGTTTTTGTGCAGGAAGGTGTCCCGTCATGCACAACAAAAATCATTCCTGCAAAGCAGGCACCCTTGCAACACGGTGCAAGGGTGCCTGCGTTGGTGCATGGCAGCCAATTGTGCGCCAGCGCAGGGGAGAGCTCAGGGATACGTCATATTGTTGTCAAATCTATTTATTTGCATAGTTCGTTAAAACCGTTGCAATACAAAAATATTTCATTTTAAAACAATATATACGTATAAAACTCCATACTTCACATACCTTGTGTATAAAATTCTTCTAAAAACTGTACTATAACTATACAAATTTACAAATACGGGGTCAATTTCTTAGCCACATTATTTCCGACTTTGCACATATCATTTGTTAGTCAAGGTACCTAATTCAAGTCCGTACATTTCTTTATTGATTATATCAAAGATCAATACGTGCAAATAAGGTGCTTACAGCTCAAATAGAGTTCATTAGTGCCTGACAGGGAGCTCCTCCTGATCCTGCATTTGTTCCACACGGCTGGGTTGTGTATGCGGTTTGGTTGTTTTAATAACTATGTTGCCGGCATTTTCTTTTCGCATATCCTCAAGAACTTTACCAAGGAGCAGTTCAGTTGTGGGTCGCTAGGTGTAAAACAGGCCAGAACTGCTTGCCTCCTGGTTCGAACCCCTCGCTGATTAAATTTACCTTTTAGTAGTTGTTTCCGTTCTTGTAAAAGTTTTTTACAGGAGCATAATAGATGCAGCAGATCTTCCGGAGCTGAACCGCATAGGCGACACATAAGGCCCGATTTCTCCTTTAGCCAGGGTGGGAGATGCTGTATGCAGGGTAACAGACCAAGTCTATACTTCATGAAGCAAATTTTTATATACTTGGCATAGCCCAAATTAAAGTACTTTTGAGCGACTGGCTCCGCGTAGGTATGCAGAGTCATCCATCCGTGAGCCCTTTCTGAAAGAGATGCCTTATCCTCCAGCCATTAAAGATGTTTGAACCAGTTTCTTAAACATGCTGGTGGTTGTAGGCGTTTCCCAAAGTTGATTCAATCCCATTTTGAGTAAGCCATTTTTAAGATAACTCGCTGCAGGTGAAGCGGTATGTTGTTGTAGCTCCTTCCATAGTTGTTCATTTAGAGTTCCCGGAGGGGCTTTCCGCACTTTGTCCCAGGTAATGATGTATGCCCCTTGTCTTGCGATAGATTGTTTCTGTATGCCAAACTCGAGTCTAATTTGCGAGGGCGAAGTATATTTGCGCAGCCCAAATATGACCCTATAGGTAGTTGTTAATGTAGAGTCAAGTATTTTGGCATCTCTTCCTTTCTGCGCCTCACTGCCATAGGTAATTGTTGGCAGTAGCTTTGCACGAACCACCTGTACTATAGGCAGAATCGATGGCCCATTTAGTTTAGAGTTTAATGCTTTTAGAGAAGTTGCCACGGCAAGGCCTTTATGCCTGATGCTATATCTCTGTGCAAGAAATCGGCCACCTTTGTCTATCTTCACGCCAAGATATTTATATTCCAATGTGTCCTCGATTCGGGTCTCCCCCCAGAACCAAGCTGCAGTTTTTTCCCTTTTTTTACTGACCGTCATGGTTCTTGTTTTGTCCAGATTTATCGTTAGACCATTTGCTTTAGAATAGTCCTGTGTGGCGTTTAGAAGGTATTGAAGACCTACTTTCGTTTGGCTGATCAGGACTTTATCGTCCGCATATAGGAGACATGGCAATAAGATGTCTCCCAATTTTGGGGCGTGTGAATTACAAGCATTTAGTGTCGGTACAAGGTCAGCTATAAACAAGTTAAAGAGTGTAGGTGCTAAAACGCATCCTTGTTTAAGCCCTTTATCCGTTGGTATGCGTCTCGACAGGAATGATCCATCGCCCAGCTCTATCTGAACCCATGTATCAGTGTGCAGGTTTATCAGCAGGTTTAATAGGGACTGTGGGAGCCCCCAGCTGTGCAGTTTGGACTATAGTCTATTGCGATTGACGTGGTCGAAGGCTGCCTTATAATCAATAAAACATAGATGCAGGGGCCTCCTTGCAGTTTCAGCCTTATCAAAAAGCATTGCCATAGTTATTATGTTTGTAGTTGTCCCAAATGATTTCGCAAATCTGGTCTGGTTTAATGGATTTGCGGATTTCTCTTTCGCCCATGCCTGAAGCTCCTCTAGTAGCATTCCAGCAAAAAAAATTGCCTCGTTGTCCATTAGTGCCACTAGCCGATAGTTCTGTGGTGTTGACTTTTCCCCTGACTTGTGAATTGGTGAGATAATAGATCCTCTCCAAGAGTCCAGCAAAGTATTTGCCTCCTTATTTCCCCGAACAGCAGTTCTAGCGCTTCAGCCCAAAAAGTTGTCTCTTGCTTATAGAGTACTGGTGGTGTTCCATTTGGGCTGGGTGCCCCTTCTCTCCTACCCTTGCCTATTTGCCTTTTACGATTCTAATTCGGCTCGTTGGCAGATCCTCAGTTGAGAAATCTCCTTCCAATTTCCCAAGTATGGTCTGGTTACTTATTGCCCAGGCCATGATGATGTTGTGGCCTTCCGTTGCATCCAAAGATTCTTTCCCCCTTACACTAAGCTCCATGTCTTGATGGAAATGAGACCTGAGGTATTTTACCCATACTTCCTCTGAAATGTTCGAAGAAATCCCATCATGGTTAGGGCGAATAAATCGACTTATGTGCTCCAGAAACTGGCGCTGTTATTTTGTTTAATGTCGGCATGTAATTTTGCCCAGAGGTCGTTCTCCACATCTCTGTTTGCATCCCTTTTTTGTTTTTTCAATAGTGCCTTATTCTTTCGTAGTAAGTTTAATTGAATTGTATCGTTTGGCTTACACCGAAGCTGTCTCAGTGAGCGATAGATGGAATTTTTAGTGAGCTTGATTTATTTCTTTGCGGTTTGTGATATGGACTTCACTCTGCCAAAAATCTGCCAAATCTCTGCTGTGTTTGTGGTTTGATCTTGGTGGCATATACTGCCATAGTTGTAGTAAAATGTTCCCATTTCCTAACTTCATCTTGTCCAGCCCTCAATTCAAAGTGTTCTTTTGCAGTTTCCAGCATCCTGCAGTCTGCGGCAGTCCTGAATTTGATTCTTTTAAGGTCAATGGTGAAATCTGATCCTTGAGGAGCCCAGCACCGCTCAAACATAGGAACAATTATTCTGAGCTCAATTTCTTGTGGCCGGTGGTCACTATCTCCTTTGTCACCCAGCTGGAATGAAATAATTTGATGAAACAACTCTAGGGAGACAAACGTGTAGTCCAGTATCGCATTTGTTCTTGTTGAGCTGTGTGTTGTTACAGGAGGGTTATCTCCAGCTGATCTGCCGTTTAGTGCTCTTAAATTAAGATGTTCCAGTTCCTCCAGGACCAACTGTCCTGCCTTAGTTTGTTTGCATGGATGCAGTTTCCCTTGCTGTGGGATGTTCCAAATTGTATTTTGTATTAACACTTCTTCATCCAAGGAGGAACCCATTAGATTGAAATTTAGGTCCCCGGTGAGAATGAGGTCAGTTGTGGGCCCTTCTCTGATACATGTTTCTACAAAATTACACATTTCCTTTGCTAATTTGTTTTTTCGTTTTGGTGGAATATAAACATTTATTATTATGATGTTGGTGTCCATTACGTGTGTTGATGTTGGGGAGAATAAGTTTACAGCTAAGGTTGCTGGTGATGTAGGACCAAATTCACGGGCAATGATATTGGTTGTACTTGCAACATATATGACCAAACCTCCCTGCAGGTGTCCATACTTTGCCCCTGTAAGTGCACTTGTGAAAAAACGCAGGAAACCCTGCAAATGAGGAGGATCAATCAGCCAAGTCTCTTGTAACGCCACAATATCAAACGCCCTGATATGGGTGACAAAGTCCAGATCTAATAATTTGTTTGCCAGTCCATTCACATTCCATGAACATATCCGTATAGACCCTTTCGTACCGGACCTTTGCAGTGGACAAGGAAATTGTCGATCTTTTTTATTATTATTTATTGTTCTCGAGATCCATCTTATGTCAGAATCCCAATTCTGCAGCGTAATAGGATCATGACGGGTTTCAGGTTCCGCTGGAGGGTGCTCCCCGTTCGTTTTACAGTGCCCCATAGCTCCTTTCAGCACCGATGTAGTAGGCCTGTTTGCGGTCAACTCATTTTCCCTTGTGTGCTTTGGCATTAACAGGTCAGGGTATCCTGGCTTGATGTATGGGGTAATAGTTATCTCCCAGGTCTTGAAAATGTCGCTTTCTAAGAATATTCTTTGTGCAATTGTAGATGAGCTCCATGTTGCTCTTGTTTTTTCTCCCGCCATGGAGTCCTTGCATTTCATTAATTCTATCGAGTCTAGGTCCGTTGTCTTTATCTCTGTCAAGGATGGAATGTGGGATAGCAGACGCAGTATATTACCTCGATTCATGATATCATGCCTTCCTTTAGAGGTATATTCTGGTATAAACCATAGGGCGCTTGTTTCCTTCCCACTTATCCCTTTAGGGTCAGTTTTTTGCTTTGTGGATGGAAGAGCAGCATTATTGTGACATCCTCCTATTTCCAGCAGGTTCCCTTCTGCTCTTTTCAGTTGTACCTTTTGTTTGACTTCTGTCAATCGTCCTGCAGATTCTTCCCGATTTAATCCCCAACTAATTCGGTTATGATCTGGGAGCGCCTCAAAATACTGTCCCCGGTGATGCTCTGTATTTATAGAGGAAGATGTTTGTGTGTCAATCATGTCCTTATGGAGAAAATGGCTGGTCCTTGTGTTCTCCACTTCCCTATGAACCATGACCTTATTGAGAAAATGGCTCATCCTTGTGTTCTCCGCTTCCATATGAACCATACATTTGATTTCCTGATTTTCCAAATTTCCCATGTTTACCTTGATTCCCTCAGTCACTTGACCGTTTGTAGTTAATGTTTGAGGAATTCCAGATAGCATATGATCCTGATTCAAGTCTGGCAATTGGATTCCCGTCATAGTTTCTACTTCAGTATTTTTAAATCGATTTGTAGTGCTGTTTCTTTCCGATTGGGGCTGTGTAGACTCTATGTCCGCTGCCTCCCCAGACTGCTCTGTCTTCCTTGCTTCTAGGATCCTGATTGGGGACTTTTGACTTAATCCCACCTTTATTTCTGTGCTCTCTGGTGTAGATGTATTTTGTTGATTTATTTCTTTTTTGGTTGATGTTGCCCCAAAGAGGCGCAAAAAAACGTTCTTATTACAAAGTTATTTTTGATTCCGACCTTTCCGTTTTTGTGCTCATCTTTGTTTTGCATTCATTTTGTTTTCCCCTTTATCCTCTCCTGGAATATCCGGCACTTGGCTCGGTATTCATGTTTTTTTGCTGTTCTCATTTTTTCCGTTGGTTTGTGTTGGATTGTTCCACTAATAGCTCAGTGTGACCATTGAAGACTTTTTGATTTGTGAGCATAAGTCACTCAACATTGTCGGAAGAGTAGCTAGTTTATCGACAATCGTGCTGCATCCACAGGTTCGACTCTTAGCTAAGACATAATTCTGTATGCTTTGCAGAGAGGTGTTCAACGTGCCTAGCTTGCTGTCAATTGCAACCACAAAGACTGCCAAAGTATTCATTAAGGTTAGTTGTGTATCCATTTTATCGGATTGATATTGCAGGGCCTCTACCAGGAGTTGCACTGTTTTTAGCAGGCTTGCCCAGGCTTTCCCATTATCTGATTGATACGTGTCTTCATGTTGATCTCCAGATGCACCCCTTTTGCATCCGGGTAGATTTGCTTTTACTTGCGTCCCCTCCCCTGCATTATGAACCGTGTTTCCCGTAGGCCCCTCTATTTTTATATCTACCGGGGTGTCGTTCCTGCAGTTATCCTGCGAGTAGGTTTCGAGAAGTCCCACCCATTCCTCCTTATCGAAATATGAGAATTGGTCCAGGTCTTCACTATCTTCCATTTCACTAAGATGGGGTGTCACGGACTTACTTTGTGTTGGTGATGTTGCGAGCAGTATTTTATACTCTGAGCCCAGATTTTCGTTTAGGATTACGGATGCACCCGCTGTTGTTTTTGTTTCTTCCATTTCATCCGCAGGTAAGTATGTTCTTTTCCTCGTCTGCGGGTTTTCTTTGGGGCTGTCTAGCTCGCAAATAGTTAATGCCTCTGTTATAACACAGTTGCCTCCTTCGGTTTTGTTTTGTGATATACTCTTGGGCGATGGGGCATTTGAGATGTCTACTGCATCAAAATTGTAAGCGCCTGTTCCTTCTGTGGTCGCTTCCCATTGCTCCTTAGTCCCATTCTTTGAGGTCGACTCCAAAATTATCTCTGTATCTACTCCATTTGGTTTTGTTCCCGAGGTCTGGGGCGTCCGGGAGGCGGAGATAGTTTGACACTGTAGGATTGTTGTTAGGCTGACTAGACTGGCTGGACTGACTGGCCTAGAGTTCTCCGCCCTGCTGCTTTGATCTTTGTTTCCTTCTCTCTCTCCACTTTCCGTTTGGTATAGGGGCTGGAGGGGAGTCCGAAGGCCCGTTATTGGTGTAGGGCCTGAGAGAAGAGTGTCTCCCGCGTTTTTTAGGAAGCAAAATTTCGTATCTATTTTGGGCTGGAAAAGGCGATGTTTTAAAGTTTTGTTTTCTAGAGTTAAATTGCTTGTCTTCTTAGTATCTGGAGTTAATTCAATTATAGTGTCAGTTTTCTGTATAGCAGGTCTAGTCTTTGCCTGCGGTTCGCCCACTGTGCCAGCAGATGTTTTCAGCTTCCTTGTACGCTTACTGATGTTGTCTGTAAGTATAGTCCCTCCACGCACACGTCCTGACCTCATAATTTGCAGTGCTGTGACTGGCTTTTTATGGTTTTATGGTTTTTGTGCATTTGCAATTCTCTTACACCCTTTTTTGTATATTTGTATATTTATTATTAATGATTAATTTATTAAAAATGTGATCCTTTAAGTGGACAGCGAGAATTTTTTTGTCCTTAAGTCGTCCTTAAAGGGGGAGGGGGCAATAACTCCAATGTTCCAAGTGGCTCCCCAGTGTCCAATGGCCAGTGTTCAAAATTACAGGCCATGTGCAGCAGACAGGAGCAGGCAGGCAGGCTTCACCAACTAATGCCTCACCGCCTGTCTACCCTAAGCCCTCCACCCTCTGCCCTCCACACGTCACTCTACTTCTCTACTCCCCTGTCCTCCAGGAGTAGTTACAGGAGCCAGAAAATCCCTGCAGTGAACACCCTACTTTGCTAGTCTGGGCTGAGCCCCAGAACTATCAGTCACTGGCACTGGCACGTCTTACCGCAGGCTTGCTTTTGTAACAGTTCCCGATTCCTGGTTCTGGGCTGGGCTGGGGGTCGTGGATGAGACCGGCTCCACTCTGCTCCGCTCCACTCAGAGCTCCACTCAGAGCTGGTTCCACTTGTCTGGTCTGGTCTGCCACACAGCGCGCTGTTCTCCGTGTGCTCACCGTTATTACCCGCAGCCAGTGGTTCTTCTTGGCTCCCAGATCCTCGAGGGGCCACTGGCCGGTATGGAGCACTGTGCGGGCTGTGCCAGCAGACCCGGCAGACCCGGAAGACCCTGCAGAGCAAGGCAGGGGTCCGCGTGGCCGCAAGGGCCGCGAGGGCCGCGGGGGCCACGGGCGGCCTCAACGGAGCCTCGGAGGACCCTGCAAGGTGAAGACAAGGTGAAGGCAAGGTAAAGGCAGCGAGGAGCAGCACGGCGTCTCCCACCTCCTCTCCCTTGCTCACAGTGCGGCGGCAATCACGAAGACACGGACTGGATCAGCGCCTTTCAGTCAGGGCATCTGGGTAAAGTCAGCCTTAGCATTATCTCAAGAAGATATTCATATTCTTCGCTGCGTGTTGTGGTCAGTCAAGCAGGTTTGTTGGCAGCAGCTCCAGAGGCTGGGGCGAACTCGAGGTGAAGGTGGCAGCGGGTGGCAAGTATAGGACTCGGCCTCCGAGGAGCACATAAGCGGCTGACTGCGGTACCACAGAACGGGCCTAGGCCCTGGCAGACAGCCGCGGATGAGGGAGGACGGGTGCCCGGATTTCGCGCGCGCCAGCCGGTACAGTTCGGGTGGCTCTCGGTAGCGGATGGCGTCTCTAAAACAGCGGCGGGCCCAGTCGTAGCTCTCTGAGTCCACCTGGCCGATCAACTGAGAGTGACGGGTATTGTTGTAAATATGACGCATCTATGTACTTTGAAAGTGACGCAACACGGTGCAGCCAAATGGCTTGCGGCACCGCGCTGCATTACTTTCTTGTAAATAAAGCCCAGTGTATTTTATAATGAATAGGCAATACCTCACAGGGAAATAAATGCATCTGCGAAATATTCCCAGGCAGCATTAGCTCGCAGGACTACTACAGGTCCTGCAATGAAGGCCGAAGACTGCTGTCATAGTAAATCTAGTGAAAAGGTGTGAAGTCCTTACACTCTCTGCAGCAGGACTGTGCGTTATAGGAATTCGCATTGGAATGCTCTCCTGCATGACTGTGCATACTGGACAGGAAAGAAGACTCATTCACCACAATGTACTTATATTACATACAGCACTACAAAGAAACGGGTCGCCCTATACACCGTCCTCAAGAGTCAGGAGACTGTTAGCCCTATATCATTTGTAGGTAAATCCACGCCCCCTCATGTTGCATTGGATGTCCAAATAGTCCTGGCACCCTGCACTCCTCGCCTTGAACCTGCAGCAACCTGAGGATGACCCCAGCAATCCAGATAACAGCAACCACATTATCACAGGTGCTGATGCTGCAGGCACATTCTTAGAAAAGGATGATGGGGGGAGGAGGGGGCTCATTGCACCTTTATGAAAACAAGAATTTACCATGCACCTGATGGGCACTATTATATGGGTCTTTACATAGATGTATATATTTAAAT
This sequence comes from Calotriton arnoldi, assembly GCA_963921515.1. NCBI lineage: Eukaryota > Metazoa > Chordata > Amphibia > Caudata > Salamandridae > Calotriton > Calotriton arnoldi. Next base: position 322,970 of record CAWUFW010000786.1, read on the forward strand.
GGATAAAGATTAGTCCATGATCTATGATGCTTTGGATTGTGATGGAATTGTCAACAGTAAACTGTGTTAGAAAATCTTTTTTTCGTAAAATCTCTCAGCTCATAAGGGTGTAGAACTTTGAACTTTGCTTTCTTAAGTTAAAGCATTGGAGGGGGGCAGATGGCAGAGGTTTAGGGCAGAGCAGCACTGACACAGATGCCTAGTCACTTATACCCTTAATTTTAATGTTGGAGAATACCTCATATTGTTAGTATGCAAAAAGAAGCACTGAGTAAGAAAGGCTGATCCAAACCAAATCAATGCACTGAACAGAGCTAGAGTAAGGAAATAATATACTTGTATTTCAAAAGTATCATGAAGACAACACAAACATTCCCTACCTCAAGCCGCAAACAAATTAAGAAAAGTGATAGGCAGAGATTCAGGTTGTGATTCGCAGCGGAAATGTTACAGAAACAGATTGCAGAATAAAATTCACCCACTGCGTCATCAAAGCTTACCTTGTCCACTCTGGGGCTGGATGTAAGGTAACAGATGGAGGTGTAGGGGATGGAGTCCCTGGAAAATCAAAAACCTGCTCAGGAATTGGAGACTGGGGGGTGGCAGCAAGCTCAGAAGGTGGTGCTGGCGGCTGAATGGCTGGCGGCGTGGAAGATGTCTTCCGGACCAAAGAGGAACTTCGGCGGGCAACCCAAGAGGTGTCCATCACCTTCACGCCCATGCTGGAGAAACAGAAAACCTTTTCAACAATCCATTTAAAGACAGGATGCAAACTGATATAATAAGGAAAGTTCAATCTGGTTAATGCCTTCAATACAAACAGTACTGTAGTTTCCACATATTGTGGCCTTCTTCAAACCCAGTTCTAATGGAAACCAACTGCTTTTCCTCTGTCCCGCAATGCTTTTTTAGGTCTCGCCTACGCAGCGCGCATGCGCTGCATAGGAAAGACCTCTTGGAATCAATTCAGTTTTTGCCCTAAAAACGTGCACGCGTTGCATTGCTTTCAATGGCAACGCGTGCACGTTTGGCGATTCCCTTGCGGGAGCGAGCGGCGCCATCTGGTACCAATTATCGCGCTCGCTCCCGCAAGGGAAACGCTGCGCCTCCCTGCTCTCGGCCGCACTCCCCCACCCCTCCCCTCCCACTTGTGAGCGCGAGCGCTTGTTTTTTTTTTTAGTACCCCGCTTGCCACAGCTGCCGCAAACATGGCTCCTGTTTTCTCTTCAAACAGTTTCCTGCCTCTGCACACGTCTCCACGGGCACCGCTTACGCATATAGGTCTTTCATTGAAGCAGTTACGCATTTTACGTCACATAAGTGATTAAGAGCAATGTAACTCCATATGCTGTCCTTAAAACTTATGTAAAGTACCTGGAAATGTAGTGTATATGCGTTTATCCCGTGAGCTTAGATTGATATGTATCACATTCTGCTGACTTAGAATTACGTGGTGTTGTATTATTGTTCAAAATTCGGTAAGGCCTCGTTTGGAGCAGAAATGTCCTAGAGGTTTAACATCTGCTGCCTGCGAACTGTGGAAACCCCTCCGTATTACCACATGTGTGAAAATGCCGCTGATCCTGAACGCAGCTAGGTAATTACTGCATTCTGGTATTGCCCTCGTTGAGTTAGCCTGGTACTGGAACAGGGGGTCGGTCAACGGCCTGCCTTGCTTTTGCCCCATGAACCACCCTCCTGCCTTGGGAAGCAGGCGTGTGGGGTGGTGTGTTGTTTTGGCACAGCTGTGAACAGGAGACGCCCCTCCTTGCACACCACCTGGCGCAGCAGGTTAATAACTTACTCCATTCTTTTCTTCAGGAGTGACGCGATCTTGGCCCCGAGGACCTGGCATAGTGTCAGCGTGCAGTGTGTGCTGCGTTGTCAGTGTTCTAAGTGGGAGGTGGCACTGCAGGTAGGAGGGCCCTGCGCCTCATCCGGTTCCTGGCGGGCCGAGCTCCTTCGGGGGCACCGTGCGCGCTATTTATGACTTGCGGAGCCTCCTGTATGGTCTCGGGTTACCCTGGCACAGAAGGTGCCCCTCCACACACGAAATCCTCTCTCCTGCCACTATTCTTACCTATGTCAGCATTATATTCCCTTCCTGCCTCCAATGCTTCAAGTGTTTGGGCTTCGGCGCCCGTCACTCAATCTTCCCGTCCCATTCAAAGACAAAGATGAAATATTACACTTCAGACACGGTTTTACAACTTGTTTTCTGTCTGTTGGGGGTGACCTGTAAATGCTTAAGAATCTGACACCTAGACGCGTTTCTCTGTGAAAATCAGGAAAAAAGCAGGGCTGTGTCCTAGTGAAAGACATAACCCCACCCGCCGAAGGGGTTAAATGCAGCAAAGCGGACCCAGGATCCAGACTAGATTAGTTGATTTATATGACTTTTCTGGGGTTCTCAAACAGAGAATTGTTGCAAGTTGGCCCGGTGGTGTTTGTAACTACAACAGCCAGTTCTGTTTTTTATTTTTTTCTGCCAATTCAGTTTGCATTATGAGACCCGTAGTTTTGATTTTAGGATTGTAAGTGTGGACCAAAAGAGTCTAGCATCTCTCTCTCTCACACTCACTCACTCACTCACTACCTTCCCTCATCACATCCAGTTTGCTACCGCATAATCTGGTCTCCACAGACATTAGGTGCCACACGTCTAAGTCGTGCTGTTCCTGCTGCAATAAAACATGTTCTTAGAAACTCATTGAATGGCAATAGAACAAGGGATGCACCATCTCAAACATCTAAGAGACATCCAACTGCTGGCTTCCTCTGTAAGACGTGGTGGGAGGTTTATTCTTAATTGTACCTTTCCTATACGGCCCCATTTTCGCAGACCTCGAGGGCAGACGCAGACAAGGACAGTTGATAGGCAGTAACCTAACATCTTTTCATTTTTTTTTTTTTATTTTGTAATGCTGTGGCAAGGTATGCTCGGAGCTTCTGAGGGTAGTACAGAGTCTCAGCAGATGCCTCGGTCCTTCATGCCTCATATCCCGAGGGTGGAAGGTAAACAGGCCCGGCCAGCAGCACTGTGAGAGGCACACAGGTTTCAATTCGCATCATTAACAAGAAAGGAACCTTTTATAAGAGCGGCTGCTCTTTCAGCGGAAAATTCAGATTAATCCTGCAGGCATAGACTTTTATTTTATATTGCTCCAGCCTAACTAGCGGACCACCTTCACCGACACAAAAGTGTGGTGGGTAAGAGTGCTTTTTACATGAATGTTAAATTGACACTTTTTGTTGATGATGTAGTTGCTGGTGTGCATTTTTGTGCCTTAGTTGACACTTGTGTGATTGATTGTTACACCTCAAAGCAGAGTGCATAAGGAGAATTGGTGTCTCTCTTTTGTCCTCATTATTATGTATAAAAGGACTTTCAGATATGCGAGTTCAGACTAGCAGTTGTACAAAAATAGCACTTTAAATAAGTACTTCTCAATGCAGTACTATAATGTGCCTATTAGTGTCAAAGTTTCCACGTTAATAAACAGTAGCTGTTGTAGCACCCAGGATAATGTGCTGCTAAATACTTATAAGGTCCCAAAGGCGAGACCTATTGGCTATGCCAATGCTTGTTTTAATTGCATTAAATTCCCAGGACTCTGGGCTCTGATATCCGTTTATTCACATAGAACACTGACGCTTAGTATTTACAATAAGCCTCTGGTTTCAATATTTTAGATATCTTATGCAAAGAAATCAATGAAGATCAAGATGCCCTCCCACATGAATGCATGCAAATGTGGCAGCCATCTTGCGTCTCAAAACTTGCTGCAAGGAATGCTTTCCCAAAAGAGCACTACGGAATCAAACGCTTTCTCATTTATGTTGTTAAATGGACATTTAAAAAAAACTAATTAGTCTAGCAAAAGGGACCAACAAGCGAAATATAAAATTAAAGTAATTCTCCACTCGAGCACACACTTTGTGCTTCCTACACTCACAAGAGACTTAGGGGCAGATTTACAAGCTCCTTGCGCCTCCCTGCACCGCCAATGCGTCAGTTTTTTTGACGCAACGGCGGCGCAAACAATGCGGCCAATTTACAACGTGACACATCTAGGGAGATGCGTCACGTTGTAAAGCCCTGCGTCACATTATACCTGTGTCAGGTATAATGTATGCAGGGTGGGCGTTTCCACACAAAAAGCCATGTAGAACTGACGCAGTGAAATGTACAACATTTCACTGCATCACTCTACGCCTTAACTGCATCAAAATCCCTACGCTGCTCAGACCAGGCGTAAGGAATGATGCAGGGCTTTTTGAATGGGACTCACCTGTGTGTTGTGGCGCATTGCTGGAGTTGCGTCACTTTCATGAGCAACTCCAGCAATGCGTCACTTTTGGGCCAACAGATGCGTCAGAATTTGACGCATCTGTTAATCCTTGCGCCATGGAGCACTGTATTGTAAATCCATGGTGGCGCAAGGACATTTGGCGCTGGTGCAAGGAAACTGACGCATCTATGCAGATGCGTCAGTTCCTTGTAAATCTGCCCCTTAGAATTTGGTGGCACAAAATCTGCACTAATGCTACAAGTATATCACAAGTAACAGCTGTGACCACTCTAAATAATTAAAAATAGTATAAGGTTAAAGGCAAGTAATCGTACTTTACCTTACTCCTATTACATGAACAGGCCAAATGGATTAAGTTCTCAGCTATTTAAGTGAGACAGATGAGTATCTCGAGCACCGTGCTTTAGAAGTAGGTGTGGGCAGCAGCGGTGCGTGCAGGTAAGAGAGGTGGGCCCGGTTGGGGCGGGTATGGGGGGGGATTTGGCAGGCGACGACGAGGGAAAAATAATTATTTATTAAATTTTTCCTCGTGGTTGTCTGTCGAAACCATCCCCCCACCCGGTCTCACCGCTCTTACCTGCATGGGCCGCTCCTGGGTGTGGGTGAAATGGCTACATTTTTAAACAAGAAATACGGGTAATTTTTACACTAATTACAAATATCATGGGAAATACTTTAAGGCAACCATCTGCATTAAAATGTCATGTGAGGGATCTTCTTGCATACAAAGCTCAAGTAGGATATCTGCTTTATGTATTTGCTTACAATCTCTAAAGTAATGCGAGGAGCATTGCTTGTGCAAAACATTCTGCCAAGGCGCACGTCCAATTTCCCAGCTTCCTCAAATCATTTTCTGCTTAAACACTGTCCCCAAGAAACAAAGTTATGAAAAAAAGGGTAAACAGGCAAAAGCAAATATCATGCACATACCTGAATCATATCAATCGGGATTTATGCGAGATTATGCTTGCGTAATACAAATTTCCCTGGGGCCTACTTAATTAGAACCATGTGCTGAAGGGGGGCAGGGTGAATTGCGCGTTCAGGTGGAACAGACCACTCCTCACACTTCGGGGTACTATTCAGGTTGACCCCAAGCAACCCACCTCTTCCTTATTTATACCTTCAGCCGCGCCAGGTTTTAGGGGTGTCCGGTCATCCCGCGTTATTTCAGCCTATATGGCTCACTAAATCCCTTCCCACTTTAAGTGGGGACTGGCTTGCTTCTGGCCGGACGTCAGACTCTCCTTTTTTTAATATATATCTTTAATGGCATTTTTTCTTTTAATATAAACTCATTAGTTTACAGGTACAGACAATCACATGGCGTATGCAATATTTCCAATGACATATGCATTGTGCCAATTACATCTTCACAAAGTTCAGTTATTTTTCCATAAGCGATGGTGTATCTAAAAGGTGGTGAGTCACGTACACCTGGAGTCTGTACCTTAGGTTATGTGTACTCAAGAGAGTTACTCGTACCGATCTGCAAAGTTTTACATTTATTTACAATGAACTAATCAAATCTAACAAACTTTAATAACCATGTTGGTAGTTATCCAAGTGTCTCCAAACCTTGCGGCCGTCCTATGTGCGTTTGTCAGGGAATATTAGGTGGACGTTAGATCTCCTTAGTGAGCAAGCATAGTCTCTGAGTCATTGACTGGGAGCTGGATTGGGCCTCATAGAAGACTGCTGACTTTGGGTCAGTCCCATAGGCTCGTCTTTACCCAGAGGTAGAACTGTGCTTGGCTCCCTGGATGAGGCGAGTTATCTGGGATTGGTGGTGTGAGGCTGGGTGGTCCGGACTCTCCGGAGTTGACATCAGGGGTGTCACCATCCACCCTTCGGGGCTTCTGTGGTTTAGCAACATCTCATCCATTTCCTCAGCTGCTGAAGGGTCCCTTGAGGCTGCTACCTTCTTGAACCACAAGATGTTTTGAGTGACTGCCTCCTCTCCCTGGCAGACATTCCTTTAACCCCAACCACTATGCACGCACCTTTCTCAAATGGTATTCAGAATTTCCATCTGTGATGTCTGTCTGGAATCATGACCAGGTTCCCTATTGTGCGTCCGTGTCTTGGACCCCCCAGCCATACTTGTCTGGTCATTCGTTTGTTCGCTTCCTGTGATCTTTCTGTGCTGATCGGGTCAAAGTTGCAGGGGTTTCCATCCTATCCCCTTATGGATGTTGTCCTTCACTGGTCTTCCTAGCATCATGGTTATGTGGTGTTCTGTGTTGTGCAATGGGGTATGTTCCGGTAGGTGTGAACAAAATAGTGTAGGCTCCATTCAAGGTCAGCTCCCTGTTTGATTGTGATCCTGAAGGCTTTGTGGAGGGTGCACATGAAACACTTCACATCTCCATTGGCCTGGAGTCACTGTGGTGCAATCTTTAGATGGTGGCTCCCCAGCCTTCTATGTGTTCCTTTAATTCAGCCCTTTGGAACCGGGCCCATTGTCAATTTGTATCACATTCAGAAGGCCAAACGTTGCAAATGCCTTCTCCAACAGAAGTCGCACCATTCTGGAAGTGAATTCGAGATTGTTAACTCAATGATGGGGTATTTAGAGTACCGATCGACCAACACCATGGCGAGTTGCCCATCCGGGAAGCTCCCAAAGTCAAGACTGACCTTGGTCCATGATGCCTTACTGGGCTCCTTAGTGACAAAGGGGGAAAGATGGCTTGCTCCTCCCATGAAATGGCATGACGGGCATCTTCTCACAGTCTCCTCCAATACATTGTCTAGCCCCAGGAACCACACCTTTTCACAGAAGTCATATTTGGTCTTCTCTATACCTTGGTGGCTGTTAGGGGCCAGTTCGACTACTCATGACTGGCGGGCTTGCAAAATCACTATTCTGTCCCCTTTCATCAGGAATCCGTTTATGGTGACACTCACTTCATCCCGGACCTTCCAGACCTGGGATAGCATGGTTTTGTGAGCTGGCACTCACCTTTGAGCATTCTGTAGAAATATCTTCCAGGCATTTAGCTGCAACACTTTCATCACCTTCTAGAGCCCAATGTCGACCAGTATTGCTCTCTGGTTGAAGGTCATCGCCTTCAGACAGGCAAATTGAGACACCATGCGTGCATAGTTTCATATCATCCTCTGAGTCCATGTGCCTGCTTCCTGGAGCTGGTGGATGTCGAGTGAAAAAGTAAGCTGGGTTCCCAGCCCCAGCACGTTATATGAGGGTGAAATGATACAGCAGTAGCTGGACCGACCATCTTTCAATCCTCAGGGGAGGGGGTTGGGCATTGCACTGAAGCAGGCTCATGAGAACTTGGTGATCTTGACGGTTTGGAATTCTCATCCATATAGGTGCAAGTTGAAATTGTGGCACCCCCACTTGATGTCCAGCACCTTGCTTTCAATTTGTCCGTATCATGCCTCTGTGGCTGTGAGTGCCTGACTGGCGAAGACTAGGAAGGCCCACACACCAGGCTCATGTTCCTGTGTGAGTACTCCTCCCAGCCCCACTGGGCTGGCACCCACGACTAGCTGCGTGGCTTTCTGAGGATTGAGGTAGGCCAATGTGGTGTTGGCTAATAGGGCACTCTTGATGCTGTTGAAAACCGCCGCTTCCTAAGCACCTCAATTTCACTTAGCCATTGTCTTGATGAGGGCCAACAGTGGTTCTGACAATGTTGCTAGGTTTGGCAGCAATTTCCTGCAGTATGTTGCCATAACTAAGAATCTGCAGATCTCTGTGGCATTTTGCAGGACATGTGCATCTTGATGACGTCACATTTATGGCAGTCGACCTGAAAGGCCGTTCTTCAAGAAGACATATCCAAAGAATTTGATATGAGACTCAAAAAGTTAGCATTTGTCCTTGTTTAGTGTGAGTCCATATTCGCTGAGTCACTGCAGCGTGGCCTGTAGGATTTGATGGTGGTTAGCTAGAGTAGCTGGACATATAAGAAAGTAATCTCTTATATTTAGGACCTCGCAAGCCCCATGGAGCATTCTTACCCCATCAATGGTGCTGTGGTCCATTCTGCTACGGCATACAGTCTCATCTATCACTCTCACCAGGTGTAGAGTTTGCTAGCCTCTATAGGTGTATGTTTTTGTCTTTGTCAGCACCAGAAGGGGCCAAGGCTTTAATCTCTTGTACTGGTCCACATTCATATAATTCACAGAGGCCCCAGTAACAATCAGAATTTTCATCGTGGGGCCCATGATCTTCACTTTTAGACCGTTTGGGGTCATCGCCCCTCCTTTCCAGGTACTGCAAATGAAATGACAAAGGTCTCTTTGTCCTCTGTCTCTTTGTATTTGGGCCTCTCACTCAACCACGTTCTGGGGTCTCTTGTCTGGGGTATCTCTCCTTCATCCATAGTGAGCCTCCAGACAGCCAATGTAGGGAGACCTCTGCTTCTCCTGCACCCTCAGTCTCTACTCCGGCACGACTGGGTGAAATGGTTCACCTTTTCACAAGTGGAGCAGGAGTTGAGAGGTTGTAGGACCGGGCCAGGATGAGCATGTCCTCTAGTTTGATTTCTGGCTGGCAGAGGATGAAGTGCACAATATAGTTGAGCGGCACCCCCATATCAACTGCACCCGGACTTCCTTTGACTGGTCGTCGTCCATGCACGTGCTTGCGAGCTCCTTCAAGCAAACGTAAAAGCTGTCAATGGCTTTGTCTTCTTGCTGCCAGGCTAGCCTTAGTTTGAGTCTTTCAAAGTCCGGATTAGGTTGGGGGTCAAAATGTGCAGTGAGCACTGTGATAGCTGTGTTGTAGTCTTCAGTTCCCTTTGCAGGGAGGTGTTAGAACAACTTATATATCTCTTACCTCCCCAAAATGAAAGAGTAGTGACCTTTTCACAGTCCAATCTGTTTCTCTTGTGGCCCTGAAATAATTGTTGAGGTGACCGACCCACTTTTACCATCTGGGGGCTGCTGTGGCAGGGTCGATGATTTCACTGATGGAGAGCATTGCCATGGACGTGTGAGTGCTGGCACCACCTGCTACGTGTGCTGCAGGTCCTGGAACTTGGGCCTGCCCTTGAACACTTTGTACCTTGTCAGCCATGGTTCTTCTGCGCTTGGATTTCTGTCTCATTCAATTTATTTAATGGAAGTCTTTGGGGCAGGGTGGAGGGCAGCAAGTATGTGTTTGCCCATTTTTTTTTAATTTCAAGCCTCTCTAGTGTAGTTGGGATGGTGGCTTCAGTGGGTGTGTGCGCTCTTCCTCAATTCGACTTGTTTTGCCTCCCACTGCTCCTTATTTCTCCTGTGCTAAACTTTCAGATTGTTCACTGTCTCACATGTTTTCCTGCCTTTTCAGTAGTGCAGAGGTGCACGGAACGTCACCAGGTGGCACCTTGGTTCCTTCTACCTCTCTCCACTCGGCAAAGTCATTCAGCTGGGCTGTGGTGGGGAAGTCGGCCTTCTGGAGTTTAAGGCCTTGTGTGGTGTTGACCCCACAAACTAATGATGCCATGGGTGCTTGCTGCCATGCCTGTCAGGTGCTGGGCTGAGTCTAGGCACTCTGTCTCCCACAGTAATGGCAGTGCATGCTGTGGGGAGGATGAGGTGGGGCGAGCAGCATGGAGCCAGTTGTAGGTGAGGAACTCCATCCTTGTCGCCAATGTGCTGCAGAGGGAGGGGAGGTCTAACCCTAACTGCGCACTCAGATGGAACAGACCACTCGTCATACTTGGGGCTACTATTCAGGACTAGCTACGAGTGACCTAGCTCCCAGTGACCTATCTCCCATTTATTTATCCGCTCGGCCATAGAGGTGCATGCTGTCGGCACCCACATTACCTAGAGTTTGAATGGCTTACTACAAACCTTTGTTTGTTTGCTGAACTTACTATCATTAGTACTCTCAGGGGGATATTCTCAAGAACGTGCGATAAACATCGCCAAAATAGGTTAACCCAAGTTTTCATATCGCCGTCTATCGCGGGAAAATAACTCTGTGTTAACGTCGTATTATCAACACGGCGGTAACATGCGATAGTCTCCCGATAACGTGTCAAATGTCCGCGATAACATTACCGGGACGGCGATGAAAATCCAAACCCAAACGCGAAAAAAGTTGCGATGGGCCCAACAGCGATAAGACAATCAGTGAAAAGCAGCGCCAGGCCTGCAAATCACACACGTCAGGCGGGAAAAATCACTACAAAAGCAGGGGAAAAAAACCACAAACAAAAACCAAACTACAGCGAAGCACAATGGAGGCAGCCGGAGCAGGTACAGAGGACGGCCAGAACCCCACAAGCCCCCCGGAGGAGCAGCCTGGGACCTCGGGGACAGGGAAGGGCAAGGACAAGAGGAAGACGCGGTTCAGTCCGCAGGAAAACAGGATCCTGATCACGGAGGTGATAGAACACCATCAACAACTGTTCGTCACCTCCACTGTCTCATTGGCAACAAAAAATGCAACATGGCAGTCCATCCTGGACAAGGTGAATGCAGTCGGAGTGCTGAGGAGGACAATGGAAGAGCTCAAGAGGCGCTGGAATGATGTGAAGCGCAAGACCAAGCGGAAACTCGCCAACAACCAGAAGGCATCAATGCAGACTGGAGGTGGGAGTCCAGCGCCACAGGAGGAGATAGATGAGATGGAGGAAATGGTGTCCACAGTCATCAGTGGGGAGACGGTGGCAGGAGTTGGGGGACCGGACACTGCTCAACATGACCTGACACAACAGCAACAGGGTGAGTAACCACCAGGGACTGGGGGACGGGGGGAGATGGGCACAATGGCACACATGCACAATCAAGCGGAGCACAGTGCACACCCACAATGACTCTGGATCATGTCCCTGATCCCCTTGGCACACTGCAGCACACCTAGAAACAGCAAGTAGGCCCCCGTCGACTATGTGCCCAGAGGGGGCCCTTCCCACACATCACCAATCTCACAACCAACCCATGCACATGTGCTGAACCCAGCAAAGCTGCGGGTCCGTGAGCCACACTGACAATGCGAGTGACACTGCATGATGATTAGCATGGCTGCAGTCCAATCACTGAGGTGGCTGAGTGTGGACCACATCTGTAAAGGAGCAGGTCACACTCTGACACATCCACGTGCACAAACAACCCCTGACGTCAACAACACATCTGCAGACAAACAATGCCCCAGAGTCCCAACTCCCACCAAGAGCCCAATTTACCCAAGTATGCAACATCTCAGCACTGTATAAGCACAGAAGTCAAAGGCACACCGCCTGAAAGGGATAAGGGGCAGCAAAATCAGAGCTGCAGGGGCGACTCTCCCAAAATGCAGCACACACACCTAACATTCAGAGCACATCAACATTGACAACAATGTGGTATGAACTGCAACACGTTCACAACAGAACAGAGGACACAACTGGTGCCGCTTGTGTGTAGAAACTGGCCAATCACATTTGACATAGCAGGGAAATGTGAGATGATAATGTACAAGTACAAACACACATCCGTGATGTTGTCGAAATGTCCACTGTCCCGCATCAAATAGGCAGCTCCTCCCAAACAGTCACAATGTACATTGCCATGCAGTTTGTATGTAAACTTGTACAATTCGTCAACATACATGTGAACACAATGTGAAACTGCATCTCCCCTTCACATTGCAGAGGGAGAACCAACACCTCCTGCAGAGCAGACCCAACAGCTCTTCACTGATGACGAAGAGGACCTCCACACCTTCGACACCGACGCCCTCTAAGAGTTCATGGACAGCTACGGCACCTCACCTCCAGGAGCAGGGCAGCCCAGCTGCATCGAGGAGACCCCACCCCCTGCACAGACCACACAGCAGGAAGCACCTACCACCCCGGCTGTCTCCCAGGACCCCCACGAACAACACATGGCCTTCCAACGCCGTGTGTTAGAGGTCCAGGAGAAGATGGCTGATCAGGTGCGGGTGGGGTTCGACCTCATGGCAGCAAAACTTGATGCCAAACATGGGTGTCTGAGTACCATCAGGGACCGCTTACAGTCCCTAACGGACACCCACAGTCCACTCCATGCTCTCCAACGATCCATGGCTGACATTGCTGGAGTCATGATACTGAGACAAGAACAACTGTCCAGTCAGAGTGGCTCCAGCGATGTCAGCCGGGAGTTGGGACAGATGTGGGGGCTCATGGAGAACATGGAGCGGATGATGGCGGAAAGAATGGCTGCCACTGCTGCACACCAGCGAGATGTGGCTGGGACCTTCCATGCCCTGCAGCACATCGTCATGGCATTGCTGCCTCAAGGCCTTGCGCAGATGAATGCTGCTGCTGCTTCTACATCCACATCTCCGCCCCTGATGTGTCAGTGCCTCACAGTGCGGCAGGCAATCCACCACCACCCACGTGTGAGGCACATGTGACATCAGAGGACGAAGATGCGGGTGAATCAACCTTACTGGTAAGGAGGAGGCAGTAGCATTCATCTCCGCCATATGGCCTGTTTCTGCTTGGTTCTGCCCTTTGCATCATCACCTTCCACTGTCCCCCGATACACTCTACGGCACTCACCTTGGACCTCGACATGGACTGCCATTTTCTGTTTGGTTACCAATGACACAGCGATCAGACTGCGGACTGAACTCTTCCTCTTCTGATGTACTTGTCAATCCCTGAAGGACTCTGGCTGGCCCTCCACGGGCCAATAATGTGAAGTGGGGTTTGCATGGCCCTGTACTGCTCCAGCTGCAACACTCCACTGGATGTGAATTAAACATTCAGAATCGCACAGATGTGTCATGCCTTTGATCATTCAAGTATGAGAGTATGGATGAATGTAGGGTCAGTGATTCCCCCTTACATCCATGTTGCTCATGTCGTGGGACTGGAGTCACAGGGTGCAACATTGCCGATTGCGGTCCGGGTGGCGGAGACACTGCAACAGAGACACAAGCATCAGTTACTTCCTTGTCTAGCCCAGAACTGAAGCACGCCCAGAGCCCCGGGCTCATTGTTCCCAACCCTACGCTAGCCTGCCGTACGCCAGGCCAGTCCACTCCGCTTACGCTCAGAGGGGGGGACGACAAAGCTACATGTCCCAGGTCTTCCCTGTAGTGATCTGCTGATCACTGGTCTAGTTGTCAGCATGCCACAGCCACTCCCTGAGGGCTAGTTAACACCCACACCACACCCATCGAGCACAGGCGTCACAGGACATGTGACCCTGCCAATAAAAGGGGCCTAGCACGTCACATTCCCCACTGCCGGAGATGACATGATGGCATCCGCACCACGTGACCCAATCATGAAGGGTCCATGACTTGTGTCGCACTGAGTTGGTGGCACCAGCTGCACTGCGGCCGGCACGGGCCTACCGCCACGGGACGATGACCTGCGGTGCACTGAGTTGGTGGCACCCGCTGCACTGCGGCCGGCACGGGCCTACCGCCACGTGACAATGACTTGCGTTGCACAGGGTCAGTGGCACCCGCTGCACTGCGGCCGGCACGGGCCTACCGCCACGTGACGATGACTTGCGTTGCACAGGGTCAGTGGCACCCGCTGCACTGCGGCTGGCAGGGGCCTACCGCCACGTGACGATGACGCTGGCAGGGGCCTCCCGCCATGTGATGATGACTTGCGTTGCACAGGGTTAGTGGCACCTGAAGAGCTGAGCGGGTGTGCAGCCTGCGATGATGCGTTGGCCTCGATACGGCGTCCAGCGAATCAAGACTCAAATTGAACAGTGTGCCCTGCTGGACCGCAGTGTATGCGCAGGCAGCAGTCAGCACACACATGACTCCGCGGTGCGGTGCCACAGGGTGCGCTGGGGGCCTGTGGCGCAGAATCCAGCGATCGGCTGAGGAGGATGCACCGGCACGTGGTGGGCCCTCTTGGAGACACGCCAATGGCGGCAGGTGTGCATTGAGGCCTGGGTGCGCAGGGGTCGCCCTTGCTGGCATGACCCTACATGCGATGATCGTGATATGCGTGGGCTGGTTTGTGACGTAGCCACCTCGTCTCCAGTGTGAATGTGCCCGTTGAAGGTGGTCGGCCACGTGTGTGTAGGCCTATGGCCAGGTTGTGGCAGAGACTGAGACACACGCAGTAGTCACTTTGGTGGTGGATTGGTGACGTGTGCATTCCCACAGTTGTGAGTTGGGGGATTGTGGAGTTGAGGTGTGTGGTGTGTTCAGTTGGTACTTGCCGATGGGCAGTGCATTTCCATGTGGGCCATCCTCAAAGCGCTGATTGGTGGCGGACTTGCGGACATGTGGGGATCATGCACACTGCCTGGGGAGTTTGCGACGACATTGGTGGACAGGCCACGGTGGTCCACTTTTGTATGCACAGTGATGGCATGCGTGTGGTTGCTGTTGCGTTGATTGTGTGCAGTGTCGGCAGGGGGCACAAGTCATAAACGTGTGCTGTGAATTGCCCCCAACACGTGCGTGATGCCAGCTATGGCGTAGTTCCCTTGCGTGGTCTCAAGATGTTCCTGCGCAGTGTGGGGGGAGTGAGGGCCAGGGGTATTGAGCTGACACACACCGTGATGCTTTCAGGTATGATGAGTCCTGCATGATGTGACCGTAACAGCAGTTCGTGTGGTCGTTACCTTCCTCTTCATTCCTACGACGGTTACGGCCACACGTAGTTCTGTTACGGTCTTCTCATGCATGGTTTATCAGGCGTGTGAGCATTCCGGTTTGTCCAAGTGCAGTACACTGTACCAGATTAGGCATTTGACTATACAGAAGTTTGACCATTGTCACCATTTCTCCCACAGGTTTCTGAAGACACGTTGCCCTGTTGAAGTTCCCCGTTGGGAATGGAACGCGTTGGCTGATATTTTCGTTTTGTTGATTTATGTGTTTGTATTAAAGTTCTGTTTTTACACTACTGTTGACTACTGGACTTTATGACCTGGCGCACCCACATTTCGGTTACTACGATCTTGGGTCTGGGGCACGGAGGCGTCTAGCACGGCTGGCGTTGGGGTTGGTTGCGCAGGTACACTACGAATTGGAACTATCGTGTGGTGCGGATACAGGGGCCCGTCGTTGCTTTTGTGGACATGCATCCATGACATGTGTGAGGGAGTTTGATGGGGCTGGCTGTGTGACTCCTCCGACTCGGGCAGTTGTTGGTTGGAAGGTACCAGGGGCCAACAGGTGCAGCACAACCAGCAGCTTTGTCTGCGGGGGGATGTAGGTTGTCCGCTGTGTTGGTACCGTCAGCCTGTGGGCAATGTGGGTCAGGATGCAGAGGATGGTTGTCCTTTTGAGCCTGTGTTGGCCAATGGCTTCCTCTGGCGTTGAGTCTCTGGGGCTGGTGCGTTTTAGGGTTGTCCGCTGTCCTGCACTGCCTAAGTGGTAATCCAGGGGGGGTGGTCTGGGGGGGGGGTGGGTGGCGGTGGGTGTTGTGACACTCTTGGGTCTCCGAGCTGCATGATCAGTGTCTCCATGGCATCTGTTGGTCTTCAGATGTGGCTCTGGGCTGGGCTCCCTTTCTACTGCAGTTGGTCGTCCTGCTTAACACCAGTAAAAGGCAGGTGTTAAATCCCTGCTGCTAACGCGCCTTATCGCCTGTTCTTGGTTCGCATCGCAGATCTGACTGGTCGTTGAGAATCTCGCGAAGTGGTGTTTCCGTGTGTTTTTGCACGGGAACGCCTACTCTGCATATCATTAGCGTTAGTTGTCGCACTCATCCATGGCGATGTTTTTTGCGGCAGCTATCGCTGGTAAACTGGCGATATCGGCAGTTTGCACCAGCTTGAGAATAGGGCGATAAATCTATCGCCACTTTTGCGGCGCTAAAGTGCCGATAAATCGGCGATGAGTCCTTGAGAATATGCCCCTCAGTCTTGTGAGCTAAAGCAGAATATTCACCTTTTGAGAATGTGCCAAATTGTGAAATGTTGTTTTGTTTGTGTACTGATGCACAAGTGACAGAGATAAGCTAACATATCACCAGGGAAATTAGCTGAACCAACCAAACTCACTATGCTCAGACCAATTACTGGTTGATTTCAAGATTCAAACTTGTATAAGGAAGAATCAAGGGTCAGCATAAATATATTATACATTTGTGTTGAATTGTTCAACGCCCTTGATAACATATTCATCACTCACACAAACTGAATGATCAGAACAAAACATATTCACGTCACATTGATATTTTTACCCAGAGTATCAGGCAAACATAATACGTTTGGATTTAAGCTAGACTGTTAAATACTGCGTATTTCCCTGAAATCCATTTGAGACATTACATCAATGTAAAAGAAAGGAAATTACATTCCATGGTGCACGCCGGAAAACTGAACATTGTTTTCATATCTAAGTAGCTCTAAATTTGTGTTTTCACAAAAAACTTTGCCCTACAGGCCCTATAACTAAAACATGAACACAAAAATGAAGATATTGAGCAGTTTTAGTAAAGGTAGAAGAAAGTAATACAAATATATGCCACAAACACACAAATTAACTACTGAGTGATGTAAAAGTGCTACATCCCGTAACACTGTGGCATCACCCTGAAATAAAACACATGGGCACACAGACCAGGAGGGCATGTGCTGCCTTATGATCAGCTGCTAGAGTGGTTTTCCAACGGATCTAGGGAAAACCATTGGTTTTGCACACAGTGCACACAAAGGCACCAGCTTTGCTCATGACGGGCCGGTGGATTAGACCTAGATCAGGGTATGCAGAAACTTAGACTTAGTCCCCAAGCAAAAGTAAAGTCTGAACCAATGACATGGAGAGCTCAATATGTATAATCTTTACTGTGGCTTCCCTTTCCCAAATCATCATATTAAGTCAAACACTACCTGCGCCATCGCTTCAACCTGTACGGTAATACATCAGATACATTCCCCGTGCTGCTGCAATGGCAGTCAGTACACAATGTGTGCCTAACTCCGACCCAAGTTATTGCTAATGTGTCTATTGCAAATGACAATGGAAAAGATGGAAGGACTGATTGACCATTGCCTTCTGGTCCCTGTAACTCCACTTCCACCCCCTTTCCAACAGATTGCGCACTAGTTTACTGGGAAGACATGAGCAAGTCAATGTGACATATAGGAACACAGAGAAAACATCTGTTGCAAACGGTGACATTAGTGGTACCCAGCATTGTCCAAACTCGCCACACCTCTGCTACAAGTGATTCCTTTACTAATATGAATTACAACATTGGAATGTTGAAGACAATGGAGTGTCTCAGGGCCAATAATGGCTGGTATATTATGCTCTTAATTGCCAACCTTCCAATATTTGTCTTTGTTTTTCTCCCTTTTTAATTTAGAATGATGGAGTTATTCAAACTCTGATGGGTGAGACTTTATTGCAAAGCAAGGATGCGCTGTTTGGGGGCTTGTGAGACTGCTTCTTATTCAGCATGTTAGTAACTGAGTGAGACAGCCTTCAGCTTAGCAAGAGCAACATATGGTGGATATTGACATACAATTGCTATACCTGCCTCCCATTATTTATGATCTACTGTGTTTGCGAATTATGTTGTAGGACCGAGACTCCTTCGTATTGGCAAGAAGGACTCCAAAAGGGTGAAACTGTCTCCTAATGAGTGAAAGAGCCTTACAGTGAATGAAAATGCTTCAATTTAACTGGATGTCTTTCAAAAACTGAGGCCTTTTTTCAATGGGCGTGGTTGACTTCCATTGAGAAAATAGGTCTTTCATCAAGGACAGCGCAAAAAGCATTTATAAATAGGAATGTCTTACTGGTAGGAAGAGCTGGTATATCAAGTAGTCAATACCACCATCAAGTCATAGAGAATGATTACTAGAGAAGTTGAGTGGAGTGGCATGGAGCGGTGTGGAGTGGATGGCGCAGAGTGGCGTGGGGTGGTGTAGAGTGAATGGCGTAGAGTTGTGTGCCTTGGAGTGGTGTGGCATAGAGTGGAGTGAAGTGGAGCAACGCAAAGTGGCATAGAGTAGTGAGGACTAGCGTTGCATGGCATAGAGTGGAGTGGCATAGAGTGGAGTGTGCGAATTGGAGAGGAGGTATATGGAGCGGAGTGAAGTGGTGTCTAGTGGAGTGGCGTCGAGTGGCGTAGAATGGAGTGGTGTACAGTGAAGTGACAGAGTGGCGTGGAGTGATGTAGAGTGGACTGGCTTAGATTGGAGTGGGGTGGCATAGAGTGGAGTGGAATGGCATAGAGTTTTGTAGAATAGTGTGGACTGGTGTAGAGTAATGTTGAGTGACACAGAGTACTGTGGAGAGGCACATAGTAGAGTGGCATAGGGTACAGTGGCGCAGAGTGGTGTGAAGTGGCATAGAGTGGAGTGACGCAGAGTAGAGTGGCGTGGAGTGGCATAGAGTAGAGTGGTGCAGAGTAGAGTGCAGCAGAGGAGGAATGTGTTGAGTGGAATGGCATACAGTGGGGCGGAGTGTCTTGGAGTAGAGTGGTGTAGAGCTGGTCTATCAAGTAGTCAATACCGTGGTCCAATTATAGAGAATTATTACTACTGGGGTGGCATAGAGTGGAATGAATTAGTAGAGTGGAGTGGCATAGAGTAGAGTGGCAAAGAATGGAGTGTATTGGAGTGGCACAGAGTGGATTGGAGGGGCATAGAGTGGAGTGGCAGAGTGGAGTGGAATAGAGTTGAATGTAATGGTATAGTGTAGAGTGCCATAGACTAGAAAGACAGAGTGGTGTGGAGTGACATGGAATGGCATGGTGTGCAGTAGAGTAGAGAGCAGTGGCATAGACTAGAGTGGAGTGGCACTGAGTAGAGTATAGTAGAGTGGAGTGGTGTAGGGTAGAGTGGCGTGGAGTGGTGTGGTGTGGCGTAGAGTGGCATGGAGTTGATTGGAGTTTAGAGGGGTGGAGTGTGGTGGCACAAAGTGGAATGGGGCAGAGTAGAGTGGCGTAGAGTGGAATGGCATAGAGTGGTGTGGAGTGGAGAGGCATGAGTGGCATAGAGTGGATTGGTGTTGATTAGAGTGGCATAGAGTAGTGTGGTGAATAGTGGAGTGGCATAGAGTAGAGTGACGTGAAGTAGTTAGGGGTGGTGTAGGGTCGAGTTGTCTTGAGTGGAGTTGAGTGGAGCGGAGTGGCGCAGAGTAGAGTGGCATGATGTGGTGTAGAGTGGCATAGAGTGGAGCTTGTGAATTGAAGTGAAGTGGCATGGATCAGAGTGGATTGACGTGGATCGGAGTGAAGTGGCATAGAGTGGAGTGGCATAGAATGGAGTGGAGTGGCATAGAATGGAGAGCTGTCAAGTGGAGCAGTGTAGAATGAAGTGGCATAGAGTGGAGTAGAATGATGTAGAGCAGATGAGAGTGGAGTGGAATGATGTAGAGCAGATGAGAGTGGAGTGGCGACGAGTGGAGTGGTGTAGAGTAGAATAGAGTGGCATGGAGTGGAATTGCAAAGAGTGGCATAGAGGAGTGTAGAGGAGTGTGGAGTGGCATAGAGTAGAGTCACGTGGTGTAGAGTAGAGTGGCATGGAGAGACAGAGTGGAGTGGCGTAGAGTGGAGTGGTGTTGATTGACTTATAAAGGCATGGAGTGGCACAGAGTAGAGTGATGTGGAGTGGAGAAAAGTGGCATAGATTGGCATACAGTGGCGTAGAGCCCGAGACCACTTACCTGGTTTCGTCAGTCACTCCCCCGCCACTGCCACAGCACAGAGGGACTGCTCCCGGCCCTCCAGCTGAGCAGCAGCGGTTGAAGCCCGGCCCCACCAGTCCTTTTGCAGCGCTCTGCACCTTCCGTTTCTTAGCTCTCACATTGCCCTTTATTTCACTTCTGCTCTTTTTTCTTATCTCTCTTATCTTTCTATGTGCCCTTTATTCACACTTCTGCTCCACTTCCTTATCTCTCTCATCTTTCTCTGTGCCCTTTATTTTCACTTCCACTTCATTTTTCTTATCTTTCTTTGTGCCCTTTATGTTCAATTCTGCTCTATTTCCTCTTCTCTCTTTCTGCCCTTATCTACTCTTCTGCTCCATTTTCTTATCTCTCCCATTGACCTTAATCACACTTCTGATCTGTTTTCTATCTTTCTCTGTACCCTTTATTTTCACTTCACCCCGTTCTCCTTTCTCTCTCTGTTGCCCCTATTCTCTCTTGTTTCCCGCCTTCCCTGCCGCTCTCCTCCACCCCTCTCACGCACTCCTTTCCCTGCTGCCGATCGGTTCACTTCGGTCCAAGCCTCCCCGCCCAGCCCAGCCCCTGCCCTCCCGCTTCCAAGACTGCCCCACCCACCTCCCAGGGCTACTTAATGGAGGCACCTGCGCAGTCGAACAGCGGGCGCGCCAAAGGCAAGCCCATCTATGCCCGTCGACGCCTGGCACACACTCAGCACCAAACCTCTGGATCTTCAGCCCAATGCCGTTATTCTGCCGAACAACTGCAGCAATGCCTCTCCAAGTTCCACCAAAGCACCCTTCACCTTCTACCACTGCCGCTTCTCCTGCGATGTAAGAACCCCTGGAACCTCCAATCAGCAACACACACCCTACCAGAGACCACAGCTCCCCTGTGCACTACTCAACGTCAGATCCCTTTGCAAGCACACCACGGAAATCTGGGGCACCATATCCACCCTCGCCCCCAACGTTCTGCTCATCACCGAATCTTGACACACCCTCGTGTCCGCACCCGACATCTTCACTGATACACCCACCCTGGATACAAAATGATCCACCGCGACCGCCCCCACAGACCCAGAGGAGGCATTGCCATCATCCACAAGGACTCCCTCGACTGCAACGCCGGTCATGGAACACCTCAACTTCCAGATCAAACCCAATGCCAAAACCACCATCAGAGGAACCCTCGCCTACAGACCGCCAGGCCCCCACTGCAGCTCCTACAGCGTCATTCCGGACTTCGTCGCCCCTTTGGCTATAGACTCCAACCACTATATCTTCCTGTGAGACCTGATCTTCCACCTAGAGGACCCCATTTACACCAACTCCACCATGCTTCCCAAAAACATGAGCATCATCGGCCTCTCACAACTTGTTACCACCCCCACGCACAGAGCTGGACACACCTTGGACTCCATCTTCTCCACCAGCGACCATGCCAAGTTCTCCCACACCACCAAACTGACCTGGACAGACCACAACATCACTCACTTCTCCATCGGCAGCCCTCTGGAACCCCGACGAAACACCAATCCCTCCCTAAACGCAACTGGAGCAAAGTCACCGAACCCCTCTGGACCGCTACCCTCAATGAAGCAAGACCTGTTCCTACTGATTCCATCGAACTTGACATCCAAAACTTCTCCAACTGGATCTCCTCAACCGCTGATACCATCACCCCCTGAAGAATAACACCAGCAGAAGACCCGCCAAGCAAGCCAGCTGGTTCACCCCAGAACTACTGACCCTCAAGCACCACTGTAAGAAACTGGAGAGACACTGGCACTCTAACAAGAACCCCACCAACCTCGACTCCTTCAGGACTGCCCTCAACAACTACTACCACCAGCTCAGAGAAACCAAGAAAGAAGCCCTCACCACCTGCATTGAGGCAAGTGCCAACCACACCAAGGAACTTTTCTGCATCGTCCGAGAATTCTCCTGCCCTTCCACCACTGAGAACATGATCCACCCATCTTAAGCCCTCTGCGACTCTCAATCAGACTAATTTCACAGCAAGATCGCTGACATCTAAGACAACTTCGACCCCCAACCCACCACCCTCAACCACCTCCACACCCTAACCAACGCCGCCCACACCCACGGAATCAGTGACTGGAAGCAGCTCTCAACCGAAGACACCATCTCAATCATGATCTCCATCTACTCAGGATCTCCCTTGGACTTCTGCCCCCACCACATCTACAACCTAGGAAGAGAAGCATTCAGCAGCTCCCTCGCAGGAATCCTCAACACCTGCATCACCACAGTTACTGCCCGCAATGCTTGGAGGCACGCTGAGGTCAAACCTCTCCTGAAGAAACCCACAGCTAACGCCAACGAACTCAAAAACTACTGACTCATCTCACTCCTCCCCTTCCTCGCCAAAGTCTTAGAGAAAGCCATCAACCGCCAGCTCATGGACTACCTCAAAGAAAACAACCTTTTCGACCACTCCCAATCAGGCTTTCGGCCTAATCACACAACCAGGACCGCCCTGATAACAGCAAAGGACGACATCAGACGCCTCCTTGACCTAGGCGGATCACCCACCTCATTCTCCTCGACCTCTATGCAGCCTTCGACATGTCTACCACCACACCTTCATCACCAGACCCCACCACATAGGCATCCAGGGCAAGGCACTCGACTGTATCTCCTCCTTCCTCTCCGAACTAACACAGACGACCCACCTACCTCCCTTCTCCTCCACACCCAAAGACATCATATGCGGCATCCCCCAGGGCTCCTCCCTAGCCCCACCCTCTTCATCACCTATATGGCACCTCTGATGAACATCGCTGGCACCCACGGACTCAACATCATCCCCTACGTCGATGACACCCACCTAGTCCTATACCTCACAGAAGACACATACACCACAAGAATCAACTTCCAAACCACCATGACCGACATCGCCACCTGAATGAGGACCAACTGCCTGAAACTCAGCTCGTACAAGACAGAAGTCATCATCTTTGGCAACAAGCGCTCCCCCTGGGATGACACCTGGTGGCTCCCTGCTCTCGGCCCAGCACCCAAGCCCTCATCTCCAGCTAAATTGACTATGGCAATGCACTCTACGCCGGAACCACCAAGTAGCTCCTGAATCGACCCTGAGAACTCGGCAGCAAGACTAATCCTCGACCTTCCCTGAAGGGCCAGCATCACCCGCACCTCAGGGCCCTCCACTGGGTCCCAGTCCAGAAGAGATGCCTCTTCACACTCCTCACGCACGCCTGCAAAGCCCTCCACAAAACCAGACCGTCTTACATCAACAACCACCTGAATTCCACCGACCGACCAGAGAGCTCCGATCCTTCTCCCTCACCTTGGCCCACATGTGCCGCTGCAGAGGTCGCTCCTTCTCCTATCTCGCCGCAAAGTCCTGAAACGACCTTCCCCTCCACCTGCGCACCTCCCAGTCTCTGAAGGACTTGAGGAAACAGCTCGAGTCCTGGCTTTTTGACCACCACCTCTACGACCGAGGCTCGCACAACCACCCAGCACCTGGAGATCCCCTCGGGGTGACAAGCTGTGCTCTACAAGACCCAAAGATTGATTATGTGATTGAGTGCCATAGAATGATGTAGAGTGCCATAGAGTAGAGTGGCATACAGTACAGTGGGGCAGAGTGAAGTGGCATAGAGTGGAGAGGCATAGAGTAGAGTGGAGTGGTGTAGAGTAGATTGCAGTGGAGTGGGTTACAGTAAAGTAGTGTATAATGGAGTGGTAAGAAATGGAGTAGAGCTGAATAATGTAGAGTGGAGCGGCGTAGAGTGGTGTGGCGTAGAGTGGAGTAACATAGAAAAGAGTGGTGGATTAAAGTGGAGTGAAGTATTGGAGTTGAGTGGCGTGCAGTGGAGTGGCATAGAGTGGAGTGGCATAGAATGGCATAGAGTGGAGTGGCATAGAGTGGAGTAGCAGACAGTGGAGTGGCATAGAATGAAGCGCAGTGGCGGCCGGCACAGGTAAGTGCGGTGAGGCGGGGCAGGGCGCCGCGGGTGGAAGTCGACAGATGACGGGATAGGTATTATTTATTTATTTAATTAAAACTATTCTGTCGTTTGTCCCCCCACTCCCTACCCGCCCGCTCACCGCATTTACCTGTGCCGGCCGCCACTGATGAAGTGCCACTGAGTGGCATGGAGTAATGTAGAATACAGTAGAGTTGAGTGGTGAGAGTGGAGCGGTGTAGGGTAGGGTAGAGTGGAGTGGTGAAGAGTGGAGTCTAATGACGTAGAGTTACATAGAGGGGTTTAGATTAGTGTGGAGTGACAGAGTTGTGTGGAGTGGAGTACAGTGGTGTGGAGAAGAATGGCGTAAAGTGGTGTGGAGAGACATAGAGTAAAGTGAAGTGTCTTAGAGTAGAGTGGCATAGAGTGGAGTGCCATTGAGTGGAACAGAGAGGCATTGAGTGGCACAGAGTAGAGTGACAGGGGGTGGAGTAAAGTGGCATAGAGGGACATAGAGTAGAGTGGAAAAGAGTGGTGTGAAGTGGCATAGAGAGGCATATGGTAGAGTGGGGTAGAGGGAAGTGGCGTAGAGTGGAGTGTGGAGTGGCATTGAGTGGAGAGACAGAGTAGAGTGGCATAGAGTAGAGTGCAGTGGATAGAGTAGAGTGGCATACTCTAAAGTGGCATATAGTGAAGTGGCGGCATGGACTGGAGTGGCGTAGAGTGGGGTGGCACAGAGTGGTGTGGAATGGAGTGAAAGGAAGGGGCTTAGAGTAAAGGGGCATAGAGTGGAGTGTGAAGTGGCATGGAGTGGAGTGGCGTAGAGTAGAATGGAGTGGTGTATAGTAGAGTGGCGTCTGGCAGAGTAGTGTAGAGTGGAGTGGCGTGGAGTGCTGTAGAGTGGCGTGGAGTGGCATAGAGTGGAGTTGTGCAGAGTAGAGTGGCATAGGGTGGAGTCGCTTGGTGTAGAGTGGAGTAGAGTAGAGTGGTGCAGAGTAGAGTGCCGCAGAGTGACATTGTATGGAGTGGAATGACGTGGATTGGCGTAAAGTAGAGTGCCATAGAGTGGAGTGGAATTGCGTAGATTGGAGTGGGGTGTCATAGAGCAGAGTGGAATGGTGTGGAGTAGAGTGGCATAGATAGAGTAGAGTGGAGTGGTGAAGAGCGGCATTGAGCGGTGTAGAGTTGTGTGGCATAGAGTGGAATAGTGTGCAGTGGAATGGCATAGAGTGGAGTGGGGAGGAACGGAGTGGAGTGGCATGGAGTGGAGTAGCATCGAGTTGAATGTCGTAGGGGAGTTCAGTTGTGGGTGTAAGTAACTTAATCAAAGAACCAAACTTAAAATCAACACAAAAGTATGCAGCCTAAAGTGGATGAATGGCTGAAATGCAACGAAATTAGGCATGCAGCGGCAAGCTTCATGAAGGTGTAAATGCGCTGTTACTTTGGCATTTACACTTTATAAGGGCTTAATCCAACCGGCATAAACTGTAATTTTATTTTAGTTGTGCAACTAAGCCAAAAGATGCAGGTGTAAATAAGCAATGTCCAAAAATGCGTTTGAAAACAGAACAAATGGAGAAAGCAGCACTAGAACTGGAAACAGAGGAAGTATCCTGAAACGTGTACGTGTATGATGATAAGCAATATAAAAATATAAAAAAAGAAGTATATAAAAAGTGCGGCAGTGAAAGAAACAGTACTTCAATCACAGCTCAATCAGCAGATGGACACTAATTAAGAGGAAGTAATCTGAGCTTGGTCCACGCTGGCCAATTAGGAGGCAGCAAAGAAGAGTGACAGTAAAGCCAGCTAATAGTAAACAATGTGCAGGCTCCAAGCCCTTTATTATAACCAATACCCATCACAAGCAAGAACGCATGTAGACAATTTGCTGTCACAGGCGAGACCTAAAAAGCAGCGCTACCTTCAACTGAGTTGACTACTGTCCTGCACTGCAGGATACTTCACTCCATTAGACAGGCCCATGGATAAAGCAACCTGAAGTGAAATGCAATGATCAGTCTCAGCATGTTTCATCCAATGATAAGCAGAGTTAGGAGAATTAAGGATGTGCCTTTGATTTATGAGAGGATGATGTCATGAAGAAGCGCTCACTAGCAATAAGCATGGGCTTGACATTACCATAAGGCAATGTACTGCCAATCAGATTACAGCTTGGGACACATCGGGCTCCACATTCATATAACACAATGCTGCAGATGAGTAGCAAAGCTTGTCTTGGAGTTTACAGGAATACAAACCCTTTTCTAGGCTGGAGGTGGTCTAGTAGCTATGATAAGATACTATACCTTTGGATTTTCCTAAGGCTGCATGGACAGAAACACAAGAAGAATTAGTGTATCAGTTGACTAAACTGTGGAAGATTCAGTTGCAAGTGCTAGGTGCAGCCAGGCCCTCTGGGAATGCGGGAGGATAGGGTTGGGTGAAGTCTTAGGATCAAATGGGATGGAAGATGCAGGAAAAAGTTGAAATAAACAATTAATGTTAGCAGCTTTTCGTTGTGATAGATGAAGTAAAATGCAGCTACCAAGTAACCACTATAAAACAAAGGCCCAATGAGTTGGTTGGCCGAATACATTTGTGACTCTCTTGAAGGGTCATGAGCCAATATCGTTGCTGATACAAAATAACTCCATCATCACCCAAGTTTCTTTAAAGCTGATTCAAAACTAGCCTCTTTGAGGGACTGACCTCTGATGTTGATCGGCATGTCTTTCTAAATGGGGGAGTTTATTTGTTTACCAAGAATATGCATGGTTATCATAGATAGCCTAGTTACTTTTGCGCCTTGACATGGAATCACTTGTTACCAATGAAGTAGAAAATCAGTGAGTCATTGCGTTTCGAGTCCAGAGATCCATTGTTGATTGATATTATCATTTAAACTGTTTACATCACCTTCCTACTGTCAGTGCAGGGTGCTATAGGCGCCAACAATAAGACTGCAAATGCTAAAATAAAGTTTGTTGGTTGATAAAAATGCATGGCTAGCTCAAGTCCCATTTAGTATAATGGTGAAGCCAGAGAGGACAATGTAACTCTTGTCAGTGTACAGAACAGGAGTCGTAAGAATTTTTTTTTTTTTTTCTTGCTACGTAGTAGAAGACAACATTCCACATTTATCATCTACAAAATGAGGCATTTAACAGACTTTCATCAACAGTTGTCAGCCCAGAATCAAGCTATATTCACAGGGTACACACATGCTCAATAGGAACAACCATTTCTTTTAAGATCCCTAATGGAGAATGTATGCCATTGCCAGCTACTAAAACCTATATTGGACATTTGTCCCACGTTACACACAACATCTCCTTGAACTGCTATTCCCCACCCTAAAACATTCATACTCTTAACATATGTGATCTCCATCTATCTTAAAAAAAGAAAACATATGAGACATCCTTTAGATATATGTCTTAGGAAGACAAAGGAATGCTTAAAGTTGTCTTCAGATAATGAAGTGCTAATATCTAGGTTTCTGTACCTTCTGGGTGTGTATTGTTTAATGGTGTACATTTTTAAAAGAAGGCCGAGGTGGCTTTTAGTGTGCAAGTGGTCACTGGGGGGTGATTCTTTTATGTTACAGTTGTTTCTTTTTTTTTCACAATTACTTCTGACCACAACATTACTGTAAAGTAGCAGCTTTTCAAGGACAAAAGGACAACAGACATCATCGGATTAAATATGCTACTTACAAAGTTACACTCTACACCCTTATCCTGAATGGAGAAATGTTTTCCTAAAAGGCTTTGGATGACTAAGATAGTAACACATAGTACATAGCACAATGGGAATGAGTGTTACTACTGGAGCAAAAGCCAAAAGATGGGGCCTCTATGTAGATTCCCAACTAAAACACATAAAAATTGATCAGCACTCACTATTTATTATTTTTCCAAATATTATCTTTTCTGGTCAAAACAAGATTAATCAATTGCAACGTTGGATTTGAGCATTGTTAAGTTGAAGTAGTTTACGTCAAGAGTTCACAAGTTCATTCAGAATCGTTCAGACGTGTCGTATGTTGAATTTTTTTTTATTGACAATATGCAAGATATTCACACCCACATAGCCAACGCGTTTCATCCCTTTTCCTGAGACTTCTTCATGGCTTTGTCCTTTCTAAGAGATATTTCTCAATCATCTGTTCACATTAGTTTCTCCAGGGGGTCCTTAATTAATGAAATAGAGGTCTTCGTTTTAAAACAGGAATATTCAAGTTCAGCAAGTGTATAATATTAGCCCATGTAGGCAGTTGAACCTAGTCGGTAATTCTCTGTGTATGTACACCGTCTCCGGGTTGCGAGTCCAACGTTGGACAAAGCCCTAAAGAAGTCTCGGGAAAAGGGACGAAACGCGTTGGCTAGGTGGGTGTGAATATCTTGTATATTGTCAATAAAGAATTTTACAACATACAACACGTCTGAACGATTTTGAATGAACTTGTGAACTCTGGACGTAAACTACTTCAACTTAACAATGCTCAAATCCAACATTGCAATTGATTAATCTTGTTTTGACCAGAAAAGATAATATTTGGAAAAATAATAAATAGTGAGTGCTGATCTATTTGGTGTACAAGTGTGTGGATCATATCCACTTATGGGGACCCAGGAGGTTGTTTTCTCTTGATCTGAGCACCACTTATTTGGAATACACCCTACAGTTTGATAGGTGCGCTACCTAGAGTCTAGGCCTCTTTTTTTGTAAATCGCTTGTTAAAACACATAAAAAACCTGCTGCAGTGAAACCTCCCCACAAAAACGATTGTTTCTGTTTTTAATTCATAAATTAGGTAAACAATGAGTGATGATTCAGTGCACTTTAGTGATGTAAAATTATGACTCATGGCAATGCAAGTACTCCAATGGAGGCAGAATGATGCAGGAAACTGTCAGTAGCATGAAATGACAAAAAATACTTCTCTGTGAGAAGTGAGACCTAAAATTGCAAAGTCTAGGATTTTATGCTTTTGCTCATCTCAACCAAGGCCAGAAACATCAGAAGAGAAACGAAACAACTGATGTCTGCAAACAATAAGACTGGATAAAAGTAGTCCTGTAGGTATTTCCCTGTTGCAAATTAAGGAAACTACTTTCCTTATTTTGGATTTAGTCGCATTGTCTATTGATTTCTGATATAGCTGGTGAGCCCAACATTACAAGAAAATATTCTACTTGTTCAGCGCATATCCCAGGCGGTCCACCACAAGGGATTGTTCGGATGTGCACCTACTGAAATCTCAGTATAAAAACTCGTCTTATGGGCCTAGGTGTGATGGTGTAGTAACTGCAGGTATGAATGTCCATCAAAGAAACAACACGGCAAAGACAGGCGGTGAGAGCACGTGCAGTCAGTCACAGGCCCGGTTGCTTCTTGCTACTCTCCCCCAAATTGGGCCGCGTTGGTGGACCAGGCACCAAGGTTCCCTTGACCTTTACGAAAAGAGAAGTTACCTACCGTGCTTGCATACAGAGGAACCCCTAGAATGAATGAACATGGCATGTATGCCTCTGTGCGATCAAGCTCATCAGACGACAAGTTCTCCATCTATCATGCTTGACTGCACTACTCTATTGGAGGAAGTGGCACACTTGGTATTAGGCTGCATGGAGCAGTTGAAAGCTTGGATAACATGTAGATAGACATTTTATGAGAGTTTTTGTTAGGTGCTTAAGAGCATGAGCTGCTTGTGTTGATGAAATGAAAAAGACGGGCAGTAATATGGGTTTGTTTGCAGCCCTTACTTCAATGGAGTAGACCCTTTTACTATCAAGGTTTTCTTAGGATATGTAACGGTTTCCTTGCTAAGGATCACTTCCACCCCTCAATGGTGCTCCACAGTGCTCCACATGTTTGATCCAGATAGATGCTAAAAGGACTACTAGCCCTACACAAGCCGAGCCACAGATTTTTCAGCCATGAGATTGCCTATCGTAAAAAAGCCAAAAGCATTGTTTGTTGTCGGGGTCGTTAACATGTGCTAACAGCAAAATTGAGCAGTAGTTCACGAGGGGGCTCCACTTATGTGAGCTAAAAGAGAGCTGTTCTGTTCCTCGCACCCCATCATTGAGAGGTTGTGATGGTATCTCTGATCACCAGCAGACTAGACAACAGCGTCTGTGAGGTACGTCTACCTTTTCAAGTCCAATGCGTGGCTCATGCTTTGTCCTTATATCTGCATGGACAGCAAGTGAAACAGTGGGTGATCTTCAAGCCATTGCACCTTAGAGTTCTCACTGACAGGCTCCTAAATATCATCATACACCCATGCTTCACAGGTTGTTGTTGGACACTTGCTTGGGATCTTCTTATCAGGGACCACAAAACTGCAACAAGTTGCCTGTGCAACAGCCTTCACTTCCTGCAGTCAATCACTTTAGGAAATGTCTCCATAAAAATACTTCTCTTTAAGGACTAGGAAGTGGTGGAGACTCTGATCCCTGGGTTGACATTCAAGTTGTCTACAGGTTTTGTTGAATTATTTTATATAGTTTTTGCACTGAGATTTGCACACACTGCAAACTAACTGCATACAAAATGCTGACTGGGAGTTGCAGTGTGTGCCCTATAAATATATAAACATATAAATATCAAATTTAAAGCCACCGCAAGTTGCTTCTTTTCCTAAATACTTCCACCAGCACTTTCCCAACAGCATAAGAATTGTTCATGGCACCCAACTGTATTTCTCTCAATGCATCCTTTTTCCATCACTGTGTAATAGTGATCGTCATGGAATTCAGTACGCCATTTTGTCTTCGTAAATGTCCACTGAAGATGTTTTTCCATATGTTAGACTATTAACTGCTCCAGTAGTTAAGAGTGCCTGGGGACACTTCTAGTGAGTCAATGTAGGAATCCACCTTATATATTGTTTATAAAGGATCATTTCCACTGTTGGAAGTGATTCGCTCAACATATATAATTAACTATTGTGGGTTTCTTCATTCAGCCACTTGTGCATGAGCTCCGCTGAATTCCTGCCAATATAGATGTGTTCGTCATCTAAGAGGGAGGCATTATGCAAAGCATGAATCGACGGTGTTCTGCAGGGCATTGTTATCATATATATAAACTAATGAGCTGGATTCTACTGCATTTTGCAGCCCCTGCCTCATGTGTTCCTACTGTAGGTTATACGTTTTTGTCTTTCCCTTTCTTTCACTTTAATAAACATATACAAGAATGCACTGAATACTTTACTGTTTCATGTTATAAATCCTAGGCCATTAAGAGCGCTGGGATATTATAGCAATGTATTGCACTGGGGAATATTATCCTACTCTAGTGTGGTGTATGTTTTTCTCGCCAGATATCAGCTTGGCAGCACATATGACTTTATTTTCTTTGTTCCATAATATAGCTGGCTAGAACACTGCAGAGGGTATATACAGGTTGTTAAAGGCTCTTAACTCAAGATATAAGGCTGAGCCGCAGGCGAGGGCCTATTACAATGGAGAGTGCCTTTAACAACCTGTAGAGCCAAGGCAGAAGGTTATTAGAATATTTCACCCACTGATAAAATAGAATGTTCTAAATTTAAAAGGGAGAAACAGAAAGACAGACATTGAAGTGTTAGAGCAGAAGGCTTATACCAGCTATGATTGGTGGCCAGCCACTTAATTGTCTTCAATGGAGCTCCCCACATTCCAATGGTTAAATAAACGTTATATGTCTAGGCCTAGACTGATATCAGAATGTAAGAAAAGCTATAGACCTAGGCATGTATTTGTTCATGAAAAGCGGGATAACCCTGATTATATGCAAGACCTATAAGAGACCACAGCATGTTGCATACGTTTCTAGCTGAAGAGTTTGGGATCGCCAAAGGAAAACAGCTCTTTCAACCCCAAGACATTAAAGACCTATATGAAAAGCTCTACCCTAAAACTTCAACGTCTCCACCATACTCTGAAAGTGAGTAAATGCTGTTAAATATTTTGGTTGAATAAAACTGACTGGCGTTACGTGACTTTTATAGGTACAATCATCTAGAAAGCTTGTAAAAGACAGTGTAAGACTTTGTCTAAAAAGTAAAAACCCAAGGGACAGGGCTAGTATGTAAAGCAGAGAACACAGATGCCAATTAACCAGAAGTGCCCCTACTGTATTGTGCAGATAAAGAAGTGCCCTAAAGTGCTTATTCCATATAGGCCTTTTGTCTTTTCCTATGAGAATGACAGCAATTCACTCATTCAAAAGTTAAACACTCAGTAGAGGAGGTGTGACTAACAGTGCAGGTGAAACACAAAAGTTGAAAGTATTGCAGGTATTTCGAAGTTAACAGTGACGTCACTTCTTATCAACAGTGTCGTATCCTTAAGAACATTCCTTAATATTTAGGACTTCACAAAAAAGGACGCTCCCACGCATACCTGACTCTCAAACTCCCTGATCTGCTTATAGTGTAGTTTGGGCAGCTGGAAAACGTATGGAACACAGAGAGGTCTGGGATTCAAGCAACAAAGATAGAGGTCATTTGGGGTGGGTGGAGGGCAGGAAGAGTAGGGATGTTCTTTGGAGAAAGAAAATGATAAAGGGTTGCAATACAGAAGGCAAAGTACACATACTGAGGAAACATCGCAGTAAGGGTAGGAAGACTTTGGAAGTGAGTCCCAGTCCAACTTGATTCCAGCGAGTAATGGTTTCTCTTCTCTTTGGTGCTTGCCCAATGAACAGCTGATGGGAACCATTCGCGGTGAGTGAATGTACAAGCGATGCTTTAGACAAGACACAAAATAAGACACATCCTACCCATCCTTTCTGTAGAATTCCAGCATCATGTTGTCGGTGGCAACACTGAGGGGGCGCCGAGCCTGGTCATGAAGTTTTCGGTCGGAGTGGTCCATGTCCGGAGATGGCATAGAGCTGTAGTTGGCATTATGGTTGATATGCACTGGGCTTCCATAGTTTCCGGTCACATTAAATTCGATCTCTGTCCCAGAAAAAGAATAACTTAGTATGGAGCTGTGTCAGACCACATTCTGAGAGGTTGTAGAGTAGAGTATGCTGATCAATCCCCACCACTGGTGCCAGGCAGACACCCAATCACGGGGCAAAATGATCTAAGCCAAGCAGGGGAAGAGGCATTGGTTAAAGAGCAGACACCACCATTCAAGCATATCTGTTACCTGGCCTCCATATGCCACCGAGACCAGGCTACAAGAGTTAAAGGAGTGCATTCAGAGAACAGCAGGAGCAGGGTGCAGCGGACCACCGCTGCCGCAAGCAGAACACTATCATTTCTGGCAGACCCCCATGACTGTCCTGCTTTGTAAAGATCATGCAGTCACTGCACAGATGCACAGTTTTTGTTTGGGGGGGGGGGAGTTATATATAGCGCCAACTAGACTCGAAGGTATCAGAGCGCTTTACATGAGCACCAGTTACGTTACAGACGGAGACATTCATTTTTGTTAGGCACGGGGAGATTGAGTGATTTGCCCAGAATCACAGGATGCTGAGCATACCTGCCAAGACTCGAACCCGGTTCCCCAGCTACGTGGTCGACCGCCCAAGCCGTTAGACCACATCCTCTTTGAAGTCTGTGATGCCAGCATGCCAACGCGTAAGTTGGTTCACTGACTTTGCATCTGTCATCTTGGCCAGCTCAGTAAAGGGGTGCGGATTTATGCTTCCCCAAACTCCCATCCACGCAACGTAACATGAAACTTTAGGTTGTGTCTAGGAGGAATTATCTGATCTTTACACACATGAACGCATACACACATGTACCTTTTGTTTTATTTTTTACTATTGTCTACATTTTGCATGCACAAATGCTAGGGTATCATTTACTGCCAAAAATGGAATAGAGAAAATACCTCCAGGAAAGAACCAGTCTGCATGCTGAATTATGGGCTCGATGATCCCTACTATCTGCAGGGACACGGTGGTCATCATCTCTGTGATGTTCCTGAAGAAAGACATGGTGTGAAAAGCAGCTCTGACCAATTTCATTAAACAAATGTGTATCACGCAACAAGTCTTCCTTTTCATATGCAGGGCATAAAACAAATACTGGACTGGAAGAGGGAGATGATGAATGAGCATCAAAGGGAAGGGTTCTAAACCACTTGCCTACCTGCAGACCTGAGAGACCAAAGAATTCATCTGTGCAGAAGGGGTAATCTGTCAGTACTCTGCAAGGGACCCTGAGGATTTAATAGTTTTACTGACTCTCCTCCCGCTACTGACTTAACATATTCTCAAGCAAATTTAGTTAGTGGTACCCATGAGTGACCTCTGTACCCCATGCTAACCAAACGCCAGGGGCAGCCTATCCCTCTAGGGAAACGGGCAATTTTGCTGATATTTGAGGACAACGCAAACACAGGACTGTGGGTGGATAGACTTAGGAAATATCATATTCTTGTCGTTCTTGCTCTTCTCTGTTGGACAAAATAGAGGATTTTCTAAAGGCCAGTCCCTTTCTCTCAGGTTTATTGGGCATTCTTAAGCTATCAAGGGAAGAGGATTCACCTCAGAAAACAATATACATGACATAAAAGACACTGTCTAGGTTGTTGACAAGCATCCACATTATGGCTTAGCACACACCACTGTACCCACAGTTTCACTTGCATACTCACCCCTCTGCCTGTGGCCAGAGCAGGTTGGGCCCCAGCACTATGGCCATGTTGCTTGGCGTCATTTTGTTTGCATCCTGGTATTCTGTCAGTTTAGCTAAAAACTTTATCAAGTATCTGGAAAAAAACAGTGGAATAGTAAGTGCAGTGTTTCCGGACTGGCAGTAACAAAGTTGGCATGTGAAGTCCCACTAATGACAATTCTGTATTCAGGAATGCCAATGCCAGAACCAAGCCCAATAGCTGTCTCTGAAGAGAACGAGGTTGACCATATTGATTTTGTCAAGAGGAAATAATGTTTCTGGTTCTGGGCTTTTCATACTTTCTAGGTGCTGTAGTGTTGGTTCACACTTGAGTAAACTGGAATGCAAAAACACAATATAATGTTTTTTAAAAGGAAATTGCACTGCTGAGAACAGGGTGTCCTGGTGCCTTCCCTATTGCTTCAGCAGCAGGAATTGGTACTAAATCAAAAATCTGAGAGCTGCCTGGTCACGAAGTGTAAATGGTGGGTGAGGCAACATTACTGGCTGCCTACAACCCATGCCGTTCCCACTGTGTCTAGGTAGCACATTGCACCGTGTGAAAACTGTGAAAAGACACTTTTGCTTCACATCTTTTATGAAATGTGTGGCCAGGTCGAGTTCCAGTCAACACAACAGGTACACATTTAACTCTACCATCAGCACAATAGTTCCACAAGAGTTCAGAAACACAAAGCCAGGTCAACAGCAAGATCTGAAAATGCCTCTTTTTTTCACATAACTCTAATTACATGTGGCAATTTTCTTAAGGTAGCGTTATCAAGGTTCTGACTTTTGAATGGGTATAAAAAGTGCACTTTGTATGACCTCTTCAAATTGCACACTTGTAGCATCTTCAAATTGTACAGTTGTAGCATATGGTGCCCAATCAAATAACTGAAGAGAAACAGAGATTACAGATGTTGTCAGGAGATGCTGGAGCTAGAAACTGACAAAAGTGGTTATTTATTTTGGGTGATGACGGAGTAAGGAATTATAGACCCTTTAGAAGCTTGTTGATTCATTTTCACGATGTCATTATTTCTTATGCTACTGTGGTTCAAGGGTCATCTGATTGTACTTCCTGTCTAGGGTTCACTTCTTCGTGCAGTCATCCAGGTCAGAGCAAAAGAAGGATTTAAGTAACTTTCCTACCACTATGATTTTACGAAAATTAATATCACTGGTCGGATGGAATGAGTGTCACTATGATGCCTTTAAATCAAATGCCTATGATATCTGATGAAAGTTGGCTTCAAAAGAGGAAACCATTACTGGACCAGCCTCTAGTGATGGTCTATGATACTGCAGTAACAAACCTTAAGTTATTGTAGTTGGTCTTCGGAAGCTTCTCGCATGCATTCCAGAGAGCCTGCAGCCTCTTGTCTTGGTCCTGGATGCTAAGGAAGAAAAGTTGGTTTCATATAATTATTGTGTATTAACAAAATAACTTAAATATATCTGACTGTTCCAGTGTACCTTGGAGTTGCTTCCCTGAGCTAACAAATTTCCACCGGGGTTAGGAGCAACAATTGGACAGATTAGAGAAAGACCTCCCCACTGGCACATTGGCGCAGGAGATAACTATCAGAAGAGTATTATTTTGATTATATGTAAAATGCCCTTTGTTACAGCCTTCCTCCCCATCAATCAAAAGAACTATTAATGATTCCTCACTTTGTATTCATATGTCACTAGTAACTTACCCATAAGAATTCTGAAATAAGTTAGGGGGTTACGTAAAGTTTGCTGGTTTGCATACATCAACCAAAAACTGAATGATGTTCAATTCGCCCTATTTAGAGTGATCCAAATACATTTTTGGTGGATGCCTGGCATTCACAGAACTTGAAGTAACCCCCTGAGGTCCTGGGCCCGGATTTACTAACCTTTCACGCAACACAGCAAGGCAGCTTGCTGCGCTACGTTGTGTGGAATGGAGAGAGCAGAAATGTGGCATATCCACTAAGCAGTGGCGTAGCTAGGTGGGTTGGGGGGGGGGGGCGGTCTGCCATGGGCGGCACGGGTTTTGGGGGCAGCGGCCTCCACCCGCTATCACCTGCCGTCTCGGGGCAGCATCAGCAACACCCACCCCCCACTCCTCAATGCGGCAAACAGAGAAAATCATTGCCAGCACCCCCCCATTCCCCCCAAGCTCTTCACTGCTGGCGCCCATAGGGTTAGCTATGCCACTGCCATTTAGATATGGCACACTTCTGCTCTCTAATAGTACTGCCGCGCTTCAGAAAGCCTAGCACCAACGTAGGCACCCTTGAGCCATGGTCAAAGGGGACCTGAGTTATGGGCAGGATTGTTTTTGTGCAGGAATGGATTCCTTAAAGGCATATTCCTATTTTAATGGGTGTTGCAGTAAAGAGGAAGTAAACCCAGGTTTACTGCCTTTAGAAAATCTGGGCTTCCTTCAAAACAGATGGATGGATGCATGAACATCCATGCTCCACCCATGTAACGCCTACCTCACAATCCATTGTGTTACTTTTATTTTACAAATCCACGCAGTGCAACACAAAACGGCCCTTGTGTGGCTTTGTAAATCTCGGCTAGCATTTTGCATGGTGGCGCACCGTAAAGGTGGCGCAATAAAGACGAAAAAAGTTAGGAAATTTGGGCCCTGGTTTGGAGTGTTCTGTTAATTCCAATGAGCCCGGAACAGAAGTTACCAGAAGTTACCAGGACACATGGAATTATAAACTGCAGTGTGGTAGTGCTTTGGATAGATGAATGTGTGGTTTGATGCTACCTATAGGAGATGAGAGAAGTGTAGCAGACAGGACCAGTGAGTTCAGGAGTGTTGGATAGCATCTGTCTTTCATATATAAACTTGGTCACATACAGGAAAAAACAAGATATTTTGACCCCAAAATGAAAAGATGTGCCTTTGCTTAGTGGGCTCAAAAGATCAATTGCCAAACTGAGACCATCTGACCATCGGATTCAGTAGAAGAAAACTGGATACCTGCATAGTAAAAGAAAAAAAAAACACTATTCTGCTATCCAAACAGAGCACAGTTCCACTAGTGAAGGCTGTTGGCCCACCTGCTTATGAGTTCATGTGTCAAGAACTCGAAGTACGAGATGAGAGAGATGATTTTTGGCTCTCCCTAAATGTCTTTGCAAAGCAACAGGGGAGGTACAGCTGAGTAAGGGCTTTATTTTCAGACAGCACCACTCAGAAATATAAAACACAGTTTCTGAGCTGTCCTATCTGAAAATAAAGTATTTACTCACGGAAATATTGGGTTAAATGAATTCACTTTTCACCCTGCAGGCACATAAAATATGTGGTTGGCTGCGGGCTGCACCAGAAAAGCCCATCATGATAGCGCCCCAGATATTAAAAACAAAGAGGGCGGGATTATTGGTTCTGGACAATTCTCAGAGGGCTGATGACTGAAGGGTTGGTAGAGCATTGATGGAGTCCCTCTCCCTCAAGACTCGCCGGAAAGGTGATTGGCTACATCTCCCATATGCCAACAAAACAGCTAATTTCTTGAGGCAATAATATTAAAGGTTAAATTGAACCTTAAAATGCTTGAGGACTCACTGTAAACACCTCAGGACTCTGGAGGAGGCTGAAAGAGTTGGAGAAAGTGCTGTTTCTTATCCTGTCTCCGGGAGGCACCAGTCAGGAGACGGGGAAATGATTCCCATATATAGACTACGCTTGCGTGAATGAGTTAGATCACATCTTCCTCATGCTCAATAATAGCTGTGACACATAGAAAAAGACTCACTTGGATGCCTGTATCCACTCATCATAGAGTTCGAATGTCATCAAGGGTTCTGGAAGCTCTCGAAGGTATGACTTCAAAGCTCCTGGAAAACAGAGGGACATGAAAATGCTTTACAAGGAGAAAGAATGAGGGAGAAGGAGTGAACGCCTCTGGCATCACTCAGTAATGTGAGTCTGGCCTGCAAGTGGCAGAGTGCTGGATCTCATGGACTTCTCAAAGGATCCTTTAGCTCCTTCACTGAGCATCTGCTCACACTTACCTGCTATTGCATGCGGGTCAACAGAATACTCTGCTACATCTACCACACAGCAATCCAGAGCAGCCTTGAGCTTTTTCAACTTCGAGGCTGAAGGTGCCACCCGGAACAGGCCCTAAAAATGAAATGGACAGAAGAGTGATGGTCAGAAACTGTAAAAATAAACGCTCACCCTGTTTACGTATTTGACACTGTGGACCGGATACACTACAATATGCTCTGAGGAATATTGAAAGATACATGCTAAGATTTTCAGTCACCCAGACCACTTTCACACTATTCACTATGATTGAGTCTTAAAGAGGTTCTTAGGTGCCTGGATCATCTTTTAGAAGTTGAATGAATCTTCCCAATGGAATTTAACACATCCTGGTGAATTCTGTATGAGTGCAGTCAAGGCCTACAGTAAATATCTCAAACATTTCCAGAACTGCACAGTATTGGGGTGATTTTGCTGCAAGTGATTTTACCATTTCTGTTTGTTAAAAACGGGCCAGTAAAGTGCAATTGGAAGTGAAACGGGGAATTACTGTTTGGGGACAATATTTCTGGTCATCACACCTCAAGGATTCCACCAGTCCATGCGGTTTCACAACATACATTTACCACCTGCTCAGAGCCAGTGCGTGGGATGGGGAATGAGGTAGGGGTGTTGGGATGGGGGACTAGAGGGTGGGAGAGGTAGCCGACGGATGCAGACTTTTTTTTTTAGCAAGGGGATCTTCCCCAATTAGAAAAAAAGATACCTAACGTTGCTGCTACTGCAGCCAATGTCTAATGCAATTTTTGCAGCCACTTTTTTCCAGTTGAAAATTTGGGTCAGGTTCTTCAATTCTCAGTTAACCCGGGTGCGCAAAAACCTAACAGCTAATAATTAGGTGCCGTGCAATTAACGCATGCAGGCATTTGTTAAATTCATTCCCCCTGACTAGTAATCAGGCGACTGCATCATACTCAACATTTGATGTCCTTCTCTTATTAGTTTCCATTTTTTTTAATAGGGACAAACTTGTACAATTTACTAAATTATTGACTAAAAATCTACATAAAAAGTTTATACTCCGGGATTTAGTACCAGGAGGCAAAGATGCAGGAATCTCATTGGTCCCTATAGATCACAGTATCACGTGAAGTCAGTGTTGGTGCGGCCTTCCAGCCATGTCGTTTTGATATCAAGATTGTAATTCAGACTATTGTAACAAGTTTGAGGAGGCAGGGTAAGAGCATAGTGTTAGGGCTATAGAAATATTGGATGACACACGGCAGGATGAAGTAAATGGTAGCCTATCTCAAACGGCATCATGAAACTCAGTCAA
Organism: Calotriton arnoldi; assembly: GCA_963921515.1. Classification (NCBI taxonomy): domain Eukaryota; kingdom Metazoa; phylum Chordata; class Amphibia; order Caudata; family Salamandridae; genus Calotriton; species Calotriton arnoldi. The sequence continues at coordinate 362,757 of CAWUFW010000786.1, forward strand.
GAAACTCAGGGGCTAGTAATAGGACCCTTTGGGTAGGCTAGGAGAATGACATTCTGTCTGGGGTGGATGACAAAGGATATCAGGGAATTTAGTGAGTGTAACACATGCATTTGGGACTGGGCTGCGTAACATGGACATCAAGGTAGATAAGTGGGCCTGACAAAGGATATTTTCTAAAGTGTGTGGGAAGAACTGGTCATGACAAAGAACATTGAGACATGAGATCAGCTATGAACCCAAGTAAATAATTTGATAGCATGGGGAAGGACTGGTAGCCAGCCCTACCTCTTCCTGCATTCCACATTCAAGCAGCATTGTGACACAGGCTTCCACAGGAAATGCAATTTCACGTCCGCTGAGAGTCAGATGGTCATCAAGTGGTTTGCCAAAAGAGGGCTTCTCAATCCAGGCCTCTGATAGAAAAAAGAGAGGTGCAAGAAATGTCATCTACTCATAATATTCACAAACCTGACTGTTGGCTATATGGGTATGTTTCTCTATGCAATTCCAGCTGTAGAAATCTACCACCAGTGCGCAAAACTATGGCACACCCAACCTATTTTGCAGCTTTCCATTTCACATTCCAAGAAACTCTGCAACTTGGCTATCACTGGTCTCTGAAATCAGCTCTTATTTTCCCTCCACTTTTCCTGACCTGGTTGAAAACATTATACATAAGCAATAGGTGATATTTTTGTTACAAAAATAGTGTTTACTAAAAGCATAAACACTTACTCTGTGTGCAACAATTATAAATGACTATTGCACCAGTTTCTAAGAACAGAAGAGTCCACCAGGGAAAATGTAGACCCTAGCAGTGCAAAAATGGTCCGCATGCATCACATTTACCACACGACTCAAGTGTACTTTTAGGACGGCAAGAACACTGATTGTTTCGTTTTCCAAAAACAAACAGCTGCTTTCGAAGTTTTTCTCTTGAAAATTAAAAAAAATACCAGCTTCTCTCATGTTGGACCAATCAGCGTAGTCACTTTTTGGTGAAACTGCTTCCACTATTTTGGCAGAAGACGTTGAGGCGAAACAGCAAAGCCAGGTCCAGACCAGCTCTAAATGAAGCTACTAGTGCCTCAGTCTGGTACATTTAAACCTGCCTTCTTTAATGAGAGGAATCCTTAGGTGTAAGTGCACTTAATAAAAATCTTTCTACATGCATTAATGAAGGCAAAGCACTTAAGCCAGATATAACGTCCCCTTCCTGTCAGGGGGTCATGTTTGACCTTTAATATCTTACCACCTGTTCTTCTTTCTTCATAACATTATTATGCTTTGGAAATACAGCAATAAATAAGGAGGAAAAGTGACCAGAGTACTGATTGGAAGATGCGCCATTTGGGTTGACCAATATTTAACTAGCTACAAACTGCATAACAATACTGTGCATAATGTCCATGGATCAAATACATTTTTGCCAGTACTTCAGGGTCAGTATAGCGGATTCCTACAAGTAATTAACATTGATCTGGGTCTATTTAATCCCAGAAAACCTCAGCCCTGGCCTAAAGGAGCATGACACACAAATGGTACCAAATCACATTGTCATTTTAATTTTCTCAAGATAATATTCGTCAACTGAGGATCAACCATAGCCAGCAATGGTGATGACTTTCATTTTAGCCAGTGCCTCAGAAGACCTTAACCATAACATTCACTCACCTTGCTGTGCTTTAATCTGAGGAAGCATGGTTTGTAAGAGCTCTAGGGACTTTCGATGATATTCCGCTTGAACCTCTATTAGCTGAGAGATACACACAAAAAATAATATTATTCTTTATGCAAAACAGCCGCATCTTGTTACGCCATGAAAGCTCAACATATATTAGAAAATATTGAGTTTAGAGAATTGGAGGCTTACAGTCTGAAAGTAATTTGCATAGTCGATTTCTTTGGCCACAAAACTGTACATGTCAGCTGATAGCTGGTCCTGAAGAAACAAAAGAACATCGTATTAGGGCAGTCATATGAGATTGAAATATAGCAATGGACAAGGGTGTGTAGCTGACACTAGGAAGGTTCAATTTAGTTCATCTTTACAGAACTACCCCTTCTCATATCTGCCTCTGCTCATTGACCGGCTAAACCTCCTTCCAACTTTCAATAATTTTTTATTGCGCATATTTTTACAGTTCTGCCCAAAGCCCTACCTGTACAGTAGAATGTTTCAACATTTCTTGAAATGTGTTGAACAGTGCACTGCACAGATATTTGATTATTTCTACACATTACACAAAATCTACAGTGTCTACGGATCTACAGTGTCAGCATTTACCCCAGCAAGAGGCAAATCATGGTGTACGATAAACAATAGGAAACAAAGTGTTAAAGCCACTGCATTATAGAGATAAGTTCTATGTACAAGAGTTTAATAAATGTTTTCACATGAATGATCAATACGACATTGGAAAATAAAATTAAACATGTAGGTCCTTGATTACAACATGGTATCGGGTTTAGTTTCAACTGACCCAACACACAACAGCTAGTTGGCAAATAAAAGATGAAATCTAGCCAGAGGTGACACATGGTACATAAAAACATCATATGGGTAAGAAAGCCATAAAAATAAGTCAAACGTTCTCCTCCAAACTAAAGTTCCTTCACATTTTCAACATTGCCCACTAGGACAAAACATCTAATACACAAAATCGGTGGGTCAAGCTTCATCCATGAGCATCGTTCATGTTTGCAGCGTCAGAACCTATTCCACCCACAAAGCAGGGCTTAATTTCTAAAGAAATAATTGCCAGGGCCCTCCTTGTCAGGCCGGTGCAGCTTGCTCCACCCACTGTCCCTGCCAGCGCTGCCAATGGCTGTACCAGCACATCTATAAACCATCACACTCCTACAAGTGTGACAAATCAGACGATTCCACGCCCCTAAAGCTTCAAGAACGGTTTGGACGGCAGGTATTAGCCATTTTTAATGTGTACTGAAGTAATAAACGACTGTTGTTGTGTGTGCTCATCTCTAAATTGGACAGACAGTACCACCATGTGGCAGGCTGTCATAAGTGCTGGTGTTAAAAATTAGGTGCTGGTGCTGAGCACCAGAAACCAGCAGCTCAAATTAAGCACTGCCATTAACATTCCCTCGGTATTTGTGATCCAATTGCCAGAAATGGCATGGACCTCGTTACACACAATTCTGTTACCATTCTTGATACATTGCTCTCAATGGGATTGTAGACCATCCCGACAGAATTTGCATTTGAGGATAATTCATTCTTTTCTCTTTGTTTCTTTTTTTCTTTTGCACCTCCAAGGATCATGGTGCACTGGCCTTAAAGTGAAGTTTTCCAGTCCTCACACAATTTGTGTGCGAAGATTAGCGCTCCAGCTGTGAGTGTCACAAACAGGTGCTACGCAAGCATGGCTCTGTGCTACATTGTTAGTGTCTGTAAAGTCATGTGTCTCATCTTCTGGCTAAAATGCATTACTGGTATATCTTAGCTGGCTAGAAAGCAACAAAATAGCATCATATAAGTAGGTAGACCTTTGTGATTTACAATTCTGTTACTACAAGTCTTTTCTATGTTAACATTTGATGTTCAGTTAACTATTGTGTTATGCTATGGCAATTTCCTCCAATAAAGAAGCTGCCAAGAAAAAGTGAAGTCTAGCCTCTGTTAACATTGTTATTATCAGTCATTTCGATATCCGCACAGCAAAAGGCTACCAGAAATATTTTAAAAAATGAATGGGAAGTGCAGCGTCGCACCTAAGGGCAATTGCTTGTAATAGGGTGCAGTGGAAAAAATGTCTTGCAACCCAGTTACCAGACATTTCTGTGGTCTCCACGCTATTGGCTGGATTGCAAAAAAAAAGACTCCCCTAATTTCCTGGATTTTCAATTACAATCTTCGCATTCCCATTAAAAAGGTAACTTTTTGTGCTTTCTTGTGTGGCCACTAGGTGCCCACCATATTACTTTTAGATACATTTCAATTTTTATAGAGTTCCATTGGGATGTTATTACATTTCCTGTGGGTTCTACTGTACAATCATAGAGTTTTTGGCAGTGCTTTTTAGGTCTCTTCTACAGACAGCTTTTAGATATCTGTTGTCGGAAGACCACTTACCATTGCCTGGCTTTTGTGTCACTCTCATTTGCTTGCTTGTTTATTTGATGACTTTCCTCCTTTTTCTTATGATTGTCTTTACCATTCTTTTTACTGGATGACTTCTATCCTTCCACTGTTCACGTTCAGGGAACTACTTTTTCTCTTTTTCTTTCAATGCTTTCTCCCTTTAGTGCTTCCTCCCTATCAAATACCTCTCCCATATGCACTCTGTGTTGCCACCTCCTTCCACAACCCCCAGTTTGTCAATTGCTTCCCAAACCACTGTTAAACATTTTTTGTTTTTTATACCAGCCCATTCCTGCCACAAGCATCTCCCTATTTCTCCTGCTCACTCCCCAATATGCCAACCACTCAACGCACCCCTACTCCAGGTTCATATTTTACCAAAGCGATCTTATATTGCAGCGCCTTTACCCCCACCCCCACCTTTCTCGTCCAGTCGCATCCTTTAGGAAAATAAATATATATGTAAAACTTTTACTTTTTACTGCTTCAAGGTATGTTTCAGCCATTTTGGAATGGTAAAAAAAAGATCAATAAGAACTTTTGGTCTATTGTGATTTTTTGTAACTTTATATAGCTTCCTCTTGTGATGCCATTGATTTAGCTAGGAGATCCACTTTTATGTCAAAGAATTTCAATTGTGCTCTTATCTGATATCACTTGGTGTTTGGATATCAGAATTATGCCTGGGTCTTTGTGGTTTATTTATTAATGTATTAATAGTTGTATATAGTGAACACAGAGAACAATGGGTAGCAGATGCTGTACAGGGTCAAACTGTCATACAAACTATACTATAGTACATCATGTAGTATTATTATGTAATGCAGTAAAATACATAATATGGTCCTATAAAAAAGTTACTTAGGGTGAATGGAATATGCAAAGGAAATGACATACAGTGGGATCATAGTCAAAACCATTCCCTTTTCAGAAATTACGTCAAAGAGAGGGAATTATTTAATTGCGGAAAGTGTTGCAAAAACAGGAGATGCCTCAGTACTTTTGTAAAATATCGTAGAATAGGATGAAATTGTTCTCATATCTAAAGGAATGGAGTTACACACAGTAGGTGTATTTCCAGAGAATGACTGTATGAGAGGTTTTTCGTGTTAAACCCAGGCATTTCAGAAAGAAGGTTTTCCCTCTTTCGAAGTAGGCACTGACCCCCTGAGATGCTTATTTTCTGGACAAGGTAATCAAGTGTTCTGAAAACATTATTTATGTATTATAAAAACTAGTTGAACGAAGGTCATCAGTTCTTGTGATCTTAGGATATACTCTTTTGACTTTTGTCACAGTATGCAAGGCATAAAGGAGCCTGCTAATGGTGGGCTGTTGGTGTGCACTACAACCAGTACCGGGACTAGCACAATAAGTAAGACCCCTGAGCATTACATAAAAGGGAGTTAACAGCTGAGAACTTGGTGGGCATTAAGAGGGGAATTTGCTGGGATGCAGAATAATGAACGTCGACTGAGTGAGTGAAGAGATTTGTTAATGAACCATCAACGTGAATTGCCTCTAGGTACAACCATACTAAAGGAAAAGTTATTATTAGTATTACTGTTATTCGACACTTGTTGCATCAAGCACAATAACGTGGCCTCCATTTTGGTCAGTATCTAGTAATTCGTCCGCAGTCACTCCTTTTTTTATCAAATGGAAAAAATAGCATTAGAGGCCAGGTTTACTGTTCCAAAGCCTGCAGTCTAGCGCCAGATCACGTCTCCTTCATCCTCCATCCAATCTAACAATTTAGGTAGAATGAATATTGAGGAAGAACATGTAGAACACATCTGGTTGATGTTTCCTAGCCCCAGTTCGGCACTTAATCAGGCCTATGCCAACAAGATCTTATTTAATCTTTGTGTTTCGTGAGAGCCATGCCTTTTGCATAAAATTGGACTATGATGTGCTTGCTTCGGTCTCTGTGTAGAGCATCAAAAGGTTCTGATTATAGCCAGTTTCCAGGGCATGCTGGAGAAGAAGATGCACCTACCCTGCAAATCTCAACTCGATTGGCCGCCTCCTCCATTTCTTCCCTGAGGGCATCAGCTTTGGCACCCGAAGGCTGGGGGATAGTGGACATTCCCGATCCCTTGGCCGACTGCTGCCACCTGAGGAGCAAGAGAAAAGGATACAGTCAGCAACAAGCACAATATGTTTCATTATGTTATTTTTTCAACCCTTTCAGCTTGCAGCATTTGGCACTAACAAGCACCTTTACAATTAACATCTTAAAAAAGAATATTGATTGATGGCACAGATACCTCATCATACTGGATTCAAGAGTCTGAGTGTAAAAGAAGTAACTCGTTCAGCCAAAGGAATTCCAAAGTATGTTTGCCTGTGTTGACTTAGTCATTGGTGAATTCTAGAAAGCTTTCATTAAGGTTACAAATAATTATGTTACAATAAATCGATTATGAGGGCGAAGAGGATTGTACTTATGCTCAAACCAATCAACGGTTAGTTCCAGCTGTCTTCAAGGTATGTGGAAGTGCCTCAATTGAGAGGCCCCATACATTTTTGTAAATGTCTTCAACTTATGTGGAAGTGCGCCAATTGAGAGGACCCATACATTTTTGAAAATATCTTCAACTTATGTGGAAGTGCGTCAATTGAGAGGCCCCATACATTTTTGAAAATATCTTCAACTTATGTGGAAGTGCGTCAATTGAGAGGCCCCACACATTTTTGAAAATATCTTCAATTTATGTGGAAGTGCGTCAATTGAGAGGCCCCACACATTTTTGAAAATATCTTCAACTTATGTGGAAGTGCGTCAATTGAGAGGCCCCACACATTTTTGAAAATATCTTCAACTTATGTGGAAGTGCGTCAATTGAGAAGCCCCACACATTTTTGAAAATATCTTCAACTTATGTGGAAGTGCGTCAATTGACAGGCCCCACACATTTTTGCTAATCATCCGGAGCTGCACCTTGCTAACAGGACGAGTTATGAATTTAAGGCAGTGCAAACCTAGATGTAAGTCAACTGTACATTTTAGCAATTTAACTCAGGTTAAAATAGGTTCTACCAAGCTTTCCTTGAGCTGAGGCTCTAATCATATATCATTTCTTGGAACCTGCGGCTCTGGGTCTACTGATATATTGAGAGACGCAGAAGAGGCTAGAAAACAGCTTTATTATCCACATATTTACTAAAATGGAATGACTGCGCACAGTACTACTCAAAAGCCCTTTGCTGTAACTTGCACTTAATATTTGCAAATGACTCACTGCCACGATAATGTTGAGCATTCTCATCGAATATTATTGACCTCATCTAGTTACTACCTCCCTCGCCTACACCTCCATCTCTGACCGGTGTCAGACCGGTGTCAGAGGGAGCCCTGCCAATTACAGAAATTATCCAGGAGAGAGAGCGGGCTTAGTCATGACCACAAGGCAGGACAGAGCCCATCTTCTCCCTCACCCTCCCCCAGCAGCAGGAAAAGCACCAGAGGACACATTCAAATGAAAGGAAAAGTAACATGAAGAAGGGAAGCAGAGATCTTGGTATTTTGATACATGTCGCTTTGAACATTGTAAAACGCTCTGATACCCGCAAGGGCCTTGTTCGCCTTATATAAAACTTTACAAATAAATAAATAAATTCAGGAAGAATTGTGAGGGTGGTGGATTAAAAACAGTAAAAAACATGGGGTGTTGTTGAGATACAGTAGAGTACAATGTAGGACACTGTCAAATATATCGATATTATTGAGCTAGTTCTATTAACTAAAAAAGGAATAACTCCAAAATTACCATTCACAAAATCACTATGCAATATGTGGATATGACCTGAAATAGTTACCATCATATCATACGCTGATGACACTCAGTTAATTGTGACATTATCAGGAAACAATAAACAGACAGCGATCAATTTTACTAGGTGCTTAGAAGAGGTAGCAAGATGGATGTCTAACCACTGCCTGAAATTGAACGGGAATAAAACAGAGGTAATGATAGTGGGCAATGCACCGAATATATGGTTCTCTGCATGGTGGCCAGAATCACTGGGACAAGTACCTACTCCCAAAATGGAAGTAAAAAATTTGGGAGTTTGGTTCGACCCTAAACTGTCTTTCGATGCCCAAATACGGAAAGTAGTGGGTAAATGTTTTGGCATTTTAAAAATTCTGAGAAAGATTCTGGACCTACTACCACATAATGCAAGGAAAACCATAGTGCATGCCCTGGTGACTGCCCAATTGGACTATGGGAACGTACTGTATCTGGGAATACCAAAAAAGGGGCTAGCCAAATTGCAGGTGGTGCAAAATGCGGCGGCACGGTTGGTACTGGGTCTTCCCAGAAGAGCTTCCACTAGGAAAGCCCTGCAGGACTTGCATTGGCTGCCGATAGAGAAGAGGGTTCTGTTTAAGTCAATGTGCTACTGCCATAAAATTCTTGCAAAGAAAGGTCCGCGGTACTTGTACCCTTTAATAACACAATACATTCCAGGCCGCAATCTGCGATCAGAAGGAAGGGCGCTAGTGAAGGTTCCAAGAGTTCAGAGGGCAAGAATGGGGGAACGGTCCTTCAGTTATCTTGCGGCCAAATCTTGGAATGGGCTTCCGGAAACCCTAAGAATGGAACCATGCGAACCAAAATTTAGGAAACAGCTAAAAACATGCTATTTTCCTCTGTATCCTAAAGTGAATGATAGCGACAGGAGTATGTGGGTAGGCAGTTTCAAGTGACGTGTCTAGGGCCGTTTCTTGCTAAGCAAGTCCGTTCAGCGCGGGGACACGCCGGTTGGCGTAACCATGCGCTTTAGAAATGACCAAATAAATAAATATAGGTCAATGGGAGTAAAAGGGGACAAAGGTCCTTGATGTGAATGTTCAAGGATGTTCATTATTTCAGTACTAGAACCTTGTGGCTCTGTTCAATGCATTGACAAGTTCTATAATAGTTTGAATACCCAAGGCTGTAGATAGACTGTAGATAGGACGCATCGTCTCAAACCTTCAAAAAACCACCCCTCCTGCAGTCATTGCCTCAGTGTGAAGGCATTCGGATGACTGGCAAGTGCATAGAAGGGCTCTTGATAAGGTGATTGTTACAGACCAGGGTACCAATGCAGTCAGGAGCCTGGTGCTACTGTGATCGAACCAAGGTATCATCCAAGCAGACACTGATGAGGTTGTAGGTAAGCAGACCCGCAGAATGAGGAAGGCATAACCACACATTCAGATGCGATAACTTGAAAGCGTGCATGGTTTAATTAAAATTCAAACTGTTTCCAGACTTGTTGGGATCCAATGCATGGCAGAAAAGGAGGGACTCGAGACTCGTCTTTCAACAAGCCATATATTGCTGGCATCCAGTGATGCTCCTGCCTTACACAGGAACCAATGCCTACTGTGCTGTAGCAGTCTGCTGAGAAGAGCAGGTGAACTGTTTGCTGCTTTAGAGGCCTGACATACCACAAGGCTATTATTGTGGGATGGTCTCGCGGTTTTATTATTTTCTGAAAGTGTTATTGCCCCCGAGAGACAGCTGTTCTTTTAATCCACACTTTTCAGACATTCAGCTCTTCCTATGAGCAATGCATTTGTTCTTCAAAAGGGTAAATCTGGGTTTGATTACAAGGCAATTTTGAAACTGATTTTAAATAGTTGTATGGAAATTAAATCTCTTGATTACATTGAAAACATGTAGCAATAAAGTCAATCATTAACATTGGAAACCATCAACAAAACGTTATTAGCAAGCAACCTACGAAGATTGCCTCTTAGAGAGAGGAAATTTAATCTATATCTCAAAGCCCTCAGGGGTTAGAAAAACCTTTGTGGCTTGCAAGCTCTTAAATTGCCCACAAAGAAAAGACGCACTCTGCATGGCAAGAACTGCATTTAGATTTAAAGGTCTTATCAAAAAAAAATATGGTTCACTGAAACTACAACTTAGGACTTTCTACTCTCACAAGGAACTTAGGGTCTGATTTACACTCTGACGGATAGTACTCTGTTCATCATGGTGGCAAAGGACAATACTTCGCCACCTTGACTGATTAACGTCAGTCTGTCAAATGTACAGATGACCTCCAGCCCAGCAGTCATCTCCGTACATTGAAAGGATCCATCATCATAGCGGTTCCTTCCAATGTACAAAAAGTTTAGTGAATGGCCACCAATAGTTTTGACAGCCATTCACCAAACTTTTAACAATTTTTCGTTTGTCAGAAACAAACTCCCAAAGTGGGAGTATGTTTCAGAAAAACATACAGCTAATGACCTCCACACCCAGGCAGCTTTCTCCCAAGGTATGGAGGCCATTCATTCATTCTATTTTCTGTCCCCCACCACCTCATTTTTCCTGGCAGTGACAGGCAGAAAAAACAGACATTCAACTGTCTACCCTGAACAAGGCAGGCAGTGTAATGTCCTTACTCCAATGGCCCCTATGAGACTGTCAGGAAAGTTTTATATTAACAGAACCAATGGGGGCTCTGTCGAAAGAAAACTTAAGGTCTGTCTATCTCTAAATGAGGCAGGTGGACAGATCATTTGGCGGCCCAGGTACTCTGAAGCATTTGCATCAAACTCTAAATCAAGCATTCAGAGAATGATTATACTGTTAATTTCCGCTAATTCCATCTCCTACACCTGTCTCAACTGTACGTATCTCCGATACAGATGCCACATTTATTATTATTCCCCGGGCCACCAACCAACACATATTCCATAGGTCACAGGGCATCTTGCCAAAGGTTAAAATTGTAGTTACAGCGGTTTGTGGCATGCGCCAGGGGTGTAACGCAAGACCCAGCACCCTCTGCAGTGTAGGGAGGCCCCCAACCATTTCAGGGCCCCCAAATCCTTCAGCAGGCCCCCTTCTATCCTAAGGCCAATCAATATATGTTAGGTAGGAGAGAATTGGGGGCTGGGGGGCGTCTGCACATTCTGCGGGGGGCATCATTTTATGTTATGCCACTGGCATGGGCAAGAAAGAAACCAAGCAAATTTGCTTTAAAATCTTGTGCTAAATAATTTTACCAACCAGTTTCCGTAAGATCCATTCTTATCCAGCCTTTACTAAAGAAGCAACTAGAAAGCCAAAAGCCCAGAGCAAACACATGAAAAACAACTGGAATGGCATTCCTATATTTGTTCACTGTGTTTGTTTGGCTAGCACATGCCTGGCAAGTTAGTGGTTGTAGGAAAGTGGAATATTATGTGGTATGGCTGGGTGGCCTTACCATGTAACATTATCACAATACCCCAAAGATGGCCCTTGGATTCACACTAATAAATACCTAACTCAGTCCTGGTAGAGTTGCAAAGAGCAGTCAGGCTTTACAAGAGGAATATGTGTTAAGCATTTCAGAGTATCGACATGGCCGATAAGTAATTGACACAACTCAAGAGAAATTGGACACCAATTTATGAAAATAGAGTGTATTTGTATCTTAATTTAGACACCTAAATGAATGGGATATCATATATATAACCTGAGTTATAGATTTGGGAAGCACTAATAAATCAGTGTAGTAAAATAATAGACAAAATAATAGGGGTAAATGGCGAAATCCACTAGTGACAATCGGTCACTTGCAGGTCGATTTACTTGGAACCCTTACAGGGGTAAGGTCATGCGGGCCCCAGGACCAGGCCACAACAGTCAGATCAATTTTACCTAACCTGTGGAGGCCGGGTGCAGAGCTGTTCTGGCTGTCCTTGGTGCTGAACGGGAGCCACGGATGTTGCTATTTTTACCGCTTATATGGTGCTGCAAGAAACAAAATGCAAAGCGCAACAGGTACACAGCTGCTGATGTCAGATGATGGTTGCGCGATGTTCTCTTTAGCTGAAGCTTCGAGTGTAGGGGTCGGTTAGTGGACTGGTGACCATCAAGCCTTGACAGCGGTAAGCACATCAAAATACTTTAGGAACTTCACTGGGTCCAGGGCAGGGCCGGACTGGGAACCAAAACCGGCCCTGGCAAAGTGCTCGGCTGGCCCCTCCGGGGGTTGGGGGTGCGGCCGAGCACTTTGCCAGGGCCGGTTTCGGCCGATTTTGTTACAGGGGCCGATATTGCAGCTATGCTGCAAAAACGGCCCTGTAACAAAAACGGCCCCCCCCCCCGGGGGCCCAAAACCGGCCCCCACCCTGGTGGCCCACCGGGGAAACGCCCGGTGCCCGCTACGGCCAGTCCGGCCCTGGTCCAGGGGAGTAACGCAGCGGCCTGAGCCTTCGGGGCAGGCGAGACTCCAACTCCAACAAAGCCCTTTACCGCCTGGATTTGGCCGATTCCTCAGAGGGCCCGATGTCGAGTTTTAGTGAAGAAAGAGGGTCGTCCACTCAATTCCAAGTCTGTTGCCTCAGGGACAAAGGGGCATATTTACAAGGGCATTGCACCACCGGAACGTCACTTTTATAAATGTTCCAGTGGCGCAATGCCCTGCACCATATTTACAAAGTGGCATTAAGCCACGTTGCATGGCTTAACGTCGCTTTGCAAATATGGTACACTTTCATGCAGGTATCTGCGTGAAAGGGGCGTGCAATGGGTGTTGCTGTGGGCGTTCCACCGCAACACCCATTGGTTTTTGACGTTGCCCCAGATTTACAAGGATCTGTAAATCAGAGGCAGCAGCAAAAACTAACGCCATGCAAAAGCAGGCATTAGATAGCAGCAACGAGGTGAAATACTTTTATTTCTCCTCATTTTTGCTTTTCTATGTGTGCTGCATTCTGCAGCACAAATAGAAAGAGCAAAACGCCATTAATGAGTTTATGTGCAGGAAGGTGTCCCTTCCTGCACAAAAACAATCATTTAATAAAGGCAATTTGCTACTTCCATGTGTGCTTCAAAATGCAGCATACATAGAAGTAGCAAACCACCATTATTGATTGTCTATGTGCAGGAAGGGACACCTTCCTGCACATAAACAATAATCCCTGCACTAGGCAGCTATTTTTAGGGCCAGCGCAAGGAAAAACACAGGGGTGCATCGTATTCTTGTAAATACGGCGCATCCCTGCATTTTTTAAATGATGCAGCACGGCACTGCAAAATTTGCTGCAGCACCGCACTGCGCCATTTCCTTTAACATATGCCCCAAAGTATCCCTCTTTTGCTTTGTATTGGTGGGCAAAGTCCTGTTGTCAGCGACATGGGTCTCCTCTTGGTCGTCCTGGAGTAAGTTGTTCAGATCTGAACTTATGGTGTTGGGGGATTCCTTAAATCCTAGATTTAGAGGAGTTAGGGCAGCTAGTCCCTGCAGCTAGTCCAACCCTGAGGTGACCACATATGGTGGTGTAGGTCAACTTTACTACCCAGAACTCAGTATTTCTGCCCTCCTACAGATGGCAAATTTCAATGTTAGATGTACAGATCAGGCTGCCCACCCTAAAGGTGTGTGGTCAGCCTTCCTGGCCATGTACACATCCTGTGTAGCTAAGTTCCAACCTTGCCCAGGTGCAAGGGGAAGGATGTTTCCTCCTCAGTGGGACAGCTCCAATGCATATCAGAGGCTTTGTAGCCTTTGAAGCTCACCGCTCTGATGTGCCAATTCACCAGCCATCTGGGGAGGAGGGAGGTGTAACCTCCTTCCTGCCCACCATTGCCTCTGACTCCTGGGAGTGATCACACTGCCTGGCAGGTCGTCAGAATCTTCTCCTGATGGCAGCAGGTGGGGGAAAGCACGGGCTGGTCAGGCAGAACACAGTAAAGCTGGGGGCAACCAGGGGGTAACCTCTAAGGTGACCTCTGGGTGCATGTCATGTCACCCAGGGCACAACAATTGTGGCAGGGGTGAGAAGGCACATTGTCCGATACCAAACATGACTTATTTTAGTCGTACCATAATAGAGCTGCCAATCTCGAGGGTGCCCGATTGGCAGCCCATGTAATCCTATGGACCACTAACACATATAGGGGTTTCCAATTGGAAACGCCACTATACGGACATATATGCTTGCACTTACTTGTCAACACCTTAACTATAATGCACCCTGTCTCCTCGGCTGAGGAGGCCTTCCTTAGGGGTGCTTTACATACATTAAAGGCAGTGTAGCTGACTATGCCACACATGGTGGGGGACAGTTGAGTTCGAGTAGTTTGCACTGCTCCTGCAATCTGCAATGGCAGGCCTGCTGTCAGTAGGTTGCATGGGTCGCCCAGGGTGGCACAAACTCATGCTGCAACTCTGGGGACCCCTTTACCACCAATGCCCTTGGTATCCCTGGTACCTAGGGGTGTAGCTTCAGTGGGGGTGTTTGGGGTGTTACACCCCCCCCCAATAAAAGTAATTGGGTACATGTGTTTTTAGTGGGGTCTGTCAGATTTTACCAGGAGTTTTTACATAGACACAGACAAATACTCACACACAATCTCTTCCTTTTTCTATTTCCATTTTGAAAGTCCTCAAAAATGTTGGTTATTTTACAAAATATTGTGGGGCTTATTTACAAGCCCCTTGCGCTGCAGGTGCGTCACTTTTTTTGACGCACCTGCGGCGCAGTGCGCTGGCCCATATTTACAAGGCCACGCAAAGCCACCCTGCGTGGCTTTTCATGGCCTTGTAAATACGGCACCTTTTCATGCCTCATTTTGCTTAAAAGGGGCGTGCCATGGTTGTTGCTGCAGGTGTTTCCATGCAACACCCATGAATTCAGCCACATTCCCAGATTTACAACATTTCGTAAACCTGGGAATGCGAAATACTTTTATTTCTCCTCGTGTTGTCCTCTTTCTACTGAAAGAGGAAAACACCATCAATGATTGTTTTTGTGCAGGAAAGGACACACTGTTCTAACTTAGCTGCCTCCTCTTGCCTATGATCTGTTGATGCGCCGAGATACCCCTCCCAGGGTGATTTGCTGCGTATTATAAATTCTAATAACATAACACTCAAACAAGGTGCATGAAATACCTACGAAGCATCAGCCTTGACCTAACAGCCTGGGTTCTGTTCAATGCATGAAAGGTAGGAAAAGACTCAGTCTATGATGCCACATGCAATCCTCTGCTAGTACTCACGCTCTGGTACTGTTACTCTGCAATTATTTTCTGCTTCCACTAATCAGAACTTTCACTTTCTGAATGTATCATGTGGACATCATTGATATGGCGTTACTGGAGAAAATGATAGAACTATTCAGTGACAGAAGGAGGGTGAAATAGAGATGATGCACATAATAATTATATCTTTTATCATAAAGAAATTTAATGAATCAAAATAAGCCAGTCCACTCAGACGATAAAAGTGAGAAAAAAAGAAGAAACTCTCAAGATGAGATTTTGGAAATCAAAAAAATAAGGTAACAAATCTAAACAAACCGTATAATGATGCAAACAAATCACTATTGTGATGTCATCCAGCTATGGGGCAATGGCCCTAAGTTGTATTGATAGATCATCATAGTGCATTGTGAGGTCCTTAAACTTCAAAGGAATGCTACAAAGATGCATCGCAACCTCATTGAGCCTTATTGTTATGTCATCAAAGTGTCTGAGGAGATCATTGAGCCTTACCGCAGTGCTATAAAGCTTGATCACAATGTAATTGAGGTCTGCTGTTAAGTAATAAAGGTGCCTGGCAGTGTAATTTAAGTTTTTACAATAATGCAAAGCTGCATTACAATGTCATTGTGCTCTATTTTCTCATCAAGATGCACAGTGATGTCTTTGAGTGTTATTGCAATGGTACATAGCTGTAACAAAATGTCATTGAATTCTATTGGTACGTGATTATGATGCATGGCGATCCAATTAGACCTAATTAAATTCTATGAAGCTGAATTTAAGTCACTGCGCTCTACTGTTCATACATTTGGCTGCTATATTATGATTCACTAAGTTGGTTTTCTTGAGCATTCTGTTGCCTGGATTTGCTTTACTCACTTTTAATACCAATAGAATACTAGGGATATACTTATATTATACCAGAAATAGTGATTTGTTCTGGTGTCTTTTGAGTGAAAGATGGTTATCCAAATCTCTGATTTCAAAGGGTGGAAGAATAGGAAGAGAATTATCCAGAACACACCATATTTAGAAATTTATTGTGCTGAGCAGAAAACAAGTTGAAGAAAACATTGTCTGCACCGGGCAATAGTGCCTGAATATCACAGCTTGAAATGTGGTGCCTACTCTGTAAAGTACACAATGGACAATGTCAAGGTCTCTCAGTTGGACACTGGTAACGATGAAGTCGGAAGTCAGGATCTTCATGAAAGAGTTTAAGGTCATTCAGGTAGGAGGTAAGCTCTTTATTTCATGTTAGGACCTGATGGAGCAGAGAAAATAATTTTTTTTAACCCCTAACAAATTTTATAAATAATTAATAAAATGTTCGTTTAAATGTATTAATCAACACTGTACGTGAGGGAAGGGTAACACGCAAATATATGGGCTGAATAATCTATTAACGAATGTCTGTGTGTCTAAATTATAACATAAAAATAATTGCGTACTAAATTTATAATAAATGCATGATTTGTGCTTCATAGAATATAAACGTGTCGTTGCAAAAACAATAGTGATGGTAAGTAAGGAACAGCTTAAATGTTGCTTTCTGCTAGGTAATAACTAATTGGGGTACGTAGATGACGGGTGGGAAACGAAAAGGCTATGTTTCTCTATTTTAATTATGTTTTGTTTATTTCAAAATAGTGCTTCTAAGTATAAACGAGTGGCGATATAAAATGGCTGCCGGTTAATGAAGTGCGCATGTGCGGGGAAACGCGTGACAAGGGAGAAAAAGTTGGAGAAAAGCTAACCACGTGATGATGCTGAGAGGCTAGGATGCGAGAATGGTCAAGGTTGATGTGACCTAATTGAACTGATAGTGTGCCGTGGTGATCAGCAAGGAACCGTGGGAAACCGTTTTAAGAGAAAGGACAATGCCTGCAGAGTTCTCGAATGTATCGAAAGAAGTTACAAATGTACTGATCGAAGCGGATGGAAACATGTCTTGAACTGTGAGAAAGGAAATGATCATATACATTCCAAAGGACAAGTTGGATCCGGGAGAACTTGATTAAGAATGAATAGATGAAATGAATGGACCAATGAAAGAAAAGCGTGTTATTAATGTTGCAACAATTAGTTAGCAAAGTTAGAATTAGGGTATAAGAGGGCCTACTCTTAGTGGGAGGGGGTCACAGTCACAGTCGGAGTTTGGAGAGTCGCAGTCAGAGTCGGTGTTGGTGTTGGTGGTTTCCAGTGCTTGGTGGTCCAGATCGATCCATTACTGAGCGGGAGATGCTGAAAGACTGTTAGATGAGACGGGTTGCAGGTAGCTGATGCTGACGAGCTGAAGTTTCTGTTGCTGTCTTATTTTTCCAGTTGAGTATGAGAATCAGGTTATTTTTAATTCTTAAACTTAGGTTAGAAATCCTTAAGCTAAATTAGGAAGGTAGGCAGGTAATTATGGTTTTGCTTCATGACAAAAATTTCCTTTCTGCAATAAAATTGATTATGCTTAATAAATATTTGAATTAATAATGAATGAATAATTGAATAAAAAGTCTAAATTCTTTCTCATGCTTTTAAAATTATATAAAATTTAAGATTCTTTAAATCAAACGACTCAGTGGTTATTTTACTAAATGATTGTGACACCAGTAATTGGTTATTGTGATTTAGCTGTTCTTAATCACTATGAACTAATTTCTTACATGAATGATTCATCGACAAAACAATGAGCAGGAATATCTTACGAAATAACTAAAAGAAAGCGATAGGTTAAGGTAATAAGATATCCCGGCTCCTTCCAGCGGTACATAAATGGTGCTTTCCATTTAGTTCTCATGCTTCTCCTAGGAGTACAGAATTTCGTAAAGGTGTAAAGGAAATCCAGGTGTGTGCGTGTGTGATAGGCGATGTTTATGGGCCCCATCGTCATGTGGATGTGAGAAAATATAAGTCGCCCCTGGATGACCGATAAGTGACCTAGGAGGAGAATAGTTTTTATTGTACGCGCTGCATCAGATTTCTTGGTAGCAGAGTTATGGTTTCTATAGATTAGTTTAGTGATTATTGATTATTGATTATTTTTTTATTATGACTAACACTATATGTTGAGTCGTGTTATGTTATATGTGAGTTTTCACGCTTCTGGGATGTAGGAAGTGGAACACGTGTGGCAAGAGAAGTCACATGGAATTTGGTACATGGTCTGAATTCATTTTGGTAATAACACAGGTTGTGTTATGTTAGGGATTTTCTGTACGAAAGGTGTGTAACTGAGATAGCAAATCACGTTTTCTTGTGAAACTTTGGCCTTAATTCTCAGGAGCCTAGTCTCCACATGTGTCTTATCCCCAGAGAAACGAGTTAATTGTTTGCTTGAAAGAAGGGTAAGGTAGAGGGAAGTGCTACTTTATCGGCGAGAGTTAATAATTCTGTGGTAGGGTAGAGGTAAGCGCTGCCTACTGGAAATACAGGATTCTTGTGTAAAAGGACAAAGCTGTCACTTTTGTTTAGCGAATCAGACTATGGAATTGTTTAATTGTTGTAACTAACGAAGAAAACAGTGAAAAGAAAATTGCCGATAATTTTTGTAAAGGAGGGGTAAAAGAGCAGGAGTGACATCGACAGTGCCGCGCTAGGATTGGATAGTGCGCTAGTCACGTGAACACAGAGTCAGGAGTGACGTAGAAAAGTGCCGCGCTAGGATTGGTTGGTCCACGGACGAAGGGAATCGTTCTGATTGGTGCGTTAGTGTGAGTCGCGCTGTGATTGGTTAAAAGTTCCGTACACGGAACAGTGTTGGTTTGAAGAGAAAAACCAATCGAAAACATGCCGTATTACGAGTATGAAAGGGAGAGAACGTCATGGACGACAAAATTAAAGAATTTCTTTAAGAAAGACAAAAAGGTTGTGACTAGAGAGGGACAAGTAATTCCTCCGCCGAAATCAGCAGCTTCACATATGATGCTGAAAAATGGATATCATACATGCATATGTTTGGAAAATTGGGCAAAGTATACGAAGAATGATGGTGCATTAGCTTTCCCTGAGAATGGTTCATTTAGTGTAGCGGTTTTGCGAAATTTGAGAGAAAAGATGACAAATCTAGAACCTAGACCGACACAGTTTGAGGCATTGACGGAATGGGAGGATGAGATGTATGAGAGAGAGAGATTCAGAGGTTTAAGAGATCATGAGTTTATGCCTGGAAGAATGTGGGGAATAAATCATGAGGATAGAATAAAACGATGGGGATGTGCTAACATGACAGGAGGTTTGTTTCCGGCTTTTACAGTTGAGGAAGAGACTAAGAGAAAACGTACTGAGAAAAAGAAACATATGGAGAGGGAGAAATATATGCATGAGAGCGAAACGGATGATGAATTGCTGGAAGATATTTTAAATAGAAATCCACCTCCGTATCAGCAGAGTTCTACAGTGGTGACACCAAATGCGCCGCTAATAGAGACTGTGCGAAATAAAAGTCCGGTAAAAAGAATTGAAATAAATAGGTCACAAGATCAAATAAGAACTTAACAAAATGAAGGAATAGAAAGTGACAATGCAAGCGAATTGGCAAGGACAACAAAAGAACTAACTGAGAAAATTAGAGAATTAACGAAAAACATGGAAGCTGTGACTGTACCTGTAACAATAGGTCCAGTAATACCAGTTTTTGAGAATCAGAAAATTGATGAACGATCTTTAGTGATTCCTATGAGTTCACAATTTCAGAGAGAAAAAGAAAGGATGGAACCAAGTGCAAGTACAACTAATTTGGCAAGTACTTACAGACCAAGTCCACCTACAAATTTGACTGTGAATCAGTGCAATGGTAGGAAAATGCATATGGTAACAGAATCTGCAACAGAGACTCCTGAAAAGAGTGGTAATTGGATAGAACTAAATAATACATCCATAGGTCCGACTCCTGATGAGTTAAATGAGTGGATGAAGGCATTTAAAATGAAAGAACCAGAAGAAAAACCATTAGATGTAATTAGGTTAAAAATTGACATGGAAGAATTAATTCTAGGAACGATTGGTACAGAAAAGATAAAAAATTACCAGGATGATGAAATAATGTTTCTGTGCAAAAGTATTACATGGAGAGCAAAGAATTTACATGACAAACTAGAAGAGGTAGCCAGTGAAATTGGAATAGATTTTGCGAAAGTGAAAACATTGCAGAAACCCTATAGAGTAGACTTTTGTGAAAAAGATATTGAAAACTTGAACACGGCAGGAAGGCTGACACAGATAAAAGAGTTAATTGTGTTACTGAGAAAATGGGGTGATGTGGACAGATGGAAGGTTAGATGGACAAAAAAGAATGAGAAAACTACAGACAAAGCTTCTTTGGCTTTTATGATAACTGAAAAAGAACCTGTTGCCAGAGAATACCCTATGAGAGAAACTCCAGGTGGTAGTTATGTGCATGTTCCCTGGACTAGGCAGGATATACTGTCATTTACAAATGAATTTCCGAAGCTGAGAGAGAAACCAGTTGAATGGTACCGACAAGTAGAGAGGTTTGTAAAGGTTTCAAAAGTGTTGTGGATAGATTTAGATGGATTATTTGACATAGTGGTACCAACTGATTTGTGGTCAGAGTGTAAAATTACAGTTGACTGGCCAACTACAGAATATCCAGGAGATCCTAAGACAGGAGCTCCAGGTCCTGAGGTGATGAGGAAGTACGATAAGGTGATTACCTTTTTGAAAAATAAGATTTCTCCTAAAGAAACAGATTGGGTGAAAATTGATAGAACTACACAGGAAAGCAAAGAGTCTGTACATGCATACTATGAAAGGTTGTTGTTGGTTTTCAAACAGTATAGTGGATATGAGGAGTTAAGTGAAAAAGATATGAGCCATTTCGTATACAGATTTGTGTTTGGGTTGAAACCAGAGATTAGTGAAATGATTAAACAGCATATGATTAATTGGCAGAATGGCACAGTAGACGAGGTACTGAGGTATGCTAAGTATTGCAGTGATGATATTGAGAGTAGACAGCGTAAATTGAAAGAGAAGGCAATGTGGGCACAGGTGAAAGTGGCAGCAAAACAAGAAGCTCAATTGGATAATAATAGTGGGAATGAAACAGGACAGAATAAAACGCGACCTAACATAGGTAAAGGGAAAGGTCAAGTGAGTCTAGAGGAGGCAAAGAAGAAATGGCCCTGTCATAATTGCGGAAAATTAGGGCATTGGAGAAACGAGTGTAAGTTCCCACCTAAACCTAATCCGGAAAATCAATCATTAACTCCACAGGTGCAGAATGAGGTAGTTGTTCAACAAGGTCAGGTGCCACAACCACCACTTCCCAACACTGTTAACCAGCAAAGATACAGTACAGAAACAGGATTCTACGGAGGAGAGCAGGTAACACAGTTGCCGCGAGCAGCTAACATTTCTCAGTATTGGTTGCGACAGAGTGAGGATGAGACGTGGGATGAAAGCTCATGACGGTGCCTAGGAGAGGGAAAAGAGTGCGTACTTGGCGCAACTCTAGAGGTAGACCAGTCTGGTCCCTTTGTGGATGGAGAAGTGAATGGTGCAAATGTAACATTCCTTGTCGATACTGGAGCTACCCGTTCTACTGTTAGATCAGTGGAAATTCCAAACCTTCCTCTCTCAGGTGAATACATCCAAGTAGTAGGAGTAGCAAATCAGCATATTAAAACACCACTTACTGATTAGTGGAAGTAAAAATTAGCTCTTTTAGCAAAATGCATAGATTTGTAGTGTGCGATTGTAGTCCTGTAAATCTTTTAGGTCGTGACCTTTTGTGCAAAATGAATTGCACAATTTATTGTACACCAGATGGAATTGGATTTCAGACCCCAGATGAAGATGTATTGTATAAAGTAACTTTGATGAATCAGGAACCTGAAATGAATGGTTTGTTTCCTGCATTTGATGCAGAAAAACTTCCAGAAGAACTAAAAATTGCAGTGAAAGAAAATGTGTGGGATTTTACAGGAGAAGATATTGGATTAATGAAAGAAGTTGATCCCGTAAAAGTAACAGTAAAAGAAGGAACAACTTACCCAAATACGCCACAGTATAAATTAACCCCAGAAATAATTGAAGGAATAACTCCTGTGATAAATAAAATGATCGAACAAGGAATTCTAAAAGAAATAATGAGCAGTCCATGTAATTCACCTATTATGGGACTGAAAAAGCCAAACGGAACATATAGAATAGTACAGGATTTGAGAAAGATCAACAAAATAGTTGTGCCTTGTTGTCCAATAGTGCCAAACCCTGCAGTAATTCTATATCAAATTCCACACGAAGCTGAGTGGTACACAGTGATAGATTTGTGTCACGCATTTTTCTCTATTCCTTTGCATCCAGATAGCCAGCCATTATTTGCGTTCCGGTTTGGAGAGCGTATTTTGGCATGGTGCCGAATTCCTCAGGGGTATACAGAAAGCCCTTCAATCTTTAATCAGATTTTAAAGAAGTCTTTGGAAGATTTGAAAATGCCAGAAAAGTCAGTGATGGTGCAGTATATCGATGACCTGTTGGTGGCATCGAAAACAAAAGAAGCATGTGTAAGTGATACAATTGCTTTACTGAACCATCTAGAGAAAAGAGGACATAAAGTGTCCCCTTCAAAATTGCAATTTTGCCAAAAAGAAGATCAATACTTAGGGCATAAAATTGAGAAAGGAGTGCGAAAGATAGCGACAGAAAGAGTAAGAATGATTCAAGGAATGAGAGCACCAATGACGCAAAGAGAGGTAAGAATGTTTCTGGGAATGGTTGGATATTGCCGACAATGGATAAGTGGTTTCTCCTTGATTGCTAAACCATTACAAAAATTGACCAAGAAAGATGTAAGAGACCCTTTTGAGTTAAATAACGAAGAAATGAAATCTTTCAAAGAGTTGAAAAAGAAATTGTGTGAGGCCCCTGCTTTAGGCATGCCTGATTATGAGAAGGATTTTGAATTGTACTGCAGTGAAAGAGATGGATGTGCGTTTTCAGTACTGGTACAAAAACATGGAACAATGAAGAGACCAATTGCTTATTTTTCAGCTGTTTTAGATCCTATAGCAAAGGCGTTGCCTGGATGTCTGAAAGCTGTTGCTGCTACTTGTGTAAGTCTGGAACAAAGTGAAGGTATAGTGATGGGGTATCCACTGAGAGTATATGTTCCCCATTCAGTAGAAATTCTTTTGACAAGAACAAAAACACAGTACATGACACATAGTCGGCTGACTAAGTACGAAAAAGTAATCTTGAGTGCTGAAAATGTGACCATAGATAGATGCATGAATGTGAATCCTTCAACATCATTGCCAGATGAAGAGAGTATAATTGAACAAGACGAAGTAGATCATGATTGTCTGAATGTGCTGGAATATTGCACAAAACCAAGAGCTGACATAAAAGATGAACCTTTAAAGGAATCAGATTATGTCATGTTTGTGGATGGCTCATGCTTGAGAACGAAAGAAGGAGTTTTAAGTGCAGCTTACGCAGTGTGCACAGTGGCAACTGTGATGGAAGCATCTTGTCTGAAAGGAATAAGGTCTGCACAAGTTGCGGAACTGATTGCTTTGATTCAAGCATGTAAGTTGGGAAGAAATGTGCGAGTTACGATTGTGACCGATAGCCAGTATGGTTTCGGTATTGTGCATGACTTCGGTCAGATTTGGTCACAAAGAGGTTTCTTGACGTCTGCAGGAACACCTATCAGAAATGGAGATTTTGTTAAGAAACTGCTTGAGGCGATACAGCTGCCTAAACAGATAGCTGTAGTAAAGTGCAAGGCACATAAGAAAAACGAAGATTACATAGCTGTTGGCAATAACTACGCGGACGAGATTGCCAGATATTGTGCAGAGAACATGGTATCCCTAAATAAAAATAGAGAAAGGGAGCATATCTCTTCTCCTTTGCTTTTTACTAACACTGTCGAGACATGGGATGAGGGGAGACAGTTACAGGAAGCTGCAAATGGTGAGGAAAAAGATTACTGGATAAAAGCAGGATGTAGAAGACAGGAAAACAATGGTGTGTGGGTATACAGAGATGAAAAACCAGTTATGCCTGATAGCATGATTGCAGACATGGCACGGATGTACCATGGACAAGCTCATATTGGGAGAGATGCAATGATCAGACTTTTCAGACAAACCTGGTATAACCCAAAATTCAGAGCGATAGCTGAAAGTCTTTGTCAAAGATGTCTTATTTGTCAGCAGTTTAATCCAGGAAGAAAGACAATAGTGAGTCTAGGAACAATAGGACGAGAAGGAGGTCCGTTCACTAGAATGCAATTAGACTTCATCGAAATGCCCCCTTGTAACAGACTAAAATATGTTCTAGTGGTCGTCTGTTTGTTTTCTCGTTGGGTGGAGGCATACCCCACTAGAAGGAATTATGGAACAACGGTAGCAAAACTTATGCTGCAAGAGTTCATTCCAAGGTATGGTTTTCCAGTCACGGTTGAGACAGATAGAGGAACACATTTTCAAAATGAGTTGATCCAATTGATTTGTGAAGCATTGAGTATTAAACAAAAACTACATTGTGCATACAGACCAGAGGCTTCTGGGGTAGTAGAGCAAATTAATGGAACAATTAAGAACAGATTAGGAAAAATGTGTCAAGCTACAGGACTCAAATGGCCAGATGCACTGCCCCTTGTTCTGATGACCATCAGAAGCATCCCTGAAAAGAAAACTGGACTTAGTCCTCATGAGATGATCATGGGACGAGCAATGAGACAAGCACAAGTACCTGTCAACAAGTTATTGACTATAACTGATGATCTAGTACTGGATTATTGCAAAGGACTGGCTGATGTGGTGCGTTCTGTGTTTCATCAGGTTGGACCGGATGCGACCACTCTTGAAAGAAAACCAGCCCACGACTTGAATACAGGAGACTGGGTCCGCATAAAAATCCACAGGAGAAGAAACTGTCTAGTTCCTAGCTGGGACGAGCCACGACAGGTAATCCTAGTGATAACGACTGCACTCAAGTGTGCAGGAGTGAAGAACTGGGTCCATGCCAGCCACACAATCAGAGTTCAAGAACCTACTGATCGACATGTGAGTCGACGTCTGGAAGTGTGGGATAAGAGTTTAACAACTGGGACAACAGGAATAAGAGAAAGGGTGCCAGAACTTGAAGATCGACCTGAAAGTCGACATCTGGAAACCCCAACTGCAAGCACCTCTAGAGAAGAAGAGGAGGAAGAAGAAGAAGGAAGAATTTCAGAAATTCCAGAACCTGAAGATCGACCTGTAAGTCGACATCTGGAAATATCTGACACAAGTTCAGGATCTGATGATTCAGTTGCAAACTGTGAAGAATTTCGAAGGAGAACTTGGGGATATAAACCAATTAGAGAAGAAAATGAACAAGAAAATGATCTAGATGAGCAACCAAGTACAAGTTATGGTGGAAATCCTTCAAAAATAATATTAATAGACAAAGTAGGGAAAGAAGTAAATAAAAAGTTAGAGAATCGAGAAGAACCCCGAGGAGCAATAGGGACAGATAGTGAAACAAAAGAACAGGGAAATTTAGAAGTAGAGAGTGAGAAAAATACCAATTCGGAAGAACACCGAGGAGGGACAGTAATAAGGGAACACAAGAAGGAGAAAACAGATCCACCAGTAAGAGAAGACGAGATCATAAGCTTCAAAATAAGAGACAATAGTGAAAAGGTTGAAACAGAATCTGAAGAAAGTGGAGAAGAAGAGAAAACAAAAACTGAATCAAGAAAAAGAAACTGGAAATCAGAAAGAGAAGAAAAAGAAGGTGAAGCCAAAAGGCCAAGAAAAGGAGATAATTGGCCCAGCAACTATATAAGAAAATTGAGATATAGAATAATAAGAACAGGAGAAAAAAGTGCTGAACAAGTGAATGAAATAAGTCAAAAGGAACAAGAAAAGCCAAGTGGAAAACGACTGCAAAAGTCTAAAAGAACGAAGAAAGTGAATGCAAAGTACAAGTCACCTGAGTGGCTGTATATCGCACTGACGGATTACAAAGAAGAAGGAAACACTCACGAGAACCCGAGACTAAGAAATCGAATGGGTAAAGGTGAGATGCAACAAACCTGAAGTGAAGACTTATAGTGCTTCTGCCGGACGTGACAATCTTACTGGATATGACAAATCACCGGATGTGACAACGAAAGAATTCTGGAGAGAATTAAAAGAAAGTACCAAGCAAAGACTTTTTAAAAGCAGAGTGGCATCTAAGTCATTTCTGAGGTGTAGTGACACAATTTTCTGAAACTTAACAAAAAGATAAAAGCAAAATGGAAAATACTAGGGATAGAAGAGATAAATGTGAGTTTGTAAAAAGATGGTGTAAAATGTGCTGTTTTTGTACGGGTTTATTAATGACCGTATGGATAGTTTTAGCAATCACAATTCCTATTAGTTTAGCTGTAATAGAAGCGAAGAATGATACTAAACCAGAAAAAGAAACTAATATTAAAGAAACAGTTATTTTAAGAAGTAGTGCAGAATTACATAAGGATAAGTCAGTAACAGACTTTCTAAAAATGTTTTTACAAAATTGTTGTACGAATAAGTAGAGACAATGGATGTGAGAGATTGTTATGTTTGTATGCAGTTGCCTGCATCAGTGTCAGAAGGTGTGACTTATCATCACCTACCTCTAACTTATGGAATAACCTGTAGTGTAATAGCAAGTTTATTTTATAAAACAGGTAGATTAGAGTCTTATTATACTGATATAGATAAGATTTTTGCAAACGTTCCGGTAGTACCAGAACTTAACAAAGTAAAACAAGCAAAAGTTTTAGGAGAATTCTTTCTAGAACATAGAAAATTAACCTTAGAAGAAATAGCTAAGAACAACCTTACCTGTGAATTAAAGAAAGAAGAAAAGGTATTTTTAGAAATGGTTGAAGAAAGAAGAATGAAATTTCAAAAAGAAGCAACAAAAGAGGAAGGAACACATCTATGGACGTTTGAGGAAGGAAATCATGAAGGGAAAAAGATAAATGCAGCAATGACATTAGATTGGCCACAAACAGGAAAGTTGTGTATTAGGAGAAATAAGACAGTCTATGACAATTACTTTGTAGGTTCCAGTATCTGCCATGACAATTATCACATTTTGGGAGGTTGGGGATTTAAAGGTGGAAAAGATCCAATATTTCCAGGTATCTATTATATTTGTGGGAATAGAGCTTATTACAGGTTACCGGACCATTGGTATGGAACTTGCTATGTAGGCCTGGTCTTTCCAAAAATCTTTCATATGGACAGAGAAGAAAAAGGAACATACAAGATGATTAATAGCCTTACACGTAGAAAGAGGGAAAGTTTTTCAGAAATTGTAGGTGATATTTTTGGAGCATTAATACCAGCAGTGGGAATATCTTTGAATGCATTTAAGATTCGGAAGTTATCCACAGTAGTAGATCGTTTGTCTACAGATACTGCGGGAGGGTTCTTGATGGTAAATACCGAAATGGTTGCCATGAGAGCTATGGTGATGCAAAATCGGCTTGCCCTTGATATTCTTTTGGCAAAAGAGGGTGGAGTCTGCGGAATGCTGAAAGTCCAACATTGTTGCACTTACATTCCTGATAAAAGTGAAAATATACAAAAGTATATTACAAATATTACAAATTTGCACAAAGAACTAGTTCCACTGGAGGTTGAAAGTGTCCTGGGAAAACTTGGTAGAGGGTTTTCTTCCGTAGCAAATTGGTTAACCAGAATGAGTAGACTAATGATAGGGAAAGTTATAATAATAGCAACTGTAGCAATATTGTTAGCCATGGTGTTGAAAATTGTAATAACGTGTATAAAAAGAAAAGTAAGACAAAATAAGATAAAAAGAAATAACAGAATAATGAAAGAGAGAGAGAGAAAAATGGGTGAAATTGAGTTAGAGAAAATGAAAGAAAGCATGTATAAAGAGACGAGAAGACAAGATGAAATGGAGACAGATGTGTAACTAACAAAAAGCAAAAGGATGAAAGACATATGCTGCTTGAAAAAGAAGTATAACTTGGGTTTTATGTGGTGATTTAAAAATCACCAAAGGGGGAGTTGATGGAGCAGAGAAAATAAAAATATTTAACCCCTAACAAATTTTATAAATAATTAATAAAATGTTCGTTTAAATGTATTAATCAACACTGTACGTGAGGGAAGGGTAACACGCAAGTATATGGGCTGAATAATCTATTAACGAATGTCTGTGTGTCTAAATTATAACAAAAATAATTGCGTACTAAATTTATAATAAATGCATGATTTGTGCTTCATAGAATATAAACGTGTCGTTGCAAAAACAATAGTGATGGTAAGTAAGGAACAGCTTAAATGTTGCTTTCTGCTAGGTAATAACTAATTGGGGTACGTAGATGACGGGTGGGAAACGAAAAGGCTATGTTTCTCTATTTTAATTATGTTTTGTTTATTTCAAAATAGTGCTTCTAAGTATAAACGAGTGGCGATATAAAATGGCTGTCGGTTAATGAAGTGCGCATGTGTGGGGAAACGCGTGACAAGGGAGAAAAAGTTGGAGAAAAGCTAACCACGTGATGATGCTGAGAGGCTAGGATGCGAGAATGGTCAAGGTTGATGTGACCTAATTGAACTGATAGTGTGCCGTGGTGATCAGCAAGGAACCGTGGGAAACCGTTTTAAGAGAAAGGACAATGCCTGCAGAGTTCTCGAATGTATCGAAAGAAGTTACAAATGTACTGATCGAAGCGGATGGAAACATGTCTTGAACTGTGAGAAAGGAAATGATCATATACATTCCAAAGGACAAGTTGGATCCGGGAGAACTTGATTAAGAATGAATAGATGAAATGAATGGACCAATGAAAGAAAAGCGTGTTATTAATGTTGCAACAATTAGTTAGCAAAGTTAGAATTAGGGTATAAGAGGGCCTACTCTTAGTGGGAGGGGGTCACAGTCACAGTCGGAGTTTGGAGAGTCGCAGTCAGAGTCGGTGTTGGTGTTGGTGGTTTCCAGTGCTTGGTGGTCCAGATCGATCCATTACTGAGCGGGAGATGCTGAAAGACTGTTAGATGAGACGGGTTGCAGGTAGCTGATGCTGACGAGCTGAAGTTTCTGTTGCTGTCTTATTTTTCCAGTTGAGTATGAGAATCAGGTTATTTTTAATTCTTAAACTTAGGTTAGAAATCATTAAGCTAAATTAGGAAGGTAGGCAGGTAATTAGGGTTTTGCTTCATGACAAAAATTTCCTTTCTGCAATAAAATTGATTATGCTTAATAAATATTTGAATTAATAATGAATGAATAATTGAATAAAAAGTCTAAATTCTTTCTCATGCTTTTAAAATTATATAAAATTTAAGATTCTTTAAATCAAACGACTCAGTGGTTATTTTACTAAATGATTGTGACACCAGTAATTGGTTATTGTGATTTAGCTGGTCTTAATCACTATGAACTAATTTCTTACATGAATGATTCATCGACAAAACAATGAGCAGGAATATCTTAAGAAATAACTAAAAGAAAGCGATAGGTTAAGGTAATAAGATATCCCGGCTCCTTCCAGCGGTACATAAATGGTGCTTTCCATTTAGTTCTCATGCTTCTCCTAGGAGTACAGAATCTCGTAAAGGTGTAAAGGAAATCCAGGTGTGTGCGTGTGTGATAGGCGATGTTTATGGGCCCCATCGTCATGTGGATGTGAGAAAATATAAGTCGCCCCTGGATGACCGATAAGTGACCTAGGAGGAGAATAGTTTTTATTGTACGCGCTGCATCAGACCTTAGGATACAGCAACAGCAGGCAGGTCCTGTCAGGGCTTCATCCTCCCTCCAACTCCCTGTCTCCTATCTTCCATTACACACCCGACACCAACATCCTATTATATCATTCCCTCTCAGCATTTCATACACCAGCCTAGACATACTGTGAATGGGAACATGCAGGATACCACAGGTATCCAGTGATTTTAGTACAGGAGAAACACATGCTTAGTACTATTATTATAAGACTATAAGGCTGCTGCATTTCACAGACAATGCAAATGTTTTGCGAGGTATTCTGGTTAACCCATTTAAATGTTAGTAGTGAGTCAACCCTGCATATGACAAGCAATGATATATCCCCTACCTTATGTGGAAATTTTAGCAAAGATCCTTCCCAACACACAAAATAGAAACAGGTAGTCCGAGTGACAGCTGCTACTACTATGATCACTTTCAGCTTGAGGTTGCTGAAGATGCCTCAATGTTATTATTTAAAACAGCATTGGCCATATACCCATTGGAGGAAGCCAGCTTTCCAGGAATCGACCTGGAACCTCACAATCAATATTTCCTTCTGGAGAAATTTATACTTAGTTTGGTACAGGCAGTCCAGTTATCAACTGCTCAGAGGCAAATGAAGAAATTATTTCAAGATATTCCCTAATAGGTTTAATTTTAAACAATAACTGGGGGTATTCACCATCAGTGCAGAATATAACTCAATTGAAAGGTTCAGCTTAAGCAGGGAGAGCACAGAATATTATACAAAGAGGCAAGAAGGTCAAGCCTTGACAGGAAGCAAAAAAGGGAAATAGCAAGGAATTTTGCTCTGTGCAACAAGAAAGAAGCAATCAATTCAAGTGCTACTTGGCAGATTCCAATTTATTCTAACTCTGCAGAACAATTTGATTGTAGGTTGTGTCTTGTAGGAGAGAGAAAGAGTATGTATGACAAAAGACCAGAATACATCAAAACAACACTAAGCGGATGGCAGATAAAAAGCTACAGGCTAGTTGGCAGGGTCTCTCCTCATCGCTAAAGATAATCTCAGACACCTACCAAATATCTCCACTCCATCAAAGGCGACCAGAACAGTTCTAGCACGTTAATCAGTTAAAGAAATGGGAAGACCCTTTGAAGTACCACCAGACTCAGAGACTTTACCTCCTAATTTGTCTGTGGCAATTCTCGCTAAAATGTGAAATACACCTTGTTGTGCTCATCACCAGAATTTTCTGTTCCAATGGGCCACAACTGAAACCCAAGCCTACTAAAAGATCTCAGTCATTTACAAGGTCTGTTTTCAAACTTGTTCAGAAAAACCATCTAACAAATCTTTAATACAACATCAGATTCTGACAGAACCCCATAACGTGATATGACAAAGACCTGACTAGATGACATAGAACAGAAAGTCCAGAGAGTGTTAGCAGAAGACATAATTGAATCATCCTGAAATGTTCACATTGTTTTACTTCTGAAACCAGACGATTTAATGAGAGCATGTAAAGACTTCAAATGAGCAAATTACCTCACCCAATTCAACCATCATCCTGTGCCCTGGAAGGACGGATTAATAGAAATACTAGGCAATGCCCAGTTCCTTGATACAATCAATTTAACCAATGGGTATTATCAGATTGCCCTTACAATTCACAATAGCAAAAGTGAAGTTTCTCCACTTTTTCGGGAACTTACTTTCAGACTCTATTGGGCACCAGCTATAGTTCAAAAGTTACAGTATGCTCTACAACGAACCAATGTGCAATACACTTATGTGTATCTTGATGACATCATCATTTACATCCCTGACTGGGCCACATATTTTGTACATTTGAAACATTTTATTTCCATCCAAATTGGTAAACCAGGATTACATGCCAATCCCAAGAATAGACATCACTGAAGTCCAGTAATTGGCTGTACCCTCCGCAATGGGTTCATCCACCCTCACATAGATAAAACGCAGGCTAGGCAGTACTTCCCTTCCCAAATACTAAGAAAGCTTTAAGGTCATTTTAAAGCTGATTCAGTACTATGCATGATTCATACAACATTATGCAGAGAATGCAGTACCCTCAAAGTGTCTCCTAAAGAAATTGTCCCATTTAATCTACCACCTTCTTTCCTTCTTGAAAACAGACACTTTAGGGTTGGTTTGGGTGCAGTACAATCTCAGTGAGATACCAGCAACGAAGAACACCCTCCCTTGTATGCTATTAGAAATGTATTACCCAAAGAAACTAATAATTCTACTATAGAGAAGGAATGCTTGGCAATCAAATGGCCTTTTGGTACCCCACTATATTATTTGCTGGGTTGTTATTTTGGTTTGTACCCAAATTCTTCACTCCATAATTCAAATCAACATATACATGATAATTTGAGGTGAGATGTGTAGGAAGTGGAGAAGCGAGTACTTAGGTGATCCACAAGAGGATGAACATTAGAAGGAGGAGGAGAGCAGAGATGAGGTGTAGCGAGATCTAGAGGAGAGGGTGGAGCAACATTGAATAGGAGAAAGTGGAAACCGCACAGTGAGCAGGAGATGACAAGTGGAGCAGAACCAGAAATTCCCACTTTCAACTCAGAACACAATAATCCCTTGTAGAGAGGCACTGAATCCTCGTCAACTATGGTCTCAAAAGTACAACATGGTCTGACGCATATGGTCTTCAGTTTCACTCAAGTGGTGGTTGATGCACAGGGGTGGTACATTAGGGATGGGAAGGCTAATGATAAGTTTGATATGATTATGATAAAATTGCATTCATCTATTTTTTATATTTTACGCCATGCTCTTACATGCTCATGAATGGTATAGGTATTTCGTTTTAAGGCCTAACCTGAGGAGACATAGATTTTTGGTGCATTCGCTCGTCTACCACTTCTGTTATATTTAGGAATGCATAAAAAGCCATGAATGTTGCATGAGAACACCCACGCAACGCCCATGGAAATGCCTCCCTGCTGCAGAGGAATGCAACGCAGCAATTTGCACTGCGTTGCATTACTAGAGATTTGTGAAGCCACTCAGTGCGGCTTCATAAATCTCATTTTTAATTTGCGTCACTTTTGCACCACGTTGTGTGGTGCAAGAGTGACGCAAAGGGGCTCGTAAATATGGCCCTGAATGAGCACTGATCAGTCTACATATTCTAAGAAGAGAAAAGTTAACTGTCATGTTGGCTTTGCCAGTGCTGAAAATAAGATTGAGGGAATGGCCCTTGCTGTGAATCAGGCTTTACAGTCTTTGCTTTAAGTCTATTTAAGTACATTGTTAATTAAGGCAGAGGGTGCATTGGGAAGTGAGTCATCATCCCACACATTGAAGATACCGAAAGAGTTGGAGAGGAAAAGCCAGTTAACTAAAAATGTTGCAACTTGTGCTACACGATCAGCACAATCATTGAGAAAATTGGGATCTGCATGAGGGCAACAAGAGATGAGAAGGAAGGCTTTACTCGTATTAGTACTAATGTGACATTGAATCGGTAATAATGCAGAGCTGTCATGGGAGAATTCTGATGACTAGTCGCTTCTTAGCTATAACTGATGAGTCACTCATTCCAAAGTATTTCGACTGGCCACAATTATTGGTGACATAAAACTCAGTAATAAAAACAATACGAAGAATATCATGGTGGTTTGGGTCGATATAGCCCTGTGTTTCAGAGGCAGGCGGTAATTAATTAATACACATTACGAGACTTGTGTTTAGGTGATCCACTGTAAAGGAGGTGTGGTAAATTATCTAAAGCTGCCTCATGAGGTGAGAAAGTTTTGTGATGCAAGAGAAAATGTAATCTGGTTACCAGGAAATTATGGGAGGTACTGTGAAGCTGTAGTAGTTAATGTGTTCTGTAGAGCCAGAAGTTTCTTAGCTGTAGAAGTAGCATTAAACTGATATGAACAGATACTACACTTGATCTTAGCTGAAAAGGCAGAGAAGCGACGATTGTAGCGGCAGCATGATGTGTTATTGTCCCATCCAGGTGCAGACATGTTTTTTTTTTGGCAGACTGCTGGCACACCCTCTGCAGGCATCCACGCCATTACACATGATAAAAAGTCGCTTTAGCCATTGATATAATAATATGACCCTGAGAGTGGCTGTCCCACCAGAAATACTGGTGAAGTTATACAGTAAAAAAGCCTCAATGTCCTGTCTAGAACAGACTACTGTCTTGGAAGTAAAACACCCATTGTATGTTGGCTTTAGATGACTTCTCCCTGGACCTAACTCAATTAGGTAGTCAATTTGCTCAAACTTGATCCAGAGCGCAAGGTTCAATAACTGAGATATTATAAAGCTGTATTTTATTCAATGGAACAAAAACATTAAAATTATTCAAACTATTCCCATCTCACCATGCTATCAGCCACATGGCTACTCCCGCTGCCGCACCCCCCACCCTCAAATTGCCCAAAACCAAACATAACATTTGTCTTAAAGAAATTCCCTCATCCCTCTTTGACTGCTATGCCTCTTCAATCAGTCACACATCGGATTCAGTCTCGTGGTCAGAACTTTACATGCATGCCAAAAAAATACACCTTATTGGGTTTTGATGGAGTCCTGGGTTCTCTGTCATCAATTCTGAGATGCTGTCTGGTAGTTATGAAAGTTATGAATAGTTGAATGGTTGAAATCGAATTTCAACTGATTTGAAGTTTGTGGAACAGAGGTCTTACCTGCACACCACTGAACGGTAGCCACAAAATATGATCCATTATTGTGATCGTTTTTTGATTGGAATATAGCAGTTTGGTTGGAGTCAGATTTGACAATGTCATAGAGCATTGTGTCCTTGTTTAAGAAAAGCTGACAACAAGTCATTATGGGGTTTTTGAGGAAAAGGAAAGTAGAGGGACGAAGTAAGAGAAGTCATGAGGCAAGGGACCCTCCATAGTTGAATGTATTGTGTGATGACTGTGTGATATAAAGTGTGATTTTCACATTAAGACTGACCATAGAAAATGATGTTCATGTTAAGGTAGCCATAGTTAATATAGGGCTCAGTTTTAATGACTCACACAGACACAAAAATGTACTTTTGTCAGCTGTGTACTTTCTCTCATTTCAGCAGCCAAGATGCTGTAGTTTGTGTTAATTAGATTGTTACAATGTTTTGGTGTCTGTGAGAAACATTTACCTGTGTGTGTTCTATAGAGAGTGGATAGTGAAGTTCAACAACTGTGACTGGGGTAAGCGCACCGTGAGGTATCATCCTGTTACAAGATATCTCTTGAAGATCGTGAAGTAGAAAATGGCTGGTGAGAAGTGTGAAGCCTTCTTATTGTGCAAAGCTCTATCCTTATTGGTCCCCTCTTCCTGAGAAACATGGGGATTGTTGCATATGCTTGAAAACTGTATCATTTAATTATGCATTGCTGAGCTAGTCAGACCCAATGCCCTTTTCAACCCTCTTGAGATCCAACGCCTTACTTTGCTCCAGCTCAAAAGAGATAGACTCCTGAGCAAATCCATTCTCACCTACCAGACTAAGGCCCATATTACGAGTACGGCAGCCCATAGGACCGTCCAACGACCACCACACTGCGGGAACACCTGCTGTATTACGACTACGGCGGTCGGACCACCACAAGACCGCTGGCACCGCCGGGATCAAGGATCCCGCTGGGCCGGCAGTCTTTCACTGGCAGGAATATGCTGGCGGTGCTGCAGCCAGCACCACCAAGTATATTCTAAGTTGCCATTTCACCGCCCTTTTCAAGGCGGTGAACCCGCCATGAAAAGGGTGGCGGAATGGCAACATTAGGGGCCCCCTGCTGGATTTGGGCCTGAATGTGCATGCGGGGGGGCACATGTAGCCCCCGAGATTTGCACCCCGCCTACCTGCACGGTGTGGCATGTGTGCCACACCGTGCAGAAAGGTGCAGTCGGCGCTCTACATGATAGACTCTTCTATGAGCCTGCAGGACCACCCGCCAGACCAGGATTTAACTCCTAATCTCGCGGGCGGTCGCACCACGGCTTTGGCAGTCCTACAGTTGACGGCGCATTGCACCGTCCCCTGTAGGACTGCCAAAGTCGTAATAAGGCCCTGAATCTTTCTATTTGCTATTTTGAATAGCTCTGAATTAACTTGACCCATGTGTCTATAGGATGATAATCGATGTATGACTGATTGAATAATTTGAGTTTGTAACTTTGTTAATCTGCTACTAAACCTTGATGATTTGTAAATCTCTGTTATTCTTTTGGATCCTAATGTGCTTCGCTTTTATTGATGTATTGCTGATTTGTCAATGGGAAACCTCAGACGGGACTAAAGATTCATCTGCAGCTTGTACTTGAGTTTGCACCAAAGTCTTGCAAGGTGCAAATCCAATCCCCTCCGCAACAACAGTGACAACCAAGAAGGATTTTATGGGTGAAGAGGCTGAAAGCAGCAGACTAAATGCCCTGCATCTGAAGGTCATCCAATAGAGACAGAAGAGGTCAGATTACATTAATTCCCATTGAGTGGAGTGGGCATATAAAGGGAACATAAACTCTTTTTTCTATGCATATACTATTCATAATGGCAGGAGGAACCTTAAAAGATCAGAAGCCAATCCTCTATTACGTCATTACTTTACAATAAATGTCCACCATAATATGTCAGGCGGCACCCCTGCACCTAACAAGGTGATATGGCATCATAGTGTTTTAAAGCTATTGAGTCTTGAAGCATCCTACTGTCCTCAAGTAAGATGAAAGAGGCATCCGACTCCTTCCATGCCCTGTCTGTAATACCTATTAGACAGGCGCAAAGTTGCCATCAGTGCAATGTAAGTGGGCATGGCCTCGTTCAAATGAGTTGCTGACTTTGCCTAGAGTTATACCACAGATGTAGGCACCTGAATAAAAAGGTACTGGTTGCATGCAGTAACAGTGCACCATCCACCATTTCAGTCACAACTCACCAAGTTAGAGTGTGCACATTTCTTTTTCTGGCAGAAGCATAAAGTTCCAATTTTTCAGAGCTGTTCCCGTTGTAAAGCAGGACCATCCTCCCCGGCTGCAATGCTACCATAATCCAGCACCATGAGAGCTTCCATTTTTGAGAAGGGTGGTAGACCATCTCAAAATTGACTAGCAAATCATTATCTACAAATTACAGTTATTCAGCAATGATTGTTGATTACCTCAGTCTATCTTACAATAATAAATAGATGTAGATGTACAATTTTCATGTTACCGGAGCCATACTAAAAGCTAAAATCAGCATTTGCAAATAAAAATTCAAAAAAGCCAAACAAAGCAAGAGGCAGTGACTAGAATTAGACCATGGTAATGAATGGCAAAATGGACAGTTCAGCCCTTCATGTTACCTGTGCCTAAGCTTGGTTTCTAAACAGGGTAATGACTGACATTTTCAATTAAAGGACTCAAAATGCAAACCAGGACTACTGGCTTTGCCAATGATTTTTTTGAAAGTCTCTTTGTGTTTTTGCACAGTGCCCATAGATGCCTCTATTTTGCTTAAGATAAAGCTACTGTCACTGGCTGGGCTGCCAGCAGGGCCACAGGAATTATG
Organism: Calotriton arnoldi; assembly: GCA_963921515.1. Lineage (NCBI taxonomy): Eukaryota > Metazoa > Chordata > Amphibia > Caudata > Salamandridae > Calotriton > Calotriton arnoldi. The sequence goes on from CAWUFW010000786.1 coordinate 400,112, forward strand.
TAGCAGGGGAGGAGCAAATTACGTGGCAGGGTTGACTCAATTATTTGGCAAGAAAAGGCAAATGATGTGGCATATTACAGCACATTTTGTGATAGTATTACTTCATTATTTTGTAATTTTCACACATGGGAGCACAGTCTGGGCAAATATTTCATCTCATTAGTACCAGTTTAAACAACAGAAACAGCAATAAGCAACTGCAAGATCACCATTCAATCTTTGTGAAGGCCCTTCCAATGCGTGGTAACATGAGTCACCTGGTTCTTAGTAATTCTTTTACCCGTTTGAGCTAGAAACAATTTTTTTTAAAGCTATAGATTATGCAGCATGGCAGATGATGGATCATATGGTAAATGCAGGAAATCCATTATTATGCTGAAATGGTGCAGCCCCAGAATCACATAATTTCAGTGGCCGTGGCTACCAGTAAGACCATGAACGGACTAGACAACTTCCTGATGTTCTGAGTTTTTCCCCTGCTTAGAACAATATGTTTTGCCTGGTAGAGGGGGTCCAGATTCCTACACAAGGATAACTGGATTCAAAGTTGTGATCTATAAGTTGCAAATAGGTCTTAAAAGCCAGTGACTGAGGTCAGGCTTCTACTTTCAACTACTGGGTTATTATAGTTATGAACGATAGACCTCTAATGACCATTGTTGGCTTACCTTGTTCTCGAGGAATCCATGTCCAGGACTAACTTTGCTAGGTGCTTCCTCTGTTTTTGGATGTTGGGTATCTCCACCTGAAGGACCCAAGGAAGAAGATAATATGTGACCAACTTGAAACTGTCAACCAAAGAGATTTGGTAAGATGCAATGAAAAACTTTACAAAAGTGAAAAACTGGTGGAGCCCATCAAATCTATAAGAGATCACTGTCCCTTTAAGGCTTAGTTAACAACAATGACTCTCTGTATTGGCTCATATAGAACTACAAGTTGCCAGGTGAACGCCTCTTCTTATAAAGAGTTTGTAGGATTTGCTAACAGCCTGATAGGGCAATGGTAGAATTGCATGCAGGATTGTTTTTGTTCAGAAAGGGACACCTTCCTGTACAAAAACAATCCTCAGAGGCATTTTCCTCCTTCTAAGTGTGCTGCAGAATGCAGCACACATAGAAAAAAGAAATACCAAGGAGAAATAAATCTGGAAATGCGACAAAATCCATGGGTGTATGCATGGAAATACGCATGCTCTACCCATGAAACACCCTCCCAACGAAGAGTAACAAAAGCCAGCAGCTTGCACTGCACTGCGTTACTCCAGATTTACTACGCCACGCAAGGTGGCTTTGCATGGCTTAGTGAATCTGACTTAAGGGCTTGTGTTGCCTTCCGTCGCCTTGTGTGATGCAATGGCGACGCGAGCCGTTTGCAAATCTGGGCCCTACAGCTTTAGAAAAAAAGAATAATATGCAAAACCAAACAGTTATGAAGCTCACATTTAAAGACGACTTGTGTTACCCTTTGCAGGTCCTTGAACAGTGCCATTCTAAAACTGATTCAGTCTCATTCATTCATTTGGAACGAGAATCTATCAAGTTAGACTCTAAACCATAAAAGGTCAGCCACATACATTTCAGAGCAAGGTCTGACCACTCTCTCTGTCTGAAAAAAATGTCCTCTCCTTCATCTTACTACCTGGAAGTGGCATTGAAACCCTTACCTCAGCCAAAACAAATAAAGGTTCTATAACATCCCGTTCCACTTCCACCTCAAAGTGTGTCAGCTCCTGGGCAAGTTTATCCTCGGCTTCCCCGCATAACTGGAGCATCTTCCTGTGAAGAGACAAGAAAATGCCTTTTCAAGTTGGACAGCACATTATCACAACAGTCTCTGAGTACAAGGGGAGAAATAAGGGTAAGGCTTTACCTCAGGTAGCCTGTGGGTCATGCTCTCCCAGGAACACCAGTTCTTGAGCAAAGAGTATAATCCAACAGCAGGGTTTGTAATTTAATTTAAACTCTTTATTTCCACTTTCCACTACCGTTAATCACTTTTAGTGTACACAATGGACATATCAAAGTGAGACTTGAGCAAACGGCTGGTTTTAGTGTAAATTAATGTTGTTTAGTAACAAAATATGAACTTACACTAGTATGTAAAATTTAAAGAGAGTGTCTGTAATTCATACCAGACTACAGAGAACCAAACTAATTTCCAAAAAGAAAATGATGACATGTTTAAATCAAATGTAGTTATATGCTTGTGCACATCAGGGTACAACTCATTTGTATTTGAATATTTAGTCTCCCAGGGTTCTTGCACTCCATCATTATTTATATTATCTTCACACAGCCCCAATATTTACTATGCAAGTGAATTCCTAGGTAATTATTTTTCTTGTTAATAACTGGACCTTAAATTCATAGGTAACTAACTGACACAAACCACTAAACACCTCATAAGTACAGAACAAAATAGACATCAGTCACAGCCAGCTCACAGGCTCTGTTGTGAGGATAACAGTTCAATGTTTCTGTAAACTTTGGAAATTGTTTCTCGGTGTGCAAATGTTACTTTAATGAAAAAGCAAGATATGGGTTACAAAACGCATCCTGTTTCATTTACTAGACTAAATGTGACTCTCAACATCATTCTAGTACATTCATTATTCGACACCTCCCTTTGCTCTCTGCACAAATCAATTCTCAGCCCTATTTGGCAATAATGCCACCTCGCTGGTACCTTTCCAATTCTCTAGGTCTTACAACTTTTCCACTTTTCTGTGCTTAATTGCGTTATAAAAGGCCTAATGATCACCTAACTTCCATTTGCCTAGCCAGGTCTTTTGCACCCTGGCCTATGGTCCCTCAGTGAGCCTCCCAACACTTAGGCCAGCACCACTATATCTCCAGGCTTCACCATATCCTAACTATAAGCACTCAAAGCTACCTAACTAAAGTGGATACTGTGCACCTCAAAGCATTGAGGATGAGTCTAGGAGGGACAGTAGGGAATAAAAAAGGGACGATGATAAAGAGGAGATGTCAAGCTAGAAGCTCTTCTCTGAGCATTTGTTTGCGCTTGGAAGCTAGAAGAAATGGAGAAAAGACCTCGTAGATAGACTGTTGTCGATGCATTCTCAGTGTATCCAGTGTGATACTAGCACTTAGGCGAACACCAGTTTAAGGCACACGACAGACAGGTAATTGAAGAGAGGGCAGGAGAGAAAGGAGGAAGAATTAGGTGGTGAGGGTTTCCCTTGATACTTAGGCACCTCAGTGTATAGAGGCATCATGGTTAAGAGGACGAGCCCTCCACAGAGTGCTGAAAGGCTAGGCACTAGCACTCCCTCAAGATCCCCCCTACGCTGATTAGCCAGCTAGTTCATGGAAGCCCTTGGGCTTTTAGCCTAATGAGTGTGGTTGAAGCTAATGTCTAAGATTAGATGTGAGGAGAGTAGGGCGTGCAGGAAATAGAATGCTCCTTATTTTTCTCCAATGGCAGGAAAACTCTTTACACCTGGGCTTGATAGAGGCCTGATGGCACAACAGTGGTAGACCTAACTTTACAATACAGCACAGTAGATTGAGAAACACTTTATTGTCATGACCGGCCTGATAACTCTTGACAAGGCTATTACAATAGGTTGACTAAGGTGAATCAAAGATTATGGTTTTCAATGTTAGCCTGAAAGGCTCATTACTGTTTAATGCTACATTTTCTATGACATGTTTCACATGGTGACTCGCACAAAAAACCTATAGTGCCATGTCCTAGGAGACAGAGACTGTAATGTCCAACTTATTACCCCCATTTTCTATCGATCATAGTGCATCTGGAGCCCTAACCCCATATTGTTCTTCACATAAAACTCTGATACCGAGGGTGAAACCCACGCCTGTGCAGCATTTTCCTCTCTGATCAAGGAGGTCTTCAGGACCTGCCTTCAGTGGTATGCATCTTTAATTGTGGTCCCTTGGCAAATAGGAGAACAACCGAGCACCAGCACCACCTGACGGTGGTGGTCACGGTTTGCTGCTAGTTTATGTTTTTGGCTGTCCTCTACAACACTCCAAAGAAAATCCACCTCCTCCACCACAGTCCACTGCTGAATATTCACTGTACTGAAGTGGGTGATGTCAACACAAAACAGTGATGTATTGCACTGCACTATTGGCAGGTTTAGGGTCAACACAGCAGGTCTTCCATGCCTATCCCAAACTACCTCCCTAATAGAACTTTCAAATGGAAATGGAACCAACCTCATTTCGAAGTGAATAACCAGAGAGGAAAGGGTGGGAAACAGAAGATCCAGACTGGATTTAACTGGAGCTTGAATAATGTATTCATGGCTGCAGATGTATGGTGTGTAGTTACACCATCAAATCAAAGGGCTGAATTGGCTAACTTCTGCTGGCCATAAACTGCAAAACATATTAGATCTTAAGAGCACTTCTGAACTTAACCACCTCCTCACATTAAATTGTGACCAGATGTTTAAGGTTTTAACAGCTTCCTTATAAGTAAAGGTGCTGATGAACGCAAGGGTAACCAGGATACAACCCAACTACACAGAAGTAGCAAAACAGAACACTGCCATAAAAAAGGTTAAGAGATAACAATGTACAAGTAGACAAACTAAACAAATCTGAGGTAACCAAGGGACAAAATAAAGCTGAAGAAATCAAAGCCGAGTGCGAACAAAAATGATAATCAGGAACCTTACAACATCTCTCATGTGCTACATCTTCCATGTCTTCTCATGCGGGCAGTTCATAAAAAAACAATGAAGATATTGTTAAAATATCTGATTTACTCTGTCTGACCATCTGCCTGGTGGTGGTGTCTAGTTGATTTGCAATGAATGGTACCCAGTTTAGTCAACATTTTATTCCCAAGTCTAAAAATGAACTGTGCCCTCCTATCCATAATGATGAGCTCTGGTAACCATTGAACATGGTTATCTCTCCAAAAATCACCATAGCGAATCTAGGAGCTGACGGCAGATTTCCTAAAGGAATCAAATAAGCCATTTAAAAAAAAGAGCCTACTGCCACTTGTATCATAGTCAGACATTGAAAGGGAGTCAAATTAACACTAAAATCCATTGAGAATCGGACCAAGGTTGACTGGGCACAGGGAGGAAGTGTAATAAACCAGCTGGTATTCCATAGAAGGTTTTATTTTATGCGCACACAGTACATTTCTGGATGTATTGTTCAATAGTCTTTTGTATTCATGGACACCAAAAAGTGCATTCTGCCAATTCCTTTGTTTTCCTAGGGCCAGGGTGATCAGCTGCACTTGTGTCATGCATCAATGAAATTAATCATTGCTGTTGATCTTCTACTGGAATGTAAAGTCTGTTCTTATGCAATAAAAAACCCTCCCTGAAGATTTCTCTGGTTTGGTGATTCTTGTAACCACTACTCTTTATTCACCTTAGTTTTTCGTATATCTTTTTGAGCAAATCGGCAGCCTTATTATAAGTTGTGTCAATGTGGAAGAAATAGGCTTGTGACACTCTTCCCCCTGTATGTGCTGTGATATTGCATCAGCCTTTCCATGCCTCTTCCCTGGTCCATGTGTGATTTTGTATGAAAAATGGTGAAATAAACAATTTTCATCTTGCATGTCTCTGGCATTAAATCATTTCTTAGACTTGTCCGAAGATAGGAGTTGATGTAAAAGCTTTTTTTCAAAAACCCATATGCCTCTTCCTGTTCTTTTCCCCAAATGAATTGTACTCCTTTGTTAGTCAATTGTGCAGTGGGGAGGACAATGGTTGAAAAGTCTTGTACAAATTGTCTGTAAAAAGTTGCAAACCCATGAATGTTTGTATCTTATTCACATGATGTTGAGGCCAATATAATAATTTGAACCTTTTGATAGTCCACCGGAACTCTGAAAGATGATATCACAAATCCTAGAAAGGATATGGAAGAGGTCTCAAAGCAAGATGTCCACTGTCTGGCATACGAGTAGTTTCGGAGACATTGTAACACCTCTCCCACATGCTTCTTGTGCTCTGTTATGGAGTCCGAACAAATACGAATGGCATCTAAATATATGTCAAAGGTGTCACAAAATATATTATTAACAAAGTGTTGAAATGCAGCTGGTACATTGCAGAGGCCAAACGGCATGAGCAAATACTCAAAATGGCCATACAATGAGTTAAAAGTTGTCTTCTAATTATTCCACCCCTTGATGGTAACCAAATCGGGGGCTCCTTTGTAGTCTATTTTGGTAAATATTATCACTTCCTTTACTTGAGCCAATAATACTGAAGGTAAAGCAGAACAACTCATAGGGGTTATGTAATCTATCTATAATCAATACAAGGTCTATAATTTGCATTAGGTGTCAAGATGAAAAAAAAGATCACCGCTCCTGGTGAACGTCTTAAGAATCCTTTCTTTACATTCTCTTCCAGAAACTCTTTCAGTGCTTCTTTCACAGTGAGGGACTAGATCCTGCCATGATGGATTTTTGCCCCAGGGATCAAGTTCATGGTGCAATCTTATCTCTGATGAGTCAGCTCTCTTCTCACTAAAGACATCCAGAAAATGTTAGTATTGTATTTTCCAAATCTGATACATTTCGAAACAGCTAAAGGCTGTAATTGCAGTGTGTGATGCAGACCAGGACGAGGAAAACAATGCTCCTGGCATGATAATTGTGTTCATCTAATTATTACTATGTGCAGGGTATGACAATAAAGCCGAGTCGTGCATAACATGACCATATTTGCAAGTGCATTGGTTAAATATGCAAGTTTCTGCATGACCCTCCTCGGTAACCACAGTCTCTTCTTCTGTCTCCAAATCACATCTCCTGATGCTAAAGAAGTTCAATTATATGTGTTTGATAATCCCAAATCCTTCCTTTCTTTGCAGTCAAATACTGGGCTGGGAATTAAATGTCTAATCCATAAAACACCCTGTACCTCCACTGTCAATAAATGCCATTGTTTGTAGTGGTCTTGTTGGAATAGCTCGCATAACTTCTACAAGGAAATGTCTTTTATCAGTAGCACATTCTTCTAATTGAACTGAGCCCACCCTGGATTAGCTGATCAGATTCGAGCTTTTCACGTTTCCCAAAAGCTGTAGACATTGCTTTATAAGCAGCTGCGGTCCGTGTAGGTAACAGCGGTGGGGTGGTGGGGCGGCATGGGGGGTTGGATTTTGAGGGACGATGCGGAGGGAAAATTAATTATTTATTTAATTTTCCCTCTGCATCGTCCCTCGAAATCCCCCCCTCCCCCCACCACCGCTGTTACCTGCACGGACCGCGGCTGCTTATAAAAAAAACCTAATTGGCTACAGTGTAAGCAAAGTACTTCTGTTCTTCAATTCTCTTTTTCCTCTTTAGTAAGAGGTCACCGTAAGGATCCAGTCTGCATTGATTCTACAGATCCTGTGTTATTCTGATTCCTCGCTGAAGAATTTAAAGACTCCCAGAACCTGGGTGCCCATCTTCTTTCATAGCTTCAGGATTTTTGCTGTGCATGTATTTGCAAAGTTATGTCTGTGGGTCGATTCACAACCAGTGCCAAGATGTCGTTCAACTCCTCCCTAAGAACATGGTAAAAGGCAGCAGCTGCTGATTCGTTCATCCAGCTTGCTTCTATCTGAAGTTACTAGAACTGGCTAATACATGTATTGAGGTCTTTACTTCCTTGCAATAATGTAAGTAGACCCATATGAGCTGAAGTCTCTGGCCATAGCAGAATACTATTATGAATCATTGCAGCAACTGGTCAAAACTATTGCAAATGGCATTACTTCATTAATTAGACGAGTAGCCCAATGCATCATTCATCAAATATAATAACATAAAGGGGGTATTCAACAATTGAGTTATTAAATGCTAAGGCCACAACATAAAATGTAATTTATACTGAACAATGAAGGCCCAGAATCCACTAGGACCCACAGCATACTTTTACGGTGAGACTAAAGCAGTAATCCAACTTCCTGCCTCAGGTGCTGTTTTCAGTCTTTGATCAGGAGACAACCTTCACTCTAGCTGACCCCGCATCTCTATTGCTAGGAGCAGCAGCAGGGTTTGCCCCCAGAGTGGGTAACTGGAAAGTATTTTCTTGTTGGGTGTTTTCCATCCACCTTAAATCTTAGTAATAGCTTGAGCTAACACTTGTAATGGATTAACATCGGAATTCGATGGGCCTAGAAAACTGTCAAAATAAGGATGTTGCACAGCACGTCTTTGATGCAAATCCCAAACTTCCTCTATAATATAACCTGGAAATAGAAATGGAATTGGAAACCCATTTCTGGGTGCATATCCAGAGGGGAAGAGGGGGGCTAAGGTGAAAAATAGAAGATCCAGGCTAGGCTCAACTGGAGCCAGAGATTTATGGTTTGTAAACAGAGCGTTGCTCATAGGGCAAGTTTGGGCAACCTCTGCAGACCATTTATTGCAAAACATATCAGGCCAAATGAGTACTTCTGAAGTGAACCAACTTCCCAGTATGAAAGCGACCAGTTGTTTGAAGTTTATCTGCTTCTCCAATAGAAAAAGGGCCGATGACCTCAAGGGTAACCAGAATGCACACCTTAGCCATGGGAGAAAAGAACAGAACTCTACAGTACAAAAGGTAAGAGAGGTACCAAGGTACAGGTAAAAAAAACTAAACAAATGAAAGTAAACTGAGGAACCCAAAAATGTAAAGTAAGCAAATCTGAGGGCAAATAGATGCAATAAGCCAAACCGTACAACACACAAAAGGTATTAGAAAAGTTGTTCATTGCATACTATGCCTATATAGCACAAGAACCTCACCACCTCTACCTGATCCCTGACCGGTGTCTCCTGCATCCCACCCGTAATCTGTGCCCTAGACTCCTAAGGTTCATTATCAAACTCTTTCATTGACCTGATGATACAGTGACTTTCCAATTAAATTTGCTTTGCTTTAAAATAGTTTTTCAGGTTTGCAGAATAATGGACAGTGAACAATGGAAAAAAACATCCCTAGGCAACAATTGGTCTAAACAATATTAAGACCTAATCTAACACATGTATAATGTAGGAGACTCAGTGTACACAAGAATCTATTAAAACTTCATTTTATTAGTATAAAATCATTCGATCTAATCATAAAAGTTATATAAATAATTCCACATATATAGAGTGCTGAACAGTATCATACCAGCGTTCATCACAAAATAAACACAACAACAGTAAAATACTTACGGCAAACATGTGCATAATGACTGAACATGACTAAAAACACAAATGTTTTTATAATACAAAATTAAGTCAAAATATGATATGTCCAATCTTTCGAATGAACCATGATTTCATGCAGTAGCTGAGTGATGGATCTTCTACGCGTGTTTCGGCGTGCAGGACGCCTTTTTCAAGAAAGCCACAATAGTTCGGTCAAAGTAATGGAAAGTAACCAACTGGAATATAGGCAATATATATGGATGAAATATAATAGTATGTATGCACTCTCTAGTAATATTATAAGGCGCTTGAGCCCAAGCTGCCTGGAGTAGTCAAAGCTTAGGTTAAAGGAATTATCCGATAAAACTGTATGTAAATGCAGTCACTGTGTCGGCAATGGACATACAGTCCTTCTCCACTGAGGGATAAGTTGGCACAATGAGGGTACTACCTCATATGCTTGCAATATTTGGAAGGCAGTCGAGGATAGTCCTTGATGATCCCTGACCGACCGTCTTGCTTGGTGGGTTTCAGCAAGAAGAACGTGACGATCAATCGGACTCTCAAAAACCAGCTTTGGTGACAAACTGAGCAACAGTAATGGCTAACAGTAGCAGCTACTACTGGACGGGGGTAGTGGGGCGGTAGGGTGGGTGGGGGGATAAAATAAAAACTTACCTGGAACAGGCGCCCGCCGCCTCTCCTCTCTCCCCGTCCTCTTCCTTCTTCCTGTTTCCAGTCCCAGACGGCAGCAGGAAGCACCCAGGCACACAGGCTCCCCTTAGCCAATCACAACGCTGCTTTTCAGCATTGTGATTGGTCTGAGCACTGTGGTTTGGCGCTCATATGCAAACAAGAAGCCTGTGCATGTTTCTCATCAGGCTGTGTAATGCAGCCTGGTAGGGAACATGCAAAGTGAGTATGAGTGTTTGGCCGGCCCCAGAGGGCCGTCCAAACAGTCATGAGCAAATAGGGAGTGCAAACCACTCCTCCCCTTGCTCTGGCCAGCCCTGCCCCGCCAATGAATGCGTTACGTTATTATCACTTCATTTTTCCTTTTGAGCAGTGGGGTGACACTCCTCCACCTTAGCGGAGGAGCCGCTACTGATGCCAAATCTGTAGATAAATCAAGAATCATATACCTGGCTACTCAAAGTAAAAGTTAGTGGTCTACTGTGCATTTCTTGTATTTGTCTCTCATCCCACAATAGATTCTGACATTTTGCTTCTGGTCATAGAGCTCCCACTACACAAATCATCTGTATAATGAGTCTTACCCAAGCAGAGAGTCATCTCCAAGGATAGTGGAACCTTCCATAAGACACTGGCCCAAAGTGGTCAAAGGCAGCTTTTTCTGAAACAGAAAGAAATTCATTCAAGGCTGAAGATAAAGGGAAAGAATGGTTACACTAGAAGAAGAAAAAATGCAGGACCAAGACAAAAACTGGAAAATAAGAATAATACTTAGAGTTAAACAGACATTTGTCACCGTTCACCTCACTGGCTGTAATGGAATTCTGGAATAATATTTTGTAACGTCGTCATGATTCTCAAATATTTACTTTTTATTGCTCTGTTTTCTACTGTACTAGGTGAAAGTACATTGCCAATCCTGAGCGGTTAGCCATGCTTATGACATTGCCAGTGGGGTGGGGATTGTTTTTAGTAGCCAATTATATTAAGGTGGACTAATGGAACACCCTCCAGACTGCGCTTTCTAACATAACATCCAGGTGTTGCGGTTATCAGCTGTTCCATATAGAGATGGTATGCTGAACACAAGCATACTTCAGGTCAATGCAATCACACCCTTTTAATTCTTGCTACACAGACTCATGATCAAAGCTCAGTTGACTTGTTTATCCTCATTACTGACTTGAAAAGCCCTCAAGCCTAGAGACCAAGAAATATCAGGATGACAACCTGAAATAATGAAGAACAACGCTGTGTAGTTCTAAGCTGTGGATTTATTGGGGAGTACAGAGAGCCGTCCCTAGTACATCTCAGGCACAGATAGCAACTGCCAGAGCGTCCAGGGAATGTTGGGCACAACACTCCAGGTGACATCACGGAATGCTCACAGGCCTCTGACATAATCACATCACCACACCTCCCCCCTTTTGATAAGATAACATAAAGTGAGGGCAGGAAAAGGGGAGGGGTTACAGAAAGGAAAGAAGGGAGCAGGTGGAAGACTGGAACAAGCTAAAAGGAAAACAAGCAATAAAACTTAGGCATAGTTCTGTACAAACAATAGAACTTAGGCATAGTCTTGTAGTTTTCGTGGTCTAACACAGACTCTGGTACTTTTCCTAACACCATCCCCCCTTGAAACATTTTGGTTGACTTTGACAGATTCAGAAGGAATGGAAGGATCCTTGGCGACACGCGAGGTGCTCCACCAGTTTCCATTAGACAACTTAACAGCGTTTTTCTCATTTCTACAATTTGTTGTGAATCAAGAAATTTAGAAAAACCTTTTCTTACTGAGACAGGATTTTTGACCCTGACCCAGTCTCCAACACGGAGTCTATGAGTTCCTTTCGTGGTGGAGAATTGGTAAGGTTTGGAACAAACTTCATTTGAAGTTTTCCTTGCAGATTCCCACATGCACCTCATGTCGCAACCAAGATGGAATGCTTTAACCATCCAAAAGGGATACACTTGGGAAGACGCTTTTCTGCCCCTCATAAGTTCAAACGGAGAAAAATTGGTAGCTACATGAGGTGAAGTGCGATATGACCAGACAAGGACTTTCACAGCTTGGAAAACGCAGGACTTAGACCTGAAAGCTGCTTGCACACATTCCACCACTACCCTGTTAAACCTCTCAGTTTTACCATTACTTTGTGGATGGTAGAGTGGAGTCCTAGTATGTTTGATGCTGCAGGAATGTAGAAATGAGGTAATTTCATGTGAAACGAATTGAACACCGTTGTCTGTGAGAATTTCCTCAGGATAACCTTCCCTGCGAAAAATGGCGTTCAAACAGTTAATGACACTCTTAGAATCGGGTGTGGAAATGGGTTCGACCTCCACCCACCTGGACAAGTGGTCGATGAGTACTAAAAAGTATTTGGAGCTAGAGGGGAGGACATGGAATGGTCCGAGAAAATCCATACCAAGCTTTTGCCATGCTCTGCCAGGAGGTGGTACGGGAGATTCAACTGTACCTTCAAGTACTAAGACTTTGTCGCTGGCGTTACAACGTGAACATTGCCTCACCAAGTCATCAATTTGCATATCCATTCTGGGCCACCAAAAGTCATTCCTGACTTTCCTCTTTGTAATGGTTGCTCCAAGATGACCAGAATGTGCAGCTAGAATGATTTTCTCTCGATAGCAAGAAGGAGGAACGAGCTTATCGCCTCTGACGACCTTTCCACCTTCCACTGAAAGTTCGTCACTAACTTTCCAGAACATCTGAAGATCGGGTGAGAGACACCTCTCCTTTGGCCAGCCTTTCTTAATCAAAGATGCAACCTCCTTGAGAATAGAATCCTTATCAATTTGCGTAATCCAGTCATCTTCTGCAAAAGATAAGTTGTCTTGACCAATAAGTGCCACGAAGCATTCTTCAACCTCAGTTTCCCAGTCTTGCTCGTCAGTGTCAGGGATGGGAAGTCTTGATAAGCAGTCTGCTCTACAGTTCTTTCCTCCAGGAATGTATTCTACAGTGAAGGTGTATTCCAAGAGTTTTGTTGATAAACGTGCTAGACGAGCCGTAGTGCGCTTGATGTTTTTACCTGAAAGAATGTCGACCAAAGGACGATGGTCGGTCTTGAGAGTAAAAGATCTGCCCCACACATATTGTTTGAATTTTTCAATGCTCCATACGCAGGCCAAAAGTTCTTTTTCAATGACGGAATATTTCCGTTCAACAGGGCGAAGAGTCCTGGAAGCGAATCCAACAGTGTCTTCTTTTCCATTAGCGTGTTGTGAGAGAACAGCTCCCAGACCATACTCGGAGGCATCCACAGTGATGGTGGTTTGCTTCCCTTCTACGAATGCTTGCAGAGCAGGAGCTTGCACTATGTGATCTTTGATGGACTGAAACCCTTTTTGGCACTCCTCAGACCATATATAGGTTGATCCTTTCTTTAGTAGTGCCCTGAAACATTCTGTGGTTTTGGCGAAGTCCCTCATAAATTTCGAATAGAATTCACAGAGTCCTAGGAAGGACATGAGTTGTTCTTTGTTTTGAGGAGGAGGTGCATCAACTATACTTTTTATGAGACCTGGTCTGGGTTTGATACCTTGTTCGGAGATGACATGGCCTAGATACTCAATTTCCTTGACCTTGAAGGTACACTTGTTTTTTTGTAGGGTGATCCCCTGTTCGCTAGGACATTGAATACTTGATCAAGGACAGAATCATGCTCAGCTTCAGTTTTGGAGAAAATGAGAATGTCGTCTTGGAAAACAACAACATGTGGATTGTGATGGAACATTTCAGTCATCAACCTTTGAAATACGGCGGCAGCCGAAGCAAGACCAAAGGGAAGGCGACAAAATTGAAATACACCATCTGGGGTGACAAAGGCTGTGAGATGTCGGGACTGAGGATGTAGTTCGACTTGATGATAGGCAGCCTTTAGATCGAGTTTGGTATACCATGAAGAGGAACCCACTTTGGCGATAAGGTCTTCAATGCGCGGCAGGGGAAAACCGTCAACCCAAATGGCTTCGTTAAGGCTCCTCAAGTCGACACACATCCTCAAGTCCCCAGACCTCTTCTTGGCTAAAACAATGGGTGAAAGCCAAAGGGTGGACTCAACTTTTTCGATTATGCCTTGGTCACATAACGATTGTAAATGTTTAGAAAGATCGCCTCTGATGCTTAAGGGAACATTTCGCAGCCTATGCTTGATGGGTACAGCATCTTCCTTGACTTTGATGAAATGTTGGAAGTTTGTGATCTTGCCTAGACGGTCTTCAAAAATGTTTCTGTACTTTTGTTCCCACAGAGTAATCGATTGGGTACCAGAGAGAGTTAATGTTTTTAGTGGGGGTGGAGTGATTAATGTTAGCTTGATGATCAATAAAAACTGGATTAGGTAAACCAGGTTTGATAGTGAGACCAAACTCAGCCTGATGGATAAGACCGAGAACATTGATCCCACGTCTAGCTACATACACTTTTCCATTGATAACTACCCCAAAGACACTTATTTTAGCCCAGAAGTAGCCTAGTAAATCAATCCTACTACCTTCAAAAGCTACAGTGAGTATGTCAGGAGGTAGTAAACTCTTGGTAGACCAAAATTTCAGATACCTATCATGAGACACAATAGTAATGCGCGCTCCTGTATCAACAAGGAGTTGAATATGGTTGGTTTCAATAGTAACTTCGACTTCGGGATCAGGAATATGTTGCGTAATACATTTCTCTGAATAATTTTGGACTACAACAACATACTCCTGATTAGTGACATCATCACCAAATTGTTCATTAAATTGATCATCGTAATCATTAAGTACACATCTTACTCCTCTTCTTTTTCCCCCCAAACAAACTTTTTCAAAATGACCCATTTTTCCACATTGACCACACTGTTGATTAATAGCGGGACAGTTTCTGAAAGAAGAAACATGCATAGAAGATCCACACCTATAACAACTTATTCTATAGTTAAACTGTCTAGTAGGTGTAAATGTTTTTCCACCTCTATACGGTCTGAAGTTTCTTCCACCCCTAGGTATAGTAAACCCTCTGGAGGTATTAGGGAGAGAAGGAGTAGAAAAAGGAGACTTAGCAGTAACAGCACCGGAAATGGTAGAATTGGATAAAGCAGACTCAAGTTGTTTTGCATCATCCATGGAGCTTTCAATGCTCTTAGCAATGTCGACAGCTTCGTCCAGAGTGGGATTTTTGCAGGTAAGTAATCTTTCCTGGACTTTTTGCAATAGCATCGTGCAACAAGTTGATCCCTTACAAGTTGGGATGTAAAGTTATCAAATTCACATTTTGCAGCAAGTACTTTTAGCGCGGTTTATGCTTTCATTCAGTTTCTGTGTTCTAGTAAAAAATTTGTATCTGTGTACTACAATGTTTTTTGTTTTGGTAAAATACTTATCTAACTGTATAACAGCTGTATCGAACTCGTCGGGCTCTTCACCTTCGGGTGGTTCATAAGGAGGTAGGTGATCAAAGACATTTTGTCCCTCAACTCCCAGATGATAATACATCAAGTTTTTCTTTCTCTCAGGTCTGTATCTTTGACCCTCGATTGCACCCAAATATGCTTTAAAGGATCTGATCCATAACTTCCATTCAAGTTGTGGCTCTCCAGGTTCCTGTAGAAAAGGTACAGGAGGTGTGACACTGCATGTTTGTAAATGATGAGGTAAAATAGGTAAAAAGAGAAAGAGAGAGAAAGAAGAAGAAAAGGAAAGAAAGAAAAAAAAAAATAGGAAGAGCAAAAGAATGTATAAGAATGATAAGTGATAAAGCAAGAAAAACCAGAATATGATATAACCCGTGGGATACTATAATGATAAGTGTACTGAAGCAAAATAAATAGTGATGCAGTTCATAATTTAGCCACAGGATGGCAGTAGAAAGCTACCATTGTACACCTTCAAAATGCTGTGTGTATCAGCGAAGTGATGCAAATTTCTTTTTAATTACCCACTGACACACCAATGCTGTGTGTATCAGCGTGAAATGTTGATACTCAGAAGAAGCTGTGCGTGTCAGCGCAGTGAAAATAACAATAGTCACTGGTTGGTATGCTTCAGCTTGGTACTATTCACTTGCGCACATTCATCCTCCTCTTCCAACATTTGCGCATGAAAAGGAAACTGCTCGCGCTCCACTCATTGTTTGTTTATTCCAGGAGTGAGTGGATAGTAGTGTTGAGGGAGTTTACCAATAACGAGCAGTAATGAAACTTGGCTTCGTTGTAGGAAACGGGTAGTTTCCTGTTGTTCCGTAATGCGTTACCACGGAAACTACAATGCTGAAGGAACGGAGCTACAAAATGGCTTCCTGATGTGACGTTTTGCGTTTCTTTACGTTGCGTGTTGATGCGCTGTGGGCTCTACTTCGGCCAGACGCTAGTATCTGGGCAACAGGGGAAATTTGCTGACGTGTGGCGTGACACCAAGCTGCCAGAAGGAACGCGCTGATTCCCCGCTAGGGCATACGGAGATTCCACGACGTCATCAGTGTGGAAAAGGCAGCGCCGGCGAAGGATCACTCTGCACCCCAACGGTAAGGTAGGTGTGAAAGATACTTAACGCGCGAGACAGGCAGCGGAGGCTAGCAATAAGGCGGAAATGTCACTTGGCATCAGACAGTTAACCCCTTTTTAAACAGTTTTCCTAGGTGCTCCCTCTTACGCACAAAGACAGCAGGTAGAAACGCGGTATACTGGTATAAACACAGTATAATTCAAAAGGGCACGGCTCTCGGTCCCAATTTCTCTGTCCCAATTTTTCCGAACGTGGTGTGCCTTGGAGAAGAGATTAAAAAGAAAAATGTACTCACTGTTGAGCCACTAAGATACACGCTGAAAGTACCTCTGGTCACGTGGCAGTTGGCAGTGAAAGTCCATATGTGCAATCCTTAGTCAAGCAGGGCAGAGTGAGTCGCATCCCATCTTCTGTCGCCAGTGAAATAATGAAGAACAACGCTGTGTAGTTCTAAGCTGTGGATTTATTGGGGAGTACAGAGAGCCGTCCCTAGTACATCTCAGGCACAGATAGCAACTGCCAGAGCGTCCAGGGAATGTTGGGCACAACACTCCAGGTGACATCACGGAATGCTCACAGGCCTCTGACATAATCACATCACCACACAACCTCACCATCACTGGAGGTTAATGCCAGTGTATTTAACCTGAACGCATAATCCTACCCTTATCCCTTAAACTTATACTAAACCTCTCCATATCCCTTTTGAAGCATCTTTAAATAATGTAATACATTATCTCTTGGTTAACTAATCCTGGCGTAAATACTTTTGACTGTATGTTCTTTTCCGTGAATCACTGTGTAGTGTTTTCTCCTCGCGCGCGTGCCAACGGGCAGCGCGAGACAGCATACAGAACACTGACCTCGCGCGAGGGGCGCACGAGGAGAAAACACTACACACTGCATTGTACATTTTCACTTCAGTGGTTTCTCTAGAATGCTATTTATCTGTAACAACTTCTTTCTGGAGGTTTATCTGTAAAAGCATTTCCATGTGCAATGACGTACCGCCAGGAGAGATCCTATGTAGTTCTGTGCGAATTTTAGCAAGCACCCAACGTAAGAGATGATGCTGGAATCCAAATAAGCAATTAGACTTAGACAAAACTATGGAGAGAATATCTTGGATAGTCCTAGTCCTAGCACAGAGAATACTTCTAGCTTCCTTTGGCTGCTGCAAGCTCTTACCTGTGAGATTCATGATGAGTCTCCTATATGCAATTCTCCTGCTCCTTGGCTCCTTAGTCATTGGCTGAGACATTGCATGGTGGGCTGTCACAAAGCACACGTTGCTAACAATGTCACTCGAAAGGGAATCGCACTGGAAGGGGCATTGCAGAAGTAGGGCAATGCATAAGGCAATTTATGACCGATGCCATATGATGCGTGCATTTCATCACTGTTGGCGGGGATAATTATTTTATGGGCTGTTGATATTTAATGGAAAAATTTACTTTATGAATGCATTTCATGTCTGATTGTGTCATGTGGTATTTATCTGCTATTAATAAGTCATGGGCATTTCATGAACTAATGGACTTTTATGGATGTTCCATTCCCTTGGCACTGTTTGGAACTTGTAGCACATCTTGTTATGTTGGATCTACTTTCCATTATTGCACCTTCAGGAATTTGATGGAAATTCAATGGTCTGTTGCCATTTCATGCAAGTAAATTATGGTTATAAAATCTTTGAGACATTTAATTTTTCATGGTCTGATGCATGTGTTGTTGACATCCCATGGTCGGTGTCCTTGCGTCATTTCATAAACTGGTTACATTGTATGGGATTTTGCATGTCTAATGACAACTTTTGGAAGCATTTCGTGGCAGATGTGTTAAGAATCTGAATTTATTTGGAACAAATTCAGATGTTTTCGGTATAATATATTTTGTGAAAGGGTTTTAAAATAATGGCATTACTGTTTTGTCTGGGGATTTCATTTAGAGGTGATTTCCTGGAAGGTTTCATGGCTTAAAGAGGAATCTTATATTTTCAAACAGTACAGAATTATTAGGAGGCAGAGGGGACTGGAAACGAGTCAGGCAAAAGTTAGACAGGTGCCTTTGCCAGAATTGCACTTGCTTTGGGATGAACTCTGTCTTAGTTCCATCAACTGAAATTTAGCCTTCTGTGGGAATTCGACCCCAAGCAGAGTCAACTTCTCTCCAGTCTAATTTTTAACTTGTT
This sequence comes from Calotriton arnoldi, assembly GCA_963921515.1. Lineage (NCBI taxonomy): Eukaryota > Metazoa > Chordata > Amphibia > Caudata > Salamandridae > Calotriton > Calotriton arnoldi. The sequence goes on from CAWUFW010000786.1 coordinate 418,644, forward strand.
CGAAGCCAAAAAACACAGCCGGTGTCCACATCTCCCAACATAGCAGCCAAGGAATTGAATCATATGTTCCAAAAACTGCATCCGAGCGTGGGGAAATATTTCTTCATTGGTGTGCACCTTACACGCCATTCAGGAAAGAGGTGGAAATGCCTGATGAGACCATGGATGCTCAAGAGCCTGATTCAATTTCCGGTTCACCCCAAGTTTCCTAGTAACTTATGTTTGCAGGTGACCGCCCTTTGAAAACGCTTCTGAACAGTGCAAATGCCAGCGAAAGAGAATTCACAGACTTGCAAGTACATAAATGTCTGTGTTTATGTCATGATTCCGCTTTTACATCACGTTGATGTAACTGTTGTACTTTTTCTTTTCTGTTCTAATTATACATTTTACCATTTGTTTTGATTTTGTTTGCATATGTAAGCCATTTGTCCCTATTGGGCAAGTAAGTCTCATCATTTTAGTTCATGTTTTGTCTACATTTTGGAATTTAGAGGGTAGACATTTTAAAAACACACCTTTTCTTTCCTGAGTAAGCAAATAAAGTTTGTTCACTATTGACAATTTTTCCACAAATAACATTATTTTGTTATATAGGAGAGGACTGAATGACGTAGAAATGCGACCTAAAAGGCAAAGGGGCACATGCATCAAGGTAACCATTTGCGATTACCAAATAGTGAATTTTAAGTATTCGCTATTTGGTAATCGCAAATGCCTATGCATGAAGGATTCGCAAATAATTTTGCGAATCTTTAACATTCCCTTATAGCGATCCGCAAATTGTGAATCGCTATTAGGGAATGCATTCCCATTCATCCCTATGGGCCCACAGGCCCATAGGAATGAATGGGAATGCATTCGCAATTTGCGATTACCAAATTGGTAATCGCAAATTGAGAATGCACATCCAAGGGTGCCTGGGGGCCTAAGGCCCCACTGAAGCACCCCCAAAAAAGGTAAGTTTGCACATGTGTAGCACACACATGCCCTAAGGGCATGTGTGTGCTTCATAGCGCACTGAAAAATGCATTTTTTGTGCATTTTTCCATGTATGCACAAATTACCATCAACTTGAAGTTGATGGTAATTAGCGTTTACTAAATGCACAGTCGCATTTAGGAAATGCTACATGTATCTCAAATTAGGAAATCGCAAATTGCGATTCCCTAAATGCATTTGCAATTTAGGTAATTGCAAAAAATTGCGATTACCTATATTGCGAATGCTATAAGGTACATGCATCGGAAAAGGCATTTTTCCAGTCGCAAAAGGGCCGATTCTGCGAATTGGTCCGTTTGCGACTGGTAACATGCTTGATGCATGTGCCCCAAAGTTCTCTAAAACCTTGTTTTCATATAACCTTTCCTGAAAAATCTTCTAAATTCCACACACCTCCTCAAGGCGCTAGTAACTGCCTGGTATCAGATACCACTACACTATCTTCAACCAGTGGGTGTTGAAATGACAACTGTCAGGATATATCTTTTTCACACGTGATCTTGAGTTGTTTGCTAATATCTTTAAAGTAAACTATCTTCTCTTGAGCCATTGTCACCTCAGTAACAGACACACCTGGCACTTGGAAATATGTCCTGCCGCTTAATAGGAACAGTCGGCTATTCTAATTTAACTGCTAGATCTGACCTTGGTCACCTCCCTGTCCACTGAATATCCTAATAAGTATATCAACTTCCTTATCAAGGAGGACTCCCACAGCCCATAAGTGTCATTAAAGTGCCTGCCTGATGCATACCCATAGGCTATGTTCACAGTGGACCACAGCTGTATGCAGAACAATTATGAGATACAATCTTCTGCAACAGTAAGAATTAGGTCTTCATTTAGAGTTTGGCAGAACACGAGAACTGCTGTAAACTGGCAGTGCTCCTGCCTTGTCAAACTTGTGGTACCCACACTCTATTGAGCATCATGGGAAGCACTGAGTTTACACCGACAGAGGCTCAGCGGGCTCTGCCATCAAAAACCCTTGATCTGGTGGGCCATCTGCCACAGGGCCACCAGAGTACACTGGTGCTTAACCTGCCCTATTTTGGGTAGGGCGACGGGCACTCATGTCCCTCCCAGGGACTGCCATACAAACAATGCACACTAGAGTTGTTTTTTTTATTTTTACAAAAATCTTTGCTCAGCAGGTCCTACTCAGCTTAGTTTAGCGCTATCAGTGGCGCTACTTCAGCTGCCAACCTTCAGGTTCTAAATTAGCTGGTTAGACTAGATTAGGTGATGGGTCATGAGGAAGCCTAAAAACAGTAAAGATTGGGTAAGTGTCATCTGGTGGCTTGTGTGAGATGTTGACACTACCACATCTTGTTTTCCTTCTCTGGACAGTCTTGCTTGTTTTAGACATTCATAAACAGCTCGCAGAGCTGTCTGCCCCTTAGGATACATGCTGCCATGATGCCAAGGTGGCTCAGTATGTGAACTCTCAGTGCTACCTTTTGCAGTGGTCTGATGATGGTCAAGCAATTGATTCCTGACAATCCCACTTTATGTATGTATGCATTCCCTCGATGTCTTCTTGCAATCCATCAATACTTGTTTTTTTACTGTATGCCTGTGTCACCTAGATCCTCTTCGTGTGGAGGGCCCTGATCAAAATGTCTTCCTCTTAGACATCAATATATACTATCAGATTCACTGGATTTACCACAGCTTTGAATTGTGATGTATTCTTATATGTCTCACAGTTCTGTTTTATGTTTAGCCCTGCCATAAATACACATCTTACAAGTAGTGACTAATGCATATGAGAATCTCCCATGAACTTTGCACTTGGTGTACACACTGACTCACATATATGGCAGATGCTGGATTTCACTGACAGTTCCAATAGTATTCAAAGTCAAAATACTAGGATGGATTGACCTCCTTCACCTGACATTATGTTACTAGCACATTTAGCGCTATTCTCTTTTCTGTATTGCCCAACAGTGCTTCTGAGGTCTGTGCATTCTTTACACTTGTGGGACTCTCCTTGGCCAGAGTAAAAGTGACGTGAGTCGTTGTGTTTGGTTAGAGAAGGAAATGTCTCTCCTGTGTACTTGTTTAATAAATACTGTTTTGTGTTGGACAGCAGCTGGCTGGGATGGGTATGATCATGTCTCAGATGTTTTTCATTCATCTTCTGCATGGATGTGTGTGCTGAAGGGTATGACGTAAGAGGAGTTCCATGCCTGTCTGCATCCTGCTGTTCCAGTTTTACTCATCTGTCTACCTGCCTTGCAGGTACCATCTTGAGACAAGAACCGTGAAAAAATAGTCTATGACCAGAGATTTAATCAAAGCTATGGCCACTGAAACTTTGTGCATGTGCCAGTCATTGATATCTTTAACTGAATGGAGTATAATCATGTCAACTGAAATCCTCTTCACCACAGCAAATGTGGGGAACACACACTGTATGTAAATGGAGGCTTGAGTTAGGATGTGAAGTTCAACCATTTGGCTTGGTTTTTCTCAGAATAAAAAGGCTGGGAGAAATGTTATTCTTTTAATTTGGCACAGAATCCTTTGAGACAAAAATCAACAGCGAGATCATGCAGCTATCCAATATTGCTGAAAGAAAGTTCACTTGTTATCAGAAATGTGTTCATAAGGCAAGCAGTTGCATAGTCATATCCACTTCCTTTGTAGATGATACTTGTTATCCTCTAGCTGTGTTTAAAAGTGAAACATGAAAATGTTCCTGAGTTATATATTGCTCGGTACTATAATTTTACCACAAATAGCAGGGGGGGTTATTAAAGTATATCTCTAAAAAATGTATTTCTAGGCAAGGTACCTTTTTGGAAAAGTTTGCCACAGATTGCAAGACTATTTTTTGTCTTTCTTCAAACACAATGACTTCAAACCATACACTTAAGGGATGGAATATGTAAACAGTGTCTAATTAATTTATTTTTGAGTACATTTATTTCTGTGCATATCCATAAATCATGCCATGCATTCAGCGGTCACAGACCAGAATTGTAAGTTATGGAATTTATGGAAGAGATGAAGCCTGATGAACCACATGTGTTTAACTACACTTTGTAATAATGTTAAATTTGCTATTTCCATTTGACTTTAATGGCCCCTTCTCTTATGTCAATGCTGTGTTCTACTCAGCCCGTTAAATAAATCATTTATACTGATAAAATTGCTGTTGTCTATGATATGGATCCTAACATAGGGCTTGGGGAGGTGGACCTCAGGAGGTCATTGATAGAAAACTGCCTTTACTAGCTGTATCACAATAGGTGACAATGGTTTCTCCAACAAGACTATCGCTCTACTGAGATAAAGTTTGAGGTTGCTTCTGGATAATAAGGGGACTATTTGTTTATTGATCTTGAATGAGTTTGTTTGTCACAATTGTAGTGAATGCTCTTTTCCTATAAGTCTGAGGGCTTAGCAAACAGTGCAGCACTTCTACGCGTTCCAAAATGCAGCTTGACAGTCAGCCGCGACCCGTGCAGGTAAGAGCAGTGGGGCGGTGGGCCTGGGTGGGGGGGGATTTCGACAGACGACGAAGAGGGAAAATGTAATATTTATTTAATTTTCCCTCGTGGTCGTCTGTTGAATCCCACCCAACCGGCCCCAAAGCTCTTACCTGCACGGGCTGCGGCTATTGACAGTTCCTATTTCAATTATAAGAATACAAACTATCAATGTCATAACTGTGGAGTCTCCAGTTCCTCACAGACCATAACCCCTCAAACTCTGTCAGGCACTTACCGATCTCTTGTCGGCCTCCAGCCCTTGATGTCCCTGCAGGCATGCCGTCAGCTTCTTGTGGGTGCTGTGGGTGACTTGCTTGACGAGCTCCAACCGTTTCTCTACCTGTTAAGAGTAAAAACATCCACTCGTCATCACAGCAATATCTTATGAAGTGACCAGAGCACCCCAATTGTCAAGTACTAGAAACAGTATCTGAATTTCCAAGGCAGTTTTACTTTACTCATCCTCACAAACAGAAATTTGCACTACTCTGTCCGTGAAACTCAAGCCCCTGCTTACAAAGCTCCAGACCGCAGAACTAACCATTGAATTATTTGAGGCTGTAAAATGAAAAGATTGCACAAAATGTTGCCATTTGTGCAAATACCACTTGACAGCAGTATTTAAGTATTTTTTGCTCAGGAACAATTCACAGTAATAAAGAAATACAACATGAAAGAACTCGCACTCTGTACGCATGTTGGGATTGGCACAATCAAAACATAGAGGCACTATGCCCTGTCGGGTATAGAAGCGTGGATTTTCCACATCCCCTTTGTAGAGGGGGTGGTTTAGCAGTACTTTTTAGATGTTCTCTATCTGTAAAACAACTACAACTGAGGGATTTCGCTAAGGCTGAGTTTTTAGGCTTCTCAATTAGCCTTTCTGCAACATGCTCCATTGCAGGTCTACTATGTACATATGTGGACTTTGCACAATCTCTTGCCAATTATATTGCCCGTTAATGATGTGTCATATAGCCTTTTCATGCTAGGAGAATTTAACATCTGGGATGATGACCCTTACAATCCTGCTATCTCACATTTAGTACATTTTTAGCAGCCTTAGGTCTTCAGCGATTAGGTACAGGACCCACCCATGAACATGGACATACACATGACTTGATCTTTGCCCAAGAACACTTGACTTCAATGCTAGATGTCATACCTGAAGTCAGACCATTTTCTTATTGCGTTTAGTATTCGGGCAACTGACAATTCCCTGATTCATGGTCATAAAAATACATTATCCAGCTAGCCTAGTGAACCCCTGGGCTAAACCATCTCAAGTAGCTCTCTGGGAATTTTTAGCACTGTCCCCTTTTCTTGTACATCCTGACGGTTCTGTGGCAGAGGAGTTCGACAACTCAAATAAAACATGGATAATCAGGACAGTAGATACTGTTTTACTACTTGAAAAATGGTTCCTCTACTTCGCCCTTCAGAGCCTTGGTATAATGATTCTCTAAAGGATGCTAACTAAGCTTGGGTGCAAAAAGATGGAACAAGCTTGGTGTGCTAACTGTTCCATGAACTTAAAACATGAACTCAAAGTGGCCTTGAAAAAATATAAAAGCTGATTAGAACTACCAAAGCACAGTTCTTCGCAAAAGAAAATTTGGAAGCACCCAACCTTGCAAAGATTTTTTTTTCCATTGCACGCTCCCCATCTAATCCTGCTTGCATCTCGCATTTTGTCATAACCAGTCGATTCCTATGTGACAACTTGGCACACTGTTTCGAAAATAAAGTAAAAAATATCATAGCAACTCTTACTCCAAATAAAAATTTACATTCATCATACAGTACCTCTGTTACTGCTCTGAAGAAGGCTAACACGCTGCAAACAAATAATCTTTCAGTAACCTTGGAAGACTTGGAGCTACTGTCAGATGTTGACTGTACAAATATTGCTACCCCAGTTTTATTTGGCTCCCCACCTGACCTGCTTCCACTCGGGTAAGGAGGTTGCTGTCACACCAAATAGTTGCCCCTCTTTCAGCAATATGTAATCTTCCTTTACAAATAGCCACAGTACCACCTGTCTGGAAAAAGGATTCAGGTCTTCCTCTTCTACAAAAAACGCTACTGCGGACCCCAGAGTCCTCAGGCAATTTTAGACCAATCTCACTTTTGCCATTTCTTTGCAAAATTCTGGAAAACTATGTCAGCAAACAGGTTATCTGAATTCTTGGAAGAACTTTCTTTATTGGATGAGACACAATGTGGTTTTCGTCGTCTACATGGGACTGAGTCTGTCCTGCTTACAGTGTTAGATTATCTTCGAATGGCAGTGGAAAGGGGTCATTTGGTAGCCTTAATGCTGCCTGACCTGTCCACTGCCTTCGACACAGTTAACAATGAAATCTAATCTCTGGATTTGCTGAGCTAGGGGTCAGAGGGAAGGCTTGAATTGTGTGTAAATTATATTTGGAGGAAAGAATGCAATACATCTCCTTTCCTTCTGTGCCACCTTCAAAACAGTCGGTCAGGAGGTACCTCAGGGTTCTCTCCTGAATGCAACATTGTTTAATGTCTGCTTCAGACTAGGGGTGGGCGGTAAACTCTGCTTCGCTGGCAGAGTTTACAGAGCTTTGCCCTCTCCACGCTCCGCTTGGAGTGCAGAGTTCGGCAAAAACTCAGTCAACTACCGGAGAGATATTCTTGCGTGCCGCTCACCAACATTAAGTTGGCAAGCTTGAGTAAGAAAAACGAGCGCCAGAACACCTCCTGGTGGGATTCCTCAAAACGGGCGGTCACGGCAAGCCACTACCGCTCGCATTGAGAACGTTGCCGCTCCCTTTGCTAAATCTGCTGCTCAAGTAAAAAATCTACTTGTGCGGCAGAAAGATGCAGCGCCCTCTGGTGCACCGCACGGTGCTGTTCGCGCTGCTATTACAGCGCGGGGCAAGCTTGGGGTGCTAAAAATTAGCGTGAGCAGCGGGAAGGAGCAGAATTCCGCCACTCATAAAACTCCACGGAATCTTGCTGAATTTTTAGCTAACTCCGCGGAAATCCGTGGAGTAAACTCGAGTTCCGCCCACCCCTACCTCAGACCACTGGCACTCCTGATCGGATCTCATGGCATAAAATGTGTTAATCATGCATATGACAAACAACTGATTCCTTATCCTCGATCATTCCTCTCATGAGGAACCGATGACCTTGTTCCATAACTGCATGAGCAACATCTCGAGGTGGCTATGGCCCAACTCACTTAAACTCAACAGCGATAAAACTGAAGTCATATGCTGCTATACAGGGAAACCTATGCACCAACTGCAGACAGATTTTGGCCTACTGAGAAGAACTCTGTTCCAGTGGTGGCGACTTTGGTTCAGAATGTGGGAGTGCATATGGATAGCAACCTTTTGCTTATGAGCCATAGTAACAAACCTTCATCTTCCTACTTTTCGTTAATGCAGATATTACACAATGTTTTACCTTTGCTTCACAGCCAGTTTCTCCCACTAATAGTGCAGAGTGTCATTCTGAGTATACTTGATTAAGGAAATGCACTGTTTCTGGGAGCTCCAACGTACCTTAGTAAATATCTCTTTCCTATCCACTCAGCTGCTACTAAGTTAGCTCTCTCTCTTCCATAAGCTCTACCACCACAGCCAACTTGGATTCTCTTCACTGGCTCCCTGTGCCAAAGCGTGTTCAATCTAAATCTCTTTGTATGGCCCACAGAGCTATCCATCAAGCAGGAATGCGCTCTCTTCAGGATAAACTGGTACACTATATCCCCCGCAGATCACTATGCTCTGCCAACGCTAACCTCTTAAAGGTTCCTAAGTTCAACAAGGCTTAAGCAGACGGCCAAGTTTTTGGGTTGAGACTGCTGAACAGTGGAACAGCTTGGCTCTTACTCTTCAAGCCATGAACCATCGATATATGTTCAGGGCAGCCCTGAACGTATGGGGATCACCCACAGCTGTTTTCCTTACTTTCTTATCATTCAGGATAGTCGGTGCCAGAATGCCTTCTGCAGGTAACAGCAGTGATTTATAAGTTTCTATAATAATTATAAAACATAATAAAATGCCTAATTTGCTGGCATTAACTGGTGTTCTTTGCCTGCATTCTGACTTTGGTGTAAGTGTGAAGTAGGGACGGATATGAAACCCACAGGGACAGTGGTTGTGTTTATTTACTTCTATTGGTTGAGATTATGGGTAACGTTGGGTATAGCCTTTATATACCCAATGAGAAAGGGCATAAACAGCACATTTGTCTATCGTTATGCACTCTTGATTTTGACTCAAGCCTATAACCACAGCAGGGGAAAATAACAATCTAACCCCCGGAACAGAGACCAGAAATGCTTAAATGTAGAGTAAATTATGTAACAGCTTCATTCTGAACCACTGCTGAAGACTCTTAGACTACTTCCTTGAGCAGTTGTTTCTGGTGCTTTCTTTTGAACTTCAGTGGTTCTTTGATCCATAGCTCCAATCTCTTGTTTGCAAATGTTGAACTTGTTGCTAATTTTTGCATTAATTTTTGCCAGGAACTAATTTTTTTTTGCAATGACTGGGCTTCATACTTACTCATGCTAGATACCTGGCTTGTTGTTCCAGTTGGCAAGGCAGCATTATAGTAGGACTTGTGCCAGATGGTTTTTAGTTCAATAGCAAATTTAATATCCGATCGGTTCAGTGACCTTTCGATTGCAAAGATTTGCCTCTTAAATCAAAAGTCACAATCATGCCTTGCTTCTATGTCAGGAACAAGCTGAAGCTCTGCCAAAGTCTCTTAGGGGGAGTCAGCCATAGAGAAGCCCTTCAGGTGCAATACTACAGTCGCCCCTGACCCCCTTACTTGTGACAGTCCTGTTAAGTAGTTCTCAGACCACATTTGACTATGTGAAATATCAGTTTCAATGATAAAGAGGAGTAATTACCTAATGTGTCTGATTTAGGCATCCCAGAATGCATTTCTCATTGTCATATTCTGCAGAAATTGCATATATTTTCTAGAAGAACTGAGGATTGGGTTATTCTGGTTTTGAACCATGGAGGTTATCAACCAGCCATTGATACTGCCTCAAGTTCAGGGATAGCTACTGTCTGTTTGTGGTTATATTGAGTTTACAAGTTGAAAGCAAATGATTTCAGTTGATAACGGGCAACAGGTCAGCAAAACGAAATATGTGCCACATAATTAAAGCACCCAGATCCATCCACTAGCCATAATCATTCCACATCTATGAGTTAAGTGCACAAAAAATGGCAGCTTACCTGCAAAAGGTCATCGCTCAGGACTTCTGTTTTTTCAGCCCTGGGTGGAAACAAAATGTAACAAAAAAACAGTATGAAAAGAATTCACTGTATGACGGAATACAACATTTATAAACTTCTCATACATTGATTGATGTCAGAAATATCATGTTTCACTTTTTCACATTTCGTTTTATTGGCATTGTTTAGCCATAATACCATTTAAAACACAATGCAGAAAATCATGGTCAGGTAAATATACAGAACAAGGATGTATTCTACTGAGGGAGTTCTGGATTGTATCAAAGACAACAGTGAATAATGAATTGACCATTTTTGCTTGGAACCCTGTTGTTGGCCTATGTCATTGCTCTCTTTAATGTCATGAATTATATTTGTTTCCTTTTCACCTTACACACCCTCATGGATAAATAAAGTAAGGAGGGAGGGGAGATTCTGTGAGGCAATAGTAGTGTCTTCAGTATGTATGTATGCATATATGTATGTATGTGGTATTTTTATAGTGCAAACCGAGCCAAAAGGCAGAGAAGCATTTACAGTGTCAAAGACAAACACAAAGTCCACGTGTGACAGGAGAGGCAGCTGGTTTCTGGACAGCTATCGAATTGGGAGGTTGTGTTCAGTCACACACTCATACCCTAGTTAGTCCCGCCTGCTCCAATAACTCCTCTATGCCCACATTTGTATATTTAAAAAGGTAATGGGCCTCCTAATACCCACCCTCACCATTGCCTGAGCTCGTCTTCCCTCTGTAAGCATTGTACATTAGGTTAGGTAGTTTCTGGTATGACCTCAAAGCATCCGACAACAGAAGTTAGAATTTGTTGTTATATGTAATGCATGTTAACTGAATCAAATACAACATACACAATTGCAGATGAGTAGGTATAAGCAACGGGTTGCAAAGTGATATCAAGGATGAGGATAGTGAAGCTTGAGTTGTCCATGGCCTTGAGAGTGAAAAGACCTGTGTGAGAGACTTCTTTCCCCTTATGGGTCTGTGCAGGGGGAGAGGAGTCATGGGGTCACTACACATAGTATATTAAGACACAGAATTGAGGAGTTGTGGGAAACTCTCTGGTTGAGCCTCGCTCTGCTTCTGCCATGCATGCTGTCCACCCTTGTTGGGTTTGTTTGCCTTGGGGAGCCTGCACTGAAGGATAACAGACCTCAATGACTGTTCGCTGGTCTACCCCAAGCTTCTTGTTCATGTACTTGAATAGGCCTACTCACTCCACATACATCTGGGACATAAGGCTTGCTTGTCTAGCTAGTGATTCCCCAAAAGGATACCTTTGTAACTGGCTGGCCTGTATTAGCTATGTCAACAACAAATGTGAGAGCGAGGAGTAAGAGGGGTCACGTCCTTCTCCCCGAGATATAGCCAATAAACAATGTGGACGTACCCAGTACCTGAATAGATGACACTGGGGGCTCACAGTGCAGGAGAACCATCAGGTTCTTTTAAAAGACACCTCACACACCAACCTAGTTGGTGTCATGCTTCATCATTGGGGTCCCAACCAGGCGGCCGAGTGCCGCCCGGTTGTGCTACGACGCCTGATTACAGCGGAGCTGGTGTAATGTGATAGTGTGATGAAGTGTGGTGCTAAATTAAAAATACCTCCGGGAATCCTTGCCTAGATATTCAAAAATTATTTAATAGTGGCGTCCCAGGGTATGGATAAAAACAGGGGGGTAGACAACCATAGGAGTATAATAGTTCGCTGTTGTCAAGAGAGACGGTCTACATGTTTCAGCCCCAGAAATAAATATAGGGGGGGCTTTCTTCAGGACCAGAGGTGAAAACAGTGAATAAAAAGTGAGTGGCAAAAATCAGGCCACGTGTCAACAAATAATCACGGCCCACACGCTAAGGTGGGGAGGAATAAAACGATGGTCGCAATTTGCGGCTCATATGTAGGAACACTCGGTTTTTGAGAAGGCAGCTGATCGGGCCCGGGAGGGTGACCGGTAGTCCCAACACTTGTGGGAGGCGGTGTGCCCTCAATACACCTAAGTCAGGCTCCGTGGGTCCTGGCTGCCCTATATTTATTTCTGGGGCTGAAACATGTAGACCGTCTCTCTTGACAACAGCAAACTATTATACTTCTATGGTTGTCTACCCCCCTGTTTTTATCCATACCCCGGGCCGCCACTATTAAATAATTTTTGGATATCTAGGCAAGGATTCCCGGAGGTATTTTTAATTTAGCACCACACTTCATCACACTATCACATTACACCAGCTCCGCTGTAATCAGGCGTCGTAGCACAACCGGGTGGTACTCGGCCGCCTGGTTGGGACCCCAATGATGAAGCATGACACCAACTAGGTTGGTGTGTGAGGGGTCTTTTAAAAGAACCTGATGGTTCTCCTACACTGTGAGCCCCCAGTGTCATCTATTCAGGTACTGGGTACGTCCACATTGTTTATTGGCCTGCATTAGCGCCACATTTAGAGACCTGTACCCAACAAGATACATTTTACAGAACATTGATCATAAATCCAACAGTGCAGATGCACCATATTGTGGAAACGTGTAATATTTTACGTTAGCATAAGCGACAGCCATTTTGGCTGTGGTGTCTATTTCGTTTCCTTCGTAATTCTTCCATCCTCTGCTGCTCGTCTTTTCACTCTGCTTGTGTTATCTATTTTGGTTGACCTCCTGACATGGCTAAGCAATGTACGTGCTGGGGGTTTGTAGCTGCCAGTGCACCTGGTCTCAGATGTTAACTGTTGGCCATTTACTGCTGCCATAAGCATTCCTGCTCCCCTCCCACTTTGCTGACCACGTAGTCATTCATCTGCCCTTGTTTGCTGATAGCTATTTCTAAACTTGTTCTTTCCATTTCTGTTCACATGCTTACATTGCAACAAAATGGTATAAAAGGGACGATGGTTTGTGAAGTCAGTGTACTACCTCCTGCAGCACTTGAGAGTGTTGTGTGAACGTGGTCCCACTCATGAGTGATTAATAAACTTGTTATTTTATTTCAACTCCAGTGCCGATCTCTTTTTGTTAGTCTTTGGAACCCGTGGACGAGAGGGTGACCCTACACCAGTGTACCCCTAAAAAGGTACATTTCCACAGTTGGCGCCCAGCACGTGGGGCCCCATCAGAGACGCGGCCGTCCGAAGGAGTGGTCTTGACGGAGGATTGAAATATTACTGAAGATGCGCACTGCATGAGGAGACCCTTGTCTTTGCAGGCCAACGTGACTTTTCCAAGTTTCCCGATTTGACCCTCCGGGTAGTGGCCGGTCTCGACTGGGGCTTTCTTTGGCGTAATTCTGCGGTGACCATTAGGTCGACCAGAGATCGGCAGGTGGGAGTTGGAGACTTCTGTTTGGTAAGGTCGCTGAAGCGGCACTCTTGATTTGTTTGGCTTGGTTTGGTTTTTGGAATTCATTCTTTGCAACGATTGAAGGCAGGTAATGTGGAGATTTTTCTCCTCTTGGAATATTTGTTGAGAGTAGTAATATTTTAAATATACTTGGAAAAACATGCCTGTTCTCAGCACACTCCGTAAGTGGTGTTGCTGCTCTTGTGGTACCAAGATTAGTTTGGAACAAAGTCAGCCAGCTCCTCCAGAAGGGACGCCCAATAGAGACATGTATGTCAAATATGGTATTTCTCCCATAATGTACGGTTCATTGTGGAACAAAGAAAGAGTCCAATTTGCAATGGCCAGTTAATGGGTCATTCGATTCTAAAAAGGTTTAATATGTAGAGCAGTGTTTATTTAAAAGAAAAAGTAGACAGGATATGTTTGATTGTGTGCGTATGTGGGAAAAAGAAGTGCGAGAGAGAGCGAAGAGAGCAGAAGCTATAGCAGAAAAAGAACAGCGGAAAACGATATATCAAAAAGCGTTAGAATTAAAAAATAAAGAAATGAAGGAAAAAATAGAAAAAGAAGATAGAGAACGTCGATTTGAGGTAAATGGCCAGTACCCTATTAGGCGCCCTATCTATCCCATACTTAAACCCCAGGATGATTGCATCCTATTAGAACGACCCCCCCACCCCCGTATAAATTTCCCGCTCCAAGTGCCCCTGAGATGGATGCCTCTGACGAGGAGGTCTCTTCCTCAGAGGATAAAGATAAAGACAAGCAAGCTGGGCGACAGACTCGCTCTACTTTGACTAAAGCAGAAAAAGATACATTAAAAACCGCTGCTAGAGAGGAAGCTCGTCGGCATAACACTGCATCGATCCTCATAAATATGGTTCAACCTTGGAAAGATATAGACCAGTTATATTTCGTAGAAAAGTTCTGTTGGGAGGTAATATATGGTTGGCGGCATATTTCTGATGAAACAGAACCAGCTGATTTAAATGTTGATTATAAGCGGTTGGTAGATGGGACTTACCTTTTTTCAGATATACCTGATACAATTAGGCGAATAGTTAAATTACGAAATGAAACATTACGTTTACAAAAGGAACAAGAATTAGCTAGAAAGAGTAAAGTCGTAGAAACAGCTCAATCCCAGGCAGAGACAACAGATGTTCCGACGGAAGGAGACAATTCCGGCAGTAATAAAGTTACTATGAAACCAATGCGTGAAGCCGCACCTTTGTATGTTCCCCCAAAGGGTGCGGGAACAAATGATGATAAAACTTCAGATGATGCAAAGGGATATTTTATATATAATTGGATTTACACTCCTTGGAGCAGAGCAGATGTTATGGCTCTTAAGGCTGCTTTACCTGACTCCCGGAAAAATCCCGCCGCCTTTTATGAGGAGGTGGAAGGAGCCATCAGCTCCTGCACTATGACCTTGCCAGATATTGATATGTTCTTTGGGCTTATACTGCCCCCTGATATGTGGAGAACAATACGTAAAATAGATGACAATGTGGCATATGGTGATACCTGGGAACATTTAGAAGAAATAGATGCGGAAAGGGAGCCTGCGCAGAAACCTCAGAAGGAGATATTAGATCTTCCTAAAGCTATTGTGACTAAGTTGAAGACTCTCATACCCCCTAAGAAAATAGATTGGACTACGTTAGCGTCCTGTAAACAGAAAAAAGATGAGTTAGTTTCTGATTTCTTTTCAAGATTTGAGGAGACATTCCATGATTTTAGTGGTCAGTCATTGGCCGATGATACGGGTAAGCATTTGTTCGTTGACAAATTTGTTGCTAATATGTTACAGGAAATAGCTAGTCGCTTAAAGGCCAGCGAGAGTTCTTGGACCACGTCTTCCCCAGTTTCCCTTTTGACTATGGCCCAATATTATGAGCGACAGGAACAGGAAGAGAAAGGCAGGGAGGATAAGAAGGTTAAAGAATTGAAGACAAAAGTTATGTTGGCTCAAGTATATGGTCCACCATTTAGGGGGGGTGGAAGAGGCGGACGTGCAATGTATACACCTGGAGTGCCCCCTCTCCCTCGAGCAAATTTGTCCCCTGATCAGTGTGCTTATTGTAAAGAGACTGGGCATTGGCGTTCTGAGTGCCCCCTTTTGTGAGGTCAGCAGTACCAGCGGGGAAGGGGAAGTATAAGGGGACGCCCAGGGAATTCAGGAAACAGGGGAGGTACAGGAGCTCGTCCCAGGTTTGAGGCAGTTGAACAAGGACCAAATTACTCTAATACTTTTGATAGACGAAATCAATACCAAATGTCTGATTATTCTGCTGATGCACTTGCAGATTCCGATTACGCATAGGGATGCCTAGGATGGGGTAAGGGACCGGTTGAGGTGCCAGTAGATCAAATGGGTCCTCATGTTGACGCAAATGTCTTGGGATCTACTGATCGGTTTCTGGTTGATACAGGGGCTACCCGTAGTGCTCTGTCTAAAAGATTGGTTCCTAGGGCTCCCCTGTCCGGCACAATGATAACATCGATAGGTTTCGATGGAACACCTACACCTAGCCCGCTTTCTCAGCCACTTGAATTCGGACTTGACAAATTCACTGCAGCATGTCCATTTTTGCTTTCCCCTAACACGCCCGACAACATTGTGGGTATCGATATGCTTAAATATTTTCGTGCTACAATACGTTGTTCTCCGGAAGGTGTGCATGTTATTTTAAATAACAATTATCCAATGGTTGAGAGATCCTGTCTTATCAATGAGGATGCCGCTCTGGCATCCTTACCTAGTGTGAAGAAGGAACACTGTTATTGTTATCATTTCTTGCCTCCCATAATCACAAAGTCTCGCGAAAGAAATTGCAATATTGTAGACAGCAGGTTACCTATTTAGGTCACCTCCTGTCTAAGGAGGGACGTGCACTCACACCAGACCGCATTCAGACCATTCTAGACACTCCTGTACCCCGCACTCAGAAGGATGTCCGTGCACTGATTGGCCTCACTTCTTTTTGTAGGCAGTGGATCCCCAGTTTTTCGCACATTATTAAACCTTTGTTGGCCCTTTTGACTAAAGACACTCCGATGCCCCTCCCATGGACTGCTGAGTGCCAGAGCGCCTTCCAACAGTTACACCAAGCCCTTTGTTCTGCACCAGTATTAGGTACCCCAGACATGTTGATGAGTGACTATTTGTCCCAGTTAACTGACAGCTTGTCTTCTATTTATCAGCAGGTGCGGGAAGCTCTTCCTTCGTGAGCCCTGCTGTGCTGACAGATCATCGCGACATTTTGGTCACCGAGAGAGGACGAGCTGCATCACCTGACGGGCCTGAGGAAGTCTTCCTGGACCACACGATCCCTGGTGCATCTAGATACCTACTTCGATCCAGGAAGAAAGACACTTCATCACAGAAAGAGACTGTTTGAGCTTCTGTCCTGGGTGGTTAAAGACTGACTACAAAGGGGGGTAGCCTTTTAGTGACTACTCGTCTCAACGTTAGTGAAGAAACCAACGCCTGCCCAGGACCTTAGGGCATCATCTATTTTGTTGTTTGCCGATGAAAATGAGCTCGCCTAAGAAGAAGGAGATCGCTGCGACAACGTGCAACGGCTGTACAATCTGCATCCTTGGTCTGACTTTGACTGCTGCCATCATCGCTACTGTAATGTGGGTAGTGGAGGAAGTAATGCCTGGAGCCTCCTTACCTAACATTACTGTTACATCACTTGCTGCAAAAGAGCACCATCATTTTGATTTGCCGCAACATGAACAGGGATACCGGCAAAATCTGAGAAACAATTCATTTCTTCAAATGTTGCATCAGACACACCAGTTAAGCAATGCTACTAACTGTTGGGTTTGTGGCAAGATTCCTCCTCATCAGAACATAAAAGGAATCCTGTTGTCACCGCTGCCATTCTCTCACAATGGCTCATGCCCAGCTTGGTTCAAACTTCTATATGCCTCTAAAGTATTTAATCTCTCAGAAACATGGGATGTGGGTGACCTCAACGCCAAACTGAACAAAGTCTGTTACCCCAACGAAGATGGGGACACACAAGCAAAAGGGACTGCTTTAGAAATGGAAGAATACAGTAAAGGAAGTGCAGCAACAAACTATGTGTATCCAAATTCTAGGTCGGCTAAAGGAAATGGACCCCCTTTTATCTCTGTTGCCATGACCACTGGCCCCCTTTGTGTACAGAGTACAGGCAATGTGCCAGTGGGCCACAGTAACTGTACTACAGTGTTGCAGATGTCTACGAGAGGCCGAAGCAGCTTCCTTGCATCACGTCACACTTATTTTGTTTGTGGAACTAAGGCATACTACTTCCTACCTCCAGGCTGGTCTGGTATTTGTTACATAGCCTTCCTTCTACCACCTGTGTTTTTAGCTCCCCCAACCTACCATCAAGATTTGCAATTGTTCGATCACCATGCTGGTAGTAGGGGAAAAGGTGCAATCAATGTCTCTGTAGTCGACCAAACAGAGACCACATGGGAACAATATACAGACTTTAACAGAGGATTCTTCTTCTTTGTTGGCCCAGTACAGAACAGTAAGCTGGTCCGTCGCCTCACCCGTACAATGGAAGCAGTGATCAATCAGACAAATGCGGCCTTAGGGAACTTGACAGAAGAACAAGCATTGATCCGCATGGTTGCTTTGCAGAATAGACTTGTTCTAGATGTTATTCTGGCTGATCGAGGTGGAGCATGCCGTATCATCGGATCCAGCTGTTGTGCCTTCACACCGGACAATTCACCTTCTGTATATGCGGTCATCTCTAAACTACACAAAATAGCCACTGAAATACATCAAGACTCAGGAACATGGACTTGGGCTGGATGATTCTGGAACATATTTTCTGTATGGTATTGTCGGCCTTATTCATAATTATTGCAATTCTCTTCTCTTGTTGTTTATGTATTCAATGTGGGCCAATGCTCTGTTCCCTCTGTATTTCCACTTGTACTACTTGTTTACCATCTAAAACGAATGTCCAAAATGTAAATGCCCGTTCAGCAATGGAACGAGAAATCTGTGATATGATGCTAATTGACATCCATGATATTTATCATACCCCTTTCAAAGCACAAGAAAATGTCTTAGCTTATGCTAAAAGGGTTGTCTGTGGAAACGTGTAATATTTTACGTTAGCATAAGCGACAGCCATTTTGGCTGTGGTGTCTATTTCGTTTCCTTCGTAATTCTTCCGTCCTCTGCTGCTCGTCTTTTCACTCTGCTTGTGTTATCTATTTTAGTTGACCTCCTGACATGGCTAAGCAATATACGTGCTGGGGGTTTGTAGCTGCCAGTGCACCTGGTCTCAGATGTTAACTGTTGGCCATTTACTGCTGCCATAAGCATTCCTGCTCCCCCTCCCACTTTGCTGACCACGTAGTCATTCATCTGCCCTTGTTTGCTGATAGCTATTTCTAAACTTGTTCTTTCCATTTCTGTTCACATGCTTACATTGCAACAAAATGGTATAAAAGGGACGATGGTTTGTGAAGTCAGTGTACTACCTCCTGCAGCACTTGAGAGCGTTGTGTGGACGTGGTCCCACTCATGAGTGATTAATAAACTTGTTATTTTATTTCAACTCCAGTGCCGATCTCTTTTTGTTAGTCTTTGGAACCCGTGGACGAGAGGGTGACCCTGCACCAGTGTACCCCTAAAAAGGTACATTTCCACATATTGGTGGATTTCACTCACTCATAATAGAAGTCCCCTCCTACCAACATCAAACACTCAATGCAGCACATTAGACAAGGAATTTCACACCCACCCAACATAGATCAGATATTAAATATAGTTAGGTATGAACAAGCTCACCGCAGCATGAGTGTTAATAAACAACAAACACAACCGTGTGCATCCCACAGGGCTGCACTGGGGAGGTCAGAGCCAAGTGAGGGCAACCGTTACTAGAAGTCTCTGTGCACAAAACAATACATTGCACTCGGTAACAACCAACATTCAACAAAATATGTTATACAGAATACTGGGCACAGATATGAAACAGCTCATATATTCCAAATAGTTGTGTATCAAGAAGCTCTGTTCAAACCATAATAAGCAACTGTACAAACCATAATAAAAGGCAATTAGAAACTCCATCCGAACATCTACTAGTCAGAATAATGTACACATGCCCAGCAAAGTTCAGAGGCACCATCAGTGGCGTAACAAAGCTCCCTGCAGCCCCCGCAGGGCGGGGGCAGAGCTCCAGGGTGCCCCCTCAGCACAGTCCCCTGGCCTGAGAGCTCCTGAGCTACTGGGCACCATATAGTTCACACCGAGTTCACATCACCACTCACCTTGTCATGGAGCAATATACCTCTTCACAACAACACATAACACCCACACAACAGCCCACATATATAGATTGATTTAAACCCCAACAAAACATCACAACTTCCTCATATGCATACTCTAAGGTTGGGAATGCATATACCAATCTCTCAGTTGGCACATACTTGATCTGTAAAAATCTGTGGCTGCACACACCAACAACACTAACTATACAGCACACTTTCAACTAAATAAATACATGTAAGATTAACCACATCTACACTACTGTTGACTCTACTCAGACCAAAAGGAGACTCTGGTCTGTGAATTAACCCTTGAGAACGAGGCATGACGGTACCAAAACCTGACAGCACAGTGAGGCGATACCAATGGCAATACAAGCCATCCAAATCCATGGTCACCTTAATATTAAATATCTGGCGTCCTGCTAACCCTTAACATCCTTTTATAGATGTTTTTCCTCATTTCCTTGAAATATAATTAAAAAATACTGTGTCTTGCTAGCCTCCCCAATCACATGCAGGTGCCCCATTTCACAAGTATCCTAAAAGGAGCATTTGCCACTACCATCCTCCTCCATCTACCTCAGATCCTCCCTCCTCTTTCTCCCCTGATCTCACTTATGATTGGAAAGCGGTGTCCAGGCACCACACCTTGTGGGATATGTACAGGGTTGTTGCTGAGTATGAAAAGGATTAGCTCCATCACATGGGTCTATACAGACTAAAGAAGGGCTGCAGAACTGGCTGCCGATGACTCCACAGCACTCATCATTCATTGCTCTGTTGTGGTCTGCAGGTGTGGAACGTTTGTGGGATGGATGAACACCACGTGCCACTCCACAGTTCAGCACAGGCCTAGGAAGCACCAGTGGATTTGGAGTAGGACAGAAGAGTTGCCCATTGCACTACTTCGGGGCATTGTGACACAGGAGTTGTATTTTTTATAGTTATGATGCAACAGTAGGAAAATACTGGTAACAGATGTGCATACTGTGGACAATGGCTTCTTACTGGTCACTAGTTCAGAAGGGAAAAACGCGTATCAGGCCTCTCATAGCATCTATTGCTTTCTGTTTTTTTCAGAAGACAAAGGGAAACATTTCAAGTGCTCGTCCTCTCTGTTAACCATACCATCCTTTCACATTTATTTTTATACTTGTATTATTCATCACTTATTTGATCACAATCCTAGTCTTCTTTGTGGTTTGTTAGAAATAAAGTGATAAGCAGCAGAGCAGATACACCCCTGCATTGCCCGAGCCTTTCTCAAGATATTGTATGGTCAACTGTATCAGAAGCTGTGGAGGGGGCGAGGAATAGATGGACTGTTTTCCCGTTTTGTTTGCGGAATGGAATCAGTCTGTCTTCCCTTATGTTGGCTAAAGTGGACTCTGTGGCCTTCGCAAGCCTGAATCCTCACTATTGGTCATGAGAAGGTTGTTTTGATGGCCATGCTCCTAACGCTGCCTCAGCATATCTCTGTGCAAGAATTTACTGAGATGGGGAAGGTTGAAGACATTTCGATAGTTTACCAGTGTAATCAGGTCTGACTGCACGTTTGTTTTTCAGGAGAGGGCTGATGATGACATGTTTCAAAGGTAAATGGTGTGACCTCAGAATGAAGTGAAGCATTTATAATACTTGTGGTGACTGCTGAGGTAGAGTTAAGGATTATTTGAGGCATGCAGTTGAGCTAGGGTCCATACGTTTGTTTGACTCTTTTGTTTAGACTTCCAGATATAGCATCAGTCAAGATAAAGTGAAAACATACTGTGGAGTGGGTGGCACGATCCTGGAATAGAGGGATTGTTCTCTTGTGTTGGATGTGGAGTTTTGCATCGAAGTTGGATTGGTAAAGAAAATAAAACACACAAAAGCATTGTTTTGAAAAAGCAGGGGGGCAGGGAGATGGAAGCAACACAGGGAAGGTAGTGGAGGGTTGGGACGAACAGCAAAGCGTCACAGGGGAGGGTGACCGGGAACGCCGAAGAAACATGGAAGGTGATGCGAAAGCAACAGTGGGAGGGCGGGGAGGAAAGCAACGTGAGTGGGGAGGAAAGCAACACAGAGGGCATGGGTGGGACAAGCAATGGGGAGAAGCACACGGAGGAGTGCAAGAGGGAGGGGAGAAGCAGAGTGCATTAGGAGAAATGTACATGAGGCAGATAACTAGAAAACATATGCATTCTAATGGAGTGCTTCACACAAAAGAAAAAAGTAGTGCTTGAAAAGCAAGCAGTGGAAGCAGCGATGCCAGGCAATCAAAGAGATTTTAAAGAGATAATGCTTCATCGGAGGTACAAACACAAGATCAACAAGCTAGGACATCAATCAGAAGCAGGTAGATGAGAAGGACAAGGAAAGCCAACCAAAGGTAAGCAAAGGACGGGCTCCCAGCCCCTCTATATTCTTGGTAAGCCTCGCTGTGCCTTTCAACAGGCAGCATATGTGCTGTCTAGTAGGCCCAACCTACAAATGGTACAAGAAGCATGGTAAAAAAAAGTCCTGATGGGAAAATATGTGCTTTTTTGCCAGAGAGTGCCCACACATGCCTGAAATGCAACATACACTTGTTTGATGGACGGGGTGTGAGGAGACCCTGAGAACAGCCATGAGGTATAGTAATCTAACCGAACCTGTGGTGGCCTTCCCAACTGAATTTTAACATTCTCAAAGGTCACTGTGGCCTTTGATCACTTAAAGGTCACAAGCCCCGTACACCCAAAATTAGCATACTAAACCCACATTGCACACACCTGGCCCACACAGGAACTTGCACTGTCATGACTGCGGTATGTGAGGCCACACTAGTGAGGTGAGAATTTAAGTAGCCCTTCTGCCCAAGAAATGCATTGACTCGCACTGTACACAATACGTACAACACATAAGATACACCCTTCTGGGAAAACAAAGATTCTCTAACCGACTGGACCAATTGAAAGGAATTCCTTTATTGCACACCATTCACCGAAACTTTATTTACACAAAAGTAACTCAGTCTCTGAATAAACAAATAATGATTTATTAAACGTGTTAGTAGACTACAAAACTTAGTAGGCAGCAAAACTAAACTTTTTGTGCCATTTCTTGTATGCAGGGTCCAGATATGGTCTGGTTATTATGATGGGCTTGACCCCCCGGTGGGGACCTTTGATATATTTAAGCAGCCTGATGGGGCACACTGCACCAAAAGTGACGGTCCGGCGGTGCAATAGTGCCGCAGGGGCATTGTAAATATGCCCATATGTGTTGTGAGAGTGCACTATTTTGGCCCATTTCTTGTTGCAGTTGTCAATCAATGCTGTTTTACAACAGCAAAAAAAACAAATTTCTGCATTGCGGCCACATCGGCAAAATACAAATGTTGCCTTTTGTAACCTCAAGTCAGAAGTGATTGCCACAAAAACATGAACCTTTTAATGTTATCC
Source organism: Calotriton arnoldi (assembly GCA_963921515.1). Classification (NCBI taxonomy): domain Eukaryota; kingdom Metazoa; phylum Chordata; class Amphibia; order Caudata; family Salamandridae; genus Calotriton; species Calotriton arnoldi. Next base: position 441,473 of record CAWUFW010000786.1, read on the forward strand.
CGGGGATTAGACATAACAAAAACAGGGGAAAATATCAATAAAGAACTATGGGTCCTAATGTACAAAATAATTTGTCTGAACCCTTTTAATTCAGAACAATTAAAGTGCCACAACTCAGTTTCTGGTAAACCGATGGCCTATGGGCTGCATCAATCGGAATCAGGGTACCTTAAATTCAGTGCTGCTGAGCTTATGTATCATAAGCCCTGACCTGGCCTTTTATCACAAAAAAAGTGAAAATCACCACAAAACATTTATATTATCCTGCAAAGTGCATCAAATACTTAATACAATGAGTGGTAATACCGAATAATCAATTGTGAGTTAATAGAAGAATTGTTAACAACCATTTTATATACTGAAATACAAAAAGATAAAGAAAAGAAAATATATCGACAGCCCTAATTACAGTAGTGCAATAGAAATGAATTGCCCCCACCCATCATTCGCATTGAACAAACGTATAGATACCCACGGGACTGGTCAGCCTCCTCAAAACGCCCACACCACGCCGATATGGCACATCTAAGAGCTCCACAGTGCCAGGCAGGCACATCAGAGAGCTACAGCAGCTGCTGTCAGACCAGTGGCGTAGCAAGGTCAGGTGGTACACGGTGCGGAACATTTCTTGTCACCCCCGCCCACATTGAAATTTTAAAATAAGGAAAAAAAGATAGTTACACATATTTTTGCCATTTTGTCACCCCTCTCAGTGCCATTTTGTCACCCCCCTCAGTGCCATTTTGTCACCCCCCTCAGTGATGACACCCGGGGCGGCCCGCACCCAATGCACCCCTCTTCCTACGCCACTGTGTCAGACACTTCAGAGATCCATGCCATGCCTGTGAGACACATCACAGAGCCCCACTTAGGGCTGGTCAGAAAGATCTAAGAGCCCCCACCGTGCCAGTCCGTCACACCAGACAGCACAAGAGGCCAGTCAGACCCCTCAGATGCGTCACCTTGTAAATATGGAGCAAATAAAGGGCCGCCGCTGCGTAAAAATAAAATGACGCGGCACAAGCTCCTTGTCAATATGCCCCAGAATCTCTAAAGGTCCCTGTTTGTTTTAGCACACGAGAGACAAAGCTTTTTCTGCACCAGAGTGGGATAATTGTGGGTGCAGGACCACGTGAGCACATCCTTTACCACTGATTGACAGATGTCAGTCAGCTGCTGGGTAATCGAACGAAGAGTACCGCACAGCGCATTCCTTCAGCAGACAGTGGTGCTGGTTGCTCACACCTTCTTGCTGGGTAAGCACAGCAGACATCAGAGCTGATGTAAGAGGCTATTTATACTCAGGTGGAGGGAGGGCTGTCTCCCTGCCCTTCACCAAGGCAGCCACCTACACAGCGTGAAGAAGCAGGGCTTTCACCACCTGCTGAAAGAGGGGGGCACACGCTAGCAGCCACTACTGATGGGAGGGGTCGGGAGAACTGTATGCTGTGTAGAAGTGGGTTGGTATGCATCTCGGTATCCATGAATGTGAGTCATCTTCCCCCTGACCCACAGTGTAATCTTAGACTGGTCAAAGCCCTCACTGACATCCACAGCGTTGCTTTCTGCATTGATCCTGGCTTGTCGAGGCAATATTCCGGTAGTGCCCATTTAAATGTATTTATTTATTTATTGATGTTATTTTTTATGGTGCAGACATGGGCCATAGGCATCAGAGTGCTTTACAAGAGAACAGTTACCAATCACACCAGGAGTACATTAGAGATACAATCGTGCATCGAGAGTAAGCGGGAGAAAAGCTGTACATGATTGCAGTTCCTAAACAACCAGCGCAGGAGTACAATGAGATAAAACATCGGAAAAATGAAAGCAGATATCCAAGAGCGAGTGGGAGCAAAAGGGGTTTAACCTAAGTCTCTTTGAAAGGGAGAGCTTTGAGTCATTTTTAGAAGCTAGCATGGCATGTGTCATAGGTAGGGTCGGATGAAAGGAGTTTCAAATTCTGCGGCACTTCTGGAGAATGACTGGTTCATGAATCACTTGCGTTTGGAGGTGGGGAGCTCCAGGAAGAGGGATTGAGCATTTCTTGCCTATTTAGTGGCCAAAAAGTTCAAGTTTACAGCTAGGTATGCTGGTGAAGAGGAGTGCAGTGCCTTGTGTGTGGTGCAGGCAGTTTTAAACTGGGCCCTTGAAGGGTTAGCAGGTTGGGAGTGACGTGGCCAAGTTTCTTGTGACCGGTAACAAAGCGGAGAGCAACATGTAGAATTTCCCTGAGTGGACCCAAGTGAACTTTGAGGATGCCTGAAAGGAGGAAGATCCCCTAGTAAAGTCTAGAAAGAACCAACGCTTGTACAACTGATTTTAGGTCCTGTTCTTGGATGAGCTACCTGAATTCCCAGAGGAGCCTTAGTTGGAACCGGGTGTTCTTGGACATTGTTTCAAAGTGACTCTCTAGGTTGAGTCAGCTGTTGAGAGTAAAGTCAAGTGACTTGCCATTCTGAACAATGGAGGGTTGGCACTTCAAGGCAATGAGGAATTTCATTAAATCTTGTACAGACAGATTGACTTTCTTCAGAGGTATCAGAAGGAATTCAGTTTTCGGAGGGTTTAGTTTAAAGTGGTAATTTGGCATCCATGATCGAACACTTATCAAGGTGTTCGACAGGAGGGTGATGTTGTGCATAGGATGCGACCTTAAGGTAGATATCACTCCCAGTGTGTTGCTAAGGTGTGCCTCAGGTTTTGGAAACGCTGTGAAGCAGCTTTAAGGAAGCATGCAAGACTGAGAAACAAAATTCAGTTAACACAACACAACAGTTGCACAACTTACTTTTCTTTTCGGCTCCCTTTCCCCCAAAAAGTGATCTGCGCCTCGGCAGTCAAGGCTGGAATTGAAAGTGAAGGCGCCTAACGTAAACAAGGGGTGTGGTTATTTCGACAGCCTCTCTTGTTCCCCTCTAGACTATGTGCAGTGATCCCAAAAAGAAAGCCCACATCCCATATGAAGACACGTGTTGAAGGGGTGAGAGAACACAAATTATCTGTGCTTGTAGTAAATACATTAAAGAGTCACAGAACTTTGCCATTTTTTACCGCATTCTTGTTCTTCTGCCAGTCTTTTACTAGTTATCTTCCTTTATGCCACACTGACATGTGACTGACCCCCACAGGCCTTCAGCAGGTAAAGCGTGCCAAGGAATTTGCCATACCTCAGGCACTTTTAAGTGACTTGCGAAGATACGTGTAGCACCCAAACAGCAGCAAAAGATAAAATAAGATGCCATATATGCATGAACATCCAATATGCACACTGGCTCTCATCCTTTGAGAGAACTAGTGATGTGTGGGGTAATGCCAGCTGGCAAGGCCAGTGTGTGCCCAGATTAAATACAAGCTGGGCATACTGGTTTCTACCGTGCTACTGATTTGCTACGACCCGCTTCCCTGTGAATAGGGCTTTTCTTGTACCCTACTGGGCCTGAACTCACCAAGACAAAATATACTCTAAAAATGGGAGCATGCACACTGGTAGCGTACCCTCATACAACTCAATATTGGCAAGACAAATTGAAACACTGCACCATGCACGCTAAGTGAAAACTGAACACGCCATGTGATTTTCTTCCCTCTTTCACTGCATAAGAACTCACTTTACCCCATTAGAGACAGGTGACGAGTGTCCGGTCATATGAGTGAGTACCCTTCTTTGTGCGCCCGCAGATAAAATGAGGAACCTTAATACTGGAACTCCCAGTCACAGAGGTTCAGCCCTTCATTTACCTGACACCAAGTGGTTTAAACAAGTTAATGTAGTGAAGAGGATCATCAGTTGTTTTTTGTTTTCAGAGCTTATCAACCAACAGCAGAGCCTTCCAGAAAGCAAAAGAACAGATTTGACTGTCATCTATCTATCTATCTATCTATCTATCTATCTATCTATCTATCTATCTAATCTATCTATCCAAACACACTAAAAAGGTCTCTCCATGCGGTAGACTGAGAGAATGAGACGGGACCATATTCTCCAATGAGTGTTACCGCATGGAAAGTCCAATTTGTAGAGACATGCTAAATTGTATATTTTGGGTGAAATTTTATGAAATTATGTGGTTTGAGAGGTATTTTCAATGTTCTCTTTTTTATATGATGGCATACTTCACCTAACAAAGTCATGTAAGAAACCAGCTGGAGACTGATTTGAGCAGAAAATGTCCACATTCGGTCAAGCCAAATCAAACTAAACCAAATCAAACCTCTGAGGTAAGAGCTTTATAAAAAATCAGTGGTAAAGCCAATAGGATAGACATTTGGGTGGTGTATGGGTTGGGCATGTACACAACCTGCAAATGGTAAACTTATTGGCTTTGCCTAAGCCGTTTGCCCAGAAGCAATGGACAGCAAACACAAAGTATGGATGCTACAAAAAGGGTTATTTTACTATCATTAGCATCTATTTTTATATGGCATATCTGGAGTACTGTAAAGGTAAAGCCGGCTGTCTTAAGCTCAACACCGACAAGACAGAAGTAGTGATCTTCTGCAAGAACACCTCACCATGAGACTCCAACTGGGGGCCAGCCAAACTCAGAACCACACTCAGCACTCATGCCAAGAACCTCAGAATCACCACTGACAGCAAAGTGGACATGACCACACAAGTCAACTCCATCACTGCATACTGCTCCACAACCGGAAGATGGTGAGGAAGGTCTTCAAATTCTTCACAAGCAACACTAGAAAAACTGTCCCTCAGTCTCTAGTCATCAGTAAGTTGGACTTTGGAAACACCCTCTATGTCGGGATCACCAAGAATCTCACCAGAAGACTACAAACCATCCATAAATTGGCAGCCAGACTCATCCTCAACCTGCCACACAGAACTCATATCACTTCACACCTCATGGAGCTCTACTGGCTCTCGATACACAAACATGCTCATTTCATACTCATTTTTTCTCTATCGTGTGTTTAGGGTTAGGTGTCAGAACAAGAATATCCACAGGGAGGTGCAGAAGAATGAGCATTAAAAATGTGCAAAATGCCCTCCAAGTCATAATTTTGTGGGTATACACCAACATTTCCAATGGATTTCTGCAGCACATTACACACCGAAAACTACTGCAAAAATGTACAAATGAGGTGTGAAACCCCCTCAAATATTCACAGGAAGTGAAGAAGAAGGGGCTCACACAAATGTATATGTTTGAGTGTGCATGCTTTGAAATGTTTCTGAATCCCATAATATTCATATACCTATGCCCCAAAAAAGAAAACCCTCTTTCACTATATATAAAAATATCGTTATTGAGTCCCAGGTTCTTAACATTCCCAGGCTCTCTCGAACTAGGGATAAAACAATGGGCCTTTGACAGGTAAAGAGTCTCATCTGCTCATGTTCAAAGGATGCCTTAATTCCGCCCCCAAGGTTTTGTGGGCTGTAATGAGCAATATAATATATAGCTTCCCACTCAATGACTCAGTCAGTAATTCACTACAAGTACTAAGAGAAACAGAAAACAATAGGACAAGCTAAGAAGAAAAGGATGTTGTTACCAAAGTTGAACGAACAAGTGTGATCCACTAAAGTCAACTTTCATTCCATTTTCAGATCCGATAATTTCCTCTTGATAGGAAAAGACTTAGGGAAGATGCCACCCCAATCTCCTTCCTAATTATATCCATGTCACACAAAGGCATGTGTGTCTCTGATGATACTGCAAGATGACAGGCACTCTGCTACTTTTTCTGTCAGTACTAGCGATTCAATTGTAAGTGCTGGGGCTCTCGTCAGGAGGCAGCTTGCACCAGCCCATTTCTCCTGTTAGCGCTGCCTAAAACAGAGCCAATTACTAACCAATTGGGGAGAGGATGTGGCGTAATGGCCAGAACTGCCGACTTTGGAGCTGGGGAACCAGGTTCGAGTCTCGGTGTCAGCCTCACATCCTGTGGTTCTGGGCAAATCACTTAATTTCCCCGTGCCTACCATAAATGAATGTGTCCTGAACTGGTGCTCATGAAAAGCACAGGTGTTGATGATTAAGCACTGGTGTTGATGATTAAGTGCCAGTGGTGAGCACAAGAAACCACCAGTTCAAATTAAGCACTGGTTAGTACACATTTTGTGATCAGCGCTAAGATTTGTGAAGTCTGTGAGCCTGGAAAAGTTACATTTGTGCGACTCATCTTCCTTGCACTGTGTAAAACTTTGCTGCATCTTACAGGCATTTGGCAACCCATAATGATGCATTTATAGTTTTCTGACCAACAAACAAAGGTGATGGATGAATGGAATACTTGCAAAAAGTCTCAGCTGCTGGCAATCAGTCGGGCCACATTCCAGACCATTGTTTTTTGTCCAGTGTGCCCCTTCAGATAGAGAGCAGCCCCAAGCAGATCAGCCTTGGTTCGGGTCCAAATGATCAGGATTAAACTACTCAATTCAATGAATTCAATATGAATAACTATTATTCAATTCAATTCTTTATTTATGTTCTGAAACTCAAAAGCAGTCCACATAAAACAAGATATATCAGAAGGCATAAATCCCATTAATATATAGTTTAAAAAATTTAAAAAATGTAAAAACTTTTGCACAAGTAACCTAATTATTAGAGTGATAGAGAAATTATCGTGCTGCCGTAACTGACTTAATATTATTCTTTAAAAACACTGGCCATGATTAAACTACTCCTAAAAGCAGAATTGTGCCCCTCCCACAACCAGTCTTACTTTGCTCCTTCAATCCGTGTTGTAAGAACCCAACAACCATCATGAAATCATCCCACCACCAGCATTAAACTATTCCCATAATCTCCATTCAATTACTGACACAATCAGACCTAAACAAACACTACATCAATCATGAAATTATTTCCAAGATCACCACTAATTTACTCCGTAATAAACATAACACTACCCAAGCATCAGCAGCAAATTACTACCACAACGAACATGTAACATAAGCCAACCCAATGCTAGCCTAACCTTGCCTACTCTGCCCTCCCTGGAACTAACTTAAAATGTATTCTCAAAGATACTGACCATGGAAAGAAGCACAGTGTTTGTATAGGGTTAGAGTAACTTCTCTCCCTGTAAGAAATTGCATGGAATTTAATTCTATTCTCTTTAATTCTAACTCATTTAATTGTTATTCAGTTGTAAATTGGTTTGTAGGAAAAAGGTGGTTCATGGAAACGTATTAATTTACATTTATAACAAATGCCTAATGGACATCTTTGGCGCCCTTCGCCGCCACTTCCACTCCTGCACAAACAACAAGCAAATCTACCTGTGTGTGTCAAAAGAGTCCAACCAACTCATAGTCATATCACATATAAGAACCACAAACTTAACAGGTCAACAACTGAAATTCGAATCCCGTGCCTTCAACTCTCCCTCAAGCAGATAAACTTACTACAACACCCTCGCCTCCTTCAGCCAAAGAGAACCCATCACATACAAAGGAAGAAACCTGCAAGGAAAGCCGGCCTCAGGTTTAGCCCTCAGATAGGAGCAGTAGGAAAAGACACATTTTCCCATCGGAAACACTCCAAACAAGCCTACCGAATATCACCACAGACAACCATGCGGTGGCAAGAGGAACATGTGTCAACTCTCCTCCTGCTTATGGCAGCGCCTTACATGCAGGTCTTCCCGCATCCCAGGTGAAGAGATTGCAAAATGCCCAAAATGCAGCTTGCCACCTCATCCTGGGGCTAACAAAGCAACACGTGGCAGACCATCTGTAATGGCACCGATGGATCTCCGAGGAAAGAATCTAATTCTAACTCTGCTGCCTCCACTACAAGTGTCTGGAAAGATCTGGTCGCAAATGCTTCCAGGAGAAGATAAAAAAAAACAAAATAACACCCACTTACCACGCTCCACAGGACACCCAGTATTCGTTATCAAGACCCATAAACAAGATCTGAGGGGGCAGGAGGTTCCCAATGGTGGCACTCTGCCCCCATACTCTCTGTGCCATTGACACCCACAATGCTGTATTCCTCATGCTCATCAGGCAGAAACTAAAAACACACCCACTGCAATACAAGCCCACCCACCGTTCTTACTACTGGCCGCCTCCAAGGACCAGTCGCCCCAACATACACCGCTCTGACACAACACAGGTCCATGGCTTCACTGTTGCATTATATAACCAGCCCCAATGACCACGTCTGTAACTGATGTAACCCATGTTATCCATGTGTAACTACTTCAGCTTGCTGCCAGGCATGAAACATTATGTATTCTAAGTAACAGTAATTACCATTACTCAACTTACAAGTAACATATTTCTCAAGTACAGAAGTATGAGTAAGTCTTTTTACATCTGTGGCCTACAGGTTGCAAGCGGATGCATGCAGTAGATACATTAGCCTACTGAGCTATCTTGCCAGCTGTAATCAGAGCCGGGTCTGTTGGCTTAGTGGACACATTCATTTATTGAGGTGGTCTGTATTCGATCGAATGGCCATAGGATGAATCCCATCGAACCCTTCCAGCCTGTCATACTTCAGAGGTCGATAAACTGAGCATCCCTGACGACAAGAACATATGCTCAGTCACTCGGAAGCGAAAACCCACACCAGTGATTCAGTGCAAGATCAAAGAGAGTGGAGCTCCTCTGGTCCCGCGTTAAATCAGTAGGTATTAACCTCTATGCGTTACACAGAACAGACACGTCATCACAGAGCACAGACACAACAGTATCTGAGAACCATTTCTACAGTCAATGAGAACTATCGAACCCATGTGGGAAGGAACCATTGGACTCCTGCGAGTGCCAGGAAGCCACACAATTAGCAGAAATGCACTACACAAGTGCACATGTGCGCTGCAACAAAATCTGTTACTTTATGTCAGTGTGACAAACACAGTTTTTAATACATTCAAGTGAACACAACATAACACAGGACAGCACACCGCTCATTCACTCATTCAAAATATTAGATATGTGACACAAGACTAAAGCTGGGTATAATTCTGAGAAAATGTGAGACTAAGGCAGAGCACGGACCATTTTACAAAGCCACGTGGATGAACTTGGCTGGTGCATTTTCTACAGTATTATTCTGCGTGTGTACACCGAATAGCTTACACACTGGTTCCCTGTGTAACCTATGTCCGAGCTGCCAGCCCAGAAAGAGCAATGCACAGGCCCAGCTTCGACATCGAGAGTCTATTTATATACCGAGCTGCCTCTAATAAATATACCGTAAGGCTTTTAACATGCTACGCAGTAATTATTTGTAAGTGCATTAAACTCCCTGGGCTATCCTGAGATCAGCTCCAGTGAGTGTCACACAACATACATCAGGGTTTACAGCGGCCTGGATGAGCAGGCAGCCTGGAGAGTGGTTAGGGCGACGGTGCTGAGGCAGAGAGACTCGGCAGGCTGCAGTAGAGGCACAGGAGAAGGGCTGTAATGCTCAGCAGAACGCCTTAGTACCCACTGTGGAAGGATCTATGTGAAAATAAACCGGGTACAGAGATGTTCATTACCTCAGTCCTACAATCAACAAACCATTAACACAATCTTTACTATATTTTTCGCCATTTCTCCATTTACTTAGTAGGAGGGGTGGAGGAAATCTTTTTTTACCTTTCTCTCACCTATCCTCCTCGCATTCCTGTGAAAGTTATGCATGCTGAAATGTATGTATGTATATGATATTTCTATAACGCGCATCAAGCCCAAAGGTAGAAGAGCACTGTACGGGTTCAAAGACAAGCTGGGTTTTGGACGGTTAATGCAAAATGACCAGCCCGTATTGTAGTAATGGTTGTGTTGGTCATTTCTTAATGGTAAACGGTTCCTTGCAGATGCAAGAGAAGACCGACAATGTGGTAGCCATATCAGCACAACGTGGCATCAACATCTTCCGGGGAAAAACCAAGGTCCTGAAGGCTAACATGGCCATCACAACTGCAGTCACTCTTGCAGGTGATACACTGGAAGAGGTTGAGGCCTCCACCTACCTGGGTGGTGTCATAGACAACCAGGGCGGCACAGACGCCGACGTCAAGGCAAGAACTGGCTAAGCAAGGGCTGTCTTCATTCAGGTAAAGAAGATCTGGAGCTCCAAGGACCTAACGCTGCAAACCAAGATCAGGCTTTTTAACACCAACGTAAAATCGGTCCTTCTCTATCGAGCAGAGACTTGGAGGACAACAGTGACCACCACCAACAAAATCCAGACCTTCATCAACACCTGTCTGAGGAAAATCCTCCAAATCCCCCGGCCAAACACCATCAGCAACAATGACCTATGGCAGCCGACTTTGCAATTTCCAGCCCATGAAGAAATCAGGAAAAGAGCCAGGGGGGTCACACCCTCCGCAAGCCGGTATCTAAGACCACCAGTCAAGCCCTGACCTGGAACCCTCAAGGGAAAAGGAAAAGAAGAATGCCAAGAAATGCCTGGCACCGAGGCCTCGAGGCTGACTGCAAGGAGATGTGTTGCACATAAAGTCAGATTGAAAGAAAAGCCCAGGACAAAGATGGCTGGAGAGTCTTGGTTGATGGCCTATACCCCAGGAGGGGTAGTAGGCATAAGTAAGTACATAAGTAAAGAGTTCCTTGGTTGTGGATTTGAGATTTTCACAAATGGTCGCCATGGAATGATACAAATACATTACAATGTCAATAGTTTATAAGTGGAGGCATCTCAGCAAAGAAATCTGGATAGAATAGTAAAGACACTATGTTAAGCCGTAAGTGGTTATACACATTGTCTATGGAGTGGCTGGATAACAAATAGGTGAATAATTAGGCAATTCTTAACTACAGACAGTGTGTGCAGGATTTACAGTTGGTCAAGGACCGTGTTAGGTGCACGGGCGGGAGGACAGCGCAGTGATCAGAGGGATGTCTATGGCTATGTCTGAAAGGGGCCTTGAACCCCAAATGGTCTATAGATCTGCCTTGAAAACAGGAAGGGAGGAATCAGCTTTGCCTTCAACAAGACGGGTCCAGTGGGGCGGTGAAGAAGTATGGCTAATCTGAATTTTTCTTATATGCAGGGTGGTTTTGGGCCAGAGAAGGAGAAAAGGTTAGCAGGGTGGCAGAATTTATGTTGAATCCTAGCAGGACATGGTCTGAACGATCTATGGATGTGAGACGCTAAGTACAGCTTTCAAGACCAGGCAAAGGAGATTGTAGAATGGTGTAAGATTGTTGCAACCCCAGCCTGCCTGGTGAAAGTGAGTCAGAGAGTGGAAAGTTAATAATATTGTTGATGGGGGAAGCAAGCAGCATGCTTCCAACTAACAGACTGCCACAGGAGTCCCCTGTGCACATTAGAACTATCAGACCCATGTGGGAAGACCTGGCTGAGTGGAAGCGACGGTGTGTGAATCTTCAAAATAATAACTGATAGTAGCCTGCCAAACAGTAGCACTGGAGGTTTCAAGAACATCAGGCTCATAGTGGCTATGGGTACTCTAGAATATTTAGAAAGTAATGTATAATTGTTAGGTACAATAGAATTGAAGGGGTTCTGTAGAATAGATGGAGGTACTGCAGAATAACTTGGAAGTACTCTAAAATGGCTATGGGGTGTCGTATGGCAGAAGAAGAGCTATGGAATGGCTAGACCTCCTTGTAGAATGGCAAGACAGTGCGGGGGAAAGTTTAGGTGGTTCTGTAATATGGCTAGGAGCAGCTGTAAAATGGGCTGAGGAATAGTAGAAAGATATAGAAATATAGAGGAGACAGAGCAGGATGTCTAGCATGTGAGTTACAATAGTACAGGCGAAGAGTGGAGTAGCTAGAAAATCTTGCATGGTTAAGAGGTGCAGTAGAATTGGCTAGAATTATTATAGAAATGCTTAGATTACTCCTATGTTACATAATGCCTTATTCATAGAGAGCACATACGCATAGCTTTTTAGAGCTGGCTGAAAGTGACATAACACTTGTTTAAAAAAATTAAAGATAGAAAACTGCATAAACTAGACAAAACGGGAGGAGAGGGAGCTAGGAGGACTAGCAGTCATCATTTGATGGGCCCTAGTTTATTCTGGGCAAGTGAAGAGGCAGACTAAGAGGAGGAAACAAAAGTGAGAGCAAAGTATTACAGTGCCTCGCCATTGCGATGGAAAAGGCCTGATCACCAAAGTCACAGTACAGGTCATGAGTACATAAAGTCTGCATATGCGCACTGAGCGAGCAATTTAAGGGTGAGAACCATTTGAATTCATGTGCCAGGTATTCAGGAGTACCCTGGTATGCAGACTTGTGAGTGCAACCATTGTTCTAAAGAAGACTGTCTACTCAGCCGCAAGTCAGTGTAAACGTCTGATGTTAGGACTACTGTGGTCTCATTGTGAGAGGCCGTCAGCACATTTTCAACTGCATCTTATACCAGACGAAGTATTGCAAAGAGCTTAATTGATGACTTCAAATAGATTGCATTCCCCTAGTGAAGCCTTATTTAAAAAAGAGCATTGAGCATGGGTTGCTTGAAAGTGAGAACATTCTTCAAAGGTTTCATCTGATGGAAACATAGCTTGCCACTTTGGAAACCTGCTTGTCTAGTAAAAGGTGACTTTTCACATGGAATCCCGGTGTATGAACATACCTGGCCAGGAGAGGGGCAGACCCCAGGACAGTGTGCCATTTGTTCATGTTCAGGCAGGTGAAGGTCTGTTTAGTGATGAAAATCTTTGTCTTGGCGGAGCTGAGTTTGAACAAAGTTGGTGGTTGGGTAGAAGATGCCAACGGATATCTTTGGAGCACTGTGCACTGATTAGAAGTTACAGTAGAATAGTTAGGTGACTCTGTAAAATGGTTAGGAGTTTTCGTAAAATGGATTGAGGCGGAGTATAATGGCTAGTAAACAGAGTAGGATGGAGAAGATGCACAATACAATAGTAGAGATGTATAGTGGTATAGCTCAAAGCTGCTCTTCAATGGCTAGAAGGTGCAGTAGAATGGCTAGGAGATATAATACGATGGATAGAATGCACGGTACAATAGTAAAGGCGTAAGGCGGCATAGATAAAATCTGCTCTTGAATGGCTAGGAGGTGCAGCAGAATGGCTATGAGTTACTGTAGAATAGTGTGAGTAGGGTAATGTGCATGTATTATACAGTAGAAGAAAACATAAAGTGTAATAGCTAAGAGCTGCTCTTGAATGGCCAGGAGGTGCAATAGAACGGCTATCAATTACTGTAGAATGGTTTAAGGTACAGTAAAGTGGCTAGGATATGCAGTAGAATGGCTATTGGCTACTGTGTAATGGCTTGAGTAGAATGGCTAGGTAGGAGATAGAGTAGGATAACAAGAATGTATAGTACAGTAGTAGAGTCATAAAGTGGAATCCCTAGGAACTGCTCTTGAAGGAGACCTCGTCAAGGACTTACTGTTGAATCACTAAAGGAAGCATAAGAATCTCAAGGGGTCCTTGGAAATGGCTTTGAGTTTCTCTTGATGTGCCAGGAGGTGCTGATGAATAGCTAGTGGCAGGAGTGGAGCTGCTGATACAGTAGAATGGCTAAAGGATGCAGTAGAATGATTAGGACTTTCAACAGAACAGCTATGAGGTTCTGTAGACTTGTGAGGGGTTTCAGAAAAATGGGTAAGAGTTAAGGCAGAATGGATAGGAGTCACTATAGAACTGCACAGGATTTCTCTATGGAATCCGTCTGCTGCTTTGTGTTATTGAAAGACCTACCAAGAATGGTCACCCAGGTTCCACAAAAAATGAACAATTTTGGGTTTTACAAACAGACAGCAACAGTCTGTAAAATAATATGTGCCCAACATTTTTCTACGAAACCTTGGTGCCGAATACTAAGTCTGAGTAGTTTTGATTCCACTGCATGCTTCTTTCATCTACCACCAGAAACTTCCTATCCCTTCATCTCAATATTTCAGTTTCTATTTCATCTGTTTTCTTTCTTAGTCACTATTTTTCCATCTTTCTCTTCCTCCTTCTTTCTATCCTTTTATGTTTTCCGTGGGTTAGTCTGATGAAGAAAAATAAGTTCAGATCTCCAAAAATGCGTGCCTGTGGGCCCCATTTGCAACCACTGGATCAAATCAAGCACTGGGCACTTAAACACCAGACCTAGCAAATGAGCTCAGAAAATAATGACTGGAGCAAACAGTCTCAAATTGTGCAGTAGTCTAGGTCTTTCCCCATTGCAGCTTCAGCAAGGCAAATAAGAGGCTAGCCATTTCCATATTTACAGTATAATGATTATTTGAGAAAAGTATTCATAATTGGATTAGCTGTCCATTGTCAAAATAGTTATGAAAAGAAAGAGTAACTCAGTCAAAGGATGTGCAACACAAATTCCAGACGAAGAAAGGCTTTCAAAAGAACCAATAAACATAATACACTATATAAAAAAAATGAGAGATTTAGGAACATAAGTGTCTAAAGTCCTAACTAAACACCACCATTTGCAAAAAATCGAAAAACTACGAACAGTGAAAATCCATTGACCAGCAATTAATGTAACTAATACAACAGTTTTCCATTACATTTTTGATATGTCACTGGAGACTAGTTTTAATGGTCAAGCCATACATTAAAAATAGGCACTATTTCTTTTTCACCTACAAATGTCACTATTTTTGTTTCACCAACAAATAACACTCAAAGCCCCTTCTCAGTCACCATGAAGACCATGCAGGTCTCAATGGAATATTTGAATAATAAACTTCAATGAAATCAGTCAAAGGTTAAATTCATGCTTCTCATCTCATGGTAAAGTTGGTTGTCTGACAATGCCATAGACTTGTAGATATATTGGCGAAGTGGCAATCATTCATAGCCTCTGAAAATTATTCTTGATTATTATCTCCACATTGACATACTTGGCAGAATGTGTACGTTAAGAAGTGGATTGGTTTCTTCCTAAACCAATCAGATCGTTTTTCTCGTTTATACATGTGCAATGACGGCTAGCAGTCTGCACAGAATAGTGCAATTGGCTGAGCTAACCAGAATGATCAAAATACTGGCCCCGACTACTACTGATTGCCATCAAGGTTCAGTAGCAGGGACATGAAGTAAATAGAGAGAGCAGATGGTTTACTTGCCTCTGTTGTTTGATAGTAGGGGTTGCATGGCAATAGCATAACTCTCCACATGCTGACAGGCTTTGAAAGCTGTTAGTTGTCCTTATCAACCAGTGGTTCAGACCCTAACTGAGGGTGGGCTATTACAGCAGTTTACAACCGTATTAGAGCATGTAAACTGCTGCAAATGCTCCGAACAGAAGGCAATTATGCCTAATTAATGGCCTGGCCAATGAGCAACAGCAGTTTACTGGATATCATCTGTGTGCTCTCGTCTAGACTGAGAGATCCGAGTCTAACATTATTATAGACAAATGTCTGCGATATCACCCTGATGTTCTTGGCCTCTGGATAAAACCCCACAATTGAGTACACTGTCTTTGTTTCTTCACATGGTTTGTCTTTAGTCTCATATCTCAAGTTTTTGAACAAACGTCTTTCTCTCTACTATGCATAATTTATCATGCAGGCCAGGTAAACTCTCTTTTCTTTAAAAATGGCCAAAAGTGTCTATCACATATCTCATTTCTAATAATGACATATTCAATTTCCACTCTGCAATACAAATTATGTGCTGTGGTCTTTCTATAGGTCAACCTCTTGTACACGGATAGAATAATAGAAGTAAATGAAATATATTATTCAGAATCTCAAACTATGCTTTAACACTTTATGATTAGGGCTTCCGGTTTTATGGTATTTATTTTTTTAACATTTCGGTCTGTATTTATCCATATTTATTTTTGGGACATCTTATTGGTATTTATCCATATTTATTTTGTGTTGTGAGATTAAATGGAGGCATAAAATGGCATATTTCCATATTTATTTAACTGGTGAACATGCACTCATACTTTGATGCTTTTGGCATTTTAGCAAATTAAGCAACCAAATATAACATAACGCTACACCCACAGGCAAATATTAGCATTGTATACAAATATATGTTAACATATGCCTATATTTAAGAAAATATCATCTTGTTTTTTCAACTCCCCATGCTGTATATCGACTCCGCAGTTGGCCCAGAACTCATGAAGGACAGCACATGGAGAGTCAGTCACAAGAAGCACAATGTTCTGTATTGTTTTTTGTCTGAATTTATCTGTAAAAATCAGTAAAAATTGAAATCTGGGAGCCTTATTTATGATCTGTGAATCCCAATGGTTATTAAATCATTTATATACATTGGGGCCGATTCCGATCTCGGTCGGAGGCGCACCCAATACCATTCGGTCGGGAAAAAAGCCATGCGAAAGCCTGTTTCCCGACCGAACCGTACGCGGGTCCGGCCGAGCGAGTACGATGCGGAGTCGCCGACCGACTCGTCCGGGCGTCCCGACAGCTCCGACCGACTCGCTCGGACTCGGAACCGCTCCGACCGACTCGCTGGACCCGATTCGCACCGCGCAATGGAGACGTTTCCCGGCCGGGTCAAGTACGATGCGCGCCGCGAGCAGTCCGACCGAGCCGCGCACTCCGGCTCGTACGAGCTGTCGGAGCCGTACTTTGGGGGTCCGTGTCGGACCCCCTGTACGCGCACCCGTGCGAGGCGCACACAGGGGGACCAAGGGTCCCCCTACCTGTGCGTGTACGCCGCGAGCGCGCTCGCGGCGTACTCGCTGTAGGGAGCGCCCTTGTCCGCCTCGCACCCATTGGAGGCAATGGGAGCCCGCGTACGCGTTGTACGACCGGCTCCCATTGAGTTCAATGGGAGTCCAGCCCGACTTCGTGTCCGATAACATACGGCCGCATCGTACTCGTTCGGTCGGACTGCACGGGTCCGATTCGGTCGGAAATCTCTCCGGGTCCGGCTCGGTCGGAGAGATTTCCGGCCCGAATCGGAATCGACCCCATTGTCTATAAAATTGCGTGTAAGACCACTCTACAACTCCATTCCACAAACAATAAATCGGTCACCATACCTGGAAAAGACGCTAGAAATTATTACTGTTCTCTGTGTCTGTCTATAAAACACTGCGGGTGTGCAAAATAGGGTAATTTATTTTCCAAAAGTTCATGAAATTCATGCATTTCACAGAATTACACCTTTAGAATGAAATGTGGACTGCCAGTTTCTCATGTGACTTTTTTCACGCGAGTCTGAACTTTGCGTAAAAAAATCTTGTAAGATATCGGCTGGAGAATGGTTCATGCAAAAAATGACTTTCAGCAAGACATTTCTTGAAACAACAAGCCTCCTGTGGGGGAAAAGTATGCAAACTGGTGTAATGCAAAATTTCCACAAATTTGAGTAGCACAAAATTCAGAAATTATGCAATCCGTGCCAGCGTAATAAAAATTTCACCCAGCACTAAAAACAGTCATTAAACTTAAAGATGTGAGTTAGGCAGAAGAATAATATTTTATAATGTAATCAATATGGTCATGGTAATTTGCTGATTTTGTAGATAATTGTTATATTATTCTGTATAGTACTTCATCCTTAATTGGGCATTTCTATGTCAAAAATTATCTGTCCTCTTCATTCAATAAGCAAAGATTATCAGTCATATGTACTTCCAATATGTATGAAAAAAACTTACTATCCCTTAGTGTGTATTTAGAAACAAATAAAATAAACTTTATGCCAAAAATTATCTATAGTACAACTCCAAATTAATCACAAGTGATATTTTATTAAAACACTAGTATCAAATTAACATATCTTTAAAAAATCACATAATCCATGTGGCACAGTCTTTTCTTAAAAACACAATATATTTACAATGCACTACAAAAGATTAAAAACGTCATACAATATACATTCACTTAATAGAGAAAAGAGGGAAAAGAAGGAAAAAAGGGAAAAAAAATTTGACAGTAAAATTTGTCATAGGTTTAGCATATCGTTTGGGACAATGTATTCACTAGGCCTTGATGCACTTAATTTGACCACATCTGAAGAGCCAAATGTTCCCCTGGATTATGCAGTGAATTTGCGTCGACGCGTTTCGATGGTTTCTGTTAATAATCCATCTTTTTCAAGACCAAAATATATTATTCTCTCTGTGCCCCTCTTTTTGTGGCCACTGTAAATATCCTATGATGAAAACAAATACATGAGTCATCATAGATAACTATATCAAATCTCATACTTATCATCCTATTACATAAAAACATTTAAATCCTAGTTACTAACTCTTCTAAACATAATTTCCATAATACTTGCGTGTAAATTACATAGTCTCATTCCATAACTTTAGTACATAAACATGGCACCCAACGTGTTCAACATGACTATTTCTACTGTCACTATCACATTCTAAGGTCATACCTTGCAATGAACGTTGTTCTATTGTTTTCATATTATCTCTGCCTGATTTATATAGCAAGCCCCTGAAAAACATCCAACATGAACTAAATCTGTACCCTAATTCATATTCTAAAACCCTATGATCTGTTATAATTTAGGTCATCTCACCTGATAAATAAAAGTAACGGGCTTTAACTGTTCTTTGCCTCAACTCTGTGAAAAGCCAATTCATAAGCCCTTCTTTATATTGTTATGTGTCTTTAAAATTCACAACACCTAAAGAAAAAGAGTTACAAATCACTCATCTCATTGTTTCCTATTTGCATAATATTATACTTAATATTCGAGGCACATCCTACCTCTCTTTCGGATTAGAGCTTACAACTTGCTCACACGTTCTCCTTAATGGATATGTCTGTTCAGACTTGAACACCGCCTTATTACGGGGTATCTTGACTCCTTACCACTTGATAATTCTAAACAGTAAGACGAGAGAGCCGTTTACTAAACTCGTTCTTTTATTTATTAGCCTAAACTATGGAGACTTCTAGAAAGGTATCCTACCTTTATTTTTTCGGCATGGAGACTTCGATAAATATACTCCCAGTCCGTTGTCTTACAAAAGCTGTGGGACCGCGTTTTACAAGGTTCCTCCCAGTTATAGCCAAACATAGACTGATGGAAGAAGGGTAAACAAAGGTATAACTTGTTACCCACGAACCATTATTATATATCAATTTATATCTGCCCACCTCCCTATTATCCATTTCAGTTACTCATGACTATCTCACCTTCAATTTAGGATATAGTTGGAACCTCGCACGTCCTGCCTTTCGTTCGTTGATTCAGAGGAATCACGGGAAAAACGCTGAATTTAAATTGGTATACGCGTTTTGTGATTGGATAAGGGAGTTGAATCATATGTTTCAGCTGTCATCAAGTTATTACTCTATGTAACACTTCATGTGCTGGCGCTGCCATTTGAAACACGGAAGTACTGATGTCCTTAAACACCCTCCTCTATTCATTATTACGTAGTACCTAACGTGTTTAAAAAATATAGCGCGACCATATACGACCCGGAAATAATAACGGGCTTGAACAACCTTCAACACAACATGCTGTGAACAAACAAACCCCTATTTAAAATTAAACTGATCGTGTAAAATACTGCAACGCTACCATTTAGACAACCGGTAACACACTCTTTTTAAACTAATTCTAATATTGTCCGTCATATATTAACGCTGTGATCAATCCACCAAACTTAATATTAATTATACTAAGTAAGACTTCCAACATTAATTCTTCTATTTCTTGAAGCTATTGTTGTTATTATTTATTATTCAAGCTAATATTCGAATTTTATTATATTCAACTGACATGGGCGGTATACACAATTTAGTGCCATAATATTCCTACTATTTGCTGCACTCATCTTATCCTAGAGTTGTGCACTGATAGACCACGATAATTATATTGCTATATCGCTGCGTTACATGTGCCTTCTATTTGTTAAGATCTCTATTGTTTACACGCCTGTTTCTTCTAATTATGATTGTACCCGTTATGTATTGCGAAACCACTCCCTCCAAATTATGCGGTAGTATTTCAACAGAGAAATTATTGCTATCTCACTAAATCCCCTATGTCTTGTATATACTAAGATCTCCATATATTTGACCACATCTTCCTTCTAGTTATCATTATACCGATAATATGTTACGTGACACATCTATCTACTGGATTTAATTTATGGATTAATTCACGAGTACGATAGAAATTTAATCCAAATTACTTTTCAATACAAAACTTCCAATATGTATTCCAAACTTTCCCTCAGGATTGTTTTTGATCAAAGATGTGCACGTTTTATCACCTAATTGTTTTTCTTTCATTTTTCATAGTTACATCTATCAAAAATAAATGTCAACACCACAGTAAGAAGGTTTAATTATCAACTTTAATATATTTCTCGAAGGCAAAATTGAATTTATTCTTAAGTTTTAGGTTCTTAAAAGGTATACATACCATTATTAGGCCACATAAACTTGGCTCATGACAGTACTATT
This sequence comes from Calotriton arnoldi, assembly GCA_963921515.1. Lineage (NCBI taxonomy): Eukaryota > Metazoa > Chordata > Amphibia > Caudata > Salamandridae > Calotriton > Calotriton arnoldi. The sequence goes on from CAWUFW010000786.1 coordinate 461,797, forward strand.
AGCATCAGAAAATCCAAAAGGGAACCACAAATCCTCTAAATCATGGATACAAAGTTTGTTTGGGTGTTTCGCATAAGTAGATGTTGAAGTGGGTGCAGCTTTACATTTTTTATGTTTGTGGCATTCATACAGCTTAATTTTTCTCCCCAAAAAATGTAAACAGCTTTTGTTTAGATAGTCTAATCTTGCATGGTGGAAGTAATTTTTTCAGAAGCTGACAATTCAATTAATGTTAATTGTTGTTGAGACAAGTTGAGAATCATCACCTCCCTCCCTTCACCTCTGGATATACCATTTGACAAATCCTAGGGTGTGTCCCTATGTCTCATTTGAGACCCCTTTCCACTCCAAGTTACTCATCCTTGTTGCCCTCATGTTGCCCCACTTTTACATTGTGTATTTTGTAACATTCTCATCTCGTCTACAAAACCATGGATGTGTTACAAGTGACTCCCACTATTTTTTAGATAAAACTTCTGATGAACTGTGGGATGTTCAGTTGTGCACTATATTTGTTTGTTGCACTTGATTGTTGCACTAGGTAATCTTTCTTCTGTGTAATTGTAACTTTTGTTAGATGCATACATTCCATCCAACACATAATCCTTCAGGTGTCTAATGCACTCCTACTCTTGTCTCTCTTTGATTGCTCCTAAAAGTGCTGGACATGTTCCTTGATCTTCAAGAGTAGTGGATCAGAATTGATATCCAGTTTCATCATTTGATATCCTCTGTTTCCTCATTGACTTCCTTCACTTCATATATTGTATCATGGAAAATTTGAGAAGCATCCTTGGCCTTTCTGTTGAACACTCACTTGGGCACTCACCTCCCTCTTTGAGGAAGAGTGCCATCTGGTGGAGCAATGAAAATGTAATAGCCTGGAGGGTTTTGCAAAACATCCAAATAGTTTGTAAGGAGGTGAAGTCCCACCATTTGCTAACTTTATTGTGGGACACTTTTTTATAATTAGATAACTTTATGCTGTGGAGTGTCTGCAACCACAATGTGATAGTCTGTAAAAACACCCCAGATATCTCCATACAGCTCACATCTGATAGTTGATTAGCCACTTCTATGCTGCTTATGTCTTACAGTTGCACAGTTACCACTATGCACTTCATATCTGATAGTGGCTAAGCCATCACTTTAAAGCTCATATCTGATCATGTGGGTGCTAACAGGAGCCCAAAAGTAAGACATTTCAAAACTTTAAACAGAATAGACCCAATTCAATGAATCAGAGACAGTGTTTAACCTCAATTTCATGAGGCAATGTGTCCCTGAGTTAAAGCACTTCCCAACACACAAAATCTCAGAAAAAGTCAATCAAGTAAAAGGGTCCAAAACCAATACTGAGTTCTAGATCAGCAGGGTATTTAAAGGGTTTTATTACAAAGATTCAGAAAAAAATGGTACAGAGTCAATGCCATGAAGGCTCTTCAGCAAACAGAGCATTACAGAGAAGTACAATGTCAAAATGATTCTAAGTTCCAAGTGAGCAGCTAAATCGAGAGAGAGAGAGACAGCTTCCCTAGCAGCATAGGAAAGATCTCAAGAGAGTTATAGCTCACCCCAAAGGGTTGTTATACATTATGTGCTAATTGTGCATATAAAATTAACAGAACCACAGAATCACTGTGGTGCGATGGAGAAAGTTACATATTCAGTAAATCAGAGCACATTTCTTAGGATTTTAATAACTCAATGCTTCTATGCTAATGCCATCTCAAGATATTGGAACAAAACCAAGTTGTATGAATGAATAAGGCACCGTGAACCAGCTGAAGGACCTTGGAGTTATTGTTGCAGCTTGAGACTAAGTCGAGGGAAAGTTAATTGAGAGCAGCATAAACAATAACAGTGGAAATAAGCCAATACTTGTCAGCTTGACTCTGTGCTGCAGACATTATGAGGAGAGACATGGGCAGAGGGGAATAGGCACAGAGGTATCCATCTTGGATAAAAAGGCTGACAGGCTTCGCTTGAGGCCAAGTTAACAAAGATCAGGAAAATATACTTCTGATTGTCTCAGAAAAGTTGTTTTAAAGAAATCTGCACAATATTACTGTATACATGTAGAATCAAGTGCAAAGCCACATTTTTTAAACTGTTAATAGAGCACAAAAACACAAAAGCATAAACATCTCTGACAATAGTGAATCAATCACTACACAACTTGTATCTTCCCAGCCATCTCTAGCCAGCGCAATCCCGATAGTCTACCAGCCATCTCTACACAACTCATTTCTGACAGTAGATAAGCCATCTTCATAGAGCCACTCATTCTTTGTATGAGGCATTAAGTTTATTTGCCTGGAACACGACCAGATTGGGATAAAAATACCCGAAGGGGACTGCGGCTATTTTGTTGCAAAGCATCATATTTGTATATTCCAAGAACGCTTGTCCACAGAACCTATTTTTATGCCGAAGTGGTCATGTTATAGTGTGGGGCAGTGTCTATTGCAAGGAGCAGCCCATCTGGGGATCTTTCTATTAGTGTTCTGCTTGATCTAAATGGTAAAAGCTCTGTTATCCTCACAAACGGTTTGGATAGCCTTGGGTTACTACTGAATTTTTAAACTGGTCATTTATTTTTAGGTTTCGCCTGGCGTTAGCAGCGCACATGCGCTGCTCTCGCCATGCGAGGGCCTTTTGGAATCAATACACTTTCGGAAGGAACTTTAAGCCCCGCCCTTGTTTTCAATTGGCACGCGTCATCGTTTATGTTAAACGCTGGCGTGTGATTGAAAACCGGGCTTTTGGGTTACCGCCTTGTCCACTTTTAGGACGGCCCATCTGGACAGGCCGACGCCATCTTGGTTTGGCGTGACGTAGGAGGGTGTGCTCCTAGTTTCATTTTACAAAGACAAACGCACTGCGTCTTCTTGGTGCGGGACTCGTCCACATGCCCCGGAGATTACGTGCTGTCCGTGTCGGAGAACTTGCGCGTCTCCCAATACATCATCAACTCGCTGCTGCCTTCGAGGCGCTTCAAAATAGGCGACCAGGAGTTCAACAATATGCCGGCGCTGCTCGAGTTCTACAAGATCCACTACCTGGACACCACCACATTAACCAAGCCGGCAACCAGGTTACGCCCGGGCTGGGAGAGGGTGTGGGCAGGTAGCGTTTGGGTGCTGGGAAGGGCTGACATGGTGGCGGGGTCCGCAGCAGGGGCAGCCGGCGGTAATTGTAATTGTAATGGTAATGCTCGGAACATACGCTGCTGTCAATGTGCGCATTCGCAACACCGGTGGCTGTGTCTGCAGCACCGACACACTCCCTCCCCCCTCCCGTCCTCTCAGAGCATCACCAGCAGCTGCAAAAGATGGAATCTCCATGCTGTTTACTTCAGCGCACGGAGGACTGCCCCAGAGCTATGTACAATGTCATGCTCAAGTGCTGGGCCCACCAACCCAAAAACCGACCGTCCTTCGGCACCCTGATATCACTGCTGTCGGAGGTGAGGCTCACTGCGAGGCAAGCTTCTACTCTGTCTGCGATCCTTCACAATCCCATACGGGACTTCACAGCCAGCGCTCCGGCACTACACACTACTGGCCCTCCCACAGCCAGCGCTTCTGCACTACTCACTACTAACCGTACTACAGTTAGCAATTCTGTACTACTCACTACTGACCCTCCGAGAGCCAGCGCTCCTGCACTACTGATCCTCCCACAGCCAGCGCATCTTTACTATTCACTTCTCACCCTCCCAAAGTCAGCGAATGTTTACTATTCACTACTGACCCTCCCAGTGTCGGCGCTTCCGCATTATTCACCACTCACCCTCCCATCGTTGCTACTCCTACACTATGCACTACCAGTTCTCGCATGGCCAGCACTTCTGCACCACAGCCTGTTTACGGAGGTGCCACAGCCAATATGTGTGCACCACTCAGTACAGAGCTTGTACAGCCAGCTCCCCGCACCCTTTACCACCATCAGCGCTCATCAGTGCTCCCGCACCATCTCTACGGACTTTCTCTACTCTCTGCAGCCTTGGACACTTCTAATACCCTTCTCTGCCCTTCTTTACCCACAGGCCCGGCCCCAAGAGGTGAAATCCACTGATACTAGCCAGGCATGTGGTAGGAATCATAAACAAACATTTTCTTCCTTTGATTTTCTCTGCACCCTTCTCCCATTGGCAAAACGTGCAGGTCTCGCCTGTGACGCTGTTTGGCATATTAATGTATATTACAGGTTTTAATGCTTGTATTTCCCAAAGTCCAGGGTAATATGCTGCATGGGCTAAACACTTATAAGGTCCCAAAGGCGAGACCTATTGGCTATGCCAATGCTTGTTTATAATAGAGAGTGTAAGTACAGCTGTGAGCCTCCCCACATTTGTCCAACTAGAACGGATAACTTATGGTAGCCAATGTTCCTGAATAATTATTTCTAGAGACTTTAATTCTACCTTTCAACCTCTCAGATGTAACTAGTCTCTTTTTGAAGAGGATGACTTAGTTTCAGGGATTCCTTGTCTAAAAGTTATTTTATTTTCTGCCCCTCTAAGCTCTCCCATTGTCGTAATTGATCATTTTTCGAGGTCTTCAAGATTGCAACAATAGATCAAGTTCTTATATCCCTCCTATTCCACTTATAAATCAGGTTGTTGATCCTGCCAGAATGACTATAAATTGCTTAAACAGGCCGATTAAGAACTTATGCTGCATGTGGAGATAACTAAGAGGCCAGAGACAGAGAGTGGCCATTAGCTTGTTTCTAACCTTAGAGCCCTCTTTCTTTGTCACTTGTTCTGTTATATCCGTTCCATCTGTATCTACAAAGAGCCCATCTAACTGTATGGTTACCAGGTAATAGAAAAAGATGGAACTCTGTAGTCTCTGAAGATGTCCTCCTCATCTAAAATGTAGTTCCCCCTATATTGAATGCTGTTTTGCTACACACTCGCATTTGAATGCGTACAACGTACATCATGAGATAATGATGGTTACTATAATACTTCATTTGACAGTACCATGCAGCCACTGGACAAAAAAGTATCTTATATAGGTGGTAGGACCGGTAATGCCGTGAGCCAAAATCAGAGGTCCTGTTTGCTACCCAGAGGAGGGCAGTTTCGGACATAGTGATAAAAAGCAGAAGGATATAAGCTTCTTTTAGAACATAAAAGAGAACACTGGAAGGACACTCAAAGGTGGGACCATCTAAAGGCTTTTCAATCAAATGGCTTCCGTAAATTCTGGTGTATTGTATTTGTAAGCTAAAGGTACCGCTGTTGTGTCAGATATACACATTATGTAAGCGAAACGGCATCAATTCTCTCTGTTTTGTATAGTAACATCACCTCCAACAAACTAGTGTGGTCCTTACATATATGTCTAATCATAACTACGACTCATCCTTTGATGTGTTTTCATATGAAGAGGTTGTAGTTACAAAAAGTGTCAAGGAACAACAACAAAATTCCTGCCAAATTATACATAAGCCAGTACATCTGACCTGAGGCAATTATATTTTGACGTTAGAGAATTCTATTGTGCAGGGTGCACTGGTGCCCCAATTGTGGTTGGGAGCCCACATCATTCCCTTTTCTAAAAGGGTTCTTGTAGAGCTCCAGCCTAACAGGCCGCTCAGACCTATCATGACGCTGCTCATGCAGCGTCGTGATTGGCTGGGAGAGTGGCGGCGGCGGCAGCGGGCGAATGTAAGTTTATTTAATTTATTTTTCTTCCAATAGCCCCACCTCACCACCCCCATTCTAAGGCAGTCGCCACTGGACTGGATATTGCTATTGGTTAAGGCTAAAGTGAACGATTATTTTAAACTATTTATTCATGTTTTTTATCACGGCATATGTTTTAGTAGGAAAACAGTTTGCATTCTTTGTATTGTTTCTTCATGTATGTTTTATATACTTTTCTGGCAAAACGCCGAATAAAGATGAATTGACTGACTACTCAACAGACTTTCAATATTATGCCATCAGGCTTGGTTAACAATTAATTTTACAAAGACTACATACATGGCTTTCAATCAGCATGGATCATCTTGGAACAGATTGGCACGGGTAATAGTCTCCTAGAAAAGGTCTCCAATTTTGGTTACCTGGGTATCAGTCTTGGCTCTGAAACTAAGTGGCACAAAGTATTCCACAAAAGTAATGACATATTATATCAACGGGCTAGTGCCACAGTTTGGTTTATAAAGAGTTTACTTGGTAAGGCTTTATTCTCTGCCCTGGAGGTTTACAGGGCTACTGGACAAACAGCTGCAGTATATGGTCTCAGCACCATATACTACTGGTGATTTTCCAGAAGTGGATATCAATCAATCAATCAGGGGTTTGTTAAAGCGCGACTACTCACCCGTAAGGGTCTCAAGTGCTAGGGGTGGGGAGGGGGGTGCAGGTTCCATCCATCAAGGAGGGGGTCTGTCGAAGAGCCAGGTTTTGAGGTTTATTGTGAAGATGGGGAGCGATGTTGTCTGTCTGAGGTGGAGCGGAAGGGCGTTCCATGCTTTGGCCGCGAGGAAGGAGAAGGAGCGGCCTCCCGATCTGGTCTTTCTGGTGCGGGGGACCACGGCGTAGGAGAGCTGGGCTGATCGTAGGGTCCTTTGGGGTGCGTGGAATTTGAGTCGGCTGTTCAGGTATGCTGGTCCGGTGCCGTGGAGGGCCTTGTGTGCGTGGGTGAGCATCTTGAAGGTGATTCTCGCTTCGACAGGGAGCCAGTGGAGTGTGCGCAGGTGCTGGGAGATGTGGCAGTGTTTTGGCAGGTTGAGGACCAGTCTTGCGGCGGCGTTCTGGATGTTCTGTAGCTTGCGGGTGAGGTTTTTGTTTATTCCGGCGTAGAGTGCGTTGCCGTAGTCGAGTCTGCTGGTGACCAGGGCGTGAGTGACGGTCTTTCGGTGTTCGAGGGGGATCCATTTGAAGGTCTTACGAAGGAGGCGGAGGGTGTGGAAGCAGGAAGACGAGACAGAGTTGATCTGGCGGTCCATTTTGAGCTCGGAGTCCAGGATGATTCCCAGGTTGCGTGCGTGGCCCGTGGGGGTTGGCGGGTTTCCGAGGGCGGGGTTTGGGCCCATGATGAGTACTTCTGTTTTGTTGTTGTTTAGTTGTAGGCAGCTGTTTTTCATCCATTTGACGACGGTTTCCATGCCTTCTCGAAAGTTGCGTCTGGCGGTGTTGGGCTCGTTGGATAGGGAGAGGATGAGCTGGGTGTCGTCTGCGTATGACACGATGTTGAGTCCGTAGGTTCTGACGATGGGGGCAAGTGGAGCCATGTAGACGTTGAAGAGCGTCGGGCTGAGGGAGGAGCCCTGGGGGACTCCGCAGGTGGTAGGTGTGGGGTCCGAGAGGAAAGGGGGGAGTCTGACCCGCTGCGTCCTGCCGGAGAGGAAGGAGCGGATCCGGTCGAGGGCCTTGTCCTGGATTCCTGCGTCGTAGAGTCTGCGTATTAGGGTGCGATGGGAGACTGTGTCGAACGCCGCTGATAGGTCGAGGAGGATGAGGGCTACTGTTTCTCCTTTGTCCAGTAGGGTGCGGATGTCGTCTGTTGCGGCGAGGAGGGCGGTTTCCGTACTGTGGTTTTTTCTGAAGCCGGATTGGGAGGAGTCGAGGATGTTGTGTTCTTCAATGAATGTGGCGAGTTGGCTGTTGATGGCTTTCTCAATGACTTTCGCTGGGAGCGGGAGCAGGGAGATGGGTCTGTAGTTTTGAGGTCGGTGGGGTCCACTGAGGGTTTCTTTAGGAGGGGTTGACCTCGGCGTGTTTCCAGTCATCGGGGAAGCAGGCGGTCGCCAGGGAGCGGTTGATGGTGTGGCGGAGCATGGGTGCGATGGTGTCGGCGGCTCTGTTGAAGATGTGGTGGGGGCAGGGGTCCGTGGGGGCCCCTGAGTGGATTGACTTCATTGTCTTCAGTGTGTCTTCGGTGGTGAGGGCTGTCCAGTCGTCAATCGCTGGTTTCCGGGTGTCGGGGGTGGTTGGTGAGGGTTCAGTGTGTTGGTTGTCTTCGTCGAAGTTGTCGTAGATGCTCTTGATTTTGTGGTGGAAAAAGGTGCTGAGTTTGTCGCAGAGGTCTTGTGAGGGAGGGATGTCGGTAGACTCGCTAGTGGGTTAGGCGAACTCCTTGATGATGCTGAAGAGTTCCTTGCTGTTGTGCGCGTGGGTGGAGATTCTGTCTTCAATCGCTTTTTCCTCGTTTCTCTGATGAGTTGATGGTGGGCGTTGGTGGCGGCTCTGAAGTTGTCGTGGGCTTCTGTGGATTTGGTGTTCCTCCAGGCCTTTTCGAGGTGGCGGCATGTGCTTCTGGACTCTCGAAGTTCGGTGGTAAACCATCTGGCTTTCTTGGCGCGGGTATTGTTGTTTTTCTTGAGGGGGGCTATGGTGTTGGTGCTGTCCGAGATCCATCTATGCAGGGTTCGGGCTGTGGTGTTGGGGTCGTCGTTTTCCGCGATGGTTGGGGTGGAGTTGTTGAGTGAGGAGGTGAGCTGGTCATCAGTGATTTTGGTCCAGTTTCTTCGTGGAAGCAGGTGCTGGTGTCTGTGGATGGTGGGTGTTCTGAAGGTGAAGTGGACGCAACGATGGTCAGTCCATGGGAGTTCGGTGGTGTGGCTGAAGGTGATGGAGTTTCCTGTAGTGAAGAGGGGGTCGAGGGTGTGTCCTGCTGAGTGCGTGGGCTCGGTCACGATCTGGTGCAGTCCAATGTTGTGGAGGTTCTCCAGGAGGGATGTGGTGTTGTGGTCCAGTTGGTTGTCGAGGTGGAAGTTGAGGTCTCCCAGCAGGGTGTAGTTGGTGGATGCGATGGCCTGCGGGGAGATAATGTCCGTGATGGAGTTGGCGAAGGGTCCGCGGGGTCCAGGGGGTCGGTAGATGAGAGTTCCTCGGAGGGTGCCGGTGGGGCTGGCCAGTATCTTGAAGTGAAGGTGTTCCATCAGTTCTGTGGGCTCGTCAGGGAGTGTGCTCAGGCGGAGGCTGGATTTGTGGACGATGGCGATTCCTCCTCCTGGGCGGGTGGGGCGGTCCTTCCTGGAGATCTTGTATCCTTGGGGGATGGCAATGTCCGGTCCCGAGGTGGTGTTGGTCCAGGTTTCGGTGAAGAACGCTACGTCCAGGGTGGTGCTGTCGAGGAGGTCCCAGATTTCTGTGGCGTGTTTGTGGAGGGATCGGACGTTGAGGAGGATGCATTGCAGGGTCTTCGGTTCGGTTGTGTTCTTGTGGGCGGGTTGTGCTGGATCTGTGTTCTTGGCGGTGCTGCAGGTGTGCCGGCAGCGGTGACAGCTGAAGGGTCCGTGGGTGTCGGCTGGTGATGCTAGCTTGCAGTTGTTGTTGCGGCCTGGGTTGAGTGCGTGGAGTGCTGCTGAGTCGTAGCGTTGGCGGGGCGGAGGTCCAGGGTTCCTGGCGCTAGTCGCGGTCAGGTCGCGGACAGGCACAGACGGGCTTGCCTTTGACGTGCCTTCGGCGCGCCAGTGGCGCGCCCGCTGCCCGCGGCTGCTGTGCGTCAGTGGTCTTGTTCGCCTGTCCCCGCAGTGGCCGCCATTAAGTAGGGGTCGGGGAGGGCTGGACAGCTGGGAGGTGGGAGCGGGGAGGGGAGCTGGATTGGGCCGGTCGCGCTGGGGGGGAGGGGCCGCGGGGGCAGCAGCGGCGGGGAAAGATAAAGGGAGGAAATAAGGGATAAAGAAAAAAGGGAAAATAGGCAGAAATAAGGCACAAAAGAGCAGAGATGCAGAAAAGTGCAGAAAGGTGAAAGATAAAAGAGGGTAGAAAAACGAGTGAAAACGAGTGAAAGAGCAGAGCGAGAGGAAGGGAAAATGAGCTGAAATAAGGCACAAAAGAGCAGAGATGCAGAAAGGTGAAAGATAAAAAAGGGTAGAAAAACGAGTGAAAACGAGTGAAAGAGCAGAGTGAGAGGAAGGAGACAGAGGTCCACTGGACCACCAGGGATGAGGCGCAGGGAAACCTGCGGGTGGAGGAGGGCCTCGATCACCAGCACTCGAGAGTGCAGGGGCAGGCCTCACTTAATGGTGGAGCTGCGAGGGTGGGAGAGCAATTTCACTGACAATGAGTCAGTCGTCTTGCTCGCCTGTCCCCGCAGCGGCCGCCATTAAGTAGGGGTCGGGGAGGGCTGGACAGCTGGGAGGCGGGAGCGGGGAGGGGAGCTGGATTGGGCCGGTCGCACTGGGGGGGGAGGGGCCGCGGGGGCAGCAGCGGCGGGGAATGGTAAAGGGAGGAAATAAGGGATACAGAAAAAAAGGGAAAATAAGCAGAAATAAGGCACAAAAGAGCAGAGATGCAGAAAAGTGCAGAAAGGTGAAAGATAAAAGAGGGTAGAAAAACGAGTGAAAGAGCAGAGCGAGAGGAAGGGAAAATAGGCAGAAATAAGGCACAAAAGAGCAGAGATGCAGAAAAGTGCAGAAAGGTGAAAGATAAAAGAGGGTAGAAAAACGAGTGAAAACGAGTGAAAGAGCAGAGCGAGAGGAAGGGGAAATGAGCAGAAATAAGGCACAAAAGAGCAGAGATGCAGAAAGGTGAAAGATAAAAAGGGTAAAAAAGCGAGTGAAAGAGCAGAGTGAGAGGAAGGAGACAGTGGTCCACTGGACCACCAGGGATGAGGCGCAGGAAACCTGCCGGTGGAGGAGGGCCTCGATCACCAACACTCGAGAGTGCAGGGGCAGGGGCAGGCCTCACTTAATGGTGGAGCTGCGAGGGTGGGAGAGCAATTTCACTGACAATGAGTCAGTGGTCTTGCTCGCCTGTCCCCGCAGCGGCCGCCATTAAGTAGGGGTCGGGGAGGGCTGGACAGCTGGGAGGCGGGAGCGGGGAGGGGTGCTGGATTGGGCCGGTCACACTGGGGGGGGAGGGGCCGCGGGGGCAGCAGCGGCGGGGAATGGTAAAGGGAGGAAATAAGGGATAAAGAAAAAAAGGGAAAATAAGCAGAAATAAGGCACAAAAGAGCAGAGATGCAGAAAAGTGCAGAAAGGTGAAAGATAAAAGAGGGTAGAAAAACGAGTGAAAGAGCAGAGCGAGAGGAAGGGAAAATAGGCAGAAATAAGGCACAAAAGAGCAGAGATGCAGAAAAGTGCAGAAAGGTGAAAGATAAAAGAGGGTAGAAAAACGAGTGAAAACGAGTGAAAGAGCAGAACGAGAGGAAGGGGAAATGAGCAGAAATAAGGCACAAAAGAGCAGAGATGCAGAAAGGTGAAAGATAAAAAAGGGTAAAAAAACGAGTGAAAGAGCAGAGTGAGAGGAAGGAGACAGTGGTCCACTGGACCACCAGGGATGAGGCGCAGGGAAACCTGCCGGTGGAGGAGGGCCTCGATCACCAACACTCGAGAGTGCAGGGGCAGGGGCAGGCCTTTCTTAATGGTGGAGCTGTAAGGGTGGGAGAGCAATTTCACGGACAATGAGTCAGTGGTCTTGCTCGCCTGTCCCCGCAGCGGCCGCCATTAAGTAGGGGTCGGGGAGGGCTGGACAGCTGGGAGGCGGTAGCGGGGAGGGAGCTGGATTGGGCCGGTCGCGCTGGGGGAGGGGCCGTGGGGGCAGCAGCGGCGGGGAAAGGTAAAGGGAGGAAATAAGGGATAAAGAAAAAAAGGGAAAATAGGCAGAAATAAGGCACAAAAGAGCAGAGATGCAGAAAAGTGCAGAAAGGTGAAAGATAAAGAGGGTAGAAAAACGAGTGAAAACGAGTGAAAGAGCAGAGCGAGAGGAAGGGAAATGAGCAGAAATAAGGCACAAAAGAGCAGAGATGCAGAAAAGTGCAGAAAGGTGAAAGATAAAAAAGGGTAGAAAAACAAGTGAAAACGAGTGAAAGAGCAGAGTGAGAGGAAGGAGACAGAGGTCCACTGGACCACCAGGGATGAGGCGCAGGGAAACCTGCGGGTGGAGGAAGGCCTCGATCACCAACACTCGAGAGTGCAGGGGCAGGCCTCACTTAATGGTGGAGCTGCGAGGGTCGGAGAGCACTTTCACTGACAATGAGTCAACACTACAAATCATTTTTCAGAAGACCTCCTTAGTCTCCCACAAAGAGCCCCTAGTATGCTTCTATGCCTGGACTTGGGTTTCAGGAAGATAGAAAGTGGAATCAAGTTTAAGGCACTTCTTCACTGGATTCATATCTGGAGCACCAAGAAATTACTACCTTATAGGACTGCAGTCCAGGATATATTAACTATGAATGGAGCAAATAATTTGGGAATGTTTCAATATGTCCATGATTCACTTGATAACCAATGCCTGGCGAATATATGATCTAAAACAGAGATGACTAATACTGGCGTGGTCAGTATCCTTAAACTAAACTACAAGCATGGTTGAAGACCAGTGATGAACCAACGCTCATGTAAATGGAAGTCTTTTGATAATTTGAAAGCAGTTTGCTATTTGAGGGCTGTATTGACCGTATTGAACCTCTATTGTTCAAGAGCTTATATACTAAACTCTGGGACCTTCCCCAAAGCATTATTCATCTCTGCCTGGACCTATTCTTCAGGTTTACCGAAATACTACCCCACTGTACAAATTACATTGAGTCAGGAGCACATGTTATGCTCTTTGGCACTCGTACCGTAACCCTGTAAAAGATGGCTGATAAAACTGTTGCGTTATCTAGGTTTCTCGGAGCACGTTGCTGCCTTAAGTGCGTGTAAATCAGACAACTCAGAACATCTAGTGTAGGCCATCTTCCGATTTTTTGTTGTTGTTATGAACAGATATATACAATTTGCAGCATGAGGGGTAGTTAATGATGATGCACTGCAAGCCAACAAGGGGCAGATTTTACTAGTGGTCTCTGCAATTTTAATTCGGCTGAGGGCATAATTTTGCAAGACATGGGAAGGGCAAGTAGCTTTTATAATATACTGTAGTCACTGGCATGTGTTTTTATATTTGATATTCGATCAGCCATCTCTATACTGCTCGCATTTGATAGTGGCTCAGCCATCTCTATACAGCTCATGTCTAAATGTCCATCAGCCATATTTTTACAGCTCATATCTGATAGGTGATCAGCCATCTCTAAACAGCTCATATTTGATAGCCGATCAGCCAATTGCAGTAGAGTCCCTCAGACTTTAATCGCCAGGCGCTACCCAGGGCCTCTTAATCAATATTAAGGGTACCTGTGGCGGGGTAAGTGGGTGGGGGGGTTGGATGAGGCAACTGTAACATCTGATCCACCTCAAAGGGTTTAGCCCTGATATTTAATTCTCATCTCCATCTTGGAGTAAAAAACTTCCCTGCTCAGACTGCACTGCCGATTTATATTCCTGGAAATCCTTCCTGGTTCAGCTGCTAATTTTGTTGAAAAACCAAGAATTGCAAATAGAGAGCTGCACCACACATCCACAAACAGAGCTGACATTCTTACTGTATGAAAACCATTACTGCAGCAACCAGCTCTCGGCACACTGTCTCAAAATGAGTTCACCATTAAAGATTTATTAATAAGAATCAGTAACTCGGTCAAGTCAGACATAATTTATTCTGTCATACCTTAACTGGTATTTGAAAGTGTTTCCCACGACTCGATTATCTGTCAATTATATATACATCTGATGAATTATGAAAACCTAATCACATGATGTGCAATTCAAATCTCAGAGGCGCAAAGGTATGAACAGAAACAAACAACTCACAAAAACTATCTCAAAATCAATGTTACTTCACACAGTGAAAGGAACCAGGTTCTGTTGGTGAGTAAGATGTCAGGAGGGAGAGTAAGAGCAGTACAAGATGTGACAAACAAGCCCCTGGGAAGAAAGCATCACTTCTACTCTCCCCTACAGTGCCAACATAAAGGTCCTTCCCTACTGTCTTTCTCACTGTGTCTTTTTTTCTCTTACTCTTCCCTTTTCCCCTACTCTCTCTCCATTTCCATCTCTTGCTTATTCTTTCACTCCCCTCTCTCTCTCTCTCTCCTGCTCTCTCAGTCTCTCTTTTGCTGCCTCTTTCTTTATCTCTTTCCTGCTCTCGCTCTCTCTCTCTCTATATATATATATATATCTCTATATATAAATACAACATCACAGAGGTCAAGAACAAATACATAAAAGATTTGGCAAGATGGTGGGGCTTAGGAATGTTAACCCAGGCAGAATATCTATTTCTGAAGGTGGAGGAGCCTGTAACACCAATCCTCTACCTTATTCCAAAAGTCCACAAAAACAAAGAGGTTCCACCTGGTAGACCCATTATTTCTGCCATTGGCAGTCTGTTTGAGCCCACCTCACGTTACTTAGACTATTTTTTACAAGATTTTGTAAAAGAACTTCCTGCGTATATCCAGGACACAAGAGATTTTTTTAATAAAATTAAGAATATGACATGGAGAGACTCATACCTTTTAATTACATTAGATGTAATGTGCCTCTATACGAGTATAACTCATGAAGATGGACTGTGTGCAATACGTCACTTCCTAAATAAACGACCTATATCACTCTACCAACACTCAGGGATGCTAATGGAGAGGTGCAGATTGTGTCTCAGAAGCACAAGTAGGCTTGACACACAGGTTTATCCAAAGGGGCTACAGCACTAAGGTATTGGATCAAGCCCTTCACAAGGTGAATAAAATTGAAAGGGAGACCCTATTACAACCCAGTGAGGCCCAAACCACTAGGAAGAAAAAGAACTCAGGTGAGCAAACTAGGATGATTACTGGATACAGTGCTTTCCATTCTAAAGTGAGAGATAGTCTGTGTAAGCACTGGCATCTAGTTAAAAAGGATCCCATTCTGAGTGAAGTGTTACCACGTAGACCACAGCTAACTTTCAAAAAAGCCAAATCAATGAGAAATGAATTGGTTAATAGCAGCCCCAAAGTGAGCACTGGGGAAGGCTGGTTGAGAGCGAGTCCAGGGTTCCATAAATGCTTTAAGTGTAAAGCCTGTAAGATCGCAAGTAATGGGAAGCAAGTCATATCACCGCTTATGAAAAGTCCCTGGAAGATTAGAACCTCATTGAATTGCAGAAGTGAATTTGTAGTTTATGTTCTAAAATGCACGTGCCCAAAATTATACGTGGGTAGCACCATTCATATGGTACATATCCGTATATTACAACATCTGAGGGCAATCAAGAATAACGACAAAAACTACCCTGTTGCACGACACAGGTATGAAGTCCATAAGGGAGATGTGAGTAAGTTGTCATATTTTGCAGTGGACCAGGTGCCCAAACTGAGGAGGGGTGGAAATCGAGAGATGGAGTTGCGCCAGTTAGAATCAAGATATATATTGCTTTTTAATACGAAAATCCCATCTGGACTTAACGCAGATGAAGATCTACATGTCCACTTAGGTTAATCCAGATACCTGTAATCAGCATTTTTAAATTTGACTTTTAATGTTTTTCAGGGTTTGAACAGTAACAGGAAGTTAAAAGAGTAGAGGAGCATAACTAAGGGTGAAAGAAACCAGGAAGATTTGTCCTAGTATTGATTATTTCAGACTCAAGGAGAAGTATGATTTTGGAATTTATTTATGGAGAGCAATGAGTAATATAATTTTGACCACCTTTTCTTAACACAGGCCTTTTTTTGATACACTAATTTGCCAAGTTGATCATGAATATAGGTAAAGGGGCTGCTCCTCTAAAGTCCAGTGTATGTAAGCATTAGCACTTTATGTTCATTGTTATGAAATTATGAAATATTTGCACATTAGTTCTATAAAGCACTTGCACTTTAGAACTCACAATTTTGCACAAATGCATTAGCACTTTATTCAGGAATGGATTCTAGAGTTTCAAACAATCAACATGGTTTTAGTGCCTATATATCTCCTGTTTTATAAAAAACTACTGATGGTTTTAAATTGCGGCTAGAGTACGCAAGCACTTGCACTTTTGATATTGTTAATGTACTTTGCACAAAGAGAGACCATATCGTAAATGTAGTGGAGCAGCCAAACATGACGTTCAGGCTCTATAACTTGCTGCATTATTAGACATTTGTTGGCATCAAGGCGTAAAGTTCTGTGTTTTTATGACATATAATTTTAGCAATGTATCTAAATTGTACTGTGGGAGCCCGATTTTCTGCAATTTTATTCTTGTGTGTAAAAAAAGAAAAAAAAGAGAGGAAAAAAAACAACAATCCTGGAACCCCAGTAAAGCTATATTACTGTGGGAATATTGTATGAACATCCAAAAGTGATTAGAATACGCATTTCATGACAATGCGAAGGTTGAAGACTCTTTGTATGAAATCGAGTCGAGTATCCTCCAAGCAGGTTAAATGAATAAACCAAATGTCGAATTTTCACCTGCAATAGCCGTAGTACTAATGTAATGTGATTAGATGAGGGACAATGAATTTTAATTGCCTCCACCTGTATGTGGTATATTTTATCCGGATTGAATTGTGAAACCAGTGTAATATTTTAAATCTCATGCCTCCGATGTTTTGTATTTATTTAATGATATGTAATGTCACAAAAGTCAGGCATTACCCATATTTGTGAGTCTGTTTACCATGATCATTGTAGTTATGCACCATGTGATGTCGAGCCCTGTGTTTTAAATGGTGGAATCACAATGACGCTTTGTTGTGTGAGCAAGGCAGGAAGTGCCGAAACGCGTAGCAGCGGAGAAATTCAATAAACACGAAACGGATTGTGTGATTCAGCTCCTGTGTCGGTGTCCTGTTCTTTATCAAAGGAATTGGAGTTGGGGTGTATATATATATAAATATAAATATAAATAAATATATATATATATATATATATATATTCATATTGCTCTCTCTCTTCTTTATTTTTCACTTTCCTCTCAGTTTCTTTCTCTCTCTGCCCCTCTCTCTCATTCTCTCACTCTCTCTCACACATTGTCAGTATCCATCCCAAGTGTTAGTTTATGCAAGAAAAGTACAAGGTGGACAAAATAGTGCTGGGGAGGCAGCTGGCTGCTTCACTTTCTCTCTGCTACAGTGGAGGCACATATACCCTTACCATTCACTCGCTCTCTCCTTTTCTCTCTTTCTCCCACTTTGTATCCGTCTCCCTCTCTGTTATTTCTGTCTCATTCTCTCTCTACATATATATTACATAGGTAACCCTTCTTATTGAATGTTTGCCAGCAGTTTCAAACATAGTATTTCACAGAAAAGAGGTCTAAATGTGAATTATTTCCCATCATTCACAGTACAGAATTAATTTGTAGGATATATAGCTCAGCATTTTGTCTTTTTTTCTGTGCTGGTAAAGAAAAAAGTAATATAACAAATTTCTAATGAGTAAATGTGTAATATGGCCCTATATTGCCATCTCAGGGGTTAAGGTGACATTTATAAACCTATTAACCTTCACCCTCATGGTTTGTAAATGTACCAGAACCCCTCAATGGCAATACACGCCCATACTACACAGTAACCTGTTATGCATTCTCTATATATTACCTGGGTAAGCCTTCTTAGCGAATCTTTGGGTGGTTTGAGTTGTTTCAAAGCTCGTAGTTCACAGAAAAGAGATCTAACCCTGAATTATTTCTCAAAATTCACATTGCTTAATTCATTTGTAAGTTATTTTGCTTCCCTAAAAAAATAGCAAATTTAAACACAGCGTTTCGTCTTTATTTCAGTGCTGGTAAAAAAAGAAAAAAGAAAAAAAAACTTTCACAAAGACAGTGCTGCTGCTTTTACACAGTTAACCAGCACACCTCACAAGCTCACCCTATCAGGCTCATCCTTGATGCAAACATCTACTAATGAATCCTCCCCAGTGAGTGGAAATACACATTGTAAATGCAGAACTCAGTCAGAAAAAAGTTACACCGTCCCACGTTGCACTTTATTTTCATTATTTTTATATGCCTTGTTAAATCTACTCTATAGTGTCAAAGTAGTACAAAAGAAAATCTGATTTTACATTGCATGTTCTTAAATTTCTTACATGTTTTTTCATTTAATATTTGATTTTTAATAATACACATTGGTGTATAAAATAGATTTTAAATATTATCATGTTATCCCAAACAAAAAAAACACACATTTCTCCAAACATTGACCCGCATATCTGCAGTGTTATACAAACAATGAATACTAAATGGATGATGTTTAAATGCTCTAACGGTTTCCAAACAGTACCAAAAGAATTAATAATTAAAATATACATAAAGAGTAACATTTGTAATATGGTTCAGGTGACATTTAGGAACCACTTTCAATAGGCGGCTGTAGTGGAGCAACACAGATCCTCAGTGAAACATCATGAAATACAGGCAAACTCATGCAATATACCAACTGATTATCATTTAGGACCTGACTTAGATCGTGGCGGATGGGTTACTCCGTAACAACGGTGACAGATATCCCATCGGCCAAAATATAAATCCCATTATGTCCTATGAGATTTATATTTCAACGGACGGGATATCCGTCACCATGGTGAGGGAGTAACCCGTCCGCTGAGATCTAAATCAGGCCCTTAGTCTCATAGCAGACTCGAGCATCAATTGAATGGCACCTCTTTTCTCAAGAATGGCGCCTCGTATTAGATCAATTGCATATTGGGCAATATGAATAGCGTGCAGCACCATATGAAAGGCACCGACGATTGATTGATTGCCACCCAGCACCAGCTGAAGGGCACACAAATTGAACAGAATGGAACAGTTATCGAATTTCCATCCTCACTGCACTGCTTAAATAAATAAATGTTTCATAGTAGCTCAGTGGTTTGCAGGATAAGTGACTAAAAAGCCAATGTCGGTTATGGTGGCACAAACTAAAGGTAAACTTAAATAACAATATTGTTATATAACATGAAATTAGTGCCTTACAAATGATCCAATAGCACTTATTTTATTGACCACTTAGAATAAAAGGCTTTACTAGCCCATTTAATTAAAACATGCCTTACAGAGATCTAGGCAGCATGTAGGGTACCCTAGAGGCTATTTTTGCTGGAACATGCCAACTTACATATTACCAGCAAAACTGGCCACGCACAGAACCCAGAAGCCTAAGAGATGTGCAGTATCAGGTGTATGCATTTTCCAGACAAATGTTGTCTATTGGTTAGGCCATCAACCGTGGAACCATAAGATCTTGGTTCTAATCCCTGCTTCCCTACTTGACCAAATTCTGTGACGCTCAACAAATCACTAAATCAGCCACTGGCAACATTTCTTTTACCTGCTAAAAGCTGCGAGCACTTAGAAGCAATATTAATGCTAGCACGAAGCACCAAGCACCTTTTAGCTTGTTCATCTGTCCCTGCCTCACATGAAAGGGCTTGTAGAACAAGTTACTTATCTTCCGTAACATCTTATCTGGTAGAGACTCTATCTAGATGCAGATTCCTTACCTTGGAATTATCTGCAGGCGTCAGACTAGATACGGCAATTTTTCGTGAGCAGTACCCCTCTCTAACTCTGGTTCCAATCGTGCTAGTAGTTCCTCATTTCTCCCTGAGCGAAAAATGACAGGTCTGCAGGCTTAGAGTTCGCCTTTTAATTCAGACAGCGCCAGTCGCTCTTGTTACCGGCTCCATCTTAATTACCGGGTACGTAGTAATATGGCTCTTGATGAGACACCAAAGCTACTTCTCCGAAGGGCCACTGCACTCCTAATTGGACAGCAGCAGCACTACTCAGCTGGGACATTTATATAACAGTAATAGCACTTGTCTGCTCAGTTGCCATAGTGACATGGGCAACACTTATCAACACAATTGCTTTTCGGAGCACGTTTCGTCACAGTTTCAACCCCATCACCATGCCAATAGAAGGTGATGCTCAGCCTTTCAAAATCAAACTTCACATCAGGGATTGAGAGAAGTAGAACATAAATAAAACGCTAAAAATAATGCTAACAAAAATATAACCATGATGATGATGATGATAATAATAATAATAATAATAACAACAACAATACAAATACTGATTATAATAACAGAACAATAATAATCATAATAGTTTTAATAAAAATACTTACTAGGCCCGCGAATGGCAGGTGTTATTAATCACCTCAATGTTGTTTATTTATAAACCCTGTAAAGGTGAAAGGATGCTTTTGTCCTGCTCATCCTTTAAACTGTAGGTGTCTGGGTAGGCTCTTGTGAAGCAGGACCCTGCCTCAGCAGGCAGCATACAATAAAGTAGAGATTGCAAATTACTCCACTGTTTTGTTTGGGCGTGTGGTTGTAGCATGTGTAACAGCTAGGCACAGATATTGTTGACAGATTACACCTCATTGTATCCCACTTTCCTGAGCATATAAATTGGTTTATGCTTGTCCGTTGTGTCTGCTCTGCACCAGATCTGCATCAAGTATTACCACTCACTGTTGAAGATTTATGGATGTGCACTAAAGTTTTCTCCTACTACTGAGAAGAGCAGCATTTGATGATGAAGGCTTCTGACTGGTCTATGCATCAGATCACTGATATCCCATCTGAGTTCGCCTGGTAGAAGACACTACCATCCTTTCCAATGCCCTCGCTTAATCCTCAAAGGTGTAAAATGCTCTAGAGGTCCTTAAAATAACTCCCCTTCAAGTTTTGTGAAGAAGAGTTGACCCGCATTGGTGGTTGTTTGTGTTGACCCCTCTTTTTCATGCAATTCTTTATGAACACCCATACTCGATGATTGGAGGGGAGCCCTCTCAGGACTACCTTTTTTTAGAAAGGGGACCAAAATTATTTAGGAGCCTATCATCTTTGAGCAATGTTAAGCCCACCGGCTATAGTGTTCAGCGAAATCATTCTTACTGAGATACTCGATTGGATCAGAGATAAAAACACAATTACTTAAATGGGGTTTTACCAAAGGTATGACAGTGAAGTAGCCTTTGGTCTTCTTGCAAAATGGGTATTTATTGATTCTTCTAAGGCATTTAATCATCTTGATCATGTTTTTCAGTGAACAAAAACTCCTACCGTTAGGGTCCCAGCTCGGCTTAATATATATTCCGATTATCACTTAGAACCTGGGTACAAATCCCTAGAGTTGATAGTTCAATGATTTGGACCGGGATATACTCCCACTCTGGTTTAAGACAAGGATGCATACGCATGCTGACACTTTTTAACCTTTTATGAATGGCTCAGATTCTGCTCTGTTAAATTCTTGTACTTTTCCACATGTTCTTGGCAGTTTTTTTATTTAGAGCATTGTAGCATGCCGATGGCTTGCTATCAGACCAAACTTGGATTGCATCTTTGATAAAGTATGTACACCGTAAGGCCTTACATCTCAACAGAAACAAAAGCAAGATTAGGATTTCAGGAAAAAGCACTTACAGGGGACGTTGGTTTATTGATAGACTTCCATTAGAACAGGTGATTTATTACAACTGTGCTGGGATTGCCTTTGATAGTCAATTGAATTGGCAGTCCTAACTGCATCTCAACTGAGGCACTCGGTTGAGATGATCTCCAATGCCTTGAATAGATTCAATCATATATATGGTGTTTATTTTACAACTATTGCTAGCTGTGTACCATTCTAATGTGACAACAATTTTCACTTATGGTTCTCCAGTTTGGTTGCCTTCTACGAGTCTACCAATAGATAGGGTAGAGCAGTCCATCATGAGGAAGAATTCTAAGGATTGGACAATAGAATGTTTTTTCTTGGAATATGGCATAATGTCTAGCTGGACAGCTGTGTTGACATTTGTGTGGTTATTTAAGCTGATGATTAACCTATGACTGAAGTATTGCTAATACTTTATTTATACCACAGGAACATGTTACAGGAAATAGGATATTAGTCAGCTCTGATCTATGGGCAGTAGGGGATGATAGTGCTCACCAAAGGTACTGCAAGATGTATCAGAGTAAGTCTTGCATTAGGCAATATCAACTATTAAAATGATCAGATACATCACAAATGTTAATGTCGAACTATCTCAATCAATTACCCCTACCATAGGTGGTGGGAGCATGGAAGGGCCTGCCCGACAAAGAAAGACTCTGTCATCTATGCAATAGGGCAACTGTGTCTCTTGAACATTAGGGTCCAGATGTACGACCATGTCATTTAGCAAGTAGCAAATTGCGCTCAATTGCGAGTCGCAATTTGCGAGTCGCTAAATGCCAGGTACAACAGTGTCTGAGACACTGTTAGTGATTCCTAATGGGGTCGCAAATTGCATGCCTCATGCATATTAATGAGGCACTCGCAATTTGCGACCCCATTAGGAATGGCTGGCCCTCCCAGGTATGGTGGCCAGCAGGGCTCAGCAGACCTCCATGTCTGGGACTGCTTTAAAATAAAGCAGTTTTTTTTTTTAATGCAGCCCAGTTTCCTTAAAGGAAAATGGGCTGCATTTAAAAAAAGAAAAATGAAACGTTTTCGTTTCATTTTTTAAGTGCAGGTAGTGGTCCCTGGGACCACTGCCTGCGCCTAAAAAATATTTTTCCCTGCATTCGCAAAGGGGAAGGGGTCCTGTTAGACCTGGCACCATTGGCTTGGGGTTCCCCTGTATTTTTGCCTTTTGCCTCCTGTGTTTTTGCTGTGTGTTGGACTTCGTTTTGCTGGTCTAGATGCTTTGGGCACTGTGCCACTGCTAATCAGTGCCAAAGTGCAAGTGCTCCCTTTGTAAATTGTTGTTATGGATTGGTGATTCCATCATTGGCATATCTGATTTACTAGTCAGACCCTAGTACAGTGCACTGTGTGTGCCCAGGGCCTGTAAATCAAATGCTGCTAGTGGGCTGCAGCACTGATTGTGCCACCCACATAAGCAGCCTGTAAATGTAAACTCTGGACTGCCATTGCAGAGCCTGTGTGCAGTCTGGTACTGCCATGTCGACTTGGCAAGTGCACACACTTGCCAGTCCCTAACCTTCCCTTTTCTTACATGTTAGTCACCCCTATGGTGGGCCCAAGGTACCCCTGTGGGCAGGGTGCATTGTATGTGAAAGGTAGGACATGCCATGATGTGTGTGGCATGTCCTGATAGTGAAATACTGCCAATTTCGTTTTATACTATTGCAAGGCTACCTGCTCCCATAGGAAAGAATGGGGAGTTTGTTTATAACATCTTATAAACATAACTACCCCTGGGAACAAAGTAGGAAAATAAAAGTTTAATATGCCTGAACTCAGAATGTTACAATGCATCTTTTAGTGAGGGTGATTTTTACATTCTGTGTTTGAAAATACCATTTTTAGAAAGTAAGTATTTTCTTGCCTAGCCATCCAGTATGCCTCTGCTAGGTTTGTGTATTGCATGTCTGGCTTTGCAGTGTCAGGGGCTGGGGAGGAGCAGTGGCTCCAGAAAGCCTGATGAGTCAAGGCTGGGCTGAATAGGCCTGGCCTGCATTTGGAGTGGTGGGAGGAGTAGCACCTGCACCTGAATAGGTCTGTGCCTGCCTTCTACAATGATGGCTCCGCCCCCCCTCTGGTGTGTCTGGAACCAGGGCTCACACTGACAATGAAGGTTGTTGTGCACTTGCAAAGTGCCCCACAGAACTGGTTTTGGCTGGGTACAGACACTCTCTGCCTTCAGAGAACAAAGGATTTTTGGGTATAAAAAGAGGGGCCCAGACGCCAGACTTTTAGATCACTTCTGGGAAATCAAGAGGAACCTTTGCCAAGGAGAAGAGCCTGAGAAGCTGAGGAGGAATACTGCCCCTGTGCTGTTTGCTGTCTGGGGTTGGCCTGCAGTGGCTACTTGCTGCCAAGGAAAGGAGGAAAGGACTTTGCTGTTTGCTGTGTCCCCTGCTTGAGGAAGATCTCCAAGGGCTTGAAACTGAGCTTGCCCCCTGTTCTGAAGTGTCAGGGACACAAAGACTTCACCACCAGCTCCCTTGAACTTCCTTGCTGGGAGTTCTGACCTGCAAAGAGGTGCCTGCTGTTGTTTTGGACCTCTAGAGACTGTTTTGCGCTGGAAGAATCCATGCATCGTCCTGGATCGTCGCATCGAGGTGCCAAGTTTGTTGCATTGTTGGGGGACGCAGTAAGAAACCGACGCATCACCTCCCCATGCAGTAAGAAACCGACACATCACCTCCTCTCCGGTAAAGAACCGACGCAACACCTCCCCTGCGCAGCAGTAAGGAACTGACGCATCACCTCCCCCGGAGCAAGGAACCGACGCATCACCTCCCTGAGAGTAAGGAACCGATGCATCACCTTCCCTGCGGCCCGTTTTGTTTGTTTGCGTGACACATCCCAGGTACTCTGTGAAAAGTGTTGCATCTGCAATTTGCTTTGAAGTGAACTATTTCTACCATCTGAAAGTCATATTTTTATTACTGTATTGTGGATTTTTGTCGTTTGGTCTTGTTTTGGTTTAGATAAAGATTACTTATTTTTCTAAACTGGTGTGGTGTCCATTTGTAGTATTTTCACTGTATTACTTTATGTGTTCACAAATGCTTTACACACTGCCTTTGAGATAAGCCTGTCTGCTCGTGCCCAGCTACCAAGGGGGTGAGCATGGGTTATTTTAGAAGTGTATCCCCCTTACCCTGACTAGAAGCAAAGGTCCCTATTTGGACAAAGGTACCTACCTCTACCAACTAGAAACTCCCATTTCTAACAGGTCCCCTGGGGACCCCTTCCCATTTGCGATTGCTTTACCACCCTCTTGAAGAGGGCGGTAAATTGCGAGTGTTTTGCGACCGCAATTGTGGTTGCAAAACATTCTTACATAGGCCTCTGACTCGCTATTAGGAAGGGACGCCCTTGGAACGCCCCTTCCTAATAGGGACTCGCAATTCCTATTTAGTGAGTCGCAAAAAAATTGCGACTCGCTAAATAAGGATTGTACATCACCCTATTAGATTTTGCATGCGCAAACGGGTCGCAAACCCGTTTGCGCATGCAAAATAGGGTCGTACATCTGGCCCAAGGTGTTGTCCTGTAAATCATGTTATCAAACTACATCTGACATTTGTGAAACTTCTTGTGCAAGATTATGATACTTTCAATGATCAATGTTATACTGAACATATTGAATTCAACTTATGAGCCCTGATTACAATTGCAGGCTACATTCGGAACCCTGTTCAAACACGTCTGCACAGGGACCCCCAATTACGAGCTATGTGATAGTTATCACTCAATCACAGTTTACTTGTAATACATTCTAGCAGGTCAAACATGCAGAATATTATCGGTGGTGGGGGGGCAAGGCCCATAAGAAAGCAAAATATGTGGAATTTGGAGTGTTAAATTCGTATTCCGCATGTTATGCCTCATCTACAAGTTAAAAAGTCATAATAAGAGGTATTTACCACGTGTGATAAATACCTCACTCGGGGTAATGATATTTACCCATGTGATAAATACCTCACCTATTCTGCCTAAGTTGGAATAAGGGCCCCAGAGTTTTGATTGATTTATCACATATTGTGATATTTACATATATAGAAATTGAAATTATTTTACAATGTTTGTTTATATGGTTTTGCAAACCAAAAAAACAACCAAACCAGATGAATTGAAGCCCAAATACTGAATAGGGAGATACCTGGAGGGAGCCATCCCACTATGGTAGTCTATCCAGGCCAGAAAGGATTGCTCAAAACAGGCAAACAGCCACTTAAGTGCTAAACCATTTGTGTGGATTTTTAATTTGAAGAGGGAGCACACGGGGATTTTCCTGATCTATGCAGACTTCTGTCTAATGGTAAAAAATGAAATAGTGAGCTATTAATTAACTAGTGTGAGTGGATCTATCTTCATGTATTAAAGCAACAACACCCTACTATGCCTCCAGCAAATATGTCTTCATAATCCACGTGAAATTATAATTAAATGGTGGGACCCACTTTAACTCAAGTTTTAGAGGAAGCTGATGATCATGCTCAAATTCAACTGCTCACAAAAATTGTGACATCCTAAAAGTGGTGGAAGACGAATGAAATGGTGCAATTGCCTTTGAAAAACTGAGGAAACCAAGCTGTTGCCCCATGTGTATTCTGACCCACAATCAACATCAAGGGACTTTCTGGCTGGTAGTACAGGGACAGAGTCAGACACATGTCAGGCTTTCCTCAATTGTCACAGGCAATGATCACCTGACATGAGCGGCACTCCCTCTCTGACTCGCTGGTTTATTACAAAAATCACCTTCAAGGCAAGTCCACATTCGATCCTTCTGAGGATTAAAAAAATCCTAAAACCATTTCCTGAAAATTCATATTTTTTGAGCAGGTGCAAATAAAAGTTGTGTTTTGTTGTTATTTTTCAAGCTATTATTCAAATGCAAATCACTTTGTCTTTTGCGTAGAGGAAAGTTTTATATCAAGCTTTACCACACTCTACATGGAAGCAGCAGCACAACCTTCCCTATCACAAAGAATAAGTAAAGGACAGGAGCAGTAGCAGGAGGGACATCACGCAGTTCTCTCACAAATCCAGGTACAAAATAGGTAGCTAACGCACTAAAAAGGGAGTGAGAGGAGTTAAAGAACTGCTGGACACTCCCTGTTAACAGACATACACATAAACGAAGTAGAACATTCCGAGAAGAAATAGCCAAACCTCACGTGGAATTAAAATACCTTTATGTACACACATAGGATGATGAAAGCTCACATGTGGAGAGGTGTGGTGCAGCGGCCAGGGCAGCTGACTTCGGAGCACAGGGTTCACGGTTCGATCCCCGGCTCCGGCGGCAGCTCAGCTCAGCACCATGTGACTCTGGGCAATAGCTCACTTAATTTCCACTACGGCCCCCAGCGCCTTGAGACTCGTAAGGGTGAGTAGCTGCGCTATATAAAAACTGACTTACATTTTTTTACATATCCTGTGGTACGTTTCATCAATGGGTTCCACATCTAGCACACTGGGAAACATCCAAGAGTCACTGATTGATTAGACTTTTAGTTATGGGTTCCCTAGTTTGCGTGGAGTTATGTCCCTCTTGTTGACATTTATGTTCTCCCTTTTTAAATTGTGAAACCTATAGTAAAATAGTGTGCAGGTGTGCTCAAATGTTTTTACTAGTCTCCCCCTACTATAAGATTATAAACAGGAAGGTTTATCAATGGACCACGCTTCTCTTTTCCATCAACATTTGTCGGTGCTTGAATATTGCCTCAATGGGGACAGGCACTTTCCTTGGAACTATAGGTCTCGATATCCTGCATCATTCTATGCAAGTGTATTCAATATATTGTTTTGTTAAACGATGGGGCAACAGCGGTGCAAATGCACCTTCTTCATAGACCAGATACAACTTGGGCAGAAAAAGTACAAGCTTCCCTCCTTTAGAGTGCAGCTAGGGCAGTAGCAGCGCAAGCTTTCCCCATAACAGGAAATAAGGCAGTAGTAATGCAAGCTTATCTTCCTCACAGAATAAGTACAGAATAACATTAGTAAAGCAAGCTTCCCTCTCTAAATATGTCCGCAAGTGCACTCTTCCATTCCCTACAGAACAAATTTAGAAGGCCAGACTAGTTCACAGAACATGTCTGGTTAAGGCTTGAGTGACAGGTAGGTTAGAAACAGATCGCTCAAGTGGGTGCTTTACTCACTGAAAGAAATGTATCGGTGGATGAGTGATTGAATATTCAAGATCTCATACTACTTGTACTTGGGTGATATTCCATGCCAGCATCTTAAATGTCCTGCTGCTGTCACTCAGAGGCATGCGGTCACTGTTGTAACTCCTGTCGTCATATCCTGCAGTCTTGCTAATGTCATTTCCTGTTGTTCCAACTACTGCCATTCACATGCACTTTTGTCAACGAACCTTAGCTCTCAAAAGTGCTTGCAATACCAATACAGAAACCTTCCCTTATCCTGGTGTTAAAGGAGTTGAAGGGAGATGTCAATAGGACCATTTAAAGACAAAAATGGCAAAGGCAAAAAAAAAAAAATCTTCTACGTTGCTCTTTTGATTTTCCCTGCCACTTCTGACTATATTTTCCCCTTCTATTAGATATCCCCCCTTCTTTCTCCATCACGGTCTGTCCAGTGCCTACTTCTGCCCATTCTCTCACTTCCTCCTATTTTCCTTTCTCTTTTCCTCCCACTCTCTCATGTGCACATTTTGGGTTACATTTTTCTCTCTTCTCATTTTCCTCTGTTTCACCTTCATTTGTCTTTTCAACTTTTTCTCTTACCCCCAACTCCCTCAAACTCTTTATTCACACCTAAATCTCTCACCTTCTTCTATCCCATCTTAATTTATTATACTTACCATTTGTCATACTCTTCTCATTTTCCCACTATGCCCTCCCGTTTATTTCCCCTATCACCTGCCTTATTTCCTCCTCTTTACTACGTCTATCTCATCTGGAACCACCTAGTGCCAGCACAAGGATATTTGCCATCCTAGTTCAAGGTACATTTTTCTATACCACCCACTCTAGAGATGGTGGCACATTTGCTTGTTCTTGTAATATTGGATCCCCTAGGCAGCCTAGGCATGCACCTTGAATTCTCTTGCCCAAATATAAAAAATGTACCCCACTCTTTCCTGGGTCTCACATCATTCTCTCTTTTCACAGCTACTCTCTTGGGCTCTTTCTTTTATCATTCACCCTCCTTCTTCTTCTTAAGCACATGCGCCTCACACTTTCCCTACTCACCCCTCCACCTACCATCGGCTATCTAACAAACTGGTCGCTATCAAATGTTTCAGTCACACACTCATTTCTGTCCATCTTTTGATGCCTTGCTCTCCCGGTTTGAGGGAAGTGAGAAGGTTCCTTCCCTCAAACTCACCAGACACACCAATCTTCCTGGAAGACATCTTGCTATTTTAGCTCATACTTTCCTTCTTCTTTTCACATCTCTTCTAGTCCCGACACTTCTCACGCCTTCCTCACAAAGGTCTTCTTTTCTGTCCTGCACACTCCTTCCACCTTCCCATTATCACTCACACGCATTCCCATACCCTCACTTCTCAATGGAATGCTGCTCTCACAAACATGCATGCACACATTATGCTCCCTCTTTCAAATTCTCTTTTTCTAAGCAAACTCTACTTACTTTTCCCTTCTTGTGCACTTAACCTCCCTTTCACTCTGCCGCACAAACATCCCTTATTCTCTGCCTACTCTTGTTCATATCGCTTTCTCACCTGTTGTTTCCCACAAGCACTTTGGCTTTTTCAATATCGATCCCTTAGAGAAATGTGCACACTCAAGGATGGCTCTGTTTCTATCCTTTGTATCACCCATGCAAATGTTGATGTTTTCGAAAATTATGCTGCTGAAAAGAAAGCTGTGTTCCACAATTAAGCAATATTGACTTAGAGGACCTGCAAATAAGCATTGACCTCAAGTCACCAAAATGCAGTAGCGGAAGTGACATTACACACCCTTTGAACTTAATGACATCACAGGAAGTGACACCGTATGACCTATGATCCCCAGCCTTTTCTTGCATGACCTAAACCCTGATGACACCACAATAACTGATACTGCTGATGTTCCATAATAATTGAATGATTAATATGACACAATACAGACAAATATCTGTTTTAGGTACCACATATATTAGGGTGCTACCATTATCTTTGAAAGTGGTGGAGAGTAATACTTGCCCTGATTTGTAGCGAACAAGTGACGCAGGTGAGCCAGACCTCTTCTAGCTGGGCTCAAGGGGGTTTGTCCTTAGGAGCGTTTAGGAAAAGACAAGGCCATACGGTGCATTTAAAGCACGATTTTCACATAAATTTCCTAAAATGCCACAGGCTCTGAAAGGGCTCTCATAAAACAGTCAAGTCCTTTCATGGTTTGCTGAGCCATTGAAACCAACGCTCCTTGGGAGTTTACCCACTTTTTTTCAAAATGTGCTCTTGCTGCCCTACATGTCAAAAATCATCTTCATTGTGCCAGGGCCAGCATTTTGCTAGGGATGCCCTTCATATGCCTTGGATGCCCTTATGTAAAAATGACATGCACTATGTGCAAGTGCCAGAAGTTTGCTACTGGTGCCTTAAATTACCGTGGGTCTCCATGATGCCAAGAACTTCCAGTATGCCGGTGCAAGTATTTTGTGACAAGTACCTGTCATGCAAAGATTTGCCTGTGGCCTACTAGTTCCAGTATGTTGCCGTAGGTGTCACTCACATTCACTTTTAGTCTCATTCAATCATGTTTTCACCCACAACCACTTTCACTCACTGCTACTTTCACTTATTCTTACTCACAATTACATTCACTATCTGCTGCTCATTCTCAATCGTTCTGACTCACTCTTTCACACTCCCTGACACTCATTCTTATTCCTTCTCATTTATCCACTCACACTCACTGCCAGTCACTCTTATTCTCACTCACTCTGACTCACTCATACTCCCCTAACGAGGCTCAGTCTCACTCATTGTCACTCACTACCTGTTATTGACTCTCATCCACTCACTTTCACTCAGATACGCATGTTCACACATACACACACTCTCATACAAACTCTCTCCAGCAAACACGCATACCATATACACTTAAAAACATTGCTCTGTTTACCTTAGCTTCCGGCAGAAGTCTCTTTCCTGCTCCTTATGTTCCATTTTTTTAATCAAACTAATCGTGAATTGTAATTTTCTATTCACAATTAGTGTAGCTAAAAAAAATGGGCAATAAACAACAAGAGCTGAGTACCAACGACCAAAAGAGCATGCTGACCCTTGTTCTTCATACTAATTTTGCCACCTCTGAAGCCAGGAGTCGAAAAAGCAGTGCCAGGAGTTGCAAGAGGAAAGGCAGCGGTCGTAGCTGCGAACACTGGTGACCCCTAAATGAAGGCCATGCTAGTAAGGTCTGAAGAGAAAATCCTCTGCATGATTGGAGACTTAATTCCTTACAATAATGATTTGAGGATGAAAAATTTATATTTAGTTGGAAAAATGAAAGCAAAATGAAGGTTTTGGGCAATTTACAAATGGCTAGAGTTTGTGTTGGTTCTTTGGGTTTCCATTTCCACATTTTAAGAAGTGTCCATAACCTAGTAGGCCCATGCTACTTGGAGCCGCCCAGCCTCAGCCTAAGTAACTATACCCTGCACGGGCACGCAGGTGCCAGCTTGTTTGCAAAGGTTGGAATGCATAGGCCCTGCGCAAATCCCTGCCTCCCAGTTGCACCTGTTGAAAATATTGAGGGTCTCCGAAGTCTGGCAGCATGGTTCCTGTTTGCTTGTGTATATTGACGGAGTCGATTGCACTTGGTGAATGAGTATTCTTTAGCTGCAACAAGAGAAGCATAGAAGCCAGTCCAACTCCAGAACTGAAGTAGGTGGACATTTTTACAATGTTCCTCTCATATACCCCAGACCAGATGTTAATGTTAAATTAGTTATAATGTGCATGAATCACCCCCTGAGGGGTATCTCAGTGCAGCAGAGACCAGCAACGGGCGGCCATAGTGTTAGAATAATTCGGCTTTAAGAAGTTTCCTGAAGATAGGGTAAGCAGTACACTCTTGCATGTGAATAGGTAGTTTGTTCCAGTAGTGCGGGGCCAGATATGAGGAAGCACTGCCTCCAGAGCGGGCTTTCTTGGTTTGTGGTACCCTAACTAGCAACTTGCTCATTGATCTAGGTGAGGTTTAAGAACTGGTCCTTAATCCGAAGGTACCCCTGAGGCACCTGGGGCAGCAGGGCACTACTTTGGCAGATGATGTCACGCACAGCGGAGTTAATAATGAGCAATATTGAGCTGTAGAGCTCTATCTCTCCGAGCAGAGCAGGCATCCTGCCTCCGTCCTCCCTGCGGATGTCTTCGCTGTCTAATTTTAGACTCAATTAAGGAAAGTGACATGAAAGAAAAATCCCACGAAGATTAGGGAGGAGACTTCTAAAGGCCTTTAACAGGCGAGTTAGAATTACTAATTCATCATGGAAGCCCTGCGCTCTGCAAGGACGCATCTGGTGAGGAGGGCGAACGTCATGGCCTATTTTAACGTGCCTATATGCATGATGGTACATTTAGAACTGATCTGACCAGATGGCCTGAACTCCTCCTGCTCGGTTTTTACTACTAAATGACCACTTACGAGCAGCATGTGTGACATCAAGGTGCAGGCAATATTTTTTCTTAGCACAAACCCCGGAGAATTAAGCATTCTAGAAATAGAGATCTGTGCTGGCACATGAGGGTTCTTTTATGAAAACTGTCGCTCTAGGGAGAAGTGATGGTGAGTGACTGGTAGGTTCTGCTCTATGCTTCCCTCAGAGGTCCTATTTCCCCCGCGGATGTGGTAGCACAAGACACATGTTTCGGATCCATTGCAGCTCCAGAGTAGGCCCAATAGATGTCAACCCTGTGAGCTGAAGTTAGGGCAGATGGGGAATTCTTAAAAAGCGCATCACTCAAACCTAAACCATCTCTACACCCTGGGTGGTCGTATTACCCAGAGGTGCACCAATGTCTTTGCAAAAATGTTTTCTTAAGTATTGGCCACTGCTGCCCATTGTCATCCCACCATCATCCAGCCTGCAGTGGACACAAGGTCCTCGATGGGGTCCACAACCACAGGCAGATGGCACCTGAGTGAACAGGGTTGTTCCAACCGAGAACAGTGGTGGCTGTGTTCCCTCTCACCAGAGGAGAATGGAGGCCATGTTTGTCCTTGGTAATAGATGAAAACGCACATAAAAATAAAGCCAGGCTGGAAGGCCCCATCCAGAAAGCATGACATGACAGTGTGCCCAACACTGAGCGCTCATGAGTGGATGAAGCCGTGGCACCTTCTCTGCTGCAGGCACGAGGCACACTATTGAAGGCAACAGCTAAGAAGGTTGTATTTCAATAGCTGTTATTATTTTGGGAAAAAGTCAATTTTTACACCATTCGGAAGCCTGTATCTAAGAGCGGCAATGGTTGCACTGGGCCACAGGGAGATACCGTGCTTTTCCAACAGTTACAAAATGTTGTCCAATTGCGATTAGAACATAGGTCTCCTGTTTCTACATTGGATAACTTAGTCATTGGAGCACATATATTTAAAATCCTTTCCTGATTCTGCACCTACCCTTGTGCTCCCCAGGGCGCTAGTCAGCCATGAATTGTGATCACAATGTATTTTAGAGATATGTACATGGTGTCTTCAGAATTCAAGCGCTATCATTCAAGTACGTCCCTCCAAATCAGGCAAATAATGGCACATGTGACATTCTTGGGCAAATCGACATGTCATCTACAATGTATGAGATCTCTCACTCATGTGGACAAGGGTTAGGAGTGTTTGCAAAGTTTTAGGCAGCATTTGGCTAGAAAGGATCTTTCTGGTCCTGGGCACCAACATATGTGTGTGAGATCTAAACTGAAAGGTGACCCGACAAAGAAGCGTGTGGTTCAGAAAAATGCACAGAATAGTTTTTGAGCTATTCCAGCTGTACCATTATCTGTGACAGAAGTGACCAGATGTTGGAAACAAACTCTTATACAAGGCATTGCACTGCAATGGGTCTACGCAAAAGCAAATAGCAGGCACATGGTTTGCAATGCAAACTACACATGAAATCAAAAGAGCACCTGGAACTTTGGGCTGCCAGAAATTGCCTTTCATTGCTCCCTTTAGATGGTGTATGTATTTTTAGGGAATGCCACAGTCAATTAGTATTAGCTGCCTCGTCATTATTAAACAAGACAGGCTTGCTTAAAAATCTAGAAGTACATTTTGGAGTATGAAAGTGGGGCCCTAAAGCAATGCAGGGCCAGGTGAATAATGTCCAATCATCCGCCTTATGACACCCCAAGTTACAAGGAATATATGGAGTCCTCTGATTCATTTACCTCAACAAAAAGAAGGTAGCTGTTCTTTTGAAGAAGTACGGATGGAATATGTGAAAGATGAGGGGATCTACCCTAATGGAAGATGTTGCCCTCACACACCCATGTGGGTGTCATGCTTCATCATCAGGCTAAGCTCCTCGTGGGGCTGTTGCTGCAACGCCCCACAGGCCCCACGAGAGGGCTCTTTAGCGGAGATCTTTTCTTGTTAGCTATAATGATTAGTGCAGGTGTGTGGGGATTCAATAGTGTGTGTGGTGAAGAATGTATTAAAACTACCTATGGGGTACCGTTACATTTTTTAATCAATGTCCCCCTTGGCAGGGTTAAAAACGTGTGAGTGTCAAAG
The DNA here is from genome assembly GCA_963921515.1 of Calotriton arnoldi. Classification (NCBI taxonomy): domain Eukaryota; kingdom Metazoa; phylum Chordata; class Amphibia; order Caudata; family Salamandridae; genus Calotriton; species Calotriton arnoldi. The sequence goes on from CAWUFW010000786.1 coordinate 495,760, forward strand.
AAGTGCTACGAAATGTGACAATCTCACGGTAAGTGATTAAAAGGTCAACATGTTTCACCATTGAATCCCCACACACCCGCACTCATCATTACGGCTAACAAGAAAAGATGATGAAGCATGACACCCACATGGGTGTGTGAGTGCAAAATCTTCCAATAATGAAGATCTCGTGTTTCATACATTTCATCCGTACTTCTTCTTCAAAGGACAAGCTACCCTCTTTTTTTAGATATTCCAAAATGGGAGGATGGGTACTGGACCTTGAATTGCTTGCGGTCCCCCCTTCTTGTGATTGATTATCTGATTCATTTACATCATCTATCTATTTCTAGTGATTCGCCTTTGCAACAAATCCGTTACAGGGCTGCTCCCATTAATGTGCCAGGACAATGCAGAATAAAAATGTCAATGAAATGGAAGACCCTAAGAAAGCACAGGGAGTGGGGTGTTCATCTGCAAGTGTACTCTTAAAAACTATTTGCTGTGATGAATGCTGATTGCGCAATGTAACATATTCTGTCAGAGGCTGAGAAATTCTGCAGAAGTGAGCAAGGGGCATTCTGGTCAGCAGCAGCAAAGTAGGCAAACAAAGGCAAAGCCAATTTGTCTGGGTGTTTTATAAGTGAATGTGCTTCTTCATTGACTGGCAAGTTTTTGTAGCTGTGTGGATGGGCAAATGAGTTGATAATTGTGAGAATATGTTACCAGTTTGGTAGATGAGTGAATGGATGGATAAATTAATGAGTGAATGATGGACTGCAGAAATAACAAATGGGGAGTCAATGGATAAATGAGTAAGTGTATGGTGGTTGACTGAATGATTAGATGATGTTTGCAGCCACGTTAAGCCAATTCTCCAAGCTTAGGCCATGGTGATTTTAAGGAAATCACAAAAATTGTCAATATTATGTAAATGCAAACATTAGACCGGGATTGTATTTTACTGTATTACATTGTACTGCATTAAATTGCATTGCACTGCATTGTATTCTATAGTATTGTCCCATTGTACAGTAGTGCTGCATTTTACAGTGTTCTGCAATTCACAGTATTGTGTTACATCACATTGTTGCTGCGTATAGCACTTTCATGTCTAGTATTGATTTACGGTATTTTGCACTGATATATGGTATTGCGTTGCATATTACTGTTGGACAGTTCTGGACTGTATAATATCGTTGCATTGCATGGCATTGCATTGTAGTCTTTTTGCACTGTATATTATGTCTGTATTACAAAGTATTGCATAATTACATAGCATTGTATTGCCCTTTGTTGTTATATAGTACTGCATTGTATAGTATTATTTGCACTGAATATTATTGCCCTGAGTGAGAAATTGGAGTGTTGACTGTTGGTTGACTGGGGTGTGTTAACTCCGAGTAGCTTGGCACAAAAGCAGTCAGGCTTAACTTAGAGGCAAGGTGTACAAGAACAACTTTCAACCATCAACGGTCACTCCAAAATCAGAGTTACTTCATAAAAGGCAAACAAAATGCAATGTTAAAAAAGCATTTGCAATGCAATAGGTCTCGCATTTGCGAGAGTTTGAGCTATTGGCATTGTAAATGACAATGCCTTTTATTTATCTGTTTTAAAAAACAAAACATAAATAAAAGGCATTGTAATTTATAATGCCAATAGCTCAAACTTGCGTAAATGCGAGAACTATTGCATTGCAAATGTTTGTTTTGTTTTGTTTGGGGTGGATGTATGTGGGTTGGATTGGTATGGCACCTTTCTAGGAAAACGAAAGGATGGATGCACACTAATAGCTCCTGAGAAGGGTGGACAACCATAGTTATAGGGGTTCTGCAACACATCAGAACCCACTAGCTCTAAAAGGAGAAGGGGCCCAGGTGAAAGAGCGCTACTTGAAAAGGGAAGAAGCAACTCTAAGGAGGGACGATAGGTGAAACTGGCAAACAAGAAGTGTGGAAAGTTCACAGCGGAAAAGGGTTGTAGAAAACATTAGAAAGAAGCAGCACAGAAGAGACTTGATGAGGGCGTGCCGAGTAGGGGGAACGGAAAGGCAAGAACTAACCCACCTCTGCAGCTCGGCTCCAGGTCTGGGAACAGGAGTTTGTTCCACACTTGAAGCTGCGTGCTGAAAGGACATTGTTAATAAATGTTAATGAGGCGCCAACAGATGCTGAACAAATTAATTTACTCCGATCTGGTCAAACAACCATTTAAAGAGGGGGAGAGGAAGTGTTTAACGCCAAAGTAAACAACTGAATCGGTACAAACATCTCTGCAATTATTTAAAGCATTTTTTCTCTCGCCTTGCTACCCTGACTTTTAAAATGTGGAAAAGGCAAATGTTTCCAAAACATTTACAACGCTTTCAAAAAACGTTTGTCAACAACTTTATCACCCCACAACATTTAAAAAACTGAAAGTCCGAATTCAGAGGGCTACAAGGTGGGGGGACCAGAGGAAAACGGCTTGCTAGTAACTTCCTAAGTTGGCTCAACTGCACTGTAACAAATGTTATTTTGTTGATCTCTGCCTTAAACGTAAAAATATGTTCAAGGCAATATTTATATAGATCGGAAATGCCAAAAAGCGATGCACGATCACAAGTTTCTGGACATTAGATGCATTGTTCGTAAAGGCAGTTCTCAAACTATTGTTGCTACATTTGCAAAAGAAAGTCAGACCGTCCTTGCCTTGCATTCTTAGATATGTATTGTTCCTTATTTATGTAATATTTGAGTGTGGTTAATGCTACTTACATAGTGCAGGCGGATTTGTGCCCTGGCGGAGAGGGGAGATCCCCGGGGTGGAGGGAGGCGGTCGGCCAGAGCAGCAAATGCAGCAGAGGAAGAGTGAGTACTGAAGAGGCGTTGCCGCCTTATGAAGAGGAAGGTTGCGTGTGTGCCAAGTGGGGAGGGCTCTTAAGGTGAAGCGGGAGGGGTACAGCAAACAGTGCCTTAAGGAGAACGCCACGTTGTGCAAAACTAACAAAAGGCGTTCCAATAAGGAGAGAAGCACCGGAGGAGGTTGGCAATCTGGCGGGAAAGAGAAAAACGAGAGTTTAAGCTATTAGTATTGTTAATGACAATGCCTTTTATTTATGTTTTAAAACCCAAAACATAAATAAAAAGGCATTGTCATTTACAATGGCAATAGCTAAAACTCGCGTGAATGCGAGACCTATTGCATTGTAAATGCTTGTTTTCCATCTTGCAGAGCTCTGCACTGGCTCCCAGACCCAGATTGCTTTGCATTAAAAATCTTAAGGATTGTGCACAAATGTTCCCAAAAACTTGCGCCTGCACCTTCTTCTACTGTGAAGCAGCATATGTATACCCTATATATGTAGCAAAAACACAACTACTGCAATGGCCTGTTAATATAATCCCTGCACACAAGGAGGCTGGTCTTTCTCAGTGCAGGCTCCTGTCTTGTGTAATTTCTTTCCTTCAGACATAAAGTTCTCAACCACACTCTAAGATTCATTAAAAAGCTGAGGTCTTATCTGCCTGGCTATGCCATGTTTAGATCAATGCCAAGCAACTCCATTAGGGTGGTGGTTCCTACAAAAATGTAAGTCAGTCAGGATCCAGAGGCCTCCCTCTGGTCCCGAGGTTTGATTGTGATTAATTTCTATCTCCAAATTTGATAGTGCTGTGAAGTGCTGACTCTAAGGGCTAGGAGGACATTTGTCGGTGTTAATTTAAATGAAATAACGGGGGAAACTAGAATGAAGAAGAAGCAACTTCTCTTTGTGTCATATTGCGGGAGGGGACGGAGATAGAGGGGCCGTGAAGTATCTCCACGCAGAAACCTTTAGCAAGGGGGGGGAAGGGGGCTGCACAGGCAAGCTGCTTCAGCAAGCGACGTAGCAGCTTGGTTATGCAAACGACTTGGTTATGCAAACGGGTACTGGTAACACCTGATGCTTTAGTGCACTATGAACCAGCATAACTGCTAAAGTATGTATTAAAAAAACAAGTGATCTCAACTGGTCGTTAGTCATGAGTTAAAGGTTATCTAATCTATGAGGCAGGCAGCCAGTCTGGCTGCATCACATCACCTTGAAGGCAGCGTCATGTGGCAGACGCTGACGTCAATACAGTTGGTGTGAAGTTTGAACCATAGCTATTTTGCTCAAGAGGAGGAAAGCGCTTTGAGATAAAGCTAGGGATCGCGTGGAAGGCATGGGCTCGCGAATGAATGCTGAAAGTGAGAAACGGGGGTGCGGGGCTCTAGAATCTTCCATTGTTTGGCGTGACTTGCCGCTTCATTTCAGAGTGGTAAATATTTAATCTCACCTTCTGGTGTGGTGACGTCGACTGCAGCAGACACCAGCTGCTCGAATAATAGAGTCACGGGCTGGGCTGGCGGCGTCCCCCGGGAGGGGCGGCGCTGCCCATGAAAGGGGCACTGTGCAAAGGGGCCAGGCGGGGAAGGGGGGCGAGCAGGAGCGGAGATAGGAGCAGCCGATACCGAGCAAGCAACTGGAAGGGGAGGGGGCGAGGGTAAAAGGAGAGATACTCTCATGAGGAACTAGACAAGAGGCAGTGAAAGTGATCGCGAAAGCGATCGCTATTGTTAAAAAATTTTTTAAAAAACACGCTCGCGAGTGGTGCGCGCGCGCGCCACAACGAGCCATCTGGTTTCCATTATCGCGCCCGTGTCTGGGCACGATAATTGAAACCACATGGCATCGGTGCGCGTAATAGACACCGATAGGCCATGGGCAGAGCAATGCGACCGCCTTAGGCCAATTGCGTGCTGTGTTTTATACAAACACGCACGCAAAAGCCAATGGGGTAGCACAAATGGAATCGCACACGCACGAGCGTGTGCGATTCCTAGGTCAGTGCTGAATCCCCGTTTTTCACCTACTAAATGTCTCGCGCTGCGCGAGCACTGCTTCGCAGTGCAACGCTAGGCGCGAGACCTAAAAATATCTATTTTTCAAAATAGCACTTGAAGGATAAAATCTACTGCATTATATGTGCAAAATAAAAAGTGAATGTATTGTGAGCATGCATTTATTATATAAAGACGTGGGGATTGTGGTAAAGTACATGTTTTTGATGAACATTTCGTTTTTCGGAATTGTTTGTTCTGTTTGTGCAGCATATGCTTTCAACTACGAGCAGCAAGCTGTCGCCATTTTATTCGGCAAATTAATTTCCTGTCCTTGCCTATGCAGACAAAGACTGAGCTCAGAAGATGCGGTAGAAGGACATTTTTCAGCGTGAAGAGTAGAGAAGGGGACATTTCGGCGTGCACCCACGTCTTTCAAAAACAAGCACGCGGAGGTGACTGAAGACATCTCAGAGGTGATCGTTGAGGGCCCTGGGCCAACCTGCTCAGTAAAAAGACAACATAGGCGCCAGTACTTTGTGTGCATAACTGACACGAGCACGTTCTCCCGCCAAACTGCTTACCTACCCCGTGTCCCATGTTGCTTTCTCACTCATGTGTTTCTCCCCCCCATTCATCTCCCTCTTAAGCTTCTTTCCCTGTCACCCCATCCACTGCCCATTGCTACCCCGATCCCCTCCTCTGTTACCCCCATGCCATCATTTTTTGTTTGTTTTTTGAGGGGGTCTTGAAAAAGCGCTTTAGTGCTACTTCTTATCCATTTTTTTTTATTTACCAATCCATCTAAGCTCAGTAAATAAAAAAATGTTTTCCATTTCTTTTTGTAAGAGTGCATGCAAAATGGCACATGCACACACACACACGTCATCACCATCATGCATGCGAACACCTAAAAAATGAGGTGGCCGTGTCATCGTGTACATTTTTATTTTTACTTTTGGTCATGCTGTAAAGCATCTTGTGGATGCTGTAGAGCATCTGCAAAAGGCAAGATCTATTAGCTTTACCAATGCTTGTTGTAAAGGCTATCAGATTCCAAACACATTACATACTCCTAGTAGTATGATACTAGACGCAAATTCCTAATCCATTTAGTACCACTTCGTGTACTGTACACAATCGTCAAGCGTTGTAACCCTCTGTCCCAACTCTCGGTTCAAACCTTCATTTTCTATTCGATAAAAGGTACCTGTGTCGTGTAGTTCCTATATATCCTATACAGGTTCTGCGCGTTTGGATAACATAAACTGTGGGATTGGTGGCGGACGGATTCCGTGCACCCCCACCGGATACGTTAGCCTGTCTGTATTAGCTAGCTCACAGTGCCACTAGAGTCTCCTCTTATTGGGGAGAGAATAGTTCTTGGCTACCTCAGAACATGACAACCCTGATACCTCAGGATCGTGGAAACAATATACTACCTTTCGCTCAGTCACTCGTGCTCACTTAGTTTGTCTCAGAGAGATACACATAATAAACAGGCTGGGCGTTTCAATAGGAATTTATTGAACAGTTGTTATTCTAGTGTAGAATAGGTGAGCTGCAACAACCATTAGACAGTATCAGAGATATATGATTAGCAATACTACAAAAGTAAAAGGATGGCATAGTTCTACCATCTTGCTGAAATCATGAATATATACAAGTACATAAAACACATGATAAAAGTGCATACTCCTACGATGCCTCCCTAACTAGATGTACCTAAATGTACCCAACATCTGTGTAGGTGTTATGCCAAGAATCCCTCTAGGATCTAGTCCACCCCATTACCTGAGAGTTAGAGAATGTGGGACCCGTCCTGGCCTTGAGTTGGACACCCCGCGAGGGATGTTAGACCACTGTTAGCTGGAGCGTCTGCATGCAGGAACCTCAGCGTCTCTGGTCAGTGTGTCAGCCGGGAAGTCACGGTCTCCTCTGTCTTTCTAAGCAAGACATGATGTATATATACCCATAGGTCTCCCCAGGGGTCCTACCTTGCTGTGTTACTGTGTCGGCCCAAAGGATGACGTCGGGCCTGAACTTTATACAGAGATATTATACAGGAGATGGTAATCCTACTGTTAGTCCTGCTATGCTTCCAAGAAGCCTCATGCATAATGTATGAGAATCGAAACAGGGAAAAACCTGCGTTCTGAATGCAGTGTCATATCTGGGTAAAATGTCAGTGCCTAAGAACCGTTATGTATGTAATGTAGGGAATGATATAGGTGAAAGGTTGCAGTGTTACTTGCGCCTATATAGGGTACCTATATGGAATATAACACCTGAATATCGGTCTGAGTGGTACCCTGGCTTGCATTTGACTGTTAATAATAACAGTTGTGTCTACAAAGTTCCCAAACTTACCAGCCAAAGACACCAGGAAAAATAAATCAGAATTATTCTTTCTAGCTCCCAAAAACCAATAGGTTTCCCCTACCGCAGGACATTTGGAAGGTAGGAATTATTTCACTGTAAAGAATGGAAACTTAAAAAAAAAAAAAAATCTGTGTCTTTTAAAAGTTGTATATTTTCGAAGGAGCCTAGTTTTTAACAAAAAATGCACTACTTCTCAGTCTGTGCATAACAAAGTGACACACATAGAGGTCAGTTTCCTTCCATAGTGCACAATGCCGACAGAATCATCTCTGTTCTTCAGGGGAATTGAAGGTTCGTATCTGGTGCTGGCAAAAGTGGTTCCACTGAAAGCAAGTAAGTCTGAAGTCCTGCAAAGTAGTGCAAGCCTCACACACTGCCCACCAGTGTCAGCTTCTCACACTGTCTGTTGGTGCCAGCTTCTCACACTGCCACCCAGCTCCATGCTGCTTTTCAATGCAAACTTGTCAAACTGGCCACCAGTGTCATCTACTCAAATTGCACACAAGTGCCAGCTTCTCACACTGACCACCAGAGACATATTCTCACACTACACACGAGTTCCAACTTTTCACACTGCCTGACAATATCGGGTTTTCACATTATATGCCAGTGCCACCTGCTAAGGTGCCCATCAGTGACATTTTCCAACACTACCTACCAGATATGCCAGCTTTCACTCAGCACATGTAAAGAAAAGTGACATACCTCTCAGACGTATGGTCTGTACACAAGTGACCACATCACTTCATATTAGGTCTGGGTTTTGACAGCACAGCAGTCAAACAGTCCTATTGCTTGACATACAGAGTGGACTTTGGGCCCACCCTTTTCTACCACTGGCCTTCTTCAATCAGCCTCTTTCAGTCATTGACTTGAAACTTTGTAATCATCTCGTGGCTCAGCATACTGGAATATTCATCGTGTTCCTAATTATATTGGCTGTTTGGGTGTATCCTTTCACTTCCATTCGAGCACCTTCATTGACCCCCATGACTGATTACTTTACAAATATTGCCCTCCCTGTCTGCTACTGCTGGCTCCCCCCATGTGTCTCTCTTTTACAATACTGCATTAAACCCAAATGTATTGGCTTTGCCAATGCTTCTTTCGAAATGAGGTTACTAGGTAGTGCAAGTAATCATTTGTAAAGGACCCTGCACCGTGAGGAGACCTTACATGTTAATTAGAAATGGTAAATACACCTATAACCAAGCTAATGCGCAAATGCAAACCGACTGCATGCCTCAATGCTTTGCATAATGCGGAACCAATGGATAAATTAACCTGAATCCGCTGTATGGGGATCTGTTACAGGCATGACGGCTCGCTAATCAGATCTGGCTAATGTTTCTCCTCAGATGCATTAATGCAATTATTGGTCTAGTGCGGCTAGGCCCCGGATTATATGGCTGCTCCCCATGCTAATCTCCACTGAACGTCTGGATTTTCGGATTGCTCTCATCCTAGCAAAGTATGCAAATTAGCATGGGTTTGATGATGATCTGCAGCATCGCGAGAGGGCCTTGGATTTCTTTTTGGTAATATTCGTCTGTCCAAAAGTCCAGGCACGGTCTAATTGAGGCAAAGATTTGAAAAATAGGCTCGTCATTAGCTGTGTATCAGAGGCAGAACTGGCGTATAATCTGTGGTCCAGGACCGCAGTAGGAGGGGACTAGACAAGGGGTGTTTGCCCGTTGAAGCCCAACATGGAGGGGACATGAGGATGGAGAGCTATAGAAGTTATACTCTGGCTTTCTACACTCTCTGCTGAGTGAAGGGTTCCTAAAGAGAACCCTCGTGCCCTCAGACCTGGAACTGTGTGTGCGGAGCTGGTCCATACAGGAGCTGTGTTTTTACAGGCAGGTCTTCCAAGTGCTGTGCGTATTATAGAGAAGACGCTAAGCACCGCAATAACTTGCCTGTTATTTTGGAGGTAATGCCACACCCAGGAAAGACCAATGTCACGTGGCGCAGAATCAGTAAGTACCAATGCCTCTGGGTGCAGTATTTACTAGGTGCAGTAATGAAAGTTTCACTGTTTTGACTGTACACCAATACCGGGTCCTCTTCAAATGTTTCAGGTGTGAGCCGATAGAGCTGGTTTGAAACTAGTGTAGAACATGTATGGACCAACGCTATCTCCCTGTTTCCTATGCCCATCCCACCTGCCAAGGATCCATTGCTCTTTGACATCTTAAGACAATATTTTACATTACCAGCTTTTAGGTTTGGGAATGACTGGGTAACTTGGATTTTCCGTAGATCACGAGCACTGCCCAGAATCTGACTGGCATGGAAGCCCTCTCCGATGGGCCACACGTGCCATCAGCTCTGGTTCTGTGTCCTATCTACTTGTGTAGGTTATAGCCACTTGGACTACCCTTCTAACGGGCCCAGGTGTCCATGCAATATCAGTGCTGCCTATGTCTTGAGCACATACACTGCCTTCATCTACACGGCCTGTGATTTGCCCTTCCTCTGGATGAGCAGTACACCTGCTGGTTATATGACAGTCTACCCCATGATCATGGACAGACGTTTTAAGGCATGGGCAAAGTGGGCAATTGCCTAGGGCCTCCACCTTCCAAGGGGCCCCCTAAGAGAGGGAATTGTCTTCACCATTGTCTATTCCTCTACTCCCACCTCTCCCTTTCTCTCTGCCTACCTCGATCTCTTTCTTCCAAGTATAATCTTAAGGATTTTTGGGGCTGTAGCCAAGACGCATTTCAGTTTTTTTGTATGACCCAGCTTTAGAAGGTGTAACTTATAATTCAATATTGTTTGGCATTATACCATACTTTAAATAGCAGAAAAGGGGCAACAAAATGCAAAGTTGTTTTGAGCCTAAATGTGTAATTGGAGTTATATGAATAAATCTCTGTTTTCGTCAGAGTCTGTGACTTTTGTTCTGGACACAACTAACTCTACCTCAAAAAAGATGTAGTGTGTTGAAATGTTTAAAAAATATGTACAGTTAGCATAAAATGATCCTGAAAAGGCTGCAAGGCATCCCACTTCTTAGCTAAATGAGTGGTATTTTTTTAAAATCCTTACTAACTTTCTTTATTTTGAATTCACTGGTGTTCAAGACTGCCTTAAGTGTTTAAAGAACTGTGGCTGTAGTTTTTGTAAGTGAATGGCCTCATGTAAATTGTAGTTCTTCTTAGTTATCCAGGTAACCATAAGGGGAAATGCATTTTCCAAATGAGTAGTTTATACCACTAATTAAATCAAAATTAGGGTCCAGAAAATATGGTTGCACCGAGAGCCCTAATAGTTTCTAAGATGGAAATGTGAACTGACATAAGAGGGCGTGAGTGAGCTGAAAAGGTTAATACCTTCAAAGTTTTTTTTGAAAAGGGGCCTCCAAAATAAGTTTGGCCCAAGGCCCCCAAAATCCTTAAGATGTCCCTGATCATGGACACCTGCAGCATGCCCTCACTCTTGCCTCCGATTGGTGGCCACCCTGCTTTTTGAGCCTCTGATGAGTGGGCGACAGCTCAGGGCTCCTACAGGATCGTGGTTTCCAACTAATGTCACATTCTGCATTCCGACGTGAAGCACTTAAATGTATTTTATTATTTTATCAGACTCCCACAAAAGCCTCTGCAAACCCACTCTATGCTTACTTTAGGGCACTGACGTCTCTTAGGGACTGATACAAGCCTTAATAGTAGGTCACACTAAATAAATTAACAAAACCTGTAATTTTAGAGGTAATGTAAACATTGTAACATAGTAAACGTGTATTATGATAATCAGGCTGCAGAAAGTGGTGCACGATGCCCAAACCGTTGACACACCAATGCATTATGTGATACACTCACTGCATGTTGACAGAATAAGATCGTTGTGGACTACACAGGGCATTACAGAGAGGTAAAACTACAATACACTGTCGCAATGATGTGAAAATCACAAATGTGTCATTATTCCCATAAACCTGCAGTGAAAGATTAAGCAATGCAGAGCCTGGACAAAAATAACACAAAGTCTGGTGACACAAATACAGTACTATGACAATGTTGTGCAATACACACATCTATGCCATTGGGAGCATAGAACAATGACACAGAGAAAGGTTTCTGTAATCATATAGAGAAGGCTGACGTTGGAAGTGTTGCACAATGTACGTAATGGTGTACGGTGATCTGCCTAGTACAGAAGTCAGTCCATTTTGTGAATGGCCCAAATGTGCTTAGCTGTTCTGAAGAATGTGAAATCCAAGGGGGGTTGAGAATGTTGGAGATTAAGGGCCTGCAAAACTACACCACAGCCAGCCATGCTGCCTGGAGGCTGAAGGACAGGCAGAACCAAAATCTACATACTATTGCATAAATTATGTGTTTTGAATCGTGAGTTGGTTCTAGCACTGTAAATAAGGAAGCATACTCTGCAATGGAGGGTTCTAGACTCTTAAGGACCATGCTGCACATTGAAATAATATCATTATTGGTTTCCTGGACGCATTTCAGCAATTCAAGAGCAGGAGCACGGGCTGTTCAAACCTACATCAATATGGCTTAACATGGCATCACCACTCAGGCTTAAAATGGCATCACCACTAATACCGCAGCAAAATGCAGGAGTAACAAAAGTAACAACAACGATAGAAAAAAAAGCCACAGAGTAATCAGATAATATGTTAATTCTCTTATATCTGTTTCCCCGTCATCACTTTGATAAAAGAAATGGCATACAGGAGCTTGGCAAAATGATAAAAGAGCACTGACTGAATTAAACACAGGCGTATATGCAATAAAACTGGGATATATTAAGGAAAAGGCTACACAAAAAACGTGGGTCTTGCTGAAACCCCATGTACTTGGGTGGCGGTCAGTTGTGCGAGAGGGTGAATATCCTAATGTTTGGGCTCCCATAGCAGATCTGGCTTAAGGAACACAAAGATGTTCAATCGCATGTGGAAGAATCAATGACGTACAATCTTAACACAACCATGGGCTAACCTATATAGATCACTAAAGACATTACGTCATCTTTTCGTATATTTAATGTGGTACATCAGTTTTTCATACAATACACACTGCACTTATGTGAATAAAAATGTTGAGGGGACAGCGTGAAAGATATCCAATTCTACCAGTTATCTAAAGAAGTAGCAATTCACTTATCTATTAACCGTAAACCATATCCTATATATTCTGTTATAGTACTTACTATGAGACATTAAAGGCAATATACTGATTAGGACTATTAATGATTAGTATTTGAGGGATGCAGTTTCCATGTGCATAAGAATATCGACTCAAACCTACCTAAGTCAATTCCCTATTTCACAACAGTGAGGCTGGGAAAAGCAGAAATAGAAAACTAGGGGGTGTATGCTTCACTTACTCTAAAATAAAGTAAATTACTTATTGATCTAAACAGCAGACATTTTTTATATAAGTTGGATCATAAAAGAGCTTCAATTACACTATGTAATTAGAAGATAGGGTTATAAAATCCTGTTATGTGAGCTTTCAGGTTTTTCAGAACCTCTGTGACTCAAGAAGGCCTTTCTCCCGTATGGCAATATTAATTAATTTTTGCATTAACTCAGTCATAAAAATAACATGTGCCTCTTCCTATGGTGAATAACGCTTTCCTTAACCTCTTGAGTATGTGACACACAAAGAGCCATTAAAATCCTTCCAATTGGTAGGGGTGAAGCTCAGTCAGATATGCAAAATGATTCTGAACTGTCTCTTGCCTGAGAAGTAAATCAGTTCGTTAGAGCCTCAGGATTCTCTAATAAGCACATTCCAAAATATGGAACATATATTTTTGTGTGGTTCCCTAGTCCCTTTTCCAATATGACCTAAAAGTTTCATGTCTACGACGCCCAGACCGGCTAGCCCTCCCCTTTATCCGCCACCAGACATCCAGCCTTCACCATCTTCGTGGCCGGCCCGGTGCTCTTTTTTGCCCTGCCTCTTTCACTTCACTGCCATGGGGAAAGTGGACCCCAAACAGCGAAAACTGCTGTTCAAAAGACAACGGGTGGCACTGATCCCACTGGTGGCACTATGGCGGAGGGGGGCGATTCTGTGTGCCCTCCCCAAACACCTGGTCTGGGTAATGAGGCCCTGATGGCAGAACTACGGGCCGGATTCAAAGCGCTTGACACAAGGTTTGACGCCCTGGACAGAAGACTGGATGCGATGGGGGCCAGAATAGATAAACACGACGCGCGCCTGGACACAGCTGAGGGCAGAATTTCGGATCTGGAAGACGGGTCGGCCCAGGCAACCAAGCGCCTGGAAAGGATGGAAAAGGTGCTCAAGACCATCGCCATGAAGAACGAGGACCTGGAAGCCAGGGGGAGGCGCAATAACATACGAATTATGGGTATTCCGGAATCGACGAACACTGGGTGACTTGATGGGTTTGTTGAGGGCCTCCTGTGTGACCTATTTGGCCGTGACTCTTTCACTCCCACTTTTGTCGTTGAGAGGGCGCATCGAACCCTTGGTCCCCGCCCCAACCCTGGTTGTCCACCCCGTCCAATCATGGCACGGCTCCTGAACTTCAAGGACAGGGACACCGCCCTGCGCCTAGCCCGGGAGCGGGGCTCTCTGGACTGGCAAGGTTCCGCTTGCTCGCTGTATCCTGCCTTCACTGCAATGGTACAGGAGGCCCGTCAGAAGTTTGGACCAGTCAAACTTGCTCTTCGGAAGGCTGGTCTGCGGTACGGGATGATCTACCCTGCACGCCTGAAGGTGGACGTAGATGGCAGATCCAGGGTCTTTGACGCCCCAGCTGAGGCGCAAGAGTTTCTCTGACACAGGTCAAACACTGCCCAGCTGCATCGATCGCCCACTCCTGATCGATCTCCTCGCTTGCCGGACTCTGGTGCTAGTTCTGAACTGTTCTCCGCAAATTGATACCTCCGCTGCATGTCAACGAGCCGATAAGTACTGATCCTTTTCTCTTGACTTGCTCCCCTCACTGACTTCTCACTGACTTCTGTGGGTCTGCCTGGATTATGGTCTTTACGATTAGTTTCTATGAGACCCTTTTCAGACCTGGGGATTGGTCGTAGCGTTGCCTCCCCCCCTGTGCTTTTGCACCTATTTGTGGTTTATAAGGTTTGATTGTTGTAACGTTTACGCATGTCTCTAATTGGGATTTGGGATTTCCCCTACGTAATGGGTATGGGGATGGGTGGGTGGTGGGGATGTTGTAGGTTAACGACTTCTCTTTCCTTACACAGTCTATTTGCCAAATCTACTGTTATGTCTTCTGATCCACTACGCAGCATTGTCAAGACTATCTCCCTTTTGTCCTGGAATGTTCGGGGGCTTAACGATACCCGCAAACATAAGCAGGTGCTACATTATTTACAGCGCCATCAGGCGGATATCGCCTTTCTCCAGGAGACACACCTTCCCCCTCATTCCTCTCCGAACTTTGCCTCCAGTTGGGGACCTAACAGGTACTTTGCGGGTTATAGCAACTACTCGAGGGGGGTCTCAATCCTGGTGCATAGGCGTCTGCCGTTTAAAACGGTGGCGGTGCACTCTGACTCGGCAGGCAGGTACATTTTGGTGGAGGGCTGGCTCCTTGGCCATACGATCCTCCTGTTAAACGTCTATGCGCCCAATATGGACAGCCTGGATTTTTTCACTGAGCTCCACTCCCGCATTGATGCAATGGGAGCGGAGCACATTTGCTTGGGGGGTGGCCTTAATATTCTCCTTAACCCACGGCTGGACAGTACTGACACCTCACCTGACACAAAACCGAGGGCTAGAAGAACTCTTACTACACTGATTGAGACCCACCGGTTATCGGACGCTTGGCGTCATGTGCACTCAGCTGCTCCCGCATACACACACTACTCTGTCCCTCATAACACCTGGACCCGTCTGGACTACTGGTTACTCTCCCCAAGCGTTGCTATTTGGTCGAGCTCAGTCGCCCACCTCCCACACACTCTCTCGGACCACGTTCCAGTGGTACATGGGCTACGGATCCCAGGAGCTGGGGACAGATTGGGGCAATGGCGGTTTCCTGAGATGGCCCTCCGAGACGCTGTCTTTGAGGAAGAGTTGAATTCAGCTGTGGAGGAATACTTTGAACTCAATGTGAACACTGTAGAGTCAAAGGCCACATTGTGGGAAGTATTTAAAGCTTATATTAGGGGGATATGCATTTCCAAAAGTGCTGGCATATTGAAAGATCTCCGCCGCACTCTGGCTGGGATTGAGACCAAATTAGCTGCCCTGGACGCAATACACGAGGCTCCCCGTTCCTGCCCCGACCTTCGACTTAGGGCAACATTATTGATGGAGTTTCAGGAGGCGGCAGATAGGGAGGCTCACTTTCTGGGGAAGTATGCTATAGCCAGACGGTACGGGGAGGGTGAACGCCCCGGACGCACACTGGCCAGACTGATCCACCCCCATCGCGGACCCTCGTATATCACCCATCTGTGCGACCCACAAGGTGAACAGATCACTGACTGTGCGGGCATCTCCGACAGGGTTTTTTCTTATT
Source organism: Calotriton arnoldi (assembly GCA_963921515.1). Taxonomy (NCBI): domain Eukaryota; kingdom Metazoa; phylum Chordata; class Amphibia; order Caudata; family Salamandridae; genus Calotriton; species Calotriton arnoldi. Next base: position 511,468 of record CAWUFW010000786.1, read on the forward strand.
ATCAGGCCCTCTACAGGACCAGGGTCAATCCTGACCCGGCTGCCAGTAACACCTATCTGGACGAGGTGGCCTTGGTCTGGCTGGAACAGCTACACAGAGACTTCCTAGCCGAGCCTTTCACGATTGACGAAGTGACTCAAGCAATCGAAGATATGGATGGCTCAAAGGCACCCGGCCTAGATGGGTTCCCCGGTTGTTTTTATAAGGTCTTCAAAAAGACCTTAGCCCCGCACCTCATTGATTTATTTCAGGAGGCCATTGAGCTGGGTGAATTACCTCCCACGCTCCGTGAAGCGGTTGTCACACTCCTTCCCAAAGCTGGCAAAGATCCGCAGCAATGTGAATCCTACAGGCCCCTCTCACTGTTGAATTTCGATTATAAAATTCTGGCGAAAATGCTTGCTAACAGGCTCTCCCTGATCATCGATAAGATGATTTCGCCCACACAGGCGGGTTTTATTCCACACCGGTCTACTGCATTGAATTTGCGTACTTTGTTTGCCACTCTCCACCGAATCAATCCTTCTCTGCCAGCTGCGGCGGTCCTCTTGGACGCTGAGAAAGCATTTGACTCGCTGGAGTGGCCCTTTCTTAGAGCCACCCTGGTGCGGCTCGGCCTCCCACCTAGGTTTATCTCAGTGATTTCACTATTATACACTCGCCCCACGGCTAGAATTCGGTTAAACGGCGCACACTCTCCCCCCTTCAAATTGTCAAGAGGGACCAGACAGGGCTGCCCCCTCTCTCCACTCCTCTTTATAATTGCAATGGACCCGCTTGTCCGTCATCTCCAAGATAAACACTCCCACAGGGGCATTCAATTTAATACTGGCCCTTTATTGCTTATACTTTATGCTGATGATGTTATTCTCTATGTGAGGAACCCGGACGACAACTTGGAGTCGATCCTTCGTGAGTTTACCCGCTTTGGCGCCCTATCGGGCTTACAAATTAACTGGGGTAAATCCGAGGCCCAATGCAATCGCACTTCGGAGTTCCCACTTAAGTGGTGTGACGACTCCGTCAAGTATCTGGGCATCCACATACATCGGGACCTATCACAAATCCTTCAACTCAACTATGGTCCTGCCATGGTGAAATTGTCTGATAACATCGACTGCTGGTTGAAACTCCCTTTGTCAATGGCCGGCAGAATGGCTCTAATTAAAATGGTAGTTCTCCCGCAATTATTGTACCCGTTTCAGAAGATCCCTATCCCTTGTACGGGAGCTTCTTTGCGACCCTTTGCTCACAGCTACTGCGGCTAGTTTGGGAGGGTGGTAAACCCAGGGTTAGCTGGGACTCCCTGACTCTGCCCTTTGAGCGCGGGGGATTCGGTGTTCCTAACTTCCGCATTTACTATTTGATCGCGGAGTGCAGCTTCTCACGTAACTGGTTTCACGCAGACGCTCGGATCCCATATCTCAGGCCTGAAGCAGACCTCGCCCTCCCCACCCCTCTGTCGGCCCTGTTACCGGTGGGGTTGCCCCGAGATCCACAGGATTTGCAAACACTATCCACAACCAGTTGGGCATGGAAACAACTGACCCAGGCGACGGGGGCGCCACTGCTTTATTCCCCATCCCTCCCATTAGCGGGGAACCTATGGATCCCCATCACCAAGGAGGCAGTAGTGCAATGCACCCTCTCTAAATTTAACTTGGGTACATTCGGGGATCTTTTCCCGAACAATCACATCTTCTCTCGCTGTGAGGAAACCCGTTTCACTGAAGCCACATTCCTTGACCACTTTATACTGCGTCGATTACTGAGCGCACTGAGGTCCACTGTCCCGACTTACCCGATAGAACCACCCGACTTTCCCCCATTGACACTCCTAATCAAGGATGCTAGTGGAGACCACTTAATGTCTAAAATGTACAAAGCCTCTATTGCTCTTCTCCCGCCTAGGGATTTGAAGCTGAGGCAGGCGTGGGATCGCGACCTGGGTCAGCCCCTCTCGGACAAGCAGTGGCGCTTTTGATGTGAAAAAACCCGCAAGATTTCCTTCAATCACCGGCATAAATTGTTACATTTCAAATACCTACGGCGGGCATATGTTACACTGAGCATGGTCCACCGCATGGATCCCTCTAGACCCCACACATGTCCTCGATGCAGGACTCCCATGGCTGATTTTACACACATGGCATGGACTTGCACCAAAGTCACCTTCTTTTGGGGAAAAGTGTTCGAAGCGCTATCTTTAATGCCTGATCAACCCCTCCCTCCATCTCCCCTCATGGCCTTACTAGGTTATGTCGGAGGTCTCCCCAAATCATGTAGGCGTTTTTGCGCCCTTGCACTGCTTCTGGCTAAAAGGGAGATCGCTATCTACTGGGGAAATAAACGCCCCCCTACGCTGAAGGGTTGGATGTACAGCATGACCTATTACAATACTAACTCCGAACTGTACGCCCAGCTGCAACCTCCTATGTCCCGCCCTCTTGATATCTGGCAGCCCTTCAAATCTTATATGTTGGCTTAAGCTTCGGTGAGCTCACAAACTGACCCGGAGCCCACTCCGGAGCCGTAATATTGTATTTGTTGTATTGATTTTGGCCCACATTGTATGTACTCAGGGAAAACGATGAAGCGAATCGTTACGTTATGATTGACATGTATAACTGTGGATCTATGATGTATTGACTGTCTTTGAAGGAAAAACTTTAAATAAAGGTTAAAAAAAAAAGTTTCATGTCTACTGGTATACTCTCACAATTCCAACAAGTTGGATAGTCATTATATATGCTATAATTTGGCTCTTTGAGATGTCCAATAACGCTTGTATTACTATAGCAATCGTGTTAGTACTAAATCACATAATCCACAGGACCTTGATTACAGATGCAAGCAGGATAGCTTCATTATACCCTGGGTGTTGGACCCGTGGTAGCAAATTTGGATTTTTGGCTACTTTACAGTAGAACAAGGGTGCAGGTATCTGAAACTCATTTAACTCTAATGCACCTTGCTCAGCACTTACGCATGTGTAACAGAAAAAAAAACTTTGCTAATCCTTTATTCACCAACATGCTTAGGTCAACCTGCACCCATTCTCCTTTTCACACTTTCAGATTCTTGCTTGACATCATCTAACTTCTCATGCGTTTGCCTCTCATGTTTCACCCACTCTTGTTTCCAATGCTGGTTCAATTGGTGTCGGTCTCTCTACTTCTCAATGAATGATTTTCATGTGCATCTCTGTATTTTTGATACAACTACATCAAACACCATACAACAATCTCTACCTTCCCAAACAACCAATTGTGTAATGTGTAAATCAATGTTATGCTTTTACCAGTCAATCCTTTACATATAGAAGTAGTAGACCCAATCAACAACTGCCTCTTCCTGCATGCCAGACAGCCCACAAATTCCAGCACAGAAATCCATGACATAAGGACACATTATGTCTGAATTCTAACATATGTGAAACCCACCACACTTGCTAAAGCTAGGTTGTGGCTGACACCTACTATACAACATCATCTCCCACCCACAGCCACACATGTCAGCACTTGGTTGGGCACTCACTAGATGCACAGGTCCTGATAACACAGTGGCTTGCTGTAGTTCATGGGGCATACAGGATCCCAAGCACAGAAGAGTGAGTGCATAGGGCTATCAATCAACAGAGTATCATCCTTATGCAGAGAACTTCCAAAACACAGGTCTGTGAATAGTGAAGACTCAAACTCGAATACCCATGTATTCAGTGGCGTTACGACTCCAGAAACAAATCCTTGATCCATGACATTGCAGGATTGGTGTTTCTAGCAATCAAACTTAAAGGCTTTATTTTTGCACCAGATCATATGAGCGCAGTAGCACTCAATGACGCGGGTAGAGAGGGACAGAGTATGACTTTTGAAACTGGGGTGTAGCATCTGCTAGCCTGGGCTGCTGTTGTCAATCTGCTCTGTCGCTGGGTAAGATGCCACTGCAGGTCTCTGGGTGGTAGGTACAGGGCTTTGGACAAAATAACAAATAATGTATCTACTGTGCAGCTTTTGTAAAGTGCTCTATGTTGTTGGTTGTCACTTTAAAGCTTTATTGTGTGGACTGGAAGGTGCGGGGGTTCATTTGATTTATCAGTGAGCCTTCTTGGATGGGTCCAGGAAGAGCTAAGAATGCCTTATTTCTCCCAAAGAAATGTTAATCAGGGCAAAAGTAAAGGTAAGCCCTAGTAATGTCCGTGTGGAAAATGCAAACCATTTTGGGGGTGAAGGTTACCGGAGGCAAAGGCCCCGGATTAAAGTGACATGATTGTTACTCGGGAGTGGTCTCGTAGGTGGTACACAAAACGTGAGTCTTTAATTCTCGGTGGAATCCTGGAAAACCTTCCTCAAGCTCTAAAAGGGAAGGGACGGAGCTCCAGAGGGCAGCGCCTTGGACATGAAGCAACCTTCCCCTGAAGCATCTGCATCTTGGTGAGTGGCTGGAAGAGGTCACGAGAGATGGATCCTAGGCAGAGGGTTGTTTGCTGATTTGTGTCTCTGGAAGGGTACGTGCAGAAAAAGTATGTCTGTGCGAACGAACGGTTGTGACTTATGACATTTCTTTGATTGGTGGCCAGCGTAGGGTCTTCAGTGCTGGTGTAATGTGGTTGTGAACGCCCAATGAGACCCAGATAGCCAGGTTTCGGAACCTCTGAAGTTCGGAGAGTCCTCTGTTAGGACCTCCTGTGTAAAGGATGTTGCATTAGTCCCATGTGGACATTACCACTGCGAGGATCAGGGCTTATTTGTGATGTGATTGTCGGAGTAGGAAAACGCCTTGTTAAAAGCAAGCGTGTTACACTGCATTTTTGATGTCTTTGTTTTTAATGCCTTAAGAAATGGTCTCCATCATGCAGCACCTGAAGGTTCCAGTCAGCCTATCAGGAAAATGTATTCTTTGCGCCTTTGAAGGTGTGGTGGACACAGTATTCAAATGTTTCAGGGAGACTGCCTCTAGTTGAGAGTTTCCGGAGATCTACTGTAATTGTCCCTAAACCTCTCAGTTTGCCTTTATCCCCTGCTCACAAGTCTCCAACTGTCAGCCCTCTCTAACTTTTTATCTAACTACATCAAGATGACACCTGCGCACATTAGCAGAACCCAGATTCTCCTGCCCCATCTGGCCGTGAAGTGGTACTACAGGTATCCAACCCTCATTGTGTGGTCAGGGATCGGACCTACATCCAGCCCTTTTCATGTTTCTTATCTATAAGGCACGGTGCCTTTATACCTAAGGAGCCCATTTACTGCAACACCCCATACGTGCACACACACACACCCCTCCCAAAAAAGCAAACTTTATCACTGGAATGTGTACAACTTTCTATTCTGAAGTAATTATGAAGTTATTCATATTTTCCAGCAAACCTGCTCAGTATGAGCTCAGCAGCACAGGCGAGGGTAGTTTTCTGTGCCCTATGACACTACACATATCCCAGTCCCTACTAAAGCAGATCACCCGCTCAATATAAATGCCGCCCTGATATAAACACTAAGCTTCAACATATGTTTATGGACGCCGGTGGTTGTACGTGCTTCAAAACTGCCACGTGGAGGCGCGAGTGAGGCCTATTTTGGGGAGCGTGAAATGTCTAAAGGTGCTTTGTTTATTTATATATTGATGTGCTTATTTGTGCATGCATTATTTATGCATTGTCTTACTTCATGGTGTTTTTTTTAGCTCCACAGTGTTGCTGAGCCTGGCCGTGTGTTATGAAGGTGCGTGCATTACATGGGTGATAGAAACTTAAACAATGACATGCCAGTGCTTTGCAGGTGGATTCGCCTTGTTACGGGTACAGAATTAGTGCATTAAAGTCTTTTGCCAGAAGAGATCTCCCATACATATATTTTAGGGATCATAGTATGAAGCAGGTAATATGGCTTGGTGGGGGGTTTGCACCATCTACCTAGGTTCACTTGACTTCAAGAAAAGCAAAGCTCACCAGACAAACTCTGGGTCAAGTTGCAAATTCATTTGAGTTGTTTGCTAGGCAAAGAAAAATCTGAATGTTAATGTTTACTGGACAGACCAGTCCTTGAGGGGCAGTTATTCACTTGACAAGCATTGGCAAAACCAACAGGTCACGCCTATGCAAGAGCTATTGGTTTTGCCAATATGTTTTAGCCATGTTGTGCACCAGTGTGGCTGCTGTTCAGCTGGCTAAAAGTTTGTGACAGAGGAGAGTGGCGTGGAGTACGATAATGTGGCATAGAGTGTCCTAGAGTGGGGTTTCGTGGAGTGGAATGTTTCAGCATCGCAGAATGCAGTGGCGTAGATTATAGCGGTGCAGAGTAGACTAGAGTGGCCTAGAGTGCAGTGGCGTAGAGTGCAGAGGCATAGAGTCCAGTGGTGCAGAGTAGAGTGCAGTGGCATAGACTGGTGCAGAGCAGAGTGCCTAGAGTGTAGTGGCGTAGAGTAGAGTAGCGTAGAGTGGGGTAGAATGGAGTGCTGCAGAGTGCAGTGACGTAGCGTGTAATGGCGTAGAGTGATGTACAGTGTAGTAGCGGAGAGTGCATTGGCATAGAGTGGTGGAGAGTAGAGTGTAGTGGTGTAGACTGCAGTGGTGTAGAGCTTGCGGAGTAGGGTGGCGTAGAGTGCATTGGCTTAGAGTGGCGTAGATTAGAGTGGTGTAGACTAGAGTGGTGCAGAGTAGCTTAGGGTGCAGTGGTGTAGTATGAAGTGGTGCAGAGTACAGTAGAGTGGTGAGGGGTACAGTTGTGCAGAGTAGAATAGAGTGGACTAGAGTTCAGTGGCGCAGAGTGCAATGGTATAAAGTACAGTGGCGTAAAGTCTAGTGGCGTAGAGTAGAATGTTGCAGAGTAGAGTGGCATACAGTGCAATGGTGTAGAGTACAGTGATGTAGAGTGCAGTGGTGCAGAGTAGAGTGCAGTGGTGCAGAGTAGACTTCAGTGGTGCAGAATAGAGTGCAGTGGCATGGAGTGCAGTGGCGTAGAGTATAGTGGCGTACAGTACAGTGGCAGAGTGGTGTAGAGTAGAGAGGCATAGAGTAGAGTGCAGCAGAGTGTAGTGGTGTAGAGGTTGCTGAGTAGAGTGGTGTAGAATGCATTGGCATAGAGTGATGTGGTTTGGAGTACAGTACCGTAGAGTGCAGTGGCAGAGAGTATAGTGGTGCAGAGTACAGTAGAGTGGCATAGAGTGCAGTGCAAAGAGTGGAGTGGCGCAGCGTGGACTGGTATACAGTGCAGTGGCGTAAAGTCAAGTGGCGTAGAGTAAAGTGGCGCAGAGTGCATTGGTGAAGAGTAGGTTAGAGTGGCGCAAAGTGCAGTAGCATAGAGTGGAGCGGTACAGAGTACAGTGCATTGGCGTAGAGTGCAGCGTCATACAGTGCAGTTTTGGCGATTAGTGTTGAATGAAGTTGCATAGAGTGGTGCAGAGTAGAGTAGGGTGGAGTGGTTCAGAGTAGAGTCAAGTGGCCTAGACTGGAGTGGTGTACAGTGCAGTGGCGATGAGTGTAGTGGTGTAGAGTGCGCTAGTATAAAGTACAGTAGAGCACAGTAGAGTAGAAAGGCATAGAATGAAATGGTGTAGAATGCAGTGGCATTGAGTGAAAGAGGTGCAGAGTAGAGTGTAGTGACTCAGAGTGGGGTGGTGTAGAGTGGAATGGCATAGTGGAGTGGTGCAGAGTGGAGTAGTGCAGAGGAGAGTGGAGTGGCGTAGAGTGGAGTATGCATAGTGTGGTAGCTCACTGCCATTACAGACAACACATTTTCAATTGAAATGACCATTACATTTGCACAGACTTACAGTTTTAATGATTAAAAGTATGCAGCATACAAACAATAATGTGTTGAAATAACATAACCTAGTGTATTGATTTGTTTTGATCTTATTAAAATATTTCTTTCCGCCATACTTCAGACTACAGAAAAATATGCTTTATTTGTGCATTCCTAATTCTGATATATTCTGAAATGTCTGCACAGTTCATTTCAGACATTAAACTTTGTTGTGTGCTAGAAAAAAAGCCTTTCACAGCAAGATTGTCACATAAATCCTCTTACTTTGAAGTCAGAAAAAGAAAAGACCAAGTTCCCTCAAAGTTAGAGCCTGGCATTTGACCTCAATCATTGAATGCACAGCAAATGTGACAAGATAAGAACAAGATTTAAAGACCTGTTTACAGAAATGGAGCACTGGTGGAAGGATACCATAAATAAGGGTTTGGGCAACGGAAGGGACAAACTCAAACTGGACACCCTAAAACAAATAAAGCCTGCAAAATGAAAGCAAACAAATGTGAGCTACAAACCACAAAGCCAGTGGTAAGCAATGAGCGGAATGCATTCCCAAGAAGCTTTCCAAATGTCCTCAAGATGTCTTTAGGCTTCGACTTAAAAGTGGTGCGCTAATCTCAGCCAAAAAAGTACGAATTTTACAGAAGTGGTTGGCTGGTTGAGATATATGCCACTCAACTCTTTTATACAGATTTCACAATAGTTTCAGCATTATCCATGATGCCCCCCATTGATCCTGGAACCCCCTGTGCCAAACCTGGGGCAGTTTGTGCAACAATCCTCATGTTTGTACTCTGGGAGTTCGTCTTATTCCTTATAGCTAGGAATTGTTTGTATTCTGCATCCACTCTTTCTCTTGTCTTTGGGCCCTAACAGTCAGAGAAGTCCTGGCAGGGGGCATGAGAAGGTAATCCTAGAAAAGTGAGCATCACACTGAGTCTAAGCCGCAGCTGCTCACCAGCACTAATGGATTCTTGTGCTGGACCACAAATGGTTGCAGTTAATCCCACTTAGCTAACATTATGTACCAGTCACACTAACTTTCTGATTACATATTGTTTTAGGCCTTACTAGAACATGCATTAAAGGAAAAGGATTTCTTAATGGTCAGTATCTAAGGAATGTACATATATCTCAATGAATAATGTATCCCTTTACATGTTTCATGTACAATTTCTAAAGGGTTGTATCGGTTTTCTATTAAAAACTCCTTTTCGTACATCTGTTTTTTACAGAAGAAATTCTACTGTGGAAAATGAAGTTGTATGAAAAATGAAAAGGAATTCGCAAATTAAGTATACTACAGTTGTAATTAAGTATACTACAGTTGTAAGGAATGGAAAATGAAGCACTATTAGTGTCTAAGGGCAATACTTATAGATGTAAATGCAAGCTTCTGAATGCATTAAGTACGGGTAATTGCCCACTCCTTATTATGGGACCGAGCATTAGGCACATTAGAAGAAAAAAGCAATCATTAACTTTTAATTAATTCGAACAGGTGAGTACTAATGCCATTAGCACCCACCCTCTAATGTCAGCATGCAGAGGCAGATAGGTACAATGACGGTTCCTGCCTGCTTTCCTGCCTGCTTCATCTCCCTTCTTCACACCATCGCTGAAGCTAGAATGCAGTCGCCCTCTAGTGGTCACTGCAAGCATGCTAGGTTTGGAAGAGCGTTGGCAGCATTCCCTGAAGGATGCTGACAGCAGTTATACTATTTATTTGTTAACGGTGCTTGATGCCCGTCTTTTGTTCCATTACGGAGTAAATAACATGCATTTTTATTATCCAGCTCATAGGGAGCCATTTTATCAACCTCATGAGAGTGGAACATTGCACCTTCTGTGGCGGAGTCACATGAGAGACCTTCAGTTTGCACACGGATCGCTGTGGTTGGTGGAATAACTGACTGAGAAATTTCACCAGACTCTTTACAGTTATTCGATGTAGACATCTCTACACCGAAAGGATTAAGAAGAATACAGAGTGCCCGATTCACAAAGTGCCCTCCGTACTGCAGTATCCAATAGCGTAGGTCCTGCCACAAGTGCGGGGTCCGCCCTCACGAGTGCGCCCCCACCTCCCTCCCCCGCCACGACTGCGGGCGTCTTCGCCACGAGTGCGGAGGCCCTTTGTGAATTGACTCCAGAATATTTACATGCAATGATACAGCAAGCAAAAAGTGATAGGTAAACATAAAGAGAGTTGTATTCTAGAAAAAAACATTTCCCCTGAGGATAAAACAACCAAGCGGATATCAGCAGTTTCGAGCCGAAAAGTCTGAGTATTAATTCTAGAGTTACACCCAGGCACACATTGTTTCTTGTATGTATGTGATATCTGTATAGAGAGAAGGCAGCCGTAAGACAGATACAAGGTGATCAAGGTAATGTTTTTTGTACGGCACAGAATGTATTTGTGTGGTCAGTACTAGAAATGTAAAGGGTATGTATTAGGATAAGTTCAGGTGAGCAAACCTCCACATCCCCACACCTATCCGGTGGTAATTAAGGGTAGAGGGGCCCCGCTACCCTTCCTTCTGCAAGCAAGATGAGTGTCTGTGAGGCTGAGGAAAGGTTAGCCTGATAGACACCCATCATGTTCGTGTGAGGTTGGCTGCCTGAGCCCAGTTTTGCCAGACTGATAATTTCACAGTCCTGAAGGCGTGTCCTCATCAGCCCTGCAAAGCCCTATGAGGTCCTCCCCTTCACGACGAGCAGAAGCATCACGGATAGAATCAGACCTGGGCGCTTGAGGTTTGGGCCCTGAAGTGCCCAGGGCTGACTGTCAATCAGTGACGCCTCATCACAGATGACTCTTGGATGAGTTAGGGAAGGTCCTCCTCTCATTGCCTGACCCATGACAAGGTCACCCAATGAAGGGAGGCAGCGGGATCCGCTGTCCTTCCCTTCCTTCCCCAAAGCCTCCAGGATCCACCGAGGTCTTTCTGCTGCTCCCACCAACCGGCGGTAGGTACTTCTTCAATGTCGTGTGCATGTATGAATATTTGAGTATCTGTGCTTACGTGCTGTGAATTGGTGTGTTCATGTGTATGTGCTTCTCAATGGTGGGTGTATGCTTGGCTTGTGAATGGATGGGTGTCAGTGAGTGTGCACGTGGATGGGTGGGAGTGAGTTTGTGTGGGTGCTTGTAAGTGAATGGGCGGATGTGAGTGTGTGCAGGTGTGCCTGCTCTAGTGCTCAGCTACATTATGGGCCGCCACTGATACCTATGTCAACCTTTAAGAGCCCAAGTCAAAGATGCGAGTGTCATCTGGTTCCTCTGTAAGAGTCTAATGTGACCACAGAGGAACCCTGAGTTAAAAACACCAGGCCAGCATTAAACATCCATTACAGTCTAAAGTAATGGGATTGGTGTTTATTACTCAGCTAGCCAAACAAATCTCTCTACACCAACTACAAGTCGACTAGAGGTTGGGCTTTCAACTGGATGGCAGGTTGCAGTCTTTCTTAATCTAAAGAATGGACAGCTAAGCATCATCCATGAGGACAATCTTATTAGGCTGTATTTGCTACCACCACCATCAAATACTACTGCCAGACTCAAAGAATTTACTGATAATACCGAGGCAATCCAAGGACGCTTCTTATCCTGCCTGAGTGTTCAACATAGGAGAATTCAGCTCCTACCAGCACCATCACTACAAGCAGAGCTTAACACTGTCTGTAAATGATGCAAGTGAGAATTGACATAAAACTGCTATGCAGAGAAGCTTGGCATCAAACTTCTGAAGTTGCCCTTCAAGATTTAAGTCTCACTGCCAGTAGTAGAAATGGTCCAGGTGACATGAGTGCATCTACAAATCCCAGTCCCACACCAACAATAGCATCTGAATGTCCACTCTCCACTGTTTTGCTTTTACCTACCTGTGCAAATCCACCTCAAGGAGACCCCCAAAAGGTCACTGGATGAAACAGGGCCCATTAGTCGCTAAAGAAAGTAACCTGTTCACGTGAAGTCCTTGTAGGTACAGCAGGGTTTCAAATGGAAAGCTGTATGGGTGTGATTGTTGAGCATGTGAAAAGAGGAAGAACTAGACACCTGTAGCCTTACCCGGGCAGAGTGGAACGAAGAAAAAGAAAAACCCACAGAGAGGTAGTCAATGTGTCCAGAGAGGGCATTCAGGGCACCAGTGTCTCATATATGACATGTGGCATTCAGTCACCTCCAAAGAGCACTGAGAGGACAGTCAGCTGCAAGTCACCTTTTAAAGACAAAATGAAAGTCTAAGTGCTTTCATGCATCTGGTCTTAGGAGTAAATAAAAAGATGTGTCAGGTGGAGCCCCGTTGCTTCCATATCTCAAATGTGAAATTAAAATGGAATGCAATATACCTAAGGTAAGTTATCTCAATATAAATTGGAAGAAAGAGATTGGAGGAGGCACTTAGAGAGATGATTAAGAAAAAGATGTAAACCTGGAAGTTTTTGTGTCTACAACAGAAAGTGATATTGTAAACACTACGACAGGTGTGACAGTCTACAATGTCCCCTTTATACTTTCTAGGGGTTTTCAGGCTGAAAGAATCCAACGAGGTCTTTAATGAAGTACTAGGGAAGACAAAGAGGTATCAAGTAATGGCCAGAGCTGACCGGCCTTTAAGATCATGAGGGGCAATAGATGTCAAGTCAACAAGGGTCACTTGCCTGCCAATGTATATGCTTTTTGGTTTTAGGCCCTCAAAGGCCTAGTAAGTCAGTGCTCCAGAGAAGTACTTCCTCTACATTCAGTCTGGTAGGAGTAAGCAACTCTTATATAATGTATTATCTACTATACTAAACCAAGCACAGACCTGCAATTCAGTATATGTCAATGAGTTTGTAGCAACAGTTTCCAAATTTTGGCATCAAAGCATTTGAGGGGATGGTCACACCTGGTGGGTTTTTCGGGCTTAACATTCATCTTACAGCAGGCACTTAATCTTTTACTCCAAGACTTGAAGACTCAGGACTGGGCATGACAGACACTGAGACACGGAGACAAGGGGCAGGGATAGCCAGGCACTTGGAACAACATTCTCAGACAATGGAGCAAAAGTCTCAGGCAGAGGGAAAACAAGCACAAACAGGCACTCAAAAGACTGGGCCCACATGCAGACATTGTGAATAACAGAGCCAGTCATGGCCACCAGGAATGTCACTAGAAGGCCACCCGAAAGGCAGAAGTGTGTATGTAAATAAGCGCTTCTCGCATATTGTTCTTACTTCTCCACTTACTTCACAGTATACAGGCGTGCAGTAGAGTCCTATGCAAGTTTATCATCCTTGGGTTTGAGTACATCCATGGCCTATCACTCCTTTAATAGTTGAGGCCTTATCCAGTTACACCCTATAAACTGTTCTGCATTCTTCTCCCTACAAGTTCTCACAGTGTTTTAACCCCGTAGTGCCTGTACTTGTTCCATCTTCTCGGCCACATCAGTGGCATGATCTCCATGCAGATCTCAGGTCATGCCTTTTCCAAAGGCTTTTATACCTGCACTGAGGAGCCACCTTTTAAAAGCAGAATCTTTAGGGTATCATCTTTATCCACTTATCCATAAATGCTTCTCTTCAAATGAACATATTTTTTGAACGCTCTGTATCAATTGCAAAGCCACTTGGACAGTTTCCATCCATATCTGCATTGATGTGTGCGCTGAATGTTTGATTCTCATGAAAGCGCGTTCTTTTTCCACACACTTATGTTTCTTGGCATGCCGAAATACATACATTTTAAAAACTATCAAAATAAATAAAACACAAATCTTCCAATAACCTCCTGTTAGCAAGGACCTCTTCGGAGATGTGATGTCACTGCAGTTGGATCTCCTGAGATCAACACACACACATACTGTTCCTTACGCTGAGGAGATGCAGACCCGCCTATCACTCCATCGTGTAGAAGCAGTTTTACTTTCAGGGCAGAAAGGGTAATACTCAGGCTGGCACAGATGGTCTGCCAGCCTATAAACAGCTTAACCGCAGCTCTCCCTGGAGCAATTAGACATCTTGTTACTGCTGCACCGTCCAGAACAATAGGCTGATTAACCTCCCCTCTCTAATGAGGGCTCATAAAGTTTTTACTTCAACATTTTGCCCGTTTACTATGCAAAAACAGAGAACCTGCATAGTTCTTCAGCGCACAGCACACCAAAGACAATAAGACTCAGAGAAGACGTGCATGAGTCGGTGCCAAGTCATGTCACAAATATAATTTTGCTTTGTTGTTGCTGATTATTTAACACGAAAAGGGCAAAACAAGGATAAAACTGACACCACGCTACTGTTGCTGATGTAATAAGAAGAGAATAAAATACATCACCCCTTTCAAAATGTCAAATACGGAAATGCGTTTGAGCCAAATTCAATGATTTTGTTTTTCTTTGTTAAAAGGAGCAAAAATGCAGCAACATCTTCTTGGAATCTCGATTCTTGCCCCATAAATATTTCCTCTACATCACCAACATCAGTCATTTTATCTTTTGAAGGAGGACTTTATCCATGCCTTAGTATTTCATGGCAAAAATCTCTGCAACTCACTAAAATGATCTATACGAAAAACAAGTGTCCCATGTGGTTTCACAGTCTTCTTTCTTCGTAGTTGTCCTCTGACTAGTCCACAGCTCTAACGTGGTTTTTGTGAGGTCAGCAGTAGAAGATCCGAGCAAACATACAAGACATCCACCCCTGTTTATTTATATTTTATAGAATGAAGTAAGACATGTGCTTAAAGACCTCCTTATACCTTCATACTTTCCAGTTGTCCCTCTTTAACAAAGAGTCCTGGCCCTGAAACATATACATCGGCAATTAAATTAAACATTGCTCTCTAAATGTTACAACTATCTTTTTATGGGTGGAAAGTCTGCATGTGTACCAGTCATCCCATCTGCCAATTGAAGAAACAGCTTTTATCATTACCATGTTAATATACTATCCAAATGCAGCCATTTTTGGCTTGGACCCAGAAGATACTGGTTCTAAACCTGACCAACAATCGTGTGGTTGACTGTGAGCACACTGCTTTACCTCCCTGTACCTCAAGTTCAAAACGTTGTGTAACAGAAACCTTAACTTATAGTCAGTTTTAAAGTACTATCCCAATTACATGTTTCCAGCCCCTCCACTTCACGTTATGATTGTCGTAATTTGGTTTCAACCATACATAATAGATACTATTCTACTGCTCTAGCACTTCCAGTTTGAGATGCTCCTGTTAATATAAAAATGTTTTCTGTACAGCACTCCTCTGTTTCTATGCAGTTGTGCTGGGGTTACCCAGATGAAATGGGGAGTATTTCCCTGGACCATTTAAACTGAATTACTTGCTGGCAGTCAATAATACAAGTTATTATTAGTAAACTCAATTTTATTTATTTCTTGAGCGAGAAAGGATGAAACCCTGAGTTGGCCCACCTGGGATCTGAAGTTATGAACCTGAACGTATAACAGATTTCCGCAGTAGACATGTTAGTGCCTGAGCTGTCACACAGAAAGACTGACTTGCTTGAACTCTCTACTGAAGGTAGTTGAGCCAAATACAGTTTAAGAGTACTCCGGGTATCACTATACTAAAATTCCAGCACACCCTATGAGTTGTAACAGAGTTCCTTTGTGAGACTTCTGTGAGTGTTTCATTAGTGGGATTGTGGCTGGGTGAGGTCTATTCACTAGTGGTATTGACTGGCTCTGCAGTCAATAATGCTAAAGAATCTGTTAAGACTTGGCTCGTACCTCTGACCTGCCTTACTCATCCTCACTATGTTAAAAGCAAAACGATAATCATGAACATTACCTGCGCCATCTTGTCTGGTGGAATTCTATGTGCACATAAGTTGCAGTCATTTTAATCTATCACAGCCATTTTGTACTCTGTTGGTCACCTTTGTTTCACCCTGCCCTTACTAGCATCCCTCTGACCCTCTGACCGACCTGGTATGTGTGCTGGGGGCTATAAACTCTATTGCCACAACAAACCTCAGCACCACTTGCTGCCACAAACTCGTTTTTCCTCTCATCTCTGTTTTCAGGCAAACCTTTGGACACTCTACCCCTCACTGCACCTAGTTACACAAACAGGTTCCAAACACCAAAAAGACTCTTGCAACATGATTTATTGCACTGCAAACAGCAAGACTTGTTGTTACCAACAATGGGACCTGTTTTTATCAACAGAACAGACTCTTAGATCTGGCCGGTCTCACATGCTTTAGACCCTGAAGCAAGGTCCAGCTGCAAGATAAGATTGTCTGTTTGACCTGGGTGGGAAGAGAATTACTGTTGGGCTTGTGTGACAACCTGCCCGGGCGGGGACCCCAAGCTTGTGTAACCATGTTGATGAAACAAATGCATTGTGTCAAACCTGTATAAAAGGAAGAGCCATCGGAGTTATCGGCAGAACACCTCCCTCAGACATCCCGGTGTCTCAGTTGACGTGATCTCCTCATGAGAAATAAACCTTTTTCTTGTCTTCCAGTTTCCAGCGCTTGCCTCATTATTTTGATAGCGAACCCAAAGTGAATTAGAGGTGGAACCCTGCACCGGGCAGCATTGAGGGTCTTAGAAGACTCGCTGCTTTCACAAATTGGCGCCCAAACGTAGGGGCCCATCAGCGACGCGTGGGTCTGGTAGAGAGGTCCTAACGACGGAGTGAACGACTAAACGATTGGGGTATACCTGCCTGAGACGACCCTTGTCTGGCTGCCGATCGACTGAACTTCACCGGTTCCGAACGGACCTCTCTCGAGTGACCTGCGGTCCTGACTGGGACCTTAGAGGAACGCCGCATTGATTGTTGGAGTGAGAGGACAACCAGGCGCTGGAAGGGGAAGACGAAGAACTGTCCATACGGTCCGGGTAAGGTCGTGAAAAACGACTTAAATTGATTGATTGATTGAATAGTTTGATTGAAATACTAGTATTCCCTTTTTTTTTTTATTGAGTTATTTGCGACATTTCCCTGCTTGCAAACAACGAAGAATAGGAATATTCTCTCTCTTTGCAGGCAGCGAAGGACAGGTAGTGCAGACTTTTTGTCTAAATTGATTGATTGAGATATTCATTTTTGACCGATAAATACGTCATGCCTGTTTTCTCTAGATTGTTTGATTGTAATTGTTTTGGACCAGACCGTTCGTTAGAGGTCAGTCAGCCGGCACCGCCGGAAGGCACCCCTAACAAGGACATGTACGTAAAGTATGGATTAGCAACCGTAGCTTATAGCAAACTATGGCATAAATACACTAGGAAGGACCGGGTAAATCAGTGGCCACTGACGGGATCTTTCGATCCCGCTAAAATAGAAACGTTAGAATTAGCTCTCCACAAAAGAAAACTAGACCAGCCATGTTTGACAGTTTTGGTTTATGGCGAAAAGAGGCAGCTCAAAGAAAGAAAAGGGACGAAGCTAGACAAGATAAAGAAACGCGAAAATCAGCTTACCAAGCCTGTAAAAGATTAGAAGAAAAACTAAAAGAAAAGGAAATCGATAAAAAGGAACAGGAATCAAAAATATCAGGTCAATGCCCTGTTAGAACGCTCTCAACTCTTTACCCCAAGTTACCAGCAAAACAAAGGGTAGATGATGATTTATTGTTAGGTCCCCCAATGATATACATGCCACCCCCTTACGCCCCTACTCATCCCGTAGTACAACGCCAGGACCACCAAAGTATAGCCGGAGATGGCACGATCGCCTCAGTCTCCTCCGCCTCTGCTCCCACCGAGTCACCCACACCAAATGCCTCATCAAAGGATACAGTAGTAGAGGTAGGATCAAAAGAAAAAAGAGCGCCCAGGGTCCCGCGATTAAGTAAAAATGAGCGAGCAGGCATTGATAAAATAGTTAAATCCCTCATAGATAGGAAGGAGACAGAAGAGTATGTAACTGACATATGCAACTCCTATGTTGAAAACCGCAAACGATACTTTATTGTACGTCTCTGTTACCACACTCTCACTGCATATGAAGAGAAGTACCAAGATGTAGGGCCCGAGCGGCTAGTGGCTCTCTATAGGAAGGTAGACACCGGAGATGAAGGCGACAACGATGTTACAGAACTCTTTTCATCCACACTGGAGGTATTCCGTCACCTCGTGGAACAAGGACGGATAGATAAGGACAGGACATCTAAGATAGCAGGACCCCCGGTGGAAAAACAAGATAGCATGATGCCGATAAAAGAAGCTGCCCCTTATTGGGTACCTCCTAGAGGACAAGGGACTCATGACGATATGAACCATCAAGACGCTAGAGGAAGGGTGGTCTACAATTGGGTGTATCAACCATGGGACAGACAGGACATTTTGACGTTCCGTAAATCTTTACCGGATTTACGAAAGAACCCCACCGCCTTTTACAACGAGCTAGGTACCGCTCTGGGATCAACAATAATGACACTTGCCGACATAGACTTGTTCTTCGGGTTATGTTTGCCAGCAGATGTGTGGAAACAGATTAGGAAAATAGACCATACCGAACTGCTTGGTCATACCTGGGAACAACTCAACACACTAGATAAACAGCGGAACCCTGGTCAAAAACCGGTTAAAGCAATATTGGACCTCCCTGACAAAATAGTGCAGAAAGTGAAAATGCTGATCCCAGAGAAAAGATAGACTGATCCATATTAACCGCGTGCCGCCAGAAACCACAAGAGGATGTCTCAGAGTATTTCTCCAGATTTGAAACGGTGTTCTCCGACTACAGTGGACAAGACATGTCCACCGCAACCGGACACCACTTATTTGTGCAGAACTATGTCAAAGGACTACTGCCAGATGTATCCCAGAAATTACAAGCCAGCGAAAGTAGTTGGGCAGCATCTAAACCGGCGGCCATTCTCCAAATGGCCCAGTACTATGAGCATCAGAAAAACGAAAATGACAGGGCTACAGAAAGGAAAAAGAAGGACTTGAAGGAAAGGGTAATGGTAGCACAACTCCAGGGGGCGAATACAGGAAGGGAGCAATATAGGGGAGGATGCCAGCAGAATACCCCTAGAGTACAGCCACCTAGAAACAATTCATCGACATCATATGTAGGATGCCAAGACCTAGGACAGGATCAATGTGCATTTTGCAAAGAATATGGACACTGGAAAACCCAATGCCCAGCTTTGTTAGGAGCTGGTAGGGGCAGAGGGGCGAGGAAATAGCAAGTGGACAGAGAGGAAGAGGACGTGGGAGAGGGTACGCGAGTGAAGCAAGCGAGGAAAGGCCAGGAAGAGTGAACACATTTGACCATCCCAAACAGAATCAGTACCAACAGACAGATTATGACAATACGTACGACTTTGCATAGGACAGCCAGGGGCAAGGGAGGGATCCAGTTGAGCTCTATGTTGATCAACAAGGCCCTTATGTTACCGCTGAGGTCCTGGGCACAAAGTCACCATTTCTGGTAGACACGGGAGCAACACGTAGTGCACTATCCAAACGACTGATTCCAAGGGCACCCTTGTCAGGCTCACATGTGACCTCAATAGGATTTGACGGTACGCCCTCCACCAACCCTTTGTCCCGACCGATCCCTTTTAACCTTGACAACAATAGCGTCGAAACGACATTCCTCCTCTCTTCCAACACCCCAGACGCCATTATGGGTCTCGACCTTTTGAAACACTTCCATGCGACTATCAGATGCTCACCAGACGGAGTGCGTGTCGTCCTGTATGACAACCCCCAGCGCCATAGAGAGAACCCTTCTCAGCACATGTTTCCCATCTCCGAGACTGACGCATCCCTACTGGACACTTTGCCATCACACTTATGGGCTAGGGCTGATTCAGACATAGGACGAATGATGATTGACCCAGTACACGTAACAATACGACAGGACGCAACCCTACCGAAAGTACCGCAGTACAAAATATCGCCAGAGGGTGAGAAGGCACTGACAGAGATCATACACTCTTTGGTAGAGGCAGGGGTGGTAGAGGAAGTAGTGAGCAACGTTTGTAACAGTCCCATACTACCGATTGTAAAGAGACAGGGAGAGGGAGACGGAAAAGCCTACCGCTTCATCATTGACCTGCGGGAGATAAACAAAATCGTAGTGCCACAATACCCAGTAGTTTCCGACATCACGACAATTTTGACTTTAATCCCTCCACTGCCACCACCTTCACTGTAATTGACCTCAAAAACGCATTCTTTTCCATACCTATACACCAACAGCCAATATGCCTTCGGGGTGGTTCACCATTTTGGGATCTTATGGAAAGAAAGAGGGTTCCTGACTTCACACGGTACACCCATCCTGCATGGAGATTTAGTCTCCGCCTTGACGCAAGCAGTCCTCCTCCCCAAGAAGTTAGCAGTGATAAAATGCCAAGCACATAGGAAAGTGACTGATCTCATTGGACAGGGAAATGCACTAGCAGACGTTACTCCCGAGCCACGGCAGGAGGCAGAACTACGACACGAATGTATGTGACCAGGTCACAAGCTGAACGATGGACTGACGCTAGGACCACTGTAAGGGACATACAGACTACAGGCACACAAGACGAATTGACCGAGTGGGAAAAGGTGGGACTAAAAGACGAGGAAGATTGCTGGAGAACTAAAGACGGAAATAAATGGCTGTTACCCAATGCCTACCTCATCCCCATATTGACCATGGCACATTTACCAGCACACATAGGCTCCACCCCCATGATTGAACTAATCACCAGAGTATGGCATAATGTCAAGATAGCAGAATCTGCAAAACGCCTAGTACAACAATGTATAGTCTGCCTACAACACAACCCAGGGAAGGGGACAGTAGTACCACGGGGAGGGTTTGGAGTCCCCGACCACCCCTTTGAGCATTTGGGCGGCATCAAGACCCACCTCCATTAACGATGTCCCGAACATATTAATGTCGGATTACTTGCATAAATTGACAAACGAGCTAACAATTATCCACCAACAGGTGCAGCAAGCCTTGCCTGACGTATCCAGGGGCCCGGGACATGAAATAAAGCCAGGCGACCATGTATTGATTCGCAACTTCCAAAGAACGAAGAATCTGGAGCCTAGGTGGACGGGCCCCTGGCAAGTCCTGATCACCACCCGAACTGCCCTCCAAGTGGAAGGAAAACGAAACTGGCTGCATGCCCATCACTGCAAATGAGTCCCTCCAACCCTGGCAACCTGTGAAGGGGTGGAGGTGCAAGAGGAAGTACTCGCGAGAGACCGACCAGCTCTGAGTTGCTACCCACAAGAAGACACCCTCGAACTATCAGAATTTCCCGACCCCACGGTGCCATCCAGGAAAGGGTACAACCTAAGATCACCGAAAGGAGGGAGCTCCAACGACCAGGCCACTAACTAAGTCAAGGTCTCAGATCGGTAGCACAGTCAAACAACGCTACCAGGAAAGCGCCAGACAAAAGTCTGTGGTCCTAACAGTTGGTGAGCTCCTCGAAGATGATGGAAGAAACTGAACACCTGCAAAACCACCGCAAAGACACCAAGACTGCTAACCTGCACAGCACAAAGACAATTGCACTTGTAGCCGCATTTCTCACCTGTCTCCTGCTAATGGTCGCACTCTGGATCATTGAAGAGAATGCACCTGCATACAGAACATTGTCACCCACCATGCAACCAACCACCAAGAAAGAACACTACCTGGTATCACTACCGCCACATCTCCGAGAACGACGCAAAGAATTCTGGAATAATTCTTTCGTGCAGATGTTGCACCAGCACAATCTTGCCACCAATGCTACCAACTTTTGGGTCTGTGGGCTGTTACCACATGCCTCTGAACAGTCCGCATCATCGGTGCCAGCTGCTGTGTATACATTCCTGATAATTCACCTTCTGTCTATGAAGCAATCGAACATCTCCATAGACTATCTTCAGAAATTCATCAAGGATCAGAGACTTGGACAATTGGAAGTTGGCTTTGGGGCATCTTGAAGGAGTGGGGTTGGAAAATATCAATGATTCTCTTGGTCCCAGTATTGACAATATGTGGTTGTTGTTTGGGTATACACTGTATACCACCTTTGTGTTCTCTTTGCATAACTACCTTGCACCCTAAGACTATGGACACTCAGCTAACAAAAATGAGAGTAATGTATGATCAAGAGATATGGGACATTATGGAGATCGAAATAAACTGACAAGCTGGCTAGTTATGTTCAAAGGGGCCACTGTTAAAGGCAAAAAGGTAATCATGAACATTACCTGCGCCATCTTGTCTGGTGGAATTCTATGTGCACATAAGTTGCAGTCATTTTAATCTATCACAGCCATTTTGTACTCTGTTGGTCACCTTTGTTTCACCCTGCCCTTACTAGCATCCCTCTGACCGACCTGGTATGTGTGCTGGGGGCTATAAACTCTATTGCCACAACAAACCTCAGCGCCACTTGCTGCCACAAACTCGCTTTTCCTCTCATCTCTGTTTTCAGGCAAACCTTTGGACACTCTACCCCTCACTGCACCTAGTTACACAAACAGGTTCCAAACACCAAAAAGACTCTTGCAACATGATTTATTGCACTGCAAACAGCAAGACTTGTTATTACCAACAATGGGACCTGTTTTTATCAACAGAACGGACTCTTAGATCTGGCCGGTCTCACATGTTTTAGACCCTGAAGCAAGGTCCAGCTGCAAGATAAGATTGTCTGTTTGACCTGGGTGGGAAGAGAATTACTGTTGGGCTTGTGTGACAACCTGCCCGGGGCGGGGACCCCAAGCTTGTGTAACCATGTTGATGAAACAAATGCATTGTGTCAAACCTGTATAAAAGGAAGAGCCATAGGAGTTATCGGCAGAACACCTCCCTCAGACATCCCGGTGTCTCAGTTGACGTGATCTCCTCATGAGAAATAAACCTTTTCTTGTCTTCCAGTTTCCAGCGCTTGCCTCATTATTTTGATAGCGAACCCAAAGTGAATTAGAGGTGGAACCCTGCACCGGGCAGCATTGAGGGTCTTAGAAGACTCGCTGCCTTTCACAACTATGGCAGCAGGTCCTTTTGAATGTTGTGACCACAGCTCTGGAAGGCTTTGTCCACTGAGCTAAGCTACATTACTGATTCAATAAATTTCTGGCAACATTTGAAGACCTACCTTTTTCAGTGAAGCGTCTCCCGTCTCATGTTTTCACACCTTTTACTAATCAGGTTCCATCTTTCTCATCCTCCGTCTTTCCGCTTTGTGGGCTTTTCCCTAGTTTGCTCTCGGAAAATGTCTAATGTGGAAAGTTAAGCGACGAGCCCCCACCGGCAACCACTGCCATAAATTAAGAACTTATTTCGGGTGAGAGAACACCATACCTCTCAGAATCTGCCTGGGTAGGATCCCTACTGAAGAAACTGCTCCACCAAACTCATAATTGGCCTCTTAATCTCAACATAAAAGCACACTGTGTTGATGCATCTACTGGAAAGATCCCTCTAATAACTGCTGGTGTAAAGTGTCTGAAGTTCATATAGGTGTGAAAGAGCCTTAAGTGCTACACAAATATATCCAAAAGCATCTGCACCAGGGCTGTTGAATTGCTGTTTTCTGTAAGATAAAATATTCATATTTCTATGTTTAAATGCATTAAGCTTCGTCAACAGGATGACACATACTCTCTTGTAATGAGAATGCAAGTGATGACTTCTGCTTCCCATATGTCCTGAAATTTGAGGGTGAACCTAGCATTTATAGCAAAATGCGAAACATATTTTCTGCCCTAAAATATCAGGGTCATCCTCTAGATTTAAGCATTAAGACCTTTTTCAAGATTTCCTAAATTGCATTAGTATCCCTGGAATGAGCCAAATATACCATTAAGAGATCTATCAGATAGCCCACACCTAAGAGGAGGAGATCATAGCAGTTGCATGTTTAACCTTAAAGGGACCATCTGGTGAAAGATGTCACAATAGATTTTACAAACCAACACAATGTCATCAAACAGTGAAGGAACCCATACTGTTGGTGATTGTTGATGATTGGGTAAAAAGACAAAACTTTTTAGGGTGGCTCCTTTAAACAAATTTGAAGTTTCAAGATGAAATAATGAGATATCTTTAGTCTTGAGACTTGGTGCCTTTCTGAGCCAGCTAAATTAATATATCATTAGTTTGCTACAATAAACGACTGTCGGTGATCATAAGGCACTATGGCCTTCCACAGGGAGCTGACCAGTGAGCTCTAGAAGCTGAGATCCGCTCTGATGCCCAGAGGAGCAATAATACCTAGCAGAGCAGCACAGAATGTTGCGCGGCTTCCACAGTGACGCTAAGTGAGGGTGACAGCATGTCAGGGCCGCTGGACTGTGAGGGGGCAGTGATGCAGAGGGCGCGGACGATTAAAGGCCAGGAAGGACGCAGGAGGCTTCCATCGGAATGTTCCCGCCAAGCATTGCTGTCAGGGTTCCTCATCACGAAGCAAGGTAGAGATGACTTGGACACAACGCAAGCAGGTTCAAGGTAGGACTCAAAAGCTTAACATGAGTGAACATAGTGCAAGGATAGGATAATTGATTGAGAGCTGGCTACAGAGATCTGTATGCAACCTGCAGATCAAAGATTTGAATGTCAAACTAAGGCGATCAAATAGGTTCTATTGATCAGTTAAAGGTTTCTTCCCTTCACTAGTCCCCACTGAGAAATCTCTTTGTTCCCTATTTTCAGTACACAAAAAACATTGATATAGAATACGAAAAGCTCAAATCTCAGTTGAGAATATGTGTGAACCTGCATTCATGGATAGTAAGTGGGTGAGAGTGAGAGTAATGATCTCACGACATAACATTTATCACTCTGCAAATTACTTTATATTTCTAGCAGGACTTCCATTATTTTAACATTTTGCGTGAGTGATATGTGAGAAATTCTAGCCCCATCGGATAGAAATAATTTAGAAATACACGCCTTCAAACGACCTTCAAACAAAATAGCGCTAAATTAAGCAGAACATGTAGAGGGGCGCGAGCAGCCACTGGTGCTCGCAAATTGTGCTCTTGGGGTAGGATTTCCCCCAATTTACTATCAGTATTTAGCGCTATTTTATTAGTGCAAAATGCACCTTTGCATCCAAAAAGGACACGTGGATCCATTTTGCCTTAGAAATAGCGCTAAATACAGAACATGAATAGCGAGCACGAGCAGTCCCTTGCGTTTGAGAAATGTGCCCTCGCGCTAGGATTTTCCCCCAAATTACTCTTAATTAAGCAGGAGTAATCACGTTATCGGCAATTCTGTGTCAAAGAGTAGCCGGAATTACTCTGATTACCCTGGTGTGATTGGAATTCTGCCCAATCCTACTTTTGACCTTTAAGGCCTTACACCTCCCTTCAAGAATAAACTGTAATTATCTGGAAACAACAAACATGTCAGCAATCCTCCAGTTCTGCTCCAAAATTCTAGAACATTTCTTAGTTGCTCCAGAACTTACTTCTTTTAAGTATGTATCTCAGAAATGGGCTTGGATAACAAGTATCATGCTTATTTCTGTCTGAAGGCTAAACTATACAAGGCGGGCGGCCCGCCCAGTATCGATATGCTATTAGACTAGTATATGGAAAGTCCCTTAGAGCTAGAAGAGAGATACCACTCCTGAATTGAGCTTGCCAACGTCAAAAGAACGATAGAGTAAATAAATACAGTGGAAACACTGGAGAATAATAGGCAGCATAATTCAAGGCTTCTTGATCGTCGCAGTTCCTCCCACTTGACTACATCCTTTGCTTTGCACATCGCAGGATTATGTCTATCACTCCCGCTTGAAGCCAGCAGTGGTTTGACTAGAGCACCTTTCACCAACCCACTCTGCTCCATACTTCGGTCACGACAACCAACGCCGCCCTCGTCCATACATATGAGCACCTGTGTGCCGTGAGAGGGCCACAAGAGTAGTACCATATATAATTAGTTCATTACCAAAAGGTCGCCTCCAGACATCCACGCTGTGGAGTTTATTACTGGCGAAGATGAGGAACATCTGGAATTCAGCATGGAGTTGAAGATCTTGACATTCCTTAACACATGACTCTGTCACTGAAAGCAATCTCAAACGAACCGTAGACCCTTACTACCCCCAAGAATGAACAAGCACTGGCAAAGACAATTGGTTTGGCACTGACCACCAGCCTTTTTGCTTTGGCAATTCTTGTTTTGTTGTTTCATGCTCTTTCGGAAACTTTACTGTTGGGAAAGTAGCTGAGCCCGTATCAGTCTAAAAAAATGGCTTTAAGGCAAAAATATTTTTGGGTGTCAAAAAGCACACATTACCTAGTAAGCCCTCACACTGAAGGTATTCACTTTGTGTTTAGATGCGCTCCTTGTGTAAGGGCAGCATGTTGTAACTCACTGTAAAGTCAGCCAATGGCTGAAGTGCGTTGACCCAGTGCCCCATGATGCTTGCTTCAGTGGGTGCAAGACAAATGTGAGTGACACATCAACAGGCTAATAGATGTTGTCTTGGTGTAACCCCTACAACTAACTATGTACCGAACTTTAGTAAAGTCAAAAGGGTTTGGCTAACACCAGACCTAAGAAAGCCAATTAGTCTGGAATAGGCTGACAACCTATTGTCTTTGATAATGTTTTTTGTAATGATTTAGTAAATCTTTATTACAGATCGATAGAGAGGATTGTAAACATAGATACATGGAGAGTATTGGAAAGATAGAGAGGGTTTTATAGATAGATAGTGTTGCATATATGGATAGCATTGCATAGATGGGTGGATGGTTAGACATGGTTGCAAAGATAGATATAGATACGCAGAGTTGCAAAGATGGATAGTTAGGATTGCCTAGATAAATAAACAGACAGACAGACAGATAGACCGATAGACAGACAGACAGACAGACAGACAGACAGATAGATAGATAGATAGATAGATAGATAGATAGATAGATAGATAGATAGACAAAGTGACATGGACCGAAAACAGGTAGGGAGTCATGTACTATGTAGGTAGAGAGGTAGATAGAGAGACAAACAGGTATATAAATAGACAAACAAACAATTAGATAGATAGACTGGTAGATGGATAGCCAGAGAGATAGGCAGATGGAAGCATAGGATGGCAAAAATAGACAGACAGACAGACAGACAGATAGATAGATAGATAGATAGATAGATAGATAGATAGATAGATCGATAGATAATCTGATTGTTTAAGGTGTGGCTGTCTATAATGTTACTGCAATAGCTCCACTTGTCACAGCACTAGCTACAACGTGAAACATCATAAAACTTTTCTTCCTCTGACCCTATCTCCTCCTTGCACCAACTCATCATAAATTCTGCTTAATGCACACTTAACAGAAATATTATGCACACGTTCTTTAACATAGAAACGTATTAAAGTTACACGTAAAATGTTAGTGAATCGCAGGTAATTGATGAATTGGAATCTATTGTGAAGTTCCTGCTAAAAGTGAGTTTTTATTTAGCTTGCTCATAATATGCACTGCAGAGAAAACAGAACAAATACCAGCCTTTCTTTTCACATTAAAACTGTTCAATACTTTGAGCAAGTTGATAAGGCAAGCTAAAATCCAAACAACCCTGCACCAAAGGCATGACGGACTCATTATGAATTACCTTGCCATCTGGGGAGCATTATGGTAAGATGCACAAAGTCACTAATGATGTCTTCTCGACATGCTGATTCCAGTGACTCACAGGGGGATGACGCTCACTTTAGAGAGCATTTAAGATCAAGATGAAACACAATTTGAAACCTTTGACAAACACACACATCCAGCTGTGTAATACTAACTTTCACTCAGTGTTTCCTCTGATGAAACACGCACCACATATTGTCAACAAGTGCACTGGTGGCCAGTGTCACCTCCAACCAAAACACACAGAAGTGGCAGGACAACTATAGTGACACTCACCTGCCTCAATGGAGACTGTAGGCAGCACTTCAACATAGTGCCCTGTTTAGATCCAGTGGCGGCTCCTCCACAATGGCAGAGGAGTGTCACCCTACTGCCTGGCTCAGAGCAGCAAATGTAAAATAAAACGATGTTCTTGCATCGTTTTAATTTACATTTGCCGGCTTTTAGCCAGCGGTGTAGGGAGGGGCGGGCGAGGAATGGGAGAGGGAGGAGGAGTGCAAGTAAACTCCACTCCCTAAGTGCTCATGTGTGTTTGGCCGGCCGTCTCAAGCCGACCAAAACACACATGCGCACTTAGGTTTTCTCCAGCTGCATTGAGCAGCCATGCCGGGGAAACCCCACAGACTCCCTGGTCTGAGCAGGGCGTTTTTCCTGCCTGCTCAGACCAATCCCCTTGATGATTGGACAGGGAATCTGTCCCAGGGGCTGCTGGGACCAGCAGGCAGGAAGAGGTGAGGTGGCACGACGAGATGCGGCGCTGGAGCGGGCGGCGGCAAAATGTAATTTAAAAAAAAAATCTATTTTGTATTCCCCCCTGCCCCGCGCGACGCCTCCCCCATGACCCCACCTGCCCCACCACCCTTTGTTTATGGCAGGCTCCGCTGTTTAGATCAGTGTGACCTATGGGGTATTCGGCCCTCTACAAATGCTACTGCAATATAATAAAATGCAATGCTCCAAACCTACCCCTGTCGCCATAAGAACCACATACTAACTGCAGTTAAGGCCATCCCATCTGAAGGCCTGATCGGCATCTGCTCAACCAAGTAAAAATATTCCTTAACCTTTCTAGACAGATCAAGATCAAGAGCAACCTATATGTCCATGTGAACTGGGTATTAAGCTTTAGCTTACAACAATTGTTCACATGGAACTCATTTGGAAAGACAAACTTCTATTGTCACAGAAAGTTTCTGTGTAGAATTGTATCAAAAATAAAAAGATTCAGATTATAAAACAGTGTTAGTCTGTCATAAAGATTAGACAATTTCTTAATAATTCTTTAGTCTGAACTAAAGTTTTCGGAGCACTCAGTCCAGCCGAACTGAGTTATTTCTGTTAACAGAGAAGAAGACCAGTTGCTAGTAATTTGCCAGACAGAAGGGACTCCTCCTTACACTTCCCACCATGGATAATTAAAATATTTCTCAGTAGAATCCTTGTTTGCCCACTATCCTGGCCCCCAGATCATTACAGTCCTGATGAGACCCTCATATTCCTTAAAGGGTTGAAACGTCTTCGACACCAAGGAAAGGGCAGTCTTTAGGCGAAGGCACCTAAAATGCTCTGGTCGCTCCTTCTCTATTGTCTCAACAAGCATTAGACGTCCTTCAATATACCAATAACCTTATAAATGTACGGTATTTTTATAAGTCACTTCATCGTCACTTCTTCTAGATGCTTCGTTATGGTCACGTCACCTGGGGTTGTTCATCACTTAATTCTAAGAACTGCTTATAATTGAAACTATACGCGCCGTTATATATATATTTTTATATATGCAAATACTTATGTTTAAAATCTTGCTCAATAACAAAAGAATAAATAACTCAGTTTGGCTGGACTGAGTGCCCTGAAAGCTTTAGAACAGGCCAAAGAATTATTAAGAAATTTTCTAATCTTTATGACAGACTAATATTGTTTTATATTCTGAATCTTTTTATTTTTGATACAATTCAACACTGAAACTTTCTGTGACAATGGAAAATTATCCTTGAAAATGAGTTGTAAGCTAAAGTTGTGTATTTTTCACTCAGTTGCTCAGGGTCAAAGTCTGATGAGGAAAAATAAAAGCTAGTCCTCAAAAATGAGTGATGGTGAGCCCCACCTACAACCATTGGCACAAAGGAAGCACTTTAGGGGTCCAAAAAAAACAGAACTCTTATTGAGAGGCCCTGCAGTATATGACAACTGATGTTTATGCTGCCTACCGTCTACTCTACTATGGGAGCCTCTTGGCCAAGGCCACAGGGTTATGCAATTCTGGGGCTGCATAATTATGGATGTCACATAATCCATAATCTGTTGCACAATCTGCAGATTTTAACAAAACAAATTGTTTTCAGCTCACACGGAGCAGAAGTTACTAAAACACCCCAACATTAGTTTGAAGGCCATTCATGAAGATTGATTCGTCACCGTTTTGTTACTTATTGGTGTATTTGAGTGTCAATATGGCACTAATGAGGTGAAACATTTGCCCAGATAGTGTTAACATTTGTAAAAATGACAAAATAATGAATTAATACTATCACAAAAGGTGGCGCAATATGATGGATAAATTGTCCTTTCTTGGTGCATAATTTAGTCAGCCATGGCGCATAATCCCAGTGGCCCTGCTCATAGCCAGGTTTGCAGCTCTCTGCCAATGATAGCTTCTGGCACAACATTGGCACCTATTGGCCAGCTTGGAATGTCTCTTCTCGACACTGGTGCATAAGGATGTTGGCCCATATTGCAGGCACCTCAAGACCCAGCGACAGGGCGGCTTCAAATTGAAGGAGCTGTAACGTGGTGCATAGCAGAAACTGGATGCAGTCTGGGTCTTCTGAAAATGTGCAAAAACCAGCAGAAATATGTATGAATTTCTGTGTGTAAACTTTTGTAGACACGACAGTGAACAATTACATGAATGTTTATTGGGCCATTACCAAAAAGAATCAGAAAAAGAATCTAACTGCACTCGCTGGATTTTTTCAACATTGAGAATGCTGAGAAAGAATGCAAATGAAATAGGTAGGGTCTCTGCCTACATGGGCACATCTCTTTTAACTGCAATTTGTGAGTCATGATATCAAGGTCACTGTCTCCCCAATTCGCGTATCTCGGAATCCTTTATGCCCTGATGCACAGGTGCCTTCTCACTCACATGTGCTTCTTTCATCCAGCTGTAGGGGATAGAAGCCGGGGTGCGCGGAGCAATAGGTGCTTCCCTGCAGCGACTTACTATGCAGATGGCCACAACCAAGTCGCAGCCTGCAACTCAGCTGTGCTGTTACATTAATTAAAGAGAAACTCAGTCGCTTCCTACAGCTAGTCTATATCAATAGCTGCTTCTGCGGCCTGCCTCCTTGGCCCCTGTCATTCCGCCTTCCTTTCTGACATTCATACATGCACTCTTTATGCCTGGAAATCAAAGATATATAATCTGAATCTAGTTTCCAAAAGTTAAAAAAATATGCGTAAAATGTCTAAAATGTCTAAAATCTATGGACAACCAAGAATTTGCAGAAAACTAAAAATCTTGTGTCCCGCAGAAAAAATCTGTTCACAAATTTAGACTCTTACAGTCAAGAAGCATTGGTGTCTCTCAAAGGACAGTACCACTGTGGAAAGACCAGTAACATGGGAAGCACTCTGTGGATCAGTCTAATACTGGAAGAAAACACCTACCTCAGCCCTTGCCTCAGCATGAAGCAGAACACTCCCAAGCCTTCACCCACAGGAGAACCACACATTATTCTGAAGGAGTCACTGGCCCTCATTAAGAGTCTGTCAGAAAAGCAGGTGTTATTTATCGCCCCAATAAAATCCTACTCCCCAGGGTTCGGAATTTACACACAAAAACCCACGTTTCAGTAAATACCATACTTTTTTCCCCTGCTAAATCCCGACAGGTTTGACCTGCCAAAATGTAATGAGCTTGCGCAGGGCTCAGAAAACAGAGACCCATTGGTCACTTATTATTGAGGGCACTTTAGAGTCGAGTTGCACACTATACCATGTCTTCAAATGCACATCTATTTCTATGTTTTACTTTTCTTTGATCATTCGATTGTAACCTATGAAACATGATGCCATGCTACCAAGTGGGCAATAGTTCAGGGTTGGCCCTAATGGGTCCAGAAAAAAAGAATAAAGTCCCAAAGGGGACAGTGAGGATTTCAATTTATACTAGACATTTTAATCGTCATAGGAGCAAGAATGTAGGGAAACATATATAGTGTAAAATAAGCAGTTTATTTCACACAAGTATGAATTTTATACTTAAAGTAATAATCAAGTGCTCACATAAAGTGAAGGTGCGTGATGTGACAAAGTGAGAGTGAACTAAAAACATAACATCACATTGACAACACAAATGGAACTCCACATGAGTATATACAATGAAAGGGGTTCCTGTTGTAGGGGTCGACGGCGTTTCGATCTTTTAATTATTTAAGATCATCTTCAGGACAAATAGTGAGCAGTCTGAAATTTCAATGTGGTGTCACTATCCAGGGAGAAAGGTAGACACTCTGGGAATGCAGGCGAGCCTCTTACGTGGGGAGGTACACAGTGGCCACAGTTGCCTCAATTGCAGCGCGCAGTCCAGGTTGGTGTTTGACCCGCCTACGCTACCCTCATTCATTCTTGGATACGGACAGGCTACGTTTTACTGTCTCAGATTGTTCGCCCTATGCTACCCCCGGCTGGAAGTAGCCCCGATTTCATTCTGCATCAGATAAACAGGCACGAATAACCCATATCCGTGAACAACCCATGAGTGGTCCCAATGTAAAACGTCACCGCCTGATGGAAGTAGCTCTACCCCGATACCATTCTGGACGATACTTTAGTCCTAACTACCTCCCCACGTAAGAGGCTCGCCTGCATTCCCAGAGTGTCTACCTTTCTCCCTGGATAGTGACACCACATTGAAATTTCAGACTGCTCACTATTTGTCCTGAAGATGATCTTAAATAATTAAAAGATCGAAACGCCGTCGACCCCTACAACAGGAACCCCTTTCATTGTATATACTCATGTGGAGTTCCATTTGTGTTGTCAATGTGATGTTATGTTTTTAGTTCACTCTCACTTTGTCACATCACGCACCTTCACTTTATGTGAGCACTTGATTATTACTTTAAGTATAAAATTCATACTTGTGTGAAATAAACTGCTTATTTTACACTATATATGTTTCCCTACATTCTTGCTCCTATGACGATTAAAATGTCTAGTATAAATTGAAATCCTCACTGTCCCCTTTGGGACTTTATTCTTTTTTCTGGACCCATTAGGGCCAACCCTGAACTATTGCTTTCTTTAAACATATACTAACCCCAGGTTCACATTTCGGGGTACCCTTGTTCTCCCATACTACTATGCTACCAAGTGGGACACCATTACATGTGCTTTGTCGGAGATGACACTTTTGGACACTGTTTGAATACTGGAACAGTTTTATGGCATTTACTAATTGTTAGGTAGTAGAGATTGTCCTGTTCTTAGATCATTTTGGAGAAGCGTGTAGTTAGAGCTGTTTTCGATGATGGGAATCTTCAATTAAAGAGTTATTATATTCTTCCTTCTTGGCACTGGAACACGTGATTGCAACAACATGAGAGCGAATATTCCACGCTGGCCCCTTTGAGTTGCTCCACTTAGGCAACTTGTTGCACCCTCATATGATAAACATTTGTGTGAGTACCTGGTTTACTGAGAGAGCATCCAAAGCAAGGCCCTTTATTGCCAGTTTCTGTTTAACAATCCACCAGTGTTGCCCTGAAGAAGGGAGCGTGCGTCAGCTGGGGATGGTGAAACGTCAACCTCACCTGGGAACATGATGTTTTTGATTTCTGGAGAACTGGATATTGTTTATATCACAGTCAACAGTGTTTAATTCTGCTGTGATATTAATGCTGAATTAAGATCTAGCTCCCTTCCTAAGTGTTTTTCCATTTACTGACCTTTGGGGCTGTGGTCAGTAAAACAGACTTCTCCCTTTATTTACATGCTTTTGATATATTTTTAAAGGTATGTGAAGAATATTTTTTGGGTAATTAGCTCTTATATCCATTCATAATAAAACAATTAATAAATATGAGTTTAAATCATATAACTTGGAGTTGAAGTTGAGTTTTATCAGTTTCTGCACATATTTACTCCTCTCCTCTCTGCTCCTCTCCTCTCTTCTCCCCATAATAGATGAGTAATAGTTTAAATAAAGACGCCAATGTCTCTGAGGAGAATGAGTCCATATCAGAGGAATCACAGCTTCGATGAGCCTATAAATGTCACTTAGTTGTGGGAACTGATACCAGAAGATCAATAGTATTGTTAAACCTACAAATATCTCTTAAGAGTGTGAACTGACATAATAAGATCAATAGTGTTTGATGAACCCATAAATATCTGTACTGATATCAGATGTCCAATCGTGTTGTTGAATCTGGAAATATCTCTTAGTTGTGGAAACTGATATCTGAGAATCATCAGTTTCATCATTAGCCCAGCCTGCTGCTGATCGTTTAGGGGGCGTTAATTGTTGTCAGAGGCTCAATAGTGAACTGACGTGAAATGAAAACGGATCAATATTTTGCTTAACCAACAAGGTTACAAACCGACGTGAGAGGAGCAATATTGTCTATTAAACCCGAGGCTATCGCTTCTGAGCGTAAACTACTACCACAGGATGAGTGATGCCTGTGCAGCGCACACACACCTCTTGAGGTGTAAACATCAGAGGGTCAATAGTGGTCTGAAGAACAAGTGGTAGAAATACCCCGTTCTTAACACAAAAGTCACAGTGCAAGGATGAGAAAGAACTTTGGGTGGAGGCATTGTACAGTATTCTCAATGAAGATGGTTTTCTCCTATGAAGCAGCAGCAGTCTGAAGGGACTGGAGGGTGGGGGCTGTTATTTGCTC
This sequence comes from Calotriton arnoldi, assembly GCA_963921515.1. Lineage (NCBI taxonomy): Eukaryota > Metazoa > Chordata > Amphibia > Caudata > Salamandridae > Calotriton > Calotriton arnoldi. The sequence goes on from CAWUFW010000786.1 coordinate 545,726, forward strand.
CTCTGTGGTTGTTAAATGTTTCGGAAGGCTGTTTGTTGAGCTGCACCAACCTTTAAGAAATGAAAGTCCATTTTGGCGTCTAAATTACAGAGTGGATACGTTGCTGTCACTGCAGGTAGTTCTGGTATTGGGGCCTGAGACAGTGGGGTAGTGGTAGTGGTAGTGGGGTCTGAAACAGATTTTCCACCCTCTCCACATACGCAATGTTACTGTATTTGGGGAGGTCATGTGTTCTTTGATTAAAGTGGCCAGAGTGTTCGTCAATGTACAAATATTATGCATCACAGCGTAAACCCACCTTTTTAGGCACACGTTATCTCCAATGGCTGAAAGCGGCTGAAACATAATCGCTTATGAAAGACCCATGGTGCAGATCCCTCTTGCAAAGGAGGTGTTGGGGCTCCTACCGTGAAGAGTTGAGGAGGTCTATATATTCAAGCATAGGAGAAAGAATGAGGATCGTATAATCCTCAATGGCGGTGTAGAATGTATCAGCGAGGGCCCGCAGGGAAATGTGGTCAATCAAGACTTTTATATGTACGCATTGGAAGGTGAGGGTGGTCTGCAGACATGTTCTAGTAGACAGATTGTTGACCATCGATCCAGGAAACCCTTGTTCAAATCCCAAAGTAGAACATTTTGAGATTTAGGTATAACAGCTAATGTCCTTGTGCCCCTCCGCCCGTTCTCTTAGACATATCTAAAGATTCCTTTCAGAACCAATTTATTGCACTAGCACCCCTTCCATCTTTTCAATGCGTTTTTGGCTGGCCTTCGAAGATCTCTCAAAGGAGTGAGTTTAAAAAAGAGAGACACTGAAGCCACACTATTAGGGACACACTTTCGGAAGCCACGTCTGACCGTCCTCTACTTTTCTGTACACATTCAGGCTTCCCTGAAAAAAGTACACTGCAACTTGCACTTTTTAAGTATTTCTAAGGACATTCTCTGTTAACAGAAATAGCAAAGTGCATACAATATGTGTTTAGGTATTTAGTTCCTGGGTTTTGTTTAGGACAAAAGATCAGCAGGTATTTTTGGTACAATTACATTTCCTTTTGACTGCCCTAATGTGAGTTTGTGATTCTGGCATTAAACTGGGCAAAGTATTACAGGAACGTTGGGTCTTAGCTAGATTTAAGGAGAAAGGAAGGAGTGCTATGTTTTCCAGCCTAGTACAAAATAAAATACATCTAGTCCACCTATTCTGTCCAATTGTTCGGGTCAGAAATGGGCGGAGCTAAAGCTAAGCGGGCATTGTCAGAGCTGCGCAGCCTATACAGCTTCTCATGCAAAATCCTCTTCCTCCATCACTACTTAGTCATTCAAGATTGACAGCATGGAAAAGCAACTATGCAATGCGAGGTTTACACAGCTAACTAACGATAGAGCAGATTGGTTGGAGGATATCGAGGGAATGTGTCGAATGAAACATCGCAAGAGGTTGAGGAGGTGGCATTCCACAATAGAGGCGGAGTGGCACAGCCCTATGCATACTTGAGCACCAGTCATGTTCACATGGCTTAAAAATGCATACGGGGCATTGCACCATGAAAAGTGGTGTGAACTGTACATACGCTGCTGCAAGGTTATGCATGTGGGGTACTAGGGAGAAATGTAGCTTTCGGGCAAAGATGCTGACTTCTAATGGAAGCCTGGAATTGTAATTCTTCTCTGTGTTGCCTCACTTGATCATATTGCGAAACACTGAGAGCTACCCCTGAATTATCTTTCAGCGATATGCCCAGCAGAAGTCTCTCTCTTTGCTCACATTGTGCATGTGGCAACATCTGCAGGCATTATTCCCTACATCTCCCTCCTTTTGTTCATAATGACGCTGCATTTCCATGTGTAAAGCGGATTGGAGCATGGTTTCAAAATGCATGCATTGTTAACAGTGTGGGTAAAAGATAGGTTTGTAGGGCCTGAAGATGCCATCAGAGTAGGAGGTAGTCACATTCTTGATATTGTGCACGATGGGCTCAGGATAATCGGGGCGTGTATCTTGCTCCAGAGTATGGTGACAAATATCCTTATAGTAATGAGACCTTCCAGAGCACACCTTGTGATAGAGTATACAGCGAGAGAGCTGATAAGAATATAAAATAATGTAAAGTCCTGGGGTGGGATATCCTGTAAATGTGTCAAAGCACAGCCCTCAAACAGACTGAGATTCAGGAAGTGAATATGACGTAGTGAAGAAAAGTGTTTAAAGTCCCAGGATGGCTAGACCTTGGCAAAAAAGTCCCTTTGTGTATTCATCTCCTTGCCCGTGAGGGGATCTCTGTGGGGCTGATCCACATGTCTTCTACTAGTGAAAAGAACAGGGCCTGGAGCTTCAACCCTACTGCGAGATTCTGATCAATTGTCACTACATAGGGCCTATTGCCAATCCAGGAGCAGGTTCCTAAGGTAGTGGTGTGATGGTCAGATTAGCCTCACCAAAATGGCTTTGTTGATATCTGTTGTTGTGCACTCATCTTCAAGGGAGGTAGTCCACATGAGAATACCATTAAAACCTAGTGATCACCGTCTTTGTCCTGCTGTGTTCATTTTGATCAATAAATGTACTGCTTCTATGCTGCTGATTTGCAATACGTGTTGTAATGGGAAGGGTTGGACTTAAAAAAATTATGTATTGGGAGAAGGATTTGACTCCGCCAAATGGTTTGAAAATGGTTTAAATCAGCATAGATTTGATGCAGAGGTTCACTTAAGGGAATGGAGTGGGGATGGTTCAGACAGATCAGAGTCTTAAACGAATACCGTTGTCAGGGTGAAACTTTATGACGGAGTTGAGAAGGGATGTTGTGGCTGGATCCGCCCCAGAATAGCCACGTCAATCTGCTGTTTTTACATGGAGACGAGATATGGCTCCATGCGCTCCATATTTGTAAATATTATCCTCCTTGAGGCTTATCTGATATCCTCTACCATTGTGTCTTTCACTCCATTACTTTGCAGCTAGATCCATCCTCTATGTATCTCCTACAAGAATACCTACTTACGTACCAGCATGTCACATATACCAGTGCGCACCTAACTATCTGGACAGTAATGAAACAAGAGCTAAAGGTTTTGGATCAGCTTTTCTGAGTTATTAGTAGTGGTTGAAGGTGATGGTGGAAAGGTGGTAAAAGTATACATTCAGGATTGTGTGTGTATCTCATCCCCTCTACACTGCAGCGTTGCACACAGAACTGAATGGCAGAAGATCATTAGAGTTTACTTTTCTAATCTGATTAATAATGACTTTCTATTGAGTAGACATGGGGCTTAGTTTATAAATAAGTAAGTTTAGGGATCAAACGTCTTTCTTAGGAGCCCATTGCCAGCACTGACGATTGCCAGGGTTGCTGACTTCCAAGGCTACCAAGGAATCTGTTCCCTTTTTGTCCATGCCATATTATAGACACAGGCACAGAGGTAAAGAGACTGTATGGAGGCATGTTGCCCGGGTGCCATGGAGAGGTGGCACACAGACACTGCCCCCCAGTGGCACTCCTTGGGATGGGGCAAAGGGTTGTCCCAGGGACTTCCTGGGCATTCCCCTCTGGGCGGGTTCAGTCACTTGCTGCACCCACCTGCAGGAGGATCTCTACCCCCCCCCTTTGAAAGGCAAGCCAAGTCTGCCTCTCCCAGTGTAGCTGCACCTGCAGATTCGTCCCTGCCATAGGAACAGTGCATTTGCTGTGATATGGTGACTGTCCTGGTCTGACGGTGCAGTGGGACAGTGTGCCATATCCATAATACAGCCCCTAATTTTGATTTGACATCATGCCTCTTTCTTGCACTACCCTAAACTTCTTGTCTCTTTATTTCACTTTTGCAGGTACTTTTTGATCCCTGATTTTCCCTTTGTCAATATTTCCCTATCTTTCTCCCCCTCCTTCATTCTTCTTTTATTCCCTATCTCATTTTTGCACGTTTGCTTCGGTTCAAAGTCGGATGCTGCAAAAATACGAGTCTGTGACCACCACCTGCAGCCACCGGCACAAATTAAGCGCTGAGAGGAATCTTCAACTGGTCGATTTTTCACTTTCAAAGGCATCTGAAACAGCACAAGTGTGTTGAGGACACGGGGTGAGGTTTACGATAGCAAGGAAAATGGCCGCCTGCTGAAGTGGCCACTGTCACTTTTTACAGGTTTATTTGCGATTATACCAAGCACTGTCTTTGGTACTTAAGGCCAGGGCTTATTAACGGGAAAGAAAAGAGTATTAGCCCCTATGGAGATTCTTACCAGCAATGTGATAATATTAGCAGCACAATGGATGGCCTACAGGGATGCCCAGTGTATTGTGCTGTCACATAATCTTTCTTTATCACATTTTGTTGACTTTGTTAGGCTGTTCCTCACTCTTAATCTACCGACCGAAAATTCCACAAACATAACACAATGTGTGTTTTTAAAGCAGACTTTCACCATGTGGCGTTTCTTGGTGCTATATAACAGATGTTACCCAGCAGGGCCGTCTCAACAGCATTATTAGCCCCTGGGCAAAGCAGTGTACTGAGCGCTGTCTACACAACCACTCACAGGAATAAAAATGTTTAATGGAAAAATAGTGTTAAATTCTGGTCTGCATGGGCCCCTATGCTCATGGGGCCCCGGGCAACTGTCCAGCGTGCCTATGCGTTAATACGGCACTATAACCCAGACTGGTATACGTCTCTCATCTAACCTGCTGCCTCCCTTTTCGCCAAGACTGCTCCCTAACTCCCAAGCTGACTTCCCCGGACCTTCGTCTTGCGGATCGTCGACACCGATGCCCCCGTGGTCCAGAGCCTGTGCACGCATCTTACAGCCTTCCGTCCGCCTTTGGTTTTGTGGCTGCGTCCACCCTCTGACTCTACTCAATGGAATCCAGCTCTCTGGGTTTTTCTTCTGGATTCTTGACTTTTGTGACTTTTGTGCATCCCGCCATTTTTGGAGATGGTCTCCGTCGATACCCACGACCCGGACCCGCCATCTTGTCTGACCTTTGTTCGTTCCTTCTTCCCGCCCGACTCCTCCTGATGACCCTCGAACGTTTTTCTCTTTGTTACTGGACTGCCTTAACTCCATCCCCCCCTCAGGTTCCCTTCTCTCCTCTCACCTACTCTCAGACTCCTATTCTTGTCCCCCTTTACCTTCTCTGCCCCTTATGATTTGCCATTTACTTTGTAATTACTGTGCAACAAATGTTTAAATTATTGTACTTTGTAACTCGCTATGTTGTTCCTTATGTAAAGCGCTCTGATACCTCAGGGTCTAGCCAGCGCTATATAAAACTCAAATAAATAAATAAAAATAAAATAAACTTGATTCCTATCCTATCTCAGTAAACAGATGGGACTGTCTGACAAGCGAGAGTGAGAGAAAGAGAAAGGAAGAGAGAAAAAGAGAAATAGAAATAGAGAAAAAAGAAAGTGAAACAGAAAATCAGACAAAGAAAATGAAAAAGAAACAGAAAAAAAGAATAAAAAAGAAAGAGAAAGATAAAAAGAGAACGAAGAAGAGAAAGCAAAAGTAACATGGCTTTTGGTATTAAATCGGATCAGGCGCAGAAAAAGAAATTCATAGCGGTACTTAAGATAATGAATTACTGACTTTTGCTACTGAATTATTGTATTGTGAGCACTTGGAGATGCTTAACATTATATATTTCAGTGATCTCGCCTGGCCTATCATTTTCTTCCTCGTCCTGACTCCAAGCGCCATCTGTGCTACCATGAATAAGGAAGGCAATCTCACGCAGCTTCGCAGTAAAACCGCGGTTTCAGCACTGCTGCTGCCTTTACCTACTGGCAGTAGGATGTGCCTGGAGCTACCAGATGGCTCCACGACACGTCATCAAGACGCTTCCTTTCTAGCTGTAATTTAACAAATCAGTGCATTCCGCCATTCCGGGAGCTGTAGTCCTCGCGCAGTTCACTTGAGCCAATTGGAAATTAAAGGTTTGTAAAAGGGAAGCGCAGGACTGAACAGACTGTGTCCTAGTGACATGGGCACCCTAGTAGGGCATTAGCAGTGTAGAATGTCCCCACTTCAGCGCGCTTTACCGCATTCATTCGTGTAGAGTAATCACTAGATTTTTGATGGTGATGAATGTGCACAGTGTTCGTGCTGTTGTGCATTGCAAATGCGGCCGTGCCACATCGCTTCATACCAGCTAAATGTAATAGGTGTGCGGCCATCCGAATGGGGCACCTTTATCATATTTGCCAGGCCTCAGGTGGCATCTTGTAACATTTGCTCTGAGTTTAAAGACAGAGGTCACTTGTCAGGCTACGTCTTCTGACAAATTGACACTTATTCTTTTAACATGGGGATTGGTGTTTATAAAATATATATATATATATATATATATATATATATATATATATATATATATATATATATATATAGAGAGAGAGAGAGAGAGAGAGAGAGAGAGAGAGAGAGAGAGAGATCTCTCTATATATATATTTATAGATATAGATATAGATATATATATAGGTATACAGGTGCAGCTGGCAAAGGTAACAGTGGTGGGGCAGAGCGGCGGCGAGGCGGGTAGGGGGGAAGTGGACAAACGACAGGATAGGGAAAGTAAAATAAAACCACTTATCTTGCGCTCGGCCCATCGCCGAGCGCAATGTAAGTGATTTTATTTATTCTTTTATTTTACCTTCCCTATCCCGTAGCCTGTCCACTTCCCCCCACCCACCCGCCCACCACTGTTATCTGTGGCAGCCGTGCGTGTGTGTATGTATATCTATATCTATATATATATATATATATATACTGGAACCTTTACATATGGTTCACTGAACACAAATCTTAAAAAAATAATAAGTTCACAAGTTATGAGATGCCCCACACAATACACACCAAAAAGTATACCCAACGCCATGCTCTTATCACCCCTTTGCCAAGTTTATCCAACAATACATACAAACTTGTTATCCCTTTCCAGCCCACCCAGCAGCTTCTTGTAACTTTAATTTCTCAAACGCTATTGGATGGATTTAAAGCACACCATGATAAGCATGCTTTCTTAGTGAAAGTGAACATTCATGCCATGCTTGGCCTAATTCCATTCGGTGGATTTTGCTTTAGTAGTGATCAGTAAATTTCCAATGGAAGCAAAACTTTTTTTTTACTCCTGTTACTAAAGCCCCCCCTTTTCATGTTTTTTTCCTTTGAAAGAACTGCACTAAAACTGGCATGACATACCTCAGCAGAATATGATGTGCTAAATGTTGTGTAGATTTGTCCAAAGAAATTAAAGCTATAAGGAAACCACGATGCCAGAAGCCATGTGGTTTAATGTGCTCCGCTCACCCAAGCCTGGAGTACAGGATCCACCAGAACACCGACAATGTAGGACCATATAGTCCCCAAATTCAGGAGGGCGGGCTGGTGGACGTGCATCTTCTGTGCAGGCAGCACAGTTATGGGACGACCCCCGACTTTACTGTAATTAATTGTCCTTTAGGAGATCACTTACAACTTGGTTCTACACTCTTTAGCGATACACCCAGCTAATTACTAGCTTTCAAACCTTTGTTAAACACCAACTAAAACACTCTGATCCTGTAATCTGCGCATAGAGGTGCTCTTTAGCATGTATGCACATGTATCTATGCATGCTTCATTCTATCCAACTGATTTAAGATTAATAGAGAAGAGGTGCACTTTCCTGAATAATAAAAACACTGCAGTTATCATGAACATAATTTACATATTTTGCACCATCGCAATAAACTCTCTCACGTGATTGGTGCAGCTGTAATGTCATTCCATAAAAGCATTTCAGTGAAAAGAAAATCAATCCCCAGCCGCGCGCGCAGCGCCATCAAAGCAGTGTCAGCTTCAGAATACTCACACCCGACCTGTGTGATTCATGCCTCAATATGCTGCCTGTAAAAATATGTTGCTAAGCGATGGCGGTGCGGTGCCCAGCCCCCGGATTGAGATAAAAATACATTTGTCGTAGCTCTGCAAGCCCGTTGGCCCGGCTTCCATCTTAAAAGTCTCGGTGGCAATGGTTTCGACAGCAGTCGCATCACGTAAGAGTGCTGGAACCGTTTGAGGTTCACGTCTCCTGACCTAATTTTGATGCGGAATGCCACAATTACGGTCAAATTCAGTGTTAAGCAGGGTTTAATATTTTTTATAACCAACGCTCATCTTTTTCTTCCTCGTTCTTTTAAATTTTCGTTGAACGGTGTTGCATTTTAGCTCTGGTATTAGCCAAGATCTTTTGATTTTCGCACTGAGATATATATATATATACATACATACATATATATATATATATATATATATATACATACATATATATATACACATACATACATATACATACATACATATATATACATACATATACATACATACATATTCCCACACTTACTCCACACAAATGCCCTTCGCTCTTGCCACATGATTTCCAGGGCGATAATGAAGCACGGCACTACCAGGAACTGGCTTCCGAAGGGCTTTATTAATTTTCGTCGTTACAGGAGGCCCCTCGCATTAGAAGCCTCTCACAGCAAAGTGCAGGGGTGCATACCAAACAGAAATGACCTGCGCGTTTCGGCTTACGCCTTCTACATACATATACATACATATAAATACATATACATACATACATACATATATATATATATATAACTTTTAAGGACCATCGAGCAGTTCCCGGCGCTACAGTCTCAGTTACTAGTCCCCTCCAGTATAGTAATTGTAATACATAAATAACTTTACTGAGAGGTTTAACAACAACAAACATTAAAGATTCTTGTACCGATTCCTTGCGTCTTCCTTTCTTTTTTTATTTTTGTGTTGAGTCAATTAATACAGCAATACAAAAACTACAGCCAACACGTGTTTTGCGTTCACTGGCGCTTCTTCAGGGCTGATAAATATAGAAATCATCAGTCAGTATTTTTCATACATAATTTCAAACCATATTCTACAAAAATCATGATACAAACAATATTTCCTTCATCTTAAAATAACACAATTCATACACCCATATACAATTGTGTGACCTACAACATGTACATTCTTATGCTTTTATGCCAGTGAGCGCGAAACACATCTTGGCTGTAGTTCTTGGCTGCTTTGCTGTATTAATTGAGTCAAGGTGGGTTCAATTGTTTTGGAATGTTTGGGGGTGATCCGTGCAGTGGGGACCGGGAATTAGGGGCACGAAATAAGCTTGCGTTTGTAATGTTAATTCCAATAGGAACATTTAGCCACAGCTACAGCCCGAACCTCTGAACGGACTTACACCAAATTTGGAAGGGAGGTAGATGTCGGTTCAAGGAAGTGCCTTTTGCTTAGTTGGTGTAAATCCGTTCAGTAGTTGTTGAGAAATTTAAGTTTAAAATTATAGTGATATCTCAGGCTGCGGATATTTCGCAGAGGTTTCGCAATGAATCTCGAATACACATGCCAACGGGAATGCTCTGATTGGCTGGACGCAATCTGAACAGAAAGTTGCGGCTGCCATTTTATCTATCGGGAACGGTTCCCGGGGCTAAAAATGTGTGTGAAAACCCACATAAGGGTTCAGGGTGGAGATATTCTGACCCCATGACTGAGAAATGGGGGCGTTAGTGACACAAGTTATGTCTCTAAAATTTATTTTTTTAATCGTGCTCGATATTTGTGACAACGACGCGACCGCCAGTGTGGCCCTTCTGTACCGTCGCGGGGACATCGTGACTACAGACAAAGTCGTGAATACTGGTGGAAATATAAAAAATATATCAGTGATTCATTAATACACAGTGTTATAGAGATATTGAGATTCTGATAAATGTTTTTATAGAGTTATTTAGATAGTGAGTTATCTATTGTGATGGTTAGAATTAATTATATAGTTATCATTTTTGAATGTGGTGGTGGCTATTGAGCTCCTGCTTTCGTTTTCCGTTTTCGATACGTGTCCGGAGGAATTGCGATTAACGACGTCACTGCGATGTCCAAATAATCGCGAAAACGGAAAATAGTGCAATGTTCAGAATTGATTTTTTATCATATTATTATTTTTGGATGTGTTGGTTGCCATTGAATGCCTGTTTTTGTTTTACGCTTTCACAACATCATCGTGGTCTTTGGAGTCACAGCGAAAATGGAAAATAGGTTTAAGAGATGGTTGTTCTAGAAATACACTAGAAAAACAGGAGCTTGAAGTGTACAGTAATAAACCTCTAGTGTGTAAAATACTGTAACGTGTACATATATGTGGTTTCACTTTATGGAAGCGGTGCGATCGTCGCAGTTAACAAGATCATCGCGACGTCCCGAATAACCGCTAAAATAAAAATAGGTCTGAAAGATCGTTTTTAAAGAAACTTAGTAGAAAAATATGAGTTCAAGCATTCTTTGAAAGAAGTATTATATAGTAATATGTGCAGGGCAATGTTCAGAATGTATTTTTTTACATATTATTTATGGATTTGTTGGTGGTCATTGAATGTCTGCTTTTGTTTTTCGTTTTCGTGACGTGTCTGCGGGGATCGCGACGTCGTCGCGAATATAAAAAATATAAAGAAAAAACGTTTATTAATCCACTGAAGAAAATACAAGCTTATAAAAATACCTCTTATAGAGCCATTTTAGATAGAAAATACAATTTAAAAACCTTAAAAATTCAATAAAAAAATCATAGGTTTCATGGACGTTATAGTTGGGAAATAGAATTTGAAAAACCTTAGAAATTCACTAAAAAAACCAAAGGTTACAGGGGTGTTATAGTTCGGAAATAGAATAAAAAAAAACTTAGAAATTCAGTGAAAAAAACAATGGTTACATGGACGTTATAGTTAGGCTGATATTTTACTCATAAAAAAACAGAGAAATTCAGCAGTTTTGGTTAGCTGAGCTAACTATAACTCGCGCCCCGCAATGCAGTGCTTATGACCTCACAAATTACATCACTCATGACATGGTCAGTGACATCACTGATGACATCTCAATGACATCACAGATGACATCACTGATGGTATTATCCACAGAGTCTCTGACACATCCACTCACACCCCCATATAACCTTTCATACACCCACTCCAACTTCCACACTACCATTCTCAAAACCATTGACACACCCATACCAGTACTTATGCATCCACTCTCTGATTCATAGGTCTACACACACATCCACTCAGTCACCCATACAGCCACTCACACACCAACTCACTCACTAATACAGCCACTGATTTATCCACTCATACACCCATACAGCCACTCACACACTGTCAGTCACTCATAGAGCTACTCGCACACCTACTCACTCACCTAGAGTCACTCACACAGCCATTTACTCACCTTAACAGTTATACACACTAACTCACTTATTCATACAGATACTAACATATTCTCACTCACCTATACAGTCACTGATGCAAGCACACACTCACCCATACAGCCACTATCACAATCCCTCACTCACACATACAGTCACTCATATACTCCAACACTCACCTATACTGCCTTTCAGATATCCAGTTACTTACCTATATACCTATACCACTGACACATTCATTCACTCACTGACACACCCATACACATACTCAGTCACCTATAGAGCCCCTTACTTACACACTCACTAACCCAGACAGCCACTGACTCACCCACTCACTCATCCATGCAGGCAGTCACACACCCTCTCACCCAGCTGCACAGACACTCACACACCCATACAGGTACTCAGACACCCAATCAATGACCCATACAGCCACTCACGTACCCACTCACCAACCCATACAGCCCCTTATACATCATCTGACAGACTGATACAGACACTCTCAAAACCTAGTCACTCACCCATACATTCACTGAGACACCTAATCACTAACTTATACAGTCAGTCACTCACACACTGAATCATCCATACAGGCACTCATACAGCCACTGATACATCAATACTCAAACACAGTCACTGGATGATGTCATAAGTGATGCCATCAGTGAAGTCATTTGAGATGCCATCAGTGTTGCCATCAGTGATGCCATCAGTGATGTCACTGGCCATGTCATGAGTGATGTAATATGTGAGGTCAAAAGCAGTGCATTGCGGGTGCGTGAGTTATAGTTAGCCCAGCTAACTATAACTGCTGAATTTCTCTGGTTTTGTAGGAGTGAAATATCAGCCTAACTATAATGCCCCTGTAACCTTTGTTTTTTTCAGATTATATATATATATATATATATATATATATATATATATATATATATATATATATATATATATATATATATATCCGAGTGAGGCCACTCTCTTGCAGTCCCCTTGTGTGTTTTCTGAAGAAAAGCAACCACAAAGAAAACAAACATTGGTCAAGATAAAAGTCAACAGCCAACACATATTGGATATGCCAGTGCTTGTTAATGGAATTATTTTACTGTCTTACTTTCTGTAAAGCAGAGATATTTGCATTTAACATAAAAACAATTACAGACCGAATAACTGCCCCTCCAGCCCTCTTAACGTGGCTTGACCAAGAATCGAAGTAAAAGCAGAATCATTGACAGTGCAGTTTTTCACTGAGAAACTTCCAAGCCAAAAGCTCTCTAAAAGCTTTTATCTGTGTGAGTTGAAATTGTTTTTGTATAGCCTCTCCTTCTGTTTCTTCAATTTGAGCAATGCTAAGTTTCATCACACTGCCAAGTAGCAAACAGGGCAAAATCTGTCTGTGATGGGTAAACATTAATGAGATTTGCTGCATTCGCTTCAGTGGTATAAGGTAAAATGATGGGGCACCCCTGCAAAAAGAGGCGAGAGGCCACTGACATTACAGCACCTCACAGATAAACAAAGGGCTTAGGTTGCATCGGGCCCCTGAAGCATGGGTCCCCACTGCATCATATGGGCATGCGTCACAGCCTTCATAGCTATCATCCTAATATTGTGAATTTGTGCCTAGAATCACAGAAGACGAAAAGTGGGAGTTCCTAGTTAAATAATCACAGACCATCAGCCTCAGCTAGTGCTTTGATTCGACTGTGAAATCCTTTGAGTAAGTAGATGCGGAGGTAATGGGAAGGCAGATGATTGTGACAAGTGTTTCTCTGTAGCTGTACTTATCTTTAGAAGACTGTACTAATGGTTCCCTCTGGTCTTCAATGGAAGAAGCTCTGGCTCCACGTGGGTCTCTGGAACTGCCAGACGCTGCCCCTGGTGTCCCTAGTTGCACTTCCAAGTGCCCTACAAACCTCAAACTTTGCCTGAAATCACCCATTTTCCTTACATTTTTGTGATGGAAACTTCCAGAAGCCGCAGGGATCCACAAAATACCTGCCACCCAGCATTATCGCATTTGTGCCAATATAAAGCTCAGGAAGCTCTGACGGAGCAGCCTGAACTGCAGAAAAAAAAACCTCTGGTGCAAAGCACCAGCGGGCCTTTTCTAACCCTCCCCGGTGTTTGCCAATGCCCGACATCCGCCCTGGGGAGGCAGTGCGGCTGTCGGCCATTACCTGACAGCCGCACCAAAATGGCTAAAATGAAATAATGTTATCTCCACCTAGGTATCAGTTAAAATGCTAATTCTTGTACTTTGCAAACTATTTATTACATTTCAAATTCATCAGTAAAGTTGGATTTGTACAAAATGTTTACAAAAGGTACTTTTAAAAAGTCGCTTTTTGCCTACCTAAATCCTCTAAAAGCTTATTTGCATAAGCTTCCAACTGTCACCCAGGAGCTGAATAGTTCCTTGATGAGGCGTGAACTTGCTCCCAGAGCTCAGACAAAGGCCCTGGGTGTGGGAAGGTGCTTTATTCTCTGACAAGATGACCATCTGGGCAGTGCCGAAGAAATTAATTATCTTCAAAGAGGCCTAGACTGTCATGGGCAAATGTAGCTAACACCTGGGCCTGCCACCTCCTTTGTCCTATTAGCCAACCAGACACCAATCCCAGTGGAGCCACCCACAAAACAAGTTTGAGTGGCCACAAAGGAGAGGTTGCTCATTTCCCTGCCCACAACTCTAGGGTGGATACTGGAACTTTGCACAAGGGAAGAAAGGTTCTACCATCTTGTTTTTAGGTAGAGGACCTGATGCAAAAGTAGGAAGGATTAACCCTGGTAACGTTTTCCCTATTGGTTAGGGAGGGGGCAGGTGTTAACCGCACTCAAAGGCATACATGTGGCACCACTGAGCACCCTCTTCAGATTACTGCTGGACCTGTGGAAGATACAAGAAGGACTACACCTGCTGTTGAGACGTGTGAGGAGAGCTCTACGGGCTGGACCTGCTCCCTATTGTACCCAGGACCAAGAAGTGTTCTCCAAGGGTCAGTTGGCTGTCCTTTTCTTAGCTACAGGGACACAAAAGCTGCAAAAAGCACACTTTCCTGGAAGAGCCCAGCTGACCAATTTGTACTGGACATGCCCTAAACCCTTCTGGTGAGAGAAAATCCTGAATCCCAAGTGCTGTTCCTGCGGTCCTGGAACCCTTGGCTGGTGTCAGAGTGTACTTCTCCTGTTCTGCTCTGCCTAACCCTAAAACCTGGAACTTATAAACATTTTCAATACTTTTTGCCTGGAGCACTGACAGAAGTCTGGGACCAACCTGGCAAGTCAATCTACCAAAGCTATATTGCCGGTGTGCCTGACTTCGCTGTTCTCCACAGCAGCAAATCTGTTTCAGTGCGCCCGGGGCTGACCAGCAACCGACAACGTCAGAGCCTCTTCGGCTACAGCCTGCAGCCTTGCCCCACTTTAGTAATCTGACTTCCAGAAAAAAGTGTACGGCCACAGGTAGAAAGCTTCCCTGGGCCTGACACCGAGTGGCAGCTGAATGACGCTGAAGACATCCTGGGTGTGAACCCCAGACTTTTCCTGCTCAGAGCTTTTCCCGTCTCTGTTGACGGCTTCACCAGGACTTCGAAAAGCAGTAACCCGCAGCCATTGACCCTGTCTTCAGATCCAACCTGCTGTCTTGCCCTGCTGAAGACTGCCTTCTCAGGAAAGTCCAAAGGTAACTCTTTGACCAGGACCAACCTAGTCCTAATATCTGACCCGTGGTCCATCTCAGTCGGCCTTAAACCATACCCTCGTCCCAGTCTAGCATGACCAGTTGGCGCTTTCCGCTTCCTGGCACTATTTTTTTTTAAATTTATTAAAAAAATTCACATCTTTGGTACTCCTTAACAGGCTTTTGTCCTTTTTGTGGAATTCTGTTTAGTTAAATATCCTCTATTTTTATAAATTTGAGTGGGATTTTTATTGTGTAGTTTTCTGGACTTTTTAACTGTTTTGGTACTTCTAAATGCTTTACACATTTTCTTAAGTTAAGCTTCTCTCCTCTGTGCCATAGCTACCAGGGGATGAGCTCCACTTTAAATTGCTAAACCCTTTAATAGACCTAGCAAGACCAGTGCCATTATTACTTGTGGCGGACTACCATCCATCCCAACTAATAATCCTCTCTCACATGTGGCATCTTCTATTTTACTTAATCAAATGTTTGTTATTTCTTGTACCTCACTGAATTGCCTACACCTCAAAATACTCGAAACCGTTGCAGGCAGTAAAGTGCCATCTACTGTTTGGCGTATCGTAGCAGGGACTCACATAATTATGTGATTTTTAATACCTTTCCTATGCTGAGATGCGAACTGTCATGCAGAGGTGTCAAAAAATTAGCAGACACACCACTTAGGCTGTGGAGGAGACAGATCTAAACTAGAAGATACCTTTGTTATTTAAATGGTGTGTTGATTTTTTGTTTTATCCATAACACAGGATACCTATACTAAAGTTCCATTTAAGCTATCTTTATTTATGAATGAATTCTGTGCTTTGTACTGTATATAATAACCAGCATGATCTTAAAAAACAAAGCAGATAAAAAGTATGCATGATATACTACAAAGTATATAAGCACACCAACTTTGAAGACCAGATTGCCACATTTTTCTTGGAGCCACGCTACAGCATTTCTTAAGCAGTCGTAGGCATTTTATATAGTAAATTTAGTAAATAAGATTGCATTCATTGTCACTTGAACCGTGACTAGATCCAGAACATGGATGTGTGACCAACAAGAGAGAGAATATCTGGCCAATCCCAATGTGACACGTAAATAAATACCAGTGCACTTTGTTGGTACCAATTGTTATATAAATGTAATCAAAACAAAACAAGTCTTGAATCTGCTCATCCAAGCGCACACTGCAATTCCCCAGCATCACCCCTTATTCAAGCTAAGCTGGAAACTCTAATTAGGTATCTTTCCATTGACGACGTGAAACGAAAATTGATCAAGACACCGACAATTACATATATTCACGGACTGTGTTTATGTTTGGCACAGCTGTGTTTTCCTGTACATATGCTGGCGTTGGTGGTTTTGCGTGTCTCTATTGTGGTAACAGCATAACACAAGATATCTGGGTCATCCTTGTAGACTTTAGTACTTAGCAGCACTTGGAAAAGTTGACTGCTCCTTTGTCCACCAACTCAAAGGACAAGGCATTTAGAAACACGAGGTATGGTTAAAGCAGTGGCATAGCAATATTGTGGTAACAGCATAACACAAGATATCTGGGTCATCCTTGTAGACTTTAGTACTTAGCAGCACTTGGAAAAGTTGACTGCTCCTTTGTCCACCAACTCAAAGGACAAGGCATTTAGAAACACGAGGTATGGTTAAAGCAGTGGCGTAGCATGGGGTGACCCACAGGGGCGGTTGCCTTGGGTGCAAAATTCTTAGGGGTGCAACATTTTCAAAGAAAGTATTGCGCCCCGTAACCCATGGACCGTTAGCACTTCCTGAGCTAGCGGTCAACGGGTTAGGGGGCGCCATACTTTCTTTTAAAATTTTGCCCCGGGTGCTGGCAACCTACACTACGCTGCTGGTCAAAGGTTAACATTTTGAGGCAACTGGCTTCACGAAAAACAATTTATTTGCGGCAAATTATCAGGAGAAGTTTAAGTCAAATCTGTTTGTGAGGTGCCATAGTTCCATAAAACCCATGTCTTTAGAACATGCTCTCATTTGCATTTAATTTTTTTTTTTAAATTAACTGTTTATGTTAGCCACAGAACTCAATTAAATCATTTATTTTATTTCCAGTGATGATGCCAAAGTACTGGATAGGAGCTAGATAAAATAAAAGTCAAAGGTGAGTATACTGTCAGACATTTAAGTATTTCTTTTGATTTCATATGATTTTAAGCGGCTTGTCAGCCCACACTTCCAACGCAAACCTTTGAGGAATCATTTCTTTGCTGTACTCCAAGATCTTTCATTTAGGCGTGTTTAGGGCACCCTTCTGGTATTTCAGGGTCTTGGATTGCTAGGGCAGAGTAAGTGAGTGAGTGAGTTCAGTGGGGTATGTCTGTGGATGAGGTGAATATGGCAAGAGTCCCTGTAAGGAGCGTGTATAGGAGTATTTTGAAGTGTGACTGAGGGTAAGAGTTAGAGCAGTGATACTCAAAGTACGGCCCAGGGGCTGCATACTGCCCTCTTGACCTTTACATGCAGCCCTCGGGTCAACAGCAGCTCTGGGCTGCTGTTTTCTGGACTCGGCACTAGCACTGAGAAAGAAGTTAAATAAATAGGCAAGCATTTATTTAAAGGTTAATTGAAGTTAAAGAAAGGATGTAACTAGGTCATCCAGCACGACTAACTTTAGAAACACCTTTACTTTTAAACACATCTTGCAGCAAAAGAGTA
Organism: Calotriton arnoldi; assembly: GCA_963921515.1. Classification (NCBI taxonomy): domain Eukaryota; kingdom Metazoa; phylum Chordata; class Amphibia; order Caudata; family Salamandridae; genus Calotriton; species Calotriton arnoldi. The sequence goes on from CAWUFW010000786.1 coordinate 563,390, forward strand.
AAAATATGATGAGGTCTCTTCAAAATTCCAAAAGTGTATTTCATTAACCTGCAGAACCGTTTAACCTGAGTACATCACATTATATCAGTGCATAGACAAAGATTTTTTTTTTTTACAATAGTTTTAAAACATGAATTATCAAACATTCGTCCCCCCCCCGCCCCGCTGCTCCTTCCCCCGGCCCCATACAGTCTGACAATAATGTCAATAGTGAACTAAAATGCAAGTTAGTCACAGAAAAACCTTTTGGCACCTGGGAAGATGTTTGTGAGTACCCATGAGTTAGAGAGTGATTAAGCATGTGAGTGAATGAATGATCCTTGCAGTGTGTTTTAAACACAAGATAAACATTGTACGTTTGCATACTACATCACAAACTTTGTCAACCATCAACTTTTGATATATACACCGGAAACTCATTTCCTATCTTGCCATCCACCAGGCCATCCTCATGGGAACCTTCAAATCCCATAAATTACCTATTTGCGGCACACTACCCAAGGCCTCCTCCTGTCCCTCATCATTTTCATCCTATACTGGAAACTCCTAATTCACCAAAAGCAGCACCAAGGTCCTTTAATATTCCAGTGATACACAGCTCTACATGAAAATCTCTACTCCCCATGACATTCAGTGACTCAAACCCTGCCTCAGTCTCATTCAGAATGTCCAGCACCTACCCAAGACTTAACCAGACAAAACACAATTCCTCCTGTTTGCCAACAGCAGCAAAGGAAACACGGATGCAATCCTGACTCACCCCCACCTGATATTCAATGCATAATTACTAGTATTCCACTTTGACACTGATCTCGCCATGACAGCATAGTAACAAATTAAACCCTTTCTCCTTTATACTAAGTTTAGAGCAACAGTCCAAACATTAGTCCACAAGTACCTGGATGGTGGTAACACCCTACTGTACAGCATACCCCTTTAATCAGCTCACCAACTTTTGGCGGGTGTCATTAGACTTTCACAGGACCTGCTCACCCTCAAACTAAACCACTTCATTTGCTGTCGCCAGTTACCAGTTCTAAGATGGTGGCCGCTGACATGCTAGATTCATTTACTGTCAATTGTCGCTTCATTGAGTTGAATGATGCATTCATACACGCAACAGTGCAATGGTGATGTAATTGGAAACAGAACCGCATGCCAGCAGTCTTCTGGATCCCAACCATGGCACAGCAGCATTTCAATTTGTCATGGCAGTGGATGCGCATGGACCAAAAAAAAACAGATGCATGCATATCAAACATCATGTGGTCCACAGAACCAAGGAGTAGCCAGACTGCCTGTGAAAGCTGACTTGACTAGTTGGAACACTGCTCAGAATAATGTACTAAAACTTTACTTTACATTACCTGGTGCATTAATGGTTGTAGCTTGGCATATAATGGTAACACGCTAATAAAATGTATGAATGGTCTTAATCAGCTTGATCCAAAATGTATTTTCTATCAATGTGAGCACTAGTTCATTTGACTTCCTGTGATAGCGTGCAGTCAAAGGGTGTGTGATGTCACTTTCCGTGATATTACAGCGTTCGAATATCATGTTTTGACACGGAGTCCACTGAGGCCTTGCTCTAGCCCGCCTTTCTCAGAAAGTTTGAGAGATATCCTACCGATTCTCTAATATCACACTGCCTGATACTTAATGCATCCTACTTGTCGCAATAAGCGACAGTCATTCGAACATATCAACCCCAGCCTGAAGGAACTGCACTGGCTCCCCTCCAAGCAAGCATCGTGCTCAAGACCAACTACATCAAATACAATGCCAGCAGAAATGGCCTCAATGCAAACTTGGTTGAAAAATGAACCACCTGAGGGGGACAGAGCAACACCAGTAGCCAGGAGATTACCAAACTGGGAAACAAAAACTTGTTGAAAAGTGATACCCAGAAGACAGAATTTCTATGATTATGTTCTAAAGATCTAGAAGAACATCTCCATCCACATGGAAACTGCCCCAAACATCCTGCAGTTCAAAAAATACTCCCCTCTACAGAGAACACTGCATCTCTACAAGAGAGGAATCGTTACTCACTTCTCCTTTGCAAAGGATCCTAATAGTAGCCCAGGGCTACCACCCATCCGTTTAATGGTAACCTGAGCCTGGGTTACAAATGTTCATTTGGATAAAAATATAATTGACTAAATATGGTCCTAGGCAAGTTGAAATAGGTTCTTGGATCCAATAATTTATTTACTTTAATACACATTATTTTAGAATCTGCATTGCTTTTAGTCAGCCTGTACTGCTCGCCACACGATCCTGACGCACTAGACTTTTGTTTTTATGGTAAACTTCAATCTTTGGAAACATTCAAAGGAACGGCATATTTTTCCACCAAGTGTCCCCTTCCTGAATCCTGCACATATTTTACAATGGCCTAACGCCAGGGACCAGAGTTCTCTGCTGACTTGCACATTTTAGCATTTCCTGTTTCCTAAAACGTCCATTTATGTGAGTGGGGGAACAGGTTGGCGAGAGTGCAAACACCATTAGTACATTCCAGAGAAAAGTAAGTTGAAAGGCTCTAAAACTTCCAACAATAAAAATCAACGTAGCATCTCGACCACAGTTTTATATTCTGCAATGATTCAAGGTAAAGTGCAGGCAAATAAAATTGGAACAGAACTAGACAACACACAATAATGTTTATTTTTACATATTACTTTGCACATATGTATTGTTTTCCCACAGAATCACAAAGGGCCAGGTTTATAAAGCAGTGCTGTGAAAACATGTGTTTGGTAACGCAGGTTTCCAGCTTTTCCAAGGGTCAAGAAGAATTCCAGGAGAACTCCTACTGGTCAAAATGTACTCGAGGATTTCCTCTAGGTCGAAATTTCGTAGGAGAAAAAACCTTCTACTACACCCTCATAAAATATGTGTTGCTCCTTTTGCTTTCCCATTATGAATAGGCACTTTCTTCTGTCTCTTAGAAAGGGCACTTTTACCTTTTTTCAACCTACAAAATGTTTGTGAATAACTGCAAATTTAACAACCTTTGCGTGATAATTACTTCTTCCAATGCCACCATCATCTCCCTTCACAAATCCTAAATATGTAATAGTGGCAAATCTGCCATACGGTTGGCATTTTCTATCGTGAGTGCACTCTACACTTCCAATAATCCACTACTCCTGCTTCTGTAAATCTGGATGTAGGACTCTGAAATGCATTTTTCTTTTCATGCAACCAAATTACATTACAATTGCTGTGAACCAGCCCACAAGGTTTTGGTTGAGTGCTAAACTGGGATCATACACCAGGTTCTCTCTATCTTTTTTTTATTGTCAAGCATCTCAAAAAAGTGAAAACAGAGATAGGGTATGTAACCAGACCACGATGAGATGGACAAGAGCCTAAGAATCCTGTTTCATTTGGAACATCCCTCAGGTTTCTTTGACTACCATTATATTTAGTCTGCAATTATAGCCCACGTGTCCTAACCTTAAGAAGGAGGATATACAAGCCAGCAAGGTGCCAATGCCATGGTGACATGACTACCAGTCCTTCCGACAGACCTACTGCACTTGCTAATAGTCTGTTGCCACAGTAGACTTGTGTGGTGTCTAACAGAAGTGTGTCCAGCGCATCATAGTCAATGGGTCTGCACAGGTACTCACGCAGATTTCTATGTGCTGAGATGGTTTACCAACGAGACAGACACAAGTGGCTCCCACACTACTGGAGAGTACAGTCCGTAATGTCTGGTGGAAAAGTAAGCAGTGCCAGGCATGGGTATCACATCCAGCATAGCGTGGGTAGTACACAAAGAAACATCATATTTTGCAGGCACCACCCTAAGCGACTGCAGACAGCCGCTGGTTCCCGTCCAAGAAAAGGGAACTGATCTGCCAACACAACCGAGAGAGCATTCCAAGATTCGGAAATTAAATGTAATAAACAACCTAATATGTGAAAATATGGCTTCGGCAGCTACAAGCAATTCACCACTCCTTCTCCCTGCCCGCCTGTTTAAGCTCATGGAAACAGCACAAATTTATGCAGCTAGACTTTACAAAGAACTGAAGCTGCTCTCCTTGAAGTGTGGAGTAATATTAGGGAGGAGACTGATTCCTTACCTACTACATTTATCCTGCTGCAGAGATGAGATTACCTACCATCCATGGTGGGAGTGTCAAACATGGCTGTTGCTTGTTCCAGGATTTCTTGACAAGGAAAACTCAATTTGTCCGCATTTTCTGACGAAAACCAACTAGTAGATTGCCTATTTATCAACCAGATTAATTAGTCACTCTGGATAACTACTCTAAAAGATATGAAAAGCTGAATGGCAAGGAGTCAACCACAACTGAATTAGAGTAAACCTGAACTAATCTTACTTTGCATCAATAGAGATGCCTTCACGATTCACCTCTTCTGACCTTCTTTATACCCAATACCCTTGGGGATGCCACAGTTTGCAATCTGGGTTTACAAATTGGCATTCCCCAAAGTAGCTGCCCAACATAAAGTAATTACTAAGTGAGAGTGATTTCAGCTTTCTCTACAGAAACACATTGCCCCGCTCATCCCTTCCAGGGCCAGTCTTCTCATTGTGGGTCACTGAATTCCTATTCGGACTACACTAACTTCTTATTCATGTTGCTTCTTCTGTGCCTCATCCACAAATCCAAGTAACTGGTGGTAGAGGCCAGAGTTAAGTTCAAGATACTATGACTCATTCTTAAAGTCCTACAGGATGATCTCCATCCAGGGTCCTAGGATGTCTTCAAAGAAAAGAAGTGCCAAGACCACACAGCACACCACTTGCCTCAAAGATTTTCTACTACAATCCTGTCATTCTAGAGTCACTGTATGTATACTAAGCCCAATCCACGAAGTCTTGTTTTCCATAACTACGTGTGATCTACTCCCAGAAATTCAGAAGAAAGTCCAAAGTAAGTCGCATCTACTCACAGAAAAATCTTAGTGAGTGAAGTCCATTCTATTGTTACCACACAACTCTAATCAATAACAAGGCAGCCAGCTCCGGCTCGATTAAGTTGTTCAAACATGTCTTACAGTCTATAGCATGCACTTTTCTATCTTATGCTATGTATATGTATGTGACGTGTTTATCAGTGTGCCTTCCTTCTCTGTAGGCTAATATACTGATGTGTGTCTATATGTTGTGGATTAGGTCTGGTACTGAGTGGAATTCACTCGATTGGCTAAATCATTCAGAGGATGGGCCTGAGAATGGAGAAAGTGTGCCTCTGGAGGGTCCTATCTGTTCTTGCAATCTTCCATGCATCTTATCAAAGAAGCATGTGGTACCTGATCGTGTCCTGCTTTCTTCATGATAGCATCCTCTTCAGATAACATGTGTGACAATGAGGGAGAAGGACGTCATGCAACTGCACGTCCACCAGTACTTTAAAATTGAAGCATCCTCTGAAGATCTAAGAGCAACTGAAATTCCTTCAGCAAATGTGGCCATCCAGCTGCCTTAGGACGCTGAGGTGAGGTTCAGATAGACCTTTTCTGTTGAGCTGATACAGCCTACAGGGTCAGGTAATTTGATAACATGGCATGGATGTCAGTTGGACATGCTTGATGAGTAAACTTATTTAGTGATGAGCATCCAAACTGCATTGGGACAATAGTGATTATTATGCATGTGCATTGCCTAGAGTGCTAGGAAATGCCATTATAGTTGGTTGCTACACAATGCATTCCCAAATCATTGCTAATTGAAGACCTGTGACTAGACATGAAAGGCGTACCATTATGTCAGGGATAGGACTGGTGGCATACATCTTTCTAGAAACAAAAATAGGGTGATGAGCATCGGGTACGCATGTGGCCATGTGAAAGGAATGCTGTGTGAAAAAAGGGATGCGGCAGTAGAGAAAACCTGCACCATACAAACACCAAAAGGAGGATTTAATAGAGATCAGCGGCAAGAGGGCATCCCACTGTAGAGAACAGATGAAGGATGTTCAGATTAAATGAACCAGTTTTACCATACATTTATTATATGGGGGCTCAGTTTTAAGGACTGAACATGACTCTTTACTAACCTTATGACCCTGGCTACTATACTGTTATGGTATGTAATCTGCAATGGCATAAATGGATGCATCTGCCGCTGTAAACATTCATGGAAATTGAACGATATCCTGTTTAGTTCTAGTATTGAGTCACACACCAAAATTATAGTTGGGCAACATATCCCTTGCCAGTGAGGTGGTTGGACTCTATTGTGGGAGCCAAAGAGTGCTGGTACTGTGTATCTTTTTAAACTTATTTATTTGTTTATATATTTATACATTTTGTAGAACACTACGTTTCTTTTTGCAGTTACTTCAAAATGTTTACGATGTTCTGAGAATTTAACAGTTAAATGGTGTGCTGGAGTGTAATTTGAAAGGTGTTACCCTTTCCAATATTCTTCCATGGCCCCTTTGAAGGAGGCCTCAGGCGCATTACATGACAATGTGGCTTATCTGTAAGTGAACAATGTTGGTAGCATACCGGATAAATGGACCATGGCTCTCTCCAACAGCTAACCAAAATACTGCGTCCCCTGTTAGGGTCCGTCCCCTCTAGCACTGCGTAGGCCCCATCATCCCGGGGTTATTCTACTATTGTTTCACACAAAGTAAATTCAAACACGGTGTACTCCTTGTTTTAAGGCTATATTTATTGGTTATCCGCCATCTTCAACTTTGAATTTCTCCAAATCACATTTCTTCAAAAATGATATGTATCAACTAAGGCTGTTAATTACACTCCTCCATCCCGATGCATTTCGGGCAGAAGCCCTTCTTCAGGTGGTATCAGTTCTAAGAAAATGCATATACAATAAACCATGAGAAAACCATCCTGTCAGTTCTCAACCGTCAAACAACACGCCCGGGTGCAGTGACTAATCGGTTAATGGACCGTGGTGTCATGCAATAAATTAAGACTGTGTTCTTTAAGGCCCTATACGCCTAAAACGTGCAAAAATTAACTCACAGTGATCCAAACATCATGTTCATGCCGTGAATAAGTTAAAATAACCGCTCAAATAAACGAAATTCAAATCATAACAATGTGAACCATGATAAACCGTTGCACTCGAGTGTCAGTAACATGCATAATGTGGTGTACATGCCATTTCATGCCATTACAGAGATCACCGAGTGAACTCCTACACGTGTGTAACAGCGAATGTCATGCGCAGGTCGCATGCAACGAACTTCTGGCCGTGCACCTGAAAAACTTGTTTCCGTGAGTTCAAACACTCACCACGCTGCTCGCGCCCATACAAGTTCGCTCCCCTCCTGGTTAAACGCAGCTTAATTCAGAACCTTGGTGTGCTCCCGAATACTACGCGTGCATGCATATTGCCCCGCGTACACTCCCCCCCCAGTTTACACACTTACTCTGCTTCAATCGTAAATGCAAGTGAGTCGAACTCGTGAGTGATAATAACGTCCTAACAAGCGATGTAGGACTGCTCCGCTCTGGACGGCGGCCATGTTATTCCTAAACTTAACCGTGCATTGTGGGGGCCATCTTAAAAGAGGTTTTTATACGTTGTAACAGTTTACAAACAGCGTAAGTATAAATATAATATAATATCCGTTCTACCATGCATCGAGTACACAAATGTTCAATATGGTGAACTTAGCCTACACTAAAGTTGGGGGGTAATGTCAATATAGTCTTTAAGAGAACCATATAGACAAGAACGTGTAGTACATTAAAAGAACATAGTCAGCATGTCATGAATATGCAGACAGCTCTGCTGCAATAAGGCATTCACCTAGTGTTGTGCATGTCTTGCATATGCATGTGTTCTCAAAATAATAACAGTGTGACTGTAAACAAAGAAATTGAAATACAACTGAAAAATGAACACCTGAGTTTAAAAGTCCATAATCATTGACTGCAGCGGTGCATCCTAAACACTATAAGTAGCACAAAAATTCCATCCTGTCATTAAGGCCATTTGGTCTCAAAGCATCCAGATGCCTGATCCAGAAGTTTTCTCTTTGCAGCAGGCTTTTGTTGTTGTCTTTGCCTTCCTTCTTTTCAATGATTTCTAGGATCAGGAATTTCAATTGGCTAACATTATGACCGTTTTCCAAGAAATGGCTGGCTACTACAGACTTCACATTTTTAGTACGAATACTGCTTTTGTGCTCATTCAATCTAATTTTGATCTTTCTTTCGGTTTTGCCCACATATACTAACCCACATGGGCATTTGAGCATGTATATGACATTTTTCGTGTTGCAGTTCGCAGAAACTCTGAGATCAATTTTAGTTCCTTTCATAGGGTGCGAAATCCATGTCCCTTTGATGATATTATTGCAGTTGTTGCAATTATAACAAGGGATCGTCCCTTTATGTGTGACTTTTTTGATGCTGCAGTTGGTCTGTGTAAGCATTTCTTTGATGTTTTTCCTCTTTGATAGGCAAAAATAGGGGTCTCCGCAAAGATGCCTCTGAAGTCAGGTTCTGTGGCAAGTATAGACCAATGTTGTAGAATTGACTTTTTAAATTGACAACTCATTGTTGAGTATTTTGAAATCACAACCATTCTTTTGTTTTTCTTTTTGAGTATTCATGAGTAGCTCCTAACTGGGATTATTCATGCATTGTAACTTGATCTCTCCAACAGCTCCCACCTATGAAAACCCATTCCAGATTCTACAATCCATCCATGACTACTCCACAGAACACTGCCATCCAGGTGGCATCAGATAACCTGAACACCTCCCATCATCCCTCTCTAAAAATTACAAGGAGCAAAGATATTAAAAGTAAATGATAAACAAGGAGCAAAGTAAAAATAGAGATACACCAGGGGAAAGACAAAGGAAATAAAATCCACCTTATAACTAATGTGAAACAAATGACTTCAATATACTAAGGACTTGTTAAAATAAGAAAAAAAAGGTCAAGATCAAGCGTAGTAGCTCCTTTATTCGTCCACAAGCTCTCCGCCCCCCTTCAGGGAAAAAAACTGTTGCTAATCAACTGTAAAAATGGAATGTTCTAAGTCATGAGAAAGGGTAGAGGGGGAAACAAAGGTATGGTTTGTACCATTTACAGTAATAACTGTTATATAAAGATGTAATGTATTACAATACAATTTGGTGATTACAAGCTATTTCATACAGAGTTCTGATCTGAAAAGAGATTATAACACATATCGTTCCCTTCGTAACAAAATACACAACTTATTATCCTTCCATCATATAATCATTGTGCCCTTTGGTAGCAAATCTTAGTCTTTTCTTGGAACAAATAGTTGCTCCTTTGGATTGATTTTTGAGTCTAGTTGAAAATCATTAAATCTTCTAGAAATATGGTCTGAAGATTTGGCAAGTCTATATATAATCCATATTTGGCCCTTACTTAGTCATACTACGCTGTTTCTCATCTTTACAATCTTGAAACGTTTGGAAAACGTATTTATATTGTTCTTATCCTTGGCAGCTTTTTTTATCTGTGCCTATTCACCCACCTTCCAGAGCTATTTCTTTACTCCATATTTATTATCAAACCACTGCTTATAATTGTTTTGGTGTTTGGCCATTCTTTCTCTACATGCTTCAGCGTCAAACTGTACACGCCTGCCTCCACCCAACCAACTAGGACATAGTTTGGTGCTTTATTCTCTCCCTTTAAGTGCTGTGAATGGAGTTACCCCTGTGATCATGTTAGGGGTTCTATGGTAGGACCATATCATTTTTGAAATGATCTTTCAACTGACAAACCATTAATACTTGCTAACTGAATGCCTTTCAACATTCTATTAGTCCTTTCAAACAAATCACTGGTCTGGGGACAATAAAGAACAGTTTTTTCATGTTTGATTAACAACTCAACCAGGAACTCCATCATTTCTACCGAAGCAAATTGAACACCATTATCAGTGACTAACACTGAAGGTATTCCTTTAACACAAAAACAGTCTCTTAGAAAGCTTATCAGATCTTTTGTGCTAGTTCGATTAGTTAATTTTGTGACAATCCCGTGAGATGTGTAGTCAATTAGTACAAACATAAATCTTTTTGGCATGGCCTTATAGTTCATAGTTCCTATAATGTCTAATGCCAACTTGCTCCAGGGCTTGTCCGGTACTGGAACAGGAGACAAAGGGGTTCTCCTGGTCACTTTACTCTTATCACTTCTAGCACAGGCAATGTAATCTTTTACTTTTTTCTCAACATATGTATTTATTCTAGGAAACCAGAAATTGCATCTCACTTTGTTTTTCATGATACTACAGCCCAAGTGCCCTTCATGAGCAAGACCAATGATTTTGTCCCGCAAATTGGAAGGAGGTATTATTTTGTCAATGGGATAAAAATTATTATTTTGTATGTTCAATTTGTGTCTGACTGCCCAGAAATCACATATATTTCTTAATCTAACTCAGGACGTTTCATAGGCCACCCTTTCAATACGTACTCCTTGATTTTAGTTAGGCAAGTTTCCCATACTTTCACTTCATTCTTTTTTGATAAGGCTGGCACCAAAATTTCTAGAATAGGGAACTAAACAGCCTTTTCAAAAGCACTAGTTGGCAACGGAGAATGTGATAAGCAGTCTGCAGCTTGGTTGTGGATTCCTGGGATGTATTCCAGTTTGTATGCAAATCCTTTTAAGCCCAACACCAATTTAGCAATCCTGGGAGTGCTATGATCTGTACCTTTGGTGGTAAACAAGTACATAAGTGGTTTACGGTCTGATCTCATGGTATTCCCCATAGAAAGAATTTAAAATGTTTCACTGCCCAGTAACACGCTAAGGTTTCTATTATGAGTAGTTGAATTCAGTTTTAGATTGTGATCTTGATAAAAATGCCACTATTCTTTCGGTACCATCAATCAACAGTACCATAATCATTGAATAAAGTGGCACCAAGTCGTTTGAGGCTGGCATCTGTAGTAAGAATAGTCTTTATCTTTGTATCAAATTAACCTAATGAGGGAGCATTAATGATTTTGTCTTTGAGAGCATCAAACAGTTCTTCCATTCCATTCAAAATTACCCCTTTTTGAGAATTAACCGCAAACCTTAACACTTGCTAGCAAAATCTTTAATGTATTTGGACATATATTCAATCAGGCCTAAAAATGATCATAATTCCTCTTTGGTGGTTGGATATGGGGCATGTTTAACTGCATCCACCAAACGTATATTGAGTTTAAACCCCTATTTGGAGATGGTATAACCAAGGTATTCTACTGAACCAACTCCTATTTGACAATTTTTCCCTTTTTAATGTGTGTCCTGCTTTGCAGAGTTTTTCTAGGACTTCTCCCAAAATATCGTCATGTTCTTCAACTGATGCACCATAGACAAGTATGTTATCCTGAAAGCATAATGTATTGCATATTCCCGATAATACAGTTTGCATGATTTTCTGCAAAACTGCGGCTGCAGATGCCATCCCAAATGGCATTCTTCTGAACATGTATGCCCCGTAATGGAGTGATAAATGCTGTTAACGGTCTTGACTCAGAATGAAGTTCAACCTGGTGGTATGTCATTGAAAGGTCTATTACACTGAAACAACATGCCTCTCCCATAGTGCTCAACATTTCATTTATTCGGGGTAGGGTATGACGTTCTACCCAAATATTATTATTCAGGTCTCTAAGGTCCACACATAACCTTAAACCTTCCCCATGGGCTTTCTTGGACAATACATCAGGTAACAACCATTCTGAGCATTCTTTTGGTTCTATAACACCATGTCCAGATAGCTTTTTAATTCCTTTTCTAAAGGTTCTTTCAAATAAAATAGGTACTTGACGTGCTCGTGCACATAGGGTTTAGCTCCATCTTTAAATGTTGTTTTAACTCAGGGAACTCATCACAAATAGATTTGGCACCAATACATCTATCAACCGATAGCACTTGTTCCTTGTTGTTGGGATCAAGTTTGATGCCAAACTCTCTTTGGTGTTGCCACACCAGCACATTACGACCTTCCTTTACAATATACACCTTGCCAAATGTTGATCTATCTTTGAAATTTATCTCACTTTAATCACCCCTTCTAGAGCACTTGAATGTTTATTATAACCCCTAGGAGGAATGTCTGGACTATGTAATGTGATTTTTTCAAAATTTTTGAACTGTTTATATATTAACATGTACAGAAAACAAAAGTCTACATATATTCATATTTCATAACCATCTAAAAATATTTTACATTCAGGATAGCTTCTTGTTTCTTTAGGACAATTGTTCATCACTTGAAATACAAATGTCTTTTCCTTATGTAAGGAGTTTTCTATGGAACATACTTGTTTATAGTTGATTTCCTTGCATACCCTAGCAAAGTGGCCTCTCTTATTGCACCTCTTCCATACAGCGCTTTTAGCTTGACAATTAGGATTATTAGACAAATGATTACTGCTCCCACAACAAAAACACTTCAACTTGCTAGTTTCCTGTGTCTGTTTGTTCTTAATGCCCTTCTCATGTTTTATTTTACATACATCTTCTCCTTATTTCTCGGTTCTGATCTTCAATACCAATTTTTATTTCTTTTATGCACTGCGGTGTGTTCCATTGATTTTTTAAATTCTATTGCTTCTCATGAATTAGGATTGTGTCTTGGATACATGGGTTATTACTGCATCTAACAAGTCGGTCACTGATTAAGGAGTCACCCAGTGGACCAAAGTCACACAACCTTGACAGCCCCCTTAGTACCGCAATCTAATTTGTCCCCCTTTTGTTCTTATTTTGACATATGCTGAAGAATTTATGCCGTTCTAGTACAACATTAATCTTATAACCAAATTATAATTCTAGTTTCATAAAGTATGCATCAAAGTTTGCTTCATCCACACCTTCTGAATAGTCTGTAAGTTCATGGTAGTGTTTCATAAATCTTTCTACCATACACACCTAAGTTATGTAGGTGCATATGTTATTTTCTCACAGCACTGAATTTCTCTCCACCTATTGCAGTTAAATATGATTCAAATAACTTAACCCATTCCTTCCATGGTAAATCTGGTTCTCCTCTATCATTTAAAAATAAAGAAGGCTGATTGATGCTTGCTGCTGCCATGACTACGCATACTGTGCAATGACAATGTAGTATTGATATTCTGAGTTGTATTAACATGCACCTACTCAATGTGGAACACCCATCCTTATCACAATGACTTTTACCTTAAAATATCGTTAATTTTATATAAAAAGGCCACTGAAACAACAATGTACAGCATAATGCAATAGCACTTTACTTCAGTTGAGCTTGTAACTGTTAAACAAGCTATGAAGAGCTATAAAATATCTCCAATATTAGTTTGGTTTACGTATTAATTGCATTCAAGAGTACTGTACCATAGGGGCAACAATCAATACTAATTAACAACTGGTGTACATTGAATTGTTAAGTCTAATGATACTTCTCAACAGTAGGGTGTGTGTGTGTCAACCATACCATTTCTAAGAAAGGTAATACACAGAAGAAATGTCCCTGTATAAACTATTTTCAAGTGTAAGGGCAATAATTTATATGTCTTGCACTTATATCTTACAGTATCCCCACACGCTTCTTATAGGTCATACCCCAGATGTGAGTGCAATATTCTTTGTGTTCAAGACTAAAATATCTTCTGTCTTCCTTACTCTCCTTTGCACACAGTAGCTATAAATGACTCCTATACAAGGCAAGAGATAGAGTTCGTCAATCATTGCTGACTGTTGGATGCTGCACAGCCCCGCTCTGAAGCTACGCCACTCATTTTGGTGTAAGTGAGTAGTTCTGCCTCAACTCGTACGTCGCTGATTGAAAGTGACTGCACTGCCCAGTTCCGATGCTATGCCACTCCCATTGACACTGCTCTGCCTTTTTCCAGTGCCACGCCAGATTCCGCCTCCTCTTCCGTTTCCCAGCGAGCACTTCACTGTTGCCGATAGTTCAACGCAGTGCCACCACAGAACAGTGATCCTTCGTCTTATTGCTCAATGAGGCATTCTGATGGTATTCCCTTGCCGTCAATTCCTGCCTCAATTGCTCAACACTCCACTTCACGCTGATCCTGAAGTGTGAAAACAAGCAACACTTGAGGTAATCTTCGTGAGTTAATATGCAGATGAATACCGCAGCACAATGTCTCTGAGAGTAATGTGAGGGGGTGGACGAATGCTGTCCCCTTCACAGCATAGCTTGTCACAAGTGTTAAAGTAAGAGAATAACGCTCTAGAGATTAGGTGTAGTAGGTTCTTTATTCGTCCACAAGCTCTCCGCCTCACTTCAAGGAAAACAAACAGTTGCTAATCAACTGACAAAATGGAACGCTCTGAGTCATGAGATAGGGTAGAGGGGGAAACAAAGGTAAGGATCATACCATTTAAAGTGATAACAGTTATATAAAGATGTAATGAATTACTATCCAATTTGGTAATTACAAGCTATTTCATACAGAGTTTTAATCTGAAAAGAGATTATTACAGGATTATTCTGTTCCTTATGCTTCATCTCACTCCAACCCCTCTGCCAGAGAAAATACATACCAGAGATGAAGAAAATCAGACATCCAGCATCCAATAGCCCCGATAATCAACATTATCAACTTGACCTCACGGAGTGTTACCATATCCCTCAGACTTTCTTACCTGGCAACATCCAACCCATGCAACACATTACCATTCTCGTCAGATGCTCTAGTCAATCAATCAAAATTCTTTATTCGGTCAAATTAATGACCATAAAAGCACACATAAAAATATACATACAACATACAAAAATTAATCATCAATACACAATTAAAATCAAAACTTAAAAAGTCATTACTAAACGGTTGTCTCCCAAAAAAAGCCACAGCAGACAGATACAGAGAAACATGGTTACGTTATCCCAAAAATCTCGATTGTAGCGTAAACTATTTATATACCTTTAAATAGGAAATTTGTTATTATAATAAAATAAAACTAATTTGTGCGTTAAGCGAGACTCAATCATGATCAATTAGCATACATCTAACTTAATTTTAAAGCAGAGACAATAACATTTAAAACAGCTTGGCATCAAGCAGGGGAGTTTAGGTGCTGAATATAATGCAACCCTTCCTTATGTGATCTAAAATTCATATAAATAATGGGCTCTAAAAGTGCGATACAGTGTGCAAAAAAGCATAAAGTGGGGAGTAGATTGAGTTGAAATATCATCACATGGGCATCACGGGAGTGACTTAAACCAAGACCTTGTTTGAGAAAAAGCCAATAGGTAATTAATTGTACATAGTCCTAAACGGATATGGTAAAATTTTAACTCAGGGTTCTCTATCCAGCTAAGATATGGCTCAATATCCAAGGCTGTGGAGAGTGGAATAGATCGAGAGATGGTGACCATATTTAAAGAGAATACAATTCTATTCTATCTCTCTACCTGTGTACAAAAAACAATCTTCTTAATCTTACTTTATCACAAATGGTGGTGTTTGTTGGGGCATCAAAACATTTCCTTAACCCAAGATCTTTGAGAGATACCAACCATGGGATAGCTGCTGAATTACTCAATTTGAGGCAATCCTCCATTATTTTGCGAGAGAGGCTCATTTCAGGAGTAGCGAACACTTTATGCCATAAACGAATAGGTGCCAAGCTTGCCTCATCCTCTATGAAGCGTAGGCCAAGTCACTATGAGAAATGAGACAGGGGGTAGATTTGTGGATTGATAACAATCTGCACAAGAATTTATTTTCTACAATTTTAAGGGGGCCTAATTTTGTGTAAACCCCGCCACATATAAGCCTGCTGAATCACATTTGCTGATGCTCGTCATACTGCAACCATATCACCCATACCTTTGAAAATTGATACTCTATTATGATTTCAAATCCCACCTCCTTCTTCTCTAACAGCATTATTCCATGCACTGATAACCTTCACAGCATCAGGCCATCTTGCATGGTAATTACTCTGTCCATCAAGCAACTTGATGCAAACTAAGTCTCCATCACGAGGATTCATAAGAGAGACTTTACAGTCCTTAATGGACCTAGACTGCCCTATTCTTTCCTTGTAATTAAAATAGCCCTTCTCTTTATATCATTATAAACTGTACTCTTCAAGACAATCCCCTCTCCTGATGTTCCTAACTTTTTTTTCAACCACCAATGAACAAGTGAGGATCCCAGCTTTCACCATCTTAGAAACTCAAACGATGTGACAGCTGTGAGTTGACAGTGGCTCTGTAAAATAGCTACATTGTCAAAAATGATTTATTTCAATTGATTTTCCTTTAAATTGGCATTTGAATGGTCTCCTTAATAATGAGGGTAAAGCACTCAACCTGTTCACTTGCCTCAGGATGGTCAACTGCAATTCTTCTGTCTTGAACGACATACCTGACTAGATACTCAGACATTACATACTCTACAACATTAACATTTGGATATCAGAAATAAAGAACACACATTTCTGCAGGAACATGAAATTAACCTATTATGCCTAACTTAGGTTTCCTCTAGGGACCCTCAGGTAGGTTAACTGGTGTGGGATTCACAACACAAGCATTAGCACATCTGTCGCTATTACCACAGAGAGTACATTGCTTCACTCATCTGTCAAACATATTATCTAATCTGGGCAGCAAAAATATTCAATCCTACTTCTTGTACTTGGCCTGCCTTGGTGCTCTTCATTCACTTGCTTGACAATCGTATCACTCAAACCAAGAGTCTGGGCGATTTTGTCTGCTTTCATAAGAATATCGTTCTCCCACACTAATTTCATTTGTACCTTTACAAATAATTTCATCTCACCTTGCAAATTCGCCTCCTCCAGCCAACCTACAGTGGTAGATTCAAACTTTGATGAGAACTGTTTCAGCCTGCATGGCCTGATCCCAATTCTGCTCTGAATACACTCTTCTAAAAACCATTCTCTTGCAGTTCTCACATCACAAACAGTAAAAGTTACTCCACATTTCTCTACATCTTACTGACCATCATAGTCAGACAAAGGTAATCTGAACCTGCAGTCAGTGTGCTGATTGTGTTTCCCAGCAACATTCTGGATTTCAAACTGGAAAGCCTGAAGTTTTACAGCTATTCTTGTAGTTTGCATTCTTCCTCCAACTGAAGACAGCATGTTCACCTAAGGTTAGTGGTCTGAGCAGGGCACAATGTTAAACCCTTGCAGTAGCATGGTGAAGTGCTCTATTTCATAGGTGCAGATAGGGAGCTCATATTCAAAGACCGAATAATGATTTTCCGCATTACAAAGGCTCTGGATCCATTTTCCACTATCCATTCTCTCCACCTGTCCCACTGCTGTAGGATGGCACCTAAGCTACAGTTACTAGCATGTGCTGCCACAAAGTACTGTTTATCCACTGCAAATATTTTCATTTAAGATGGATGCACAATATTGTTCTTTAACTGTATGCATGGGTTCATATTCCATCATCGTTACTGGTAATGCGATAGACAATACCTGGAGGCATTGGAAAGGTTACTCCAAGAATGTATTTACTTGCCTGTCAGTGAAGCAAATCAGTAGGATACAGTAGCAACAGAGATAAGGTACATCAGGGGCACAGCTCTCTGTAGCTCCCCTCCACATATAAAAACCCATTACAGGTTCTACATTCCACCCATACGTGTTCCACAGTACAGTGCCATTGCAGGTAACATCAAGCAATCAGAACACCACACCCTTCGTGTGTGAGATTCAGTTGTACGCCAGTTTAAAAAACTTTGTATTCAGTAGCTTTCTGAAGTGCATGTAGGTAAGCATGGCTCTCTGGTGTGGGTTCTAGGCATTCTATAGTTTATGACCCTGAAATCCCATGTATCTGCCTCCATGCTTCAGTCCTCTGAAAGTACAGTATATTAATGGAGCAAACCTTTCTAGGTGGTAAGTAATAAGGGGCACAGGGCATACGTGCTTTGGTTCTTTCCCCAGAATGCTTTGTGGACAGTAGAGAGGACTTTGAAGTTGATCCTTCCACTGGGAGCCAATGTAGGCCTTTTAATGCTGACTTAATGTGGTTGCATTTGGGAACGCTCAGGGACATTCAGGCTGCCACATTTCACAGTCTTTAAAGCCTCTCCTTGGGGTACTTTGGGACACCTATCTAGAAGACATCATAGTAATCGAGGCATACCAAGACAAAAGATCTGGTGAGTTCCATGCAGTGGCTGGTCTGGATCAGTGGGAATCATTTTCAAAGGATGGAGAGCTGCATATTGACCGGTTTAACTAAGGCATTGACTTGGAATGTGATCAAGAGTTTTACATCAAAGATGATGCCCAGATTACTAACTTATGGCGAGGTAGTTGGGAGGGGAAGAAGTGAGGTGTAATGCCAGGATTTCATTTTGCTCCGTTCATAGATAAGAAGGGCTCCTTTATTGAGCTTAAAACATGGTCACTCAGTGTGATATTGTTCTAGGACACTGAATGGTTTTCTTACTGAAAGTGGATTCAGCTATTGCCGACATACATTTGGAAGAGGTCATGCATTTGAATGTACATGTTACATGTTTATGCATTTGAGTCTACATACGAATACTATGTATAATTCTGAGTTTGTGACACTAGTTAAAGTGACAACCTTACTCATCTAATTAATCTAGAGTCAATTTTGTTATTTCAAGGTTAGTTAAAATTCAGTGACTTGTTTTGGTGGGTGATGGGTAAGCATTGAGTGTTGCCCATCATTCCTGCTCCAGTGAGGAGCTGGCGAATGCTGTCTGCAGTATGTGCAACTTATGTTGGTTGCTACAAAGCTCACCCACGTACTTTATGTTGCTTCAACCTGATGGATTACAAGAACATGAGGTATATGTGGTGCTCATGTCTACATGCCTGATGTTTAGTGATTTGTTGGAGATTGAATGAATATCTCCCTTTCATAAAATGACAAACACAAATTTAATAGTCGCATTTGCTGCCGGTTGATTGTACCCAGAGTGGACGGATGTTACATGGTCTTGCCCATTACATGCATTTGCTGTGTTACCACATCGTGAATAGCTGGACAATAGATGTATGTGATGTACTGTCACAAGCTGAATAGGTGCAAATTACATGTATTGCTGTTATATCACCTCCTAAATGGATGGAGGTTGTAGAGGTGGTAGTGTGTAATGCAGCGTTAGGTCTGACGCGCAAGGTGGTGTCGGGCCTAGCCTGCATAAGCCATGGTGAAAGCGCGCCGACTAAAAGATACATGGGACACCACCATTGCTGAGTTGGTTGGCTGCGGTCCGGGCTTTGCCTGTTCCGCCACACCTCATCCCGGCCTAACCTTTTATTAACGTTTGCCACATGATTGTGGAACATTCCACCATATCTGTCCCAACGGGTGGCAGCCTTCAATCCCCCCTACCACACTGTTGTCTGTTGGTGCTTACCAGTTGCATCACCGATAAACACTACATTCTGCCCTCCCCCACAAGAAAAACACAGACAAAAAACACCAATCATTAAGAAGGTTAACCAAACAAACAGAAACTCTGGGTGCCAATAACTAGCCAGCACCCCTCACTTGTCAACTGGAAGGGATACAGAACTGTCTCATGACACCGACTAGAATTCTAGTACTTCATTGCATGGTCTTTAAGTCTGGTTCCCTCGAAGATGGTACAGGGTCATGTTTTGTCAACGCTCTGGTCTTTCTCCTGCCACTGGTTTATGTTGGGTTGTTTGATCAGGTGACTCTGGGAATCCAGAAGCTGCTGCTGGAACTGGCACCGATTCCTCAGGGATTTGATTAGTCAATGGTGAAGCTCCTGTTAGGCTTGGGGTTGTCCACCCTTAATCCTCGAAATCCGCCTCAGGGGCGGGCTGGTCTTTTGTCTTTGGATGGGGGATTGGGCAGATAGTGGAATTTCTTAAAGTACAAGATGTTTCTGGTGATTTCTTGATTGCCTCTTTGGCTGTAATCTCGGTGCCCCGTCATTTCGTGACCACCCACGGGTGGCGCCCAAACAGGAGTCGAAACTTGCTCCCAGGAAATCAACCATTAACTAGCACATGGTCACCCTATTTAATGTTTGATTTTTTGGACCCCCCCCCCAGCATTTGCTGGCCCTGATGTTTGTTGTGCTTCAGCGTGCTAGCGGCTGGTGGCTGTCAATGGGGGCAGGTGTCCATTGAGGGTGATGCGGGATGGGATCCAGAACCAACCATCCCCTGCTCAGATGCCCTGGGGCTCGTACGATGGTAGTGTAGGGTAGTCTGGCGGTACTCCCTATGGAAGCAGTAGATGTCCCACTCGAGTGATTGTTGGTTGGCGTGCGTGATCCTGTTCACTTTGTTTGGTGTCCTCATAACTTGTTCCACCTCTCCATTGGCCCGAGGCCAGCAGGGGGTGATTTTTTTGTGCTTGATGTTTAGGGATTCAGGTAAGTGGCTACTTTGTGGCAATGGAATGGCGAGCCATTGTCCGTCCTGATTTCTTCGAGGAGTCCATGGGTTACCATTATTCTTTCCAACTTGGGGAGCACGTCGCTGGCCCCTTGAGTGTCAATGATTTCTACCTCCGGTTATTTGAGTTGTCATCTATCAGGACTAGGGTTTAGGTGAGACCTATGGCTGCTGGGGCCCCCGTTCCATGATGACCGGTGCAGGCAGTTCAGGAACTCTCATCGTCATCTCTCCCAACTCATCCATGAGGAGAAACCACACCTTGCTCTGGAGACTTTTTTTTGTCTTGACCATCCGTTGATGGCCAGCGTGGGCAAATTGCACCACTTAGGTGGTTAGGCAGGTGGGAATGATGATGTGGCATCCCCAAAGAAGGCATCCATCTGGATCTGCACCCACCTCATGGCATACCTGATGGAGTGAGTAGAGGATTTGCTGTGCCTCTGGTTTTCGCTGGGACCAGTGGGTTTTTAGCTTGTGGCACAGCCCAGATTTAACAGCTTCTAGGGCCAGTTGTAGCCATTCATCCTTAGCGGTCTCTTGACAAATCATGTCTAACGAGATCGGCAGGGGGTGTGCCCTGTGTGTAACATAGCAGACATATTTCTCTGTTTCCTGGGCCCAATTTCTTCCTCTTGAGTCATCGCTCATGGGTGGCGTGACACATTGTCCGCCGGGTTGTTGGATCCAGGATGGTATCCTACCTGCCAGTTGTATTCTTGTGGGTGTAGCATCCATTTTTCTATGAGTGGCGACGGTTTCAATGATGTGCCTTGAATGAGGGGAATTAAGGGCTTATGGTCCGTGGTGACTACAAAGGGGTGCCCATAGACATGGAAGTCCCGGCACCCCCAGTGGATAGCAATCGCTTCCTTTTCTATTTGCGAGTAGCTTTGTTCCGTTCGGATCAGTGAGCGGCTCGCATAGGACATGGTGCCCATTCTCCACACACTTCCTGTTGTGTCAGTACAGCTCCTAGTACTAGTACTTAGTTTTCCGATCAGGTCATCGATTGTGGGGGTAAGGTGTCGCTCCCATTTTATGGCAACATTTGGGAGTATCATATCCACACAGATGTGGAATTCTATTGGGTGTTTCAGCTTTCTTGTTACTAATTTTTGTGGTATGGCAAATCAGTAACATGCCCTGCCTTTGTTGCACACCATATATATGTTGGTGTCTACCGTCACTTCTCCATGCGGAACAGGTGCCTGGAACATGCCAAGCATGGGCAGTGGTCTATCCTGACTGTATGCAAACACTCGCACCTTTGCTTTCTGGAGGGTCTGAGCAGGTTGCATTGTTTTAAAAATGCCCGCAGACATGATGTCAATGGAGGCCCCTGTATTTACTATGGCTTTCAATGAGAGGGTTGCAAACTGTATCAGGCATTGGGGAAGTTGGTGTGTTGTCTTCGTGAGTTTGCCAATGGTGAAGATGGAGTGTAACATGTACTCTGCGACATCATCTTCGTCCATGTCATCCACCTTCGCTATGGTTTCTGGCATGGCATTGACTGAAGGGTGGGGCTTCCGATTTTTCCCAGACCAAGATTATTTTTAGTACATAGAGGTGCATTTTAGATTCACACAAAATGATTGTACGCAATTTCTTTCCTCATGCTGGGCAGTCTGCCCGTTGATGGCCCACTATGGACAGTGACCGCAGGCTAGGAGCATGTCAAGGGTCGTCATAGGTTTTTCAGGCCCCCGTTTGGGGATCGCGGTGTTGACCGGTTCTGTTTTCACCACTTGTTGCAGCACTGCCTCCATGTGAGAAGCTCGGTCCTTGGACAGTTCTTTGGACCGGCCTAATGTCAGGATGTCTTTCAGCGATTATCCTGACTCTTGTAGTATGTTTTCTTTCAACTTCGTGGATGCACACGCTTGTATGATTTTACCTTGGATCTCTTCTGCGAATGCGCATGTGCTCGGAACTTTCTTCAGTCTACTATAGAGCGTGCCTATCGACTCTTCGGCCTTTGTCGTTTGTAATCCTGATTAGCCATTGGATCAAAGTAGGCTTTCAGGGCAGCCACTAATGTTGCATATGTCTTCAAAGTCACTTCTGTGATTGTCTTTGCCCTGGGCCTGACGCGCAAAGCAGTGTCGGCCCTAGCCTGCTTAGGCCAAGGTGAACCCGCACAGACTAAAAGATACGTGGAACACCACCATTGCTGAGGCTGGTTGGCTGCTATCCGGTCCTAGACTTTTCTTCCAGGCCTCATCTCGGCCTAACCTTTTATTAACATTTCCCCTGTGAAGGTGGAACATTCCACCGTATCTGTCCAAGTGGGTGGCAGTTTCTAATCCCCCATCTCATACTGTTGTCTGTTGGTGCTTGTCAGGTGCATCACTGGTAAACTCTACATGGGTCACGTATATTTGCTGTGCTGTCACATCCTGAAAGGACGGGCGTCACAAGTTTTTTCTGTGCTGTCACATCCTGAATGGATAGACGTCACATGTGTTGGCTGTGGTGTCACATCCTGAACGGATGGACGTTACATGTATTTACTGAGCTGTCAAATCTTGAATGGACGGACTTCACATGTATTTGCTGCGCTGTCACATACTGAATGAATGGCTATCACATGTGTTGGCTGTGATCGCAAATCCTCGGTGGTTGAATGTTAGAATTATACATGTTGTTGTGCGGTTGCATCCGGAATCGATTGCCACCACATGTTTTTGCTGATGTGCCCTGAGCAGACATCTGTTTTATTGGACGTTATGATTTGCAAGCTGCTGAGTGGTAAGTGATTGGGCACAATGCTGTGCCGTTTTATCGTGAGTGAGTGTTAAGGTCCCTGTTTCTTCTATTATATAATTTATGTCTCTAGCTCTTTGCCTACCGGTTATATTGTATGATCGTTCCAATGATGTTGTAACATGGCGTGTCTGTTGGAGTTTGAATATGGATCGACGGTGGTGTCTGGTGTTCTATGTTGAGGCTTGTTGTGTTGCTGTTTTGCAGAGGAAAGCAGTGTGTTGTGTCCTGTGACAGAGGTGTGGCTGTGGCTCGTGCGTGCCATTGAATCTCCGTAGTACAGTGGTACTATAGAGTGGAAAGACGTCATAAGTGACTTTGTTGTGCGGTGAGGAGTGCATAGGACTACGAAAGGGCTGCAGAGGGATGTTGTGTTAGTTCTGTTGCGGCCCACACATGCCTGAACACACCTGTAACCCTGGATGAAGTGAGCATGGTTCCCGATCATGTCCTGCCCACGTCATGCAAGCATTGGCCAAGGATACTGCATGCACTAATACAATATAAGACATGGGCACGTTTCCAATATCTCGGCGTAGATGCCTGTGTGCACTGCTCTGCGTGTCCATTAAGTTTTTATTGTAGTCTTTGAACCAACAAGTCACAGGTCGCTCTTCAGGTTGTCTATGGCTGCGGGCAGGAGCCGCTCACTGATCAGTCGCAGCTAGTGCATGAACTCGCCATACTGCAATGGCCTCTACTTTGCTCCTTGGCTCAGAGATGGAAGAGAGAGGCAGCAGGGAGGGATGCTGTCAGCTCATAATTCACGCCCTCCCCCCTGGAGGAAGTACGCTAACTCACAAAACATGTATTTGGGGTCAGCCACTGCCATGCGCGCCTTTTATCGGGCACTTTTCCCTTGATACGTTTTTTTACTTGATAAAGCTGGAACCTTGCATTGTCTATTGCCAGCTGCCGGACCTTTATGGGCAAATAGGAAGAGTGTGATTCTCTTATAGGCTGATGCTGCCTCTAGCAAAGGTTTATAGGACTTCCAGAGTCAGTCACACGTCAGGCCAATGTTAGGCCAGTCCATAGGGGTCAATATCAGGGTCGGAATGGGAGGAATAAAGAACCCGTATTATATAGGCATATACACGTTTTTAGTACATAGAGGGCATTTATATATTTTGCTGTAAATACATAGAGCGCAAACTGTAGCCAATCGCATAGCTATCAGTGTGTGTCATTCCTAATGTATTAAACTTTATTTTTAAATGACTAATTCCTAGTGGGTCACAAATCGACCTACATCATGAACATTTTGATGTAGGTCGCAGTTTGCGACCCACTACAAATGATAGCCATCACAGGGATGGTGGTTTGCAGGGGTCAGCAGACCACTATGTCTAAGATTGGTTGTGAAGCAATATTTTTTTTAATCCAGCCTGTATTCCTTGAAGGAAAACAGGAGGTGTTTCAGTAAAAAAAATGAAATTTTTAACTTTAATTTTTTAAGAGTAGGCAGTGGTCCGTGGGACCACTGCCAGCTCTTAAAAATATTATTTTAATTCACAAAGGGGAAGGCGTCCCATGAGGACCCCTTCTCATTTGCGAATGGTTTACCATAAAATATTAATGTTTTGCAATGGGAATTCAGTCGCGAAACATGAATACATACCACTGCGATTCATTAATTGGAAGGGACGCCCTAAACGCACCCTTTTCAAATACCGTATCGGTATTTCGTCACAAACCCAAATTGAAGTTTCGTAACGTGCTAATGAATTGCAATTTCAGTGCTTAATTTGTGCCAGTTTTTTCCAGTGCTCAGCACCAGCACTTATTTCTCGACACCAGCACCTATCATGGGGTTACACCACATGGTGGCGCTGTGTGTCTATTCTTCTGACGAATTTGTCAGTGAGGTGTTTATTTAAAACTGACGAATGTAGCACATAGGTAATGCTGGTATTGAATTCGGCAGCAGTGGCAAGTCTGTTGGTGGTGCCTGCTGGAGTGGACTCATGTGGAGTGTGTTGTGCCCTGGCACTTAATATTTAACAAATTAAGCACTGTGCAGTTTGGGTTTGATACATAAAAAAGCCTTTTTGCATTGGCAAATCCGTTTGCGACAGCAAAAAGGCTCTGTACATTTGGCCCTAAATCTCATAACTCACTGCTATGACGTAGCAACAGTTGATAACAAAACTCGTTACCCACTGTTGCTAGAGGAAAGGAAGGCAGGGAGAGTTGTGGGGGTGGGTCAAGGATGGCAGATAAAGTTTTTTTTACCTTTGGGCAGGGCCAGCTTCAGGGCGGTGAGACCAATGCAGCCGCACTTGACGCTGACATGGGAGAGGTGGCGCTGTTTAAAAATAACTTATGGCTTAAAAGCACATCCTGCAGAGATCCTTCTGTCCAGCAGTTTTCAGGTAACAATAAAAAAGTAAAGGTAACTCTGGTGGTTAATCTTCCTGCTGGAGAGAGATCAAAGTTTTGTCTAGTGGCAGTTTTGACTCATCCTACTGTAGAGCGGATGGTTAAGGTGCCTGCTGCAAAGGACTTGTACCATGCACATCACATAACTTAGAGTGAGTGAACTATGTAGCAATATAAAAAAAAATGAAATGCATGTCAGAGAGGAGGCTATGGAGAGATGAGGGGCACTGTTGGAGGGTGGTAGTAAGGGAATCCGTGGAGAAGGAGGTCTTTGAGGGGGCGCCAAAAAAGGCTGTTGCACCAGGCGTCACCAGTGCTAAAGCCGGCCCTGCCTTTGGGACACGGATACATAACAGAGGCCATAGTATGAATGGCTCCCCCATTACTCTCTGTCACTGTGTAGCAGTTGAAAGCAAAGGCAGATGATTTATGGGGGCATACATAACAAAATTATAGACAGGTAAAAAGTATACTACAAGGACGTTTTTCACCACGGGGTTCTGAGTAACATCATAGACAAGTTGAGCTTTACCCTCATTGTCTATTTGATTTCACTCAGATTCTCTCTGTGAAAAATATCCCCATAATTCACGGTTACCCATCTATAATTCCAATTGTTTTATATGACTCTCATGGAGAGCTCTATCATTTATTTCAGTTTCTGAATTTCATAACTCCTTGCTATGACATCACGGCAGTTGATAACAAAACTGGTTTTCAACTGTTGGGACGTCATAAAGGCTTTCCAGGCCAAGTGGCTTGGCTCGCTGAGAGCCTGTCAGTGTGGCTCAGCTTGTCTGCTTTGACTGAAAGCAGAAAGCACAGCTGCAGGAGGGGAAAGGAAGGCAGGGAAGGTAGTGGGTTTTGGTTATGGATAGCAGGTAAGATATTTATTTTTCACATTTGCGTCAGGGAGGAGAGGGCATATTATGTTGCGCTCCCATTATCCTCTACCCCGTCGCAGTAGTTGAAAGCAGGGGCAGATGATTTTGGGGACCACACATAACATAAAATTATAGATGGGTAAAAAGTGAATTACTGGGATTTTTTCACCTCAGGGTTCTGAGTGACATCATAGACAACTCGAGCTTTGCTCTTGTTGTCTATTTGACATCACTCAGAACCCCTCAGTGAAAAACATCCCCGTAATTCACTGTTACCCATCTATAATTCTATATATTATTGGAGAATTGGGACACAGCCAGTCGCCGATTTTAAAGAAATTATGTTAGAATTCCACTGTAATAACTTATTACAGTTGAGCTATGACGTCACAATGTCTGCTGCCAGAGCCAGCAGTCGAGTGGAAAAGCAGGTGAGGTCACGGAGCATAATTAAAGCAGCTGTTTACAGAGCAAAAAAGGCAACATTGCTTTTCTTTCTTTCTTTCTTCTGCTCTGCTTTTTTAGCTGTACAGTGGGAAGAAGAAAAGAGATATTTATGACAATATGTTTATTATATGCACTCCTGTGGTAATTAGAGAAAAGTTAGAATCTTTCTGCAAGATTCTATTTTTGTTCTATATTTTTGCAAACATGCTGTCTCTTCCATATGAAAGAGTTACGTACCAAGGATTTAAGTGGTTTGTGGGAAAGGTGATGGCGTGACCATGAATTATAAGTAGGGCTCCTGGTTTTATGGTATTTATTTTTGTAACATTTCTGTCTGTATTTAACCATATTTATTTTTTGGTCATCTTATTAGTATTTATCCATATTTATTTTGTTGTTTGCAAATAAGTGGAGTCAAAATCGGTACATTCCCACATTTATTTAAATGATAAACATGCACTCGTAGTTTGATGCCTATCGCGTTTTTGCAAATTCAGCTACCAAATATAGCAAAACACTACCCCAACAGGTAAATATTCACAATTTACTACAAATATATTTTAACAAAAGCCTGTATTTTTGTATGTTTCTGGAAAACGGTGACTATAGAGGGTGGCAGCCTCTATCTCATATTTGTTGATCTGAAGTCGGCCTTCGATCTGGTTCCCCGTGAGAAGCTCTGGAAAGTGCTGAGTGATCTTGGGATTCCTCCCTATCTTCTTAAGGTCATAGAGAGGCTCCACCTGGGAAACTTTGCGCAGGTACGTTGTGGAAAATACGGGGAACTTACTTCTCGTTTCCCTGTCCAGAAGGAGTACGACAGGGATGCGTCCTGGCCCCTACTTTATTTTGTCTTTTCATTAATGGTCTGGTTGATTATCTTACAAACATCAAGGACATCGATGCTCCCAAGTTAGCATCCGGGAGGGTGCCTGCGCTGATGTTTGCCGATGACACCTTGCTACTTTCAAAAACATCAATGGGCATCCAGCGCACGCTCGATGGCTTTGCTAATTTTTGTAAGCTGCGAGGGCTGGAGATCAATTTAAATAAAACCAAATATATGATCTTCAACCCTCCCAGTACGTCCAGGCCAAACCCCTCGCTAAGTGGCACTCTTTTAGAAAGAGTAAAGACATTTGACTATCTGGGAGTCACCCTGTCAGAACATTTTGAATGGGGGCCCCAGTTGGCCAAAGCAAGACTGCAGTTAAGCCAGATAGTGGGTGGTATAATGAAGATGTACAGAAGTTCAGTTTATAAACCAGTAGCCCCTGTGGTGGAAATTTACAAAGCTCAAGCAAGGGGCGCCTCGTTATATGGGGTGGAGCTCTGGGGGCACTGCTCCATCGCTAACTTAGCGAAGGTTGAGAACAACTTTGTGCGGCAGCTTGTGGGTCTACCCCGTAGTACTCCTCTCATTCCCCTCCACATGGACATGGATATCAGGCCCCTTGAGCAAGAGATTACCCTGAGACCACTGACATTTTGGAGGAGGCTTTGGGTGACCCCAGAGTTGTCTGTCTATAGGGCCGAATTAAATGAGCTTCTGACCTTAAGTACTATTAAGAAGCTCCCGTGGCTCAGTCACATAAGGGACCTAGCCACCAAGCTGGGTAAACCGGGCCTCTGGAGAACTCCCGAAGCATCATGTGCCATGACATCAAGGCTTGAATTAGTCAAATGTTTTAGACAAATCAATCTAATGTCCTTAGAAGAAAGTGTCTCACGTGGTCGCTCAACAACAGAATTTTTGCTTGTTAAAAATACATACAGTAAGGAACAGTTTCTGGACCTCATTCAACCCCCATTGGCTAGGAAACTTTACGTGCAATTTAGACTAGGGACCCTCCCCTTACTAGCAACTACTAGCAAATGGGTCAAAGAACAAAAGGGGGATTGCCCTGCATGTAATTATAAGGTGGAGTCCGAAATACACGTTCTGTTCCTCTGTCCAGCCTATTGGTTGCCGCGCAAGCGCTGGTTAATACAACTCTGTGAGAACCTAGGCTTTGTGCGCTGCACAGAGGCCTGCAGAGTTTTAAAGTATGATACTCATCCACCAATAGTCTTTGCTGTATCCCGATTTTTAAATAGTATGTGGCACATTCGACAAGCTATTTTTAAGCAGAACCAAGGGGCTGTAGAAATGCACTGATTATAGATAAGGTTAACTATTTATATGCATGCTCTGGGTTTAGTGCCGTAGTCCCATATTTTTAGTTGTGTATAAATCCTTGAGTGCTGTTTTTATTCAGTCTACTCCATCTATCTTTTATCTTTTTAATAGGCAGACGTATGTATTATGAGCCTTTTTACGAGATTTTTAATCCGTGTATGCCCATTGGATGACTTGTTTAAAATATGAATTCGAGAAATTTATAATTTTGTACTATATCTGTTTTATTGTGAATTGTACTTTGATGGCCCTAGCGGCCGAAATAAAGTCATTTGGATGGATGGATATTTATTTTTTGGTCATCTTTTTAGTATTTATTCATATTTATTTTGTTGTTTGCAAATAAGTGGAGTCAAAATCGGTACATTTCCACATTTATTTAAATGATAAACATGCACTCGTAGTTTGATGCCTATCGCGTTTTTTCAAATTCAGCTACCAAATATAGCAAAACACTACCCCAACAGGTAAATATTCACAATTTACTACAAATATATTTTAACAAAAGCCTGTATTTAAAGATATCATATTCTGTTTTTTTAACTCTCCATGCTCTCTCTCTGCTCATCTGTTGTCTTAGAATTCACAGCAAACAGCATGAAAAGCCACTAATTAGAAGCAAAATTTTCAGTATTTTTCCGCTTTTAAAAATAAATACAGACAGGAAACACATTGTTTTCTGTCTGTATTTATCTGTAAAAATCAGTAAAAACGGAAAACTAGGAGCCTTAATTATAAGGAATAAAATACTCCCTGCCATACATGTTAAGGATATTGCAAGTCACCTCGAAGTTCCATAACCTTATAAAGGAATTGGGCCTTCAACCTCGTTCTTCTATACGGTCATGTAACTCCTCAGTGACTTGCTATATCCTTATAATGTAAGGGAGGGGTACTTTATCCCATATATATTCAATTTTTATAAAGAATCATTGAAATTGTATGGTCGGCCACATCCGACTACGACAGCAATGATGCTATACTAATGGCACAATTTGCTATACATAGTAACATAACATAATGTAAGACACAGCACAACATAGAAGCATAACATATCATAGCACAGTATAACACAGCATGACATAGCCTAGCAAAACATAACACTGTCTATACAGAATAGTATAGCATAATTTTGCATAATAGCACAAAATTCCATAACACACACATCACAAAATAGCACAGGTCAGCATAGTATAGCATAGCACAGTATAACAAACAGTAACGTAACATAGTATAGCAGAGTATGTGCTATACAAATGTCAATTAACCATAACATAGCATAACGCAGCATAGGACTACTCAACACAGAATACAGCAAAAAACCAAAACCCATTACAGCACAGAGCAGCACTACAAAATACAACATAACTCAACACTGCTGGATGCTTAACACACCCCATTCCATGGGTACATACCACGTCTTCTTTACGCATTGCTGTGGCTGTATGCATATGATGCTAGGCTGCATTTGCCTATATGCTTAAGTTATGAAAGAATGTGTATATGATGTGCCCTTAAATATGCATGCAGCACTGTAATGAATCTTAGTGGCTTTGTTACCACATGAAGGGCCTCATTCGGAGTAGTAACGTATTTCCAATGGGCCCGGTACAGAAGCACGCAGCGGATCTGCATATTTTCACTGCAGATTTCTATTGTTGACATCAGTTAAAATCTCTGAGAGAAAGTCAGGGCCAAAAAGAGAAATTGCTGGGAGAATCTGACATGGAATTACCGATTTCCCTGGTAATTCCTCATTTCTCAATGGACCATCAGAACCCTTAATGAGGCCGATTTCCCCTTCCCCCAGAGTCACCAGTACCACTTGTTTTCCTGGCTCCATGTGAGGGGAAATAACAGTCCATTTCCTGGACTATTCATAATGGGAGCTTAAGAACAGCTGCCCTTTCCCAATTTGGCACACTTGTCAAGAACCAGGCACTCACCGGAGGGGGAAGGTACATGAAACAATACACGTAAAATATATTTGCTAGAGTATGACTTATTTAAAAATATTTCTAGTTAAAATGTGTTATGTAAGAGAAACGCATTCATCTAAGGCTCTGACTGTCAGTTTACATTCTGATCGAATTTTACACAGGGCTCAGAATTAGACCACAACACTGTTGAAGTTTGAGGGCAAGGTGTGCATACAACAGTCTGAAGTGACTAAATGAAGAGGTTGGTTCTGTATTTCATGTTAGGCCCTTAGGTCACAGCTACAGCAGGAAGGTCCTGCCAGGGCTCCATCGTTCCTCCAACTCCATATCTCCTAGCTTTCACTCCACCCCCCCCCCCCACACACAACACACCAACATTCTATTACATCCATCTCAGCATTCCAGACAACAGATCAGACATACAGGGCAAGGTGGACACACAGAATACTATACACACCACGATATTCCCGGACACATTTTGCCAGGTAAGATGTGTTGAAATTTATTGGCAGAAAATGTGGAATACAAAGTCCACATGTCATTTCCTATCTTGCTACACAAATGTAGAATGGGAAGTAGTTACAACGCCTGGTAAAAGCCTCACCCGAGGTAATTGCATTTACCATGTGCTATAAATACTTCAGTCTTCACTGAAGCACTTGTAGTTAAGCCCTAAATGTGTCCAGCACTTTAAAACACAATAGCTGAATTTGTGACCCGCTAAGAATAGCTCCTCTGTAGGCATATAAACACTGTCATGTTTCCCCCAAATTCAGGGTCCAATCCACAAAGCCTATTGTTCTTTATTTTGAAATCCACAAAACCTTTTGTCCATTTAATTTGAACTTGCATAAACAAAAGAACAAGACAATTCGCTGGATATAAAATGTCATTTATGAAGATTGGTGGAATTTTGTGTTAAGACATTGAAACTTCTGCTAGAATAGCATAAATATCACATTCACAATGTTGGGATTAAAAGCATTTTCATGAGTGCTTCTTTTGTTAACCTCCTTGAAAAAGTAGGTGAACTCTCCAGGATCATACTTTTTAAGTATTCACATGCCTAATGCAGAAAGTTTCCAAGTCTGTAAATACATACTAATTTCCTCCTATCAAAAGAGTAAGGGCCTTTCCAGTGTGTAAAACGGGGAGGGTACGCCCCATACTTATAAGGGGTTAGTGTAATGTTTTTCTTTCCCACTGGTAAAAACGTTACATGCACAAATGCATATTTCCATCACAATGACAGGTGCAGCATTTTCGGCCCTGTGAAAATGTGTAGTTATTTATTCATTTTGATTTATTAGTAGTATTTGTATAGTGTGGACCTAGCCACATGGCAGCGAAGTGAGTTACAAGTAACTCACTACCCATGCTTGGGTTGTTGCCATGCCAACTGTACTTTTTATTATCAATCACTGCCGATTTTTCCCTTTTGTTTTTCAGCTGTGCTGTGGGTAATAGGATGATTTGTGACATGGGCATTTTTTGTGTGTACACCTGTGTTTGTTGAGAGTATAATTCACATTTATGCCACCAGAAATCCCCATTTGTTGCCAAGAAATAGCTCTAAATTGCAGCACAAAATCATTTTTGTGGACCTTTGAGTTAACTTTATTGGATTCTTGGGGCCACATGTATGTAGCTATTTTGAGTTCGCAAACAGGCTAATTCTCAGAATCGGTCTATTTGTGAACGTAAAAAAGGCTTTTCCCATGTATCAAACCCTATTACCTGTTACCGAATTGCAAAATGGGTTTGCGATTCGGTATTTGGAAGGGTTGTGTTTAGGGCATCCCTTCCATATATCGCATCACATCGGTATGTATGAATGTTTTGTGACCGTAAATGCGGGCACAAATCAGTCGCATTTTACCACCAACTTTAAGTTGGTGGTAACCCATTTGCAAATGTGAAGGAGTCCCCAATGCATTGATTGAGCACGCCAGAAGAAGGCCGTGCCCAAGGAGCCACAGAAATCCAGCCTCATCAAAGTCGTGAAGCAGAATTCCTTCTGAAAACCATGTGAACAGCTCTAAATGCCAAGGTGGAGGTCTGAAAGGAAGAGGCTACCTCCATATATGCATTCACTTTTGCAACATCCTTCACGAACCGCTTCCACTTTGCGAACCTTTACTAACAACTGCAGGCAGTAACCTTACAGTGCTTGAAGGCAACATAAGCAGTCACAAGGCATTGATGTGTGTCCTTGTGAGTCAGAAGGAGGGTTAATAACTCAGCTTTGACCTTGCTATTCACAAAACCTCAGAATGAGTACTGCGACTCACAATGCACTTCGGTACATTACGTTTTTACATTTTCTCATGCAAAAAGTGCCGCTTTGTGCACCACCTGCTTTGTGAGTTGAAAAGTTGTGATAACTCCTGTCCCCTGTACCTTTTGCTAATTCAAAATGTGCCTTTCTCACTCTGGCTCACCTCAGCTGCAAGAAGCCGGGCAACCGTGGCTTTACAGATGTTTTATTGAAAGGCATTTTTGTTAATCAAAAACCTCGAACGTTCAATACCTTTGTTTTCATTAATTAACCATAACTTCTAGTCTCTAGCACCACTCTCCTTGTGTTAACTTACAATGAAGGTTCTGTCCAACTTCAAAGAAAATTGAGTCATTTAGACCTTGCAAAGCTACTTTTTACTAGAGCTTATTGAAACCTCACTTTAGCCCTAAAATTTGACTGAACTGGACCTGAAAATAAAGACTCCAGGTCTTACTATGAGTTTACCAGTAAAATGAAGTGGTATTACTGCACACAGAATTAGCAATACTGTGTGGTTGTTTTTGCAATGGGTACAGTATTGATGAATGTGTGAAATGATTTCCCTTGGAATAACGCATGCATGCAGGATTGATCTTTTATGCACTGATTTACGCGTGGTTTGCCTCTTTCTGAGTATTTGTCTCAATTTACACCTCATCACTTTTCTGGTGAAGTGTGAACAGGGAAAATTACCTGATGTGTGGCATTTTCTTAACAACATGGAATCCCAGTTGAGGTGGAAAATCCTATTTACCCCAGACTCTAAATCACAAGAGAACTCAAAATGAGCCAGTTTTTGATCTTTGATGAGATGGAAAATCTTACCCCTCAACTATGGGTATTAATTTTTCACTAATACTATCATGCGTTTTTCATGGTGTTTATGAACCTGGTTCCTGTAAGTCTGGATTTGCCTAATGATTCCATAACATAACATAGCATGATATTATATGACATGTAAGGATTTGTTTTTAGAGCATGCATTCAGCCCAAGGAGTATTTTGGCAGTGGTGACAGATAAGGGATGTCTATTGTTACCCAACTCAATCACACTTATGCTTTCACAATATTGGGAGGGCAACCTAATTTCCTTGTTCACATTGAACTTTCCAATTCAAAATTGCATGTATCTGTAATCACCCTTTTGTTTTCAATTACTTTCCATATCTTGTTTTCCAATTAATTTCCAGACGTTGGTGTCTTTTTCCATAAAGTTCTTTGTATTAAGTATCCTATTCCATCACATTTAAAACAGACCCAGCCAACGCGTTTCACCCCTTATAGGGACTTCATCAGGGCCTAAACCCATTTGTTTAAAAAAAAACATGTAATCAATACTTTTCACTTATTAAAATCAAGAACTCTGGTTCTTATTTTTACATTACATTTTCTACATTTTTCGATTTGAGTTTTGTGGGCAGTCAGAACTCCAGGAGTGGGCATAAGAGAACTACAAGATTGGGATATTTGACCGGTGCCAACCAGACACACCACTGCTGGCTGTCTTTTGAAATTATGAATCACACTCATGTTATCACCACGAAAGGATGAAAGGCTGGAAAGGCTACCTTTACTTGCTGGTATGGGAGATGTTGTGACAAACGGGGCACACACAGATCCCAGATGCATTGGCTCTCTGAGTCACCAGATCCAGCATAAACTATCTGCTGTTATGGAGTGCTTGTTTGGCCTAAGGTGTCTTAATGCTTGCTGATTTAGCACACAGTGACAAGCATCCTTCAAGGAATAGGAATGCCTTCAGTTGTATTTCATGAATTACAAAGCGATTGATGGCAGAGGACCAAAGGCAGACTGCAGCACATGGCACAAGCGTACATCACTTTTCTGAGCACGAAAAAGGGCAAGATTAACAAGCTGGACTGCGAGGATCACACAGCTCTCGTAAAACCTGGCATTTAGTTTCTGTTTGTGTTTCCAATTCAAAGTTTATATGTGGTATTTTACTGTAGTGAGTGGTTACTGCCTTATAGTGGAATTTTGACTTCTATCGTGGAAATGCAATGCTCTCACAACTGCACTAGGAAAATAAGGTTGCCATTTGGTGTGGCCTGGTCGCTGTGAGTTATTTTTAACCATGAGATATTGGAATATTTGATTTCGAGGAACATTGGTCAAACAATGTTACATGTATATTTCTCGGTTTAGGAATGTATCCATGGCATTGCTTCAATAAGGACAACGAGGCCTGAAAGTTGCCCCTAGCACCACGCTACAAGTGGCTATCATTAAAGCAGAGGTGTCCCAAGTGGGTCGAAGATGGCCAGATCCAGGACAGATTTATCATATTCATATCATATGACTTCACATACAGCAAATGTAAATGAAACTCAAACAGTCAGTGGCTATTCTGATAATCTGGCTTCAATCCCATCGTAGACGACCTGCGTAGGACACCACTGAATTAGAGCCATAGATCTGCAGCTCCAATTGCAC
Source organism: Calotriton arnoldi (assembly GCA_963921515.1). Classification (NCBI taxonomy): domain Eukaryota; kingdom Metazoa; phylum Chordata; class Amphibia; order Caudata; family Salamandridae; genus Calotriton; species Calotriton arnoldi. The sequence goes on from CAWUFW010000786.1 coordinate 599,108, forward strand.
TATTAAGCAGCGCTTCAGGAGTCTCTACACCCATACAGAGCACCATACCTGGGCCATATTTGGAATAATGGACCCAACTCGTAAATCTCCACTCATATTAGTACTCCTCTGCTGCATTTTTGCAAATCTCAAACATTCCCAGTAGTACCTCTGGAGGGTGCACCAGTCATAGGTTTCCAAGTGGACTTCCGGCAATTGGCAATGTGAGGTGACATTTTTAGGTCAAAGCCTACCAGACAGCACAGTTGTCTGGTTTTCTAACAACATCTTGGGGACATTCTGAAAGCTTCCTGGGAAGGCATTCCGCCCATTGCTTACCATTGGCTTTGTGATTTGTAACTCACATTTGCTTGCTTTCTATTTGCTGGCTTTATTTGTTTTAGGTTGCCCAGCAAGAGTTCGCACCTTCCCTTGCCCAAACCTTATTTACTGTATTCTTCCACTGGTACTGAATTTCTATAAACAGGCCTTTAAATCTTGTTCTTATCTTGTCACATTTGCTTTTCATTCAAAGACAGGGGTCAAATGTCAGGCTTTGTCTTCCAAGGAGCCTGGTGTTTGCCTTTCGCTTTCTGACTTCAAAGTGAGAGGATTTATGTGACAACTCTGCTGAGTACTAATATGAGACAGAAAGGCTGTAAGAAGTTATTTCTTTCTAACTGGCTACTCAAAAAAAGTGTGCTGTACAACGTTTTTTTTTACTAGCACAAAACAAAATATAAATGTCCATAAATGAACTGGGCAGATATTTCAGAATATGGAAAGCACAAATGAAGCACATTTTTTGTAATTCTGAAGTGTGGTGGAAACAAATATTTGAATACGACCAAAACAAATCAATACACTATGTGATGACATTTCCACAAATTACGGTTAGTGCACTGTACACTTTT